>OX439378.1:27507604-28707604 GCA_949319315.1 Zelleria hepariella | reverse complement strand
CAAATAAATAAAAAAACCGCATCCGAATCGGTTCACCCGTATAAGAGCTACGGTGCCAAAGACAGGCACACACACATAGCTGTAAAAAATATAATTCCTCTTTTTGGGTCGGAATTAAAAATATAAGTGTATCGATCTACAACGTGTTACAAAATATCCTAACTCTTTTTACAGGGTGTAACCTAGTGGTCAACAAGATGTCAAATCTGTAAAAAAAAAGTTGAAAAAAACAATTTTTATTTTATAACCTCAAAATTGAAAAAAAAAATAATAACTTTTTTGTTTTTGGTATTAGCTCAAATTTTAAAATATGTTTGTGTGTGTAGGTGCATTTACATAGCTTTGAGTTGTTAAAACATTGGAAAAATCAATGAAAACAATATTTAAAAAATACTTTTCTCCCGCCACAGCGTTCACATTTTATTAATTTAAAAATCAACGGAACGTCATAGAGCAAAATAAAATATTTAGGTTGTGATCCCTATCACCGGGTGCTATTACACTGTAAAAAGAGTACAGAGGTACTTTTGTAACACCTTGTATATCGATATCGAAGCGGTGGTGGCCTAATGGTAGAACATTGACTCTGAAGCGAGAGAACCAAGTTCGATTCCCGGTGCTGGCGGCTCAGTTGGCTCCACACGTATTGACTTGTCTTTCCTGTGGGCTAGGCCGACTATGCTGTCAGGATGGTATAGCTGCTGGGCAAGCCTACTCCATCTAACACAATGTCCCAGGCACTGCAGCGCCGAATGGTCTCTTCACCCATCTAATGTGAGTGAAGGTGCCACTGGAAGCTGTATAAACCATCTCATTACGTAAATAAACCTTCATTTTTTTTATCGATCTATAAACCTTGCAAGCCAGCTATGCACCTTGTAGAACGTCGCGTCGTTTCCCGTCGTGTTTCTACTTTTTCTTTCACCTGTACATACATACAGCCTCACTGGATGGCAGGTCCATAGCGCAGCCTCCTGGCCGATCAATAGGAGCACCCCCGCCCCCCTCATCCCGCACCCCGCACCCCCGCAGCCTCCGATCACACCGCGCCCGGAACCCAGCGCAAAACAACCAGCAAACGGGGCTATTTTTAGAAATTAGAACTAGAGTTTTGACCCAAAGAGGTAGTGTGATTTTTGGATAGAAAAGGAAGGAAGGAGGTGGTTCTTTGTGGTCGCGGTTCAAGTGTGCGGAGCTGGAGATGGGCGCCGTTTGAGGTGAGTCCCGCTTTTAAAAGATGAAGGAAAGAATTTTCTATTGTGATGTTGTGTAATCTATTTCTTTTATAGGGAACACTTCGAAATGTTTCACGAGATAATTATCGCACAATCACCTTCTCAGGTTTTTTGAGCCATAGAAAAGCAATTATTTTGGTTGAGTAGAAACCTTCTAACGACTTTTGAATCGCTACTTACGTCATTGGTTTTTTTTCGTCTTTTGACATCTTTAGGTACCTACCTTGCACGTGATAATGGAAAAATATCCCAGAATCGGAAAATAAATAGGTAGGTGGTGTAATCATAGACAGAGATTTCAATGGATCAATAGAGAATTTCAGTAAAAAAACAACGTTTACGTCATTTTGCAGTCGTTCCATTCCAACCTGCATTTTTCGACACTTGGAACATGCTTTTCAAATATGGCAACCTATTTGCATTCTTGATGATGCAGAAATCAGGGTCTCTTATCGATCTCATCATCATCATCGTCATCAGCCTGTTAACACCTGGGGCCTGAGTCTGTAACGCAATGGTGCCAAAATGGGCTCCCAGTTGACGGCTTAAATTACGATTTATTAATTCTGTCGGTCCTTTTAATGTTTTTGTAGTACAGCAAAGAATATTCTGATTCTTATTCTAGAGGATTTCGCTGGTGGTAGGAGAAAAACGAGGAAACCCCGGTTTAGTCCTTATACTAGGACGCCATCGACACGCTATTGCGTTACAAACTTAAGCCCCTGCTGAGTCTTTACTCATACCTCTTTCTCATGCTTCAGGCCTTTGCCTCTTCATGCTCACGCCACCTCTCAGTCACGATCCTGTATCAGACGCAATCACTGTCATCCGGCTACTTGGGCTGTTTCGTCTGACTATCAATTCATGTCTATAATGTTCGGCATCCCCACGAGAAAAAAAACTATAGAGATTACACTCCCGTACCGTATCGTACTATCAATGGAGGAACCCAGTTTTTAGCTAAAAGTGCGTTTGCAAATGTAGGGCAAACAAAAAGTAGATCTTCACTAGATTGCGCGTGATATTTATTTATTTATTTTATTTTTATTTTAGTTCATTTGGCACACCAACAGAACACAATTAACAAACACAAAATACATTATACAATGATTTAATATTGGCATAGACTTTTCAAACAAGGAAGAGAGTCGATTGAAGAAGACCCCCGCCCGAGACACCTTTTTGACTCCACCACATCGAATACCGTCGAAAAAATCGATAAGTTGTATTGGAAGACGCCCGGTTCAGGTATCTGCATTAATTGGAGTATCAGAAACCATAATTTTGAGGACACTTCATGAACATCTTGGTATAAAAAAAGTCACTGTAACATGGGCGCCGAGAATGCTCAAGCCACTTCAACGAGAGCAACGAGTTGCGCGTCAAAGCACTCTTTGGAGGTCTGTGGTGGAGAACCAAAGGTCGTTTTGGTACGAATGGTGACTGAAAGTGAAAATTTGGTTCATCATTATGAATCAGAGTCCAAACAAGAGTCGATACGGTGGTATAAAAAGGGTACAACCCCCCCTTACAAGTTTAAGGTGTCAAAACCTACTGCAAGATGATGGCGATGATTTTTTGGGACCCTGAATAAATTTTGTTAATAGACTACAAAAAAAAAAGTGTCAATATAACCAGAGAATGTTTCGCTACACTATTGGAAAAAATAAAGGAAGCTATCAAAGAAACTAGAAGACAAAAATCGTCTCGGGGTGTTGTCCTTTAGCAAGAAAATTCGCCCGTTTAGAAGTGTCACACTGCGATGACTGCCTTACAGAGATATGGGTTTGAGGCACTAGTTTTTTTTTCTTTACCGTCTAGTCTAGACCTGACCCCCAATTATTATTTGTCTGTGAAAATTTAAAAAAAACCTTCGAGGAAGAAAATTTTCCGACGATACAGAAGTCAAGGAAGTCATTTTCACCCATTTTCTGGGCAAGAAATAAACTTTTTTTTTCAGGTTATAGAAAAGCTAATTCTAAAATTGAAAAAGTGTATTGAGCTTCAGAAGGACTATATTGAAAAGGAAAAATGAAATTATTGTTTTATCTCACTTGCAAGTTGCAACCCTTTCATTCCGCGAACTTTTGGACCTCCCCTCGTATAAAAAAATCTTAAATTACAAACACATTAAAATTCTAATTTATTTAAATATTATTTGGCCAAAATTACTATAATAATAATGAAATTTATTCTTACGTATTTCGCAAGAATGTTTTGAATGAAACGAACGAACCAAACAAATGAAGGGTCTCCTGATAATACTAATACTGATAATACTAATTGTAACGAATGAGTTTGCCAAAATAAAATGCTAGGTAGGAAATTATTAAAAAAGTAGGAAATTCGTAAAAGAAAAGTTGTTGGAAATCACATTTAGAAGTTGACGTGTTTCAGGAATAAAGCTATTTAAAAATTGTTCTGTACATAGTTAGCTTTATATCTAAATAAGAAGCTACTAACATTATGTACTTATATAAGTTTATCGAATATATTCGAATTTTTCTATTTATTACTAATAGATAAAATATGCGAAAAACCAAAAACCGTTAGATACCTACATTGTATGTATAATCCGTGCGGGATCAGAATGGGATAATACCTTTTGGAACTGAACCGAAAATGACAGTTCTCGAGTAGCGTCAGTAAAAAATTTGTTAGTTCTACGTTCTAGGTATCTTATGGTTATGAAATTGAAAATAAACAAAAATGTTTAATGGTTGTAGCATAAAAGGATTAAATGTTATTGCATTAATTGAATAAAACGTGAAAAAACTCGAGCAGACACCCACGCGCCCAGAAAACACAAGCAAGTTTCGACGCGAGTTTGCCATAGACAACTAGAGTTTACCGAATTTCTGACGCTACAGCTGACAGGCGGACCGCGAGCGTCTCAGTTCCAAAAGGTATTATCCCATTCTGATTCCGCACGGCTTATATAGCCTCGCAACTTCGCAACTTCGCTTCTGGAGAAGCCTTCAATAAATAAAGTAAATTAACAAAATGTAGTAGGTAAACGTTTGAAATACCACAACTAAACCAGACTTCCAGACTAATTTTAATAGTCACCAGAATCTCCGAGCCACCAGACGAACGAAATCCGTAACCATTATCATAATTTTCATCCGCCATTTTCCGATGTGTTTCGCGCGCAAATTCCGCTCTTTGACATTTTCAATTTCATTGGCACCGCGCGATTCGCGGCATAGGTGCAAAGCTGTGTTCTAGTCATTCAGCCAGACAGCCGGCCAGTCGCTTTTCAGCTGCCGTGGAAAACGAGTGACTGGCCGGAAATTATAAGAAAACAAATTGTAAATTAAAAATAAATAACTGGCCAATAAAAAACAATGGTTAAAAAAAATTGAATTTTGAAAGGATTAGTATCAGTTGGTCTAAAACGAAAGTGGTCTACAACAGTGGCGTGCCGCCGAGTTTTCAAAATTAACAATATTGAGTGTAGTTTGAAATAGTTGCTCGTCGCTGGGACAAGGATTTTCAAAAGGTAAAATATCTTGTAAATAAATTCTCCTGAGATTTAAAGTTACTCGTAGTTGTAAAGCAAAACGATACTTTTCCTCCGATTTTTCCGATATTTTCCGCTACTCAGTTTCAACATTGTCTTTATGGATTCAACATTGCCTCCTTTCGAAACTGGAACTTTGATTGGAGGGTTACAAAAATCTTAGCAGCTAAAAAGTCGCAATTCGGTTGCTGATAGAAAACTGGTCAGATTATTATACCTACATTCCGGCGCACTGGCTTCAGTCCAACGAGCGTGCGTTTTTGAAGCAATCACTTTCACAGTTTGTTTTTATTTTCAAGCTTGAATTTTTTAACGACATTTTAACTAAAATGCAGATCTCATTATACTATTCTTACTGTTTTCTATACTTACTGTTTTATCGGTCAAAATAGCGAGCAAAAATACATACATCTGGCGACCTAAAATACAGATCTTTTGGTCTAGTGTAGGCTCCAGTCTTTCCACAATTTTTTGTTTCATCTGTGTGCTTGTCCATGTTACCCTACTCTTAAGAAATTTGTGGCGAGAAAAATAAACTTATCTTTATTTTATACAGAAGAACCAAACATACATAGAACCATAGAATAGTAAGTCTATGCATATAACCTTCTCTTTTCTATAAGTCGGTTAAAATAAATGCAATTTTATGCGATTTCAGTATTTTCAGTAACAACGAAATCGAAGCACTATTTGCTTCTTTGACAAGTCTGGCCTCAAAAATGTGGATGTCAGAATTTTGATGGATGTTTGTTACTTTTTGAGCTAAAACTGCTGGACGGATTTGAATGTTTGGAATAGAGATGGCTTAGACATCAGAATAACAAAGGCAACACAAATAACCAGTTTTTTCTGCAATTCGTCCGCCACGGCGTTCACATTTTATTAATTTAAAATCATTGGGACGTTATAGAGCAAAATAAATTGACGTTGTGATCCCTATCACCGGGTGCTATTACCCTGTAAAAAGAGTTAGGATCTTTTGTAACACCTTGTATAGTTCCATTAGAAAAATGTCGATGGAGCCAAGTTGTGCGAAACTCGGAGCACAAAATTAATTCACTTTGCGTTAAATGCCGACGTCACCCTAGTTAATGGACTTATTAGAAGTTTTCGTACGATAACATCTACGTGTTAAATGTTCAGTGAACTTTGAGGTACAGTCGGCCACACGCTAGATTGGCGCCTTTATGCCACGCGCGGTAAGAGCTGCCATGGGGTATCTGTCACTGTGGCCGACCGTACGTAGGTACGGTCAGCGACACGACGGGATAGCCCTTTTTGTTTAATTGTCGTACTTAACTATCCCGACATCACGATAACTACTAAATTAAAAGAACCGGTCAAGCGCGAGTCGGATTCGCGCACGAAGGGATCCGTAGGCACCATTATCTATAGAAACAGCAAAAAAATCACGTTTATTGTATGGGAGCCCCCTTAAATATTTATTTTATTTAATTCTGTTCTGTTTAGTATTTGTAGTTCTAACGGCAACAGAAATACATTCATCTCTGAAAATTTTAACTGTTTATCACGATTCACGGTTCATGAGATACATGGTGACAGTCGGACAGACGGACCTTCGGGTACGAAACCCTAAAAATTAAATACCCCCCACCATTTCAGGTTCAAATTAGCACATCTCATAAACGGCTGAACCGATTTTGATAAAACTTCTGTCGGTCTGTCTTTGGCGCCGTAGTCCGTAGTTCTTAAACAGGTGAACCGATTTGGATGCTTTGTTTTTATTTCAAAGCAGGTTTTCTAGTGAGTCTTCTTAGATAATTGGTTTAGCCGTTTATGAGATATGCTTATTTGAACCTAAAATGTCGGGTGTAGGTATATTATTTTTTAAATTTATTAGTTATTATATCCATTATCCATATATTCGCTTCAACTTCAGTCGAAGGTTATTTCAGTGTAATTTTAGAGTTCAATGTACACACGATACTGTACACTTTTGTTGTAAAATCGCCCGTAACGTAACCGAGAAGAGCGCTAGCGTGTAAGGGTCGACGTGCTGTCGCTGTGTGCTGTCGTGTGTACCCAACTACCCACTTGGTAGCAAATTCATCGTGAAATCGGCGTTTATCGCATAGAAGCACAAACTGCGAGCTTCCATTAGAGACTATTGATTGTAACTCAAAGCTGGTGCCAGTAAACATTGCTCTACTCTCCGCTAGGGGGCCTACTCTAGAATGATAATGATTAAGCAGTTAGCGTTACGAAAAAAAAAACGACTTTTGTTGTTATCCGGCCGATTTGATTCAAAATACTGGCTTCTTTTAGAAAAAAATATTGAGACGTGATCGTGAAAATTTCGTGTAGTTAGTAGGTAGAGCCTTAACTACCTAGTAATAACGCTAGCAACTCTACCAATATACCTACTCAGACAGTTTTGGTAGAGTAGACTGTAGATAGAGTACTAAAATTTGGTAGAGTAGAGTACCAGGGGAAAGTAACTCTACCACTAATTAGCATTGGCTTAATCGTCGTCGATGAAAAAAATTTTACAAAGTGCGATTGACTCTTAAGGCGCCCAAATTGAAAATGTTCACATATCAAACCCTAGAATTAGGTGAGACCTATCTAAAACCGCCAGTTTCGTGTTGACATTCATAAACGTTTTGAAGATATTTTGCTTGAAAAAAATAGGCGGCGCACTTTTTTTCAAGCAAAATATCTTGCACTCTGGTATGGATATCAACATGAAACTGGCCGTGTTAGATAGGTCTCAACTAATTCTGAGGTTTGATATGTGAACATTTTCGATTTTTTTAGTGAATCGATTTTGTGTATTTTTCTTTGCGCGCGGTCTAATTCACTATGCCTTAATGATTTTTGATTTATTTTGTGTTATAATGTAGTTATAACAAATCTACTCCATTTAAAAACAATGTCCCAGGCACTGCAGCGCCATGTGGTCTCTTCACCCATCTAGTGTGCGTGAAGGTGCCACTGGACGCTGTAAAATCATGTCATTACGTAGATGCAAAGGCCTTTATTATTAGCAAAATGATTCAAATTTTCAAAATATCACGGCCACGGAACCCACCGCCCACAAATTGCATTCACTATGCACCGCGCCTTAAGAATCCCCTGGAGCTCTGCAGCCCCCTCGCTCGCACCCTTCAACACTTCAATTTATGATAAGAGAATTAAGTATTCAACTTTGGCCGACAAAATATAGTTGCAAGTTTTACAAGTTTTTACAGTAGGGGGCTAGTTTGCCGGAGCGGCGCTAACGTCGCTACTTCCGGCGCCCTATTTCCGGCAAAATGGCCGCTGATTCCATTTTCGCGTGCCCTCTCGACTGGGAATAACATGTTTCATATTTGGCTTTGTTGGTTTAATCGGAAACGCTTTACGTCTTGTTTACAGTAGAGATTAGTTAGGGGAGCGTGACGTTTGTATTAAAAACCGGCCAAGTGCGAGTCGGACTCCCGCACGAAGGGTTTGTACCATCTTCTTAATATATAAAACAAAGTCGTGTTAGTTACCGACGGACAACTTTTATGATTTTTGATTTGTTGGATTTTTCTCCGCCCCGAATAGCAGAATAACCATTAAAATAACGGAAAAACAAGGAGTTAAAAAATAAGTCTGCGCGGACGAAGTCGCGGGCAAAAGCTAATTATCTATAAAAACTGCAAAAAAACACGTTTGTTGTATCCTGGGAGACCACACAGATATTTATTTTATTCTGTTTCTTAGTATTTGTTGTTATTGCGGCAACAGAAATACATCATCTTGAAAATGTCTGTCTAACTATCACGGTTCATGAGATTCTCGTACAGCCTGGTGTCAAACGGACCCTTTCGGTACGGAGCCCTAAAAATAAAACTGATACAGGATTGGTTCTCAAAAATGCTGGCTTTCCCACTTTGCTTTAAAACTAAGGCCTTTGCTCCCAGCGAAAAGGAAAATATCGTGAGGAAATCCGCGCCTTAGGCCGGCCACATACAACGGAATCTTCCCACAACGATAAAACGAATGGGGATTCCGAACTCAGCAACTACATACAAATCTATGAAAATTCCGGACGGATAAAAACCGTATGAGTGTGGTAGGTCCATAGACTTGTATGCAGTCAATGCGTTCGGTTCGGAATGCCGATTCGATTTTTTCCGTCCGGAATTCCGTCTGGTTGTGGCCGGCCTTAGTTGGCTCGGTATTGGTATTGACATTGTCTTTCCTGTGTGCTAGGCCTTCTATGGATATACAGGGCGTCCCACGGCTATGCCACATGGAGGGGAAGTACCTTAAATATTGTAGATGGAACATTTTACTGAAAGAAGACATTATTTTATTTTTAAAAACAATTTAAACTGCATTCATAGATATTAAAATAATTACATGGTTGAACCGGAAATCGAACCCGTTATATGAGAAAAATTATTACCCTGTAGTTTTATCATACCGATCGAAAGGCTTCATGATAAGGATTATTTTTTGCTAAATAACATGGTGTCAGAAATAAAAGGAAGACCATGAATTTTAACATTTACCTGGTAGTATGCAGCAAATGGAGCCGTATCCTCCATTTGCCGAAAGACGCGTAAAATTTTGTCCATCGCAATATTCGCAATGAGGCTGGCTGATTATAAAGAAATAATTCAAAAATGTGTTTCATTTTCATACTTTTATTCTTTTGTTACTGTAATTTTCATTGATAAATTGATTAATGTTGTATTAAAAATGTTAAAATTCATGGTCTTCCTTTTATTTCTGACACTATGTTATTTAGCAAAAAATAATCCTTATGATGAAGCCTTTCGATCGGTATGATAAAACTACAGGGTTATTATTTTTCTCATGTAACGGGTTCGATTTCCAGTACAACCATGTAATTATTTTAATATCTATGAATGCAGTTTAAATTGTTTTTAAAATTAAAATAATGTCTTCTTTCAGTAAAATGTTCCATCTACAATATTTAGGGTACTTTCCCTCCATGTGGCATAGCCGTGGGACGCCCTGTATGCGTGTAGGTATGTGCGGGTGATATGTGTGTTAGAGATTGCCTGTAATTAATGTCATAGACAGCTCCCCTGTAATTTCCTTTTGCCAAACTTATACCTACATTCGGTCCCTGAATTAGTGGGGTAATTAATAATGCTGGCCAGCTTAGTTTCGGCAGTTCTAATTATATCTTTACTCGGGGGAAATTAGTGATTACACCTACGTTGTTTTAATTTAATTCTACGTAATAAGAGGTAGCGTAAAAGGTACTTTAGTTTAGCTAGTTTGTCCAACTCACCGTTAACGTCAAAGAGATTGTTTCGGATAATTTCTTGTACATACGGGATGACGTGACGAGACGGACGTGCTATTACATAAAACCAAAGAGCATATAATACAAATAAAACTAACAATGACAATTTATGTATCGTGTAGCCAATAATGTATGTGACCGGCCTAGAGACGAAAGATAGCGACGCTTTTTATCTGTGACGCGTCATATTTCATACATTCCGCTCCAAAAGATCAAAAATGTGAAACAAGTGTCAAAATATCGTCTGTTTGGAGTATGAGGTTTAGTCTTTTCGTGAATAATTTACCTCATGGTAATATTCGTGAATATTTAACTCATGGTAACATGTCGAGGTATTTCTACAATCGTTCAGTAACATTAAAGAACTGTAGCGTGACTCGTAATCCTTTTCTTCAACGCACAATATTGTAATCCGTTAATTGAACACCATTCCGCCAACGCTACGCAGTATTTCCTATTTTTCCCATTGTTCCTCTAAAGACTGTTCCCATTTGATAATATAGGGAAGTAAAATAAAATCTCTACCTCTCTCTTTTTGATAGTGCGGCCAGTGCGAGTGATGAAGTGCCGGGAATCGCGATAGAGGTGGCGGCTAACTATCTAGGACGGTCATATTTAAGGCGCTGGGTATAGTGAATTAGCCAGCGCGCAAAGAAAAATGCACAAATCGATTCCTGTATCAAATACACTAACAAAATCGAAAATTTTCACATATCAAACCCTAGAATTAGGTGAGACCTATCTAACACAGCCAGTTTTGTGTTGAGATTCATAAACGTTTTAAAGATATTTTTCTTGAAAATTTTTTAAAAAAGCCGAAGAAAAAAGGCGGCGCACTTTTTTTCAAGCAAAATATATCTTGCAATCTGTTATGGATATCAACACAAAACTGGCTATGTTAGATAGGTCTCAACTAATTTTAGGGTTTGATATGTGAACATTTTCGATTTTTTTAGTGAATTTGATACAGGAATCGATTTTGAGCATTTTTCTGTGCGCGCGGGCTAATTCACTAATATCACATGCCCAGCGCCTTAACACTAACTAAAATCGCAAAATAACGGCTAAATTCTAATTTTAGTACTTTTTCATCTAAAAGTACTTTTTCATCTCCCACGCTCGGAAAGTTTGCTGTTACTAGTAACTTACGATCGTGTAAAGGCCGGATTTAAACTATCTGAACTTTTGTGCGCTTCGAAATTTGAACGCGACGCCGGGACAGTCTTTCCCGCGCCCTATGGTTTTGAAAAAGAAAAAAACACTGGCCGTTTAAGTAGATGCCAGATCCCGATGGAAAATAAAACCTCATTCATAGTTCGTTTAAACGCGTATTTCAGCGAAAGCGATTGTTCGTGCTCATTCTCTATACAAAACTGTGAATGTAAATGGTGCATAAGCATCTTTTAAAAAGGTAAAGTCACGGAATAGAACATTCAGAAACGCGGTTTCTTCTTATAGTCTTTTCAATATTTTGTACACATATTTATTTTTAAATACCAGTAAATAAAAAAAATGCTGCGCTTCTGTTTTATCAAATAGATAATTATGTTTTGGTTTGTTAAATACATTTTTTCAAACGATATTACTAATTTCATTTTTTATCTCCTACAAATTTTTAATTTATATGGTATAAGTTCAGAATGCACCCGGAAAAAAAAACATTCTTTTATTTACATTATTTTTGTGTCTGGATAAATAAACTTCAGGAAATCTATACTTATAATAAAACTCTAGCGAAGTCAATTCTGTACATTGAATATTTTTAGAAAAAAACTAGCAGGGGTTACTAAGTAAACTATACTGAATCCAAAAATGCAAAAAAAACGGTTTATGTCTGTCTGTCTGTCTGTCTGTCTGTCTGTCTGTCTGTCTGTCTGTCTGTCTGTATGAACACGATAAACGCGAACACCGCTGAATAGTTTTCAACCAAACTTAACATGGTCGTAACTCACGTTTCTGGGAGTAACTTAGGCTATCCGATGTTTAGAATACATTGCGGGTTGCAATTTTAACTTCGTTTTTTGTAAGAAATATTCATAATTTGGATATGGCTTCTTGAGAAGGTATGTTAAGAACGTGATACTGAACATATTTCTGCAAAAAAAAAATAATTAAAAGTCCGACTTTGAACCACATTCTCTCGAAAACCTACATTGCGGGTTACAATTTTAACTTGATTTTTTGTAAGAAATATCCATAATTTTGATATGGCTTCTTGAGAAGGTATGTTAAGAAAGTGATACTAAACACATTTCTGAAAAAAAAAAAAAAGTCCGACTTTATTATCTCGGAAACCGTTGATTTCCCAGGCATAGTTCCTTGGGCAAAAATGTTCGTTATGATGAGGACTATACGTATACGTTGTCTCCCGCTTTGTTGGCGGTGTTTTAACACTGTGTATAATAGCAAGCTACGACTTTTGGCATTTCGGGCGCATATTGTAAATGAAAAATCGGCATTTGTTTTTATTTTATTTTGGCGGAAAATGTCTACAAGCGTAGCATAAGGCCGGGTTAGAGCGTATCTATGGGTTTAAAACAATAGGTATCTCACTCTTTTGTTTGACGTAGAGCGGGATGGACAGAGCCATAGATACGCTCTAACCCAGTATGATGCTTGCTGGAGGGAATTGTGAGTGGTTTTCGGTGGAGATCGGACAAAGTTTATCGATGTTAGAAATGTAGTACTGTTGCGTCGCGGTCGAAATGTTCTGGGTTTAAATCCACGCGAGGTTGAAATTTTTTTTTGTGCCTTTTTTTTATATTTACTCTACTGAGCCCAACTTGATATTAAAAAAATATATTTTGTTTGCCGTAGAGCGGGATAGACAGAGTTATTTGCGGTAGATACGCTCTAACCCAACCTTATGCTTTGCTTGCTGGCTTAGCATGAGAATGGGTAAGACCTTATCTATGGGCTTATAACTTTATCTATCCCACTCTACGTCGAGGGAGATACATAATAAACCCCCATACTTCCCAGGCAATTCTTATGCTAAGCTTCCTGGTATCTTACACGGGCGATACCTAATCTAAACAAAACATATTTTATCATAAAGGACCACGGGCACATTAGTATGAAGTCTGGGCCCACTGACAGTTGACACTTGATGAAATTTTTTACATTGTCCGACCTCAATAAACTTCATGTCAAATGAAAGCTCTTGAAGAGTACTTCAATTTATTCTATGGCAGCTTAGTCAAAATCTAGCGCAAAAATGGTGTTTTGGGCACATTTGTCCCATTTTATGAAGGTTGTCCGACCTCAATAAAACTCATGTCAAATGAAAGCTCTTGAAGAGTACTTCAATTTATTCTATGGCAGCTTAGTCGAAATCGAGCGCGAAAGTGGTGTTTTGGGGATGGGCATATTGGGCCCACTGACAGTTGACATTTTACATTGTCCGACCTCAATAAACTTTATGTCAAATGAAAGCTCTTGAAGAGTACTTTAATTTATTCTTTGGTAGCTTAGTCAAAATCGAGCGCGAAAATGGTGTTTTGGGCATATTTGTCCCATTTTATGAAGATTGTCCGACCTCAATAAACTTCATATCAAATGAAAGCTCTTGAAGAGTACTTCAATTTATTCTATGGCAGCTTAGTCGAAATCGAGCGCGAAAGTGGTGTTTTGGGGATGGGCATATTGGGCCCACTGACAGTTGACATTTTACATTGTCCGACCTCAATAAACTTTATGTCAAATGAAAGCTCTTGAAGAGTACTTTAATTTATTCTTTGGTAGCTTAGTCAAAATCGAGCGCGAAAATGGTGTTTTGGGCATATTTGTCCCATTTTATGAAGATTGTCCGACCTCAATAAACTTATATCAAATGAAAGCTCTTGAAGAGTACTTAAATTTATTCTATGGCAGCTTAGTCGAAATCGAGCGCGAAAGTGGTGTTTTGAGGATGGGCATATTGGGCCCACTGACAGTTGACATTTTACATTCTCCGACCTCAATAAACTTTATTTCAAATGAAAGTTCTTGAAGAGTACTTTAATTTATTCTTTGGCAGCTTAGTCAAAATCGAGCGCGAAAATGGTGTTTTGGGCATATTTGTCCCATTTTATGAAGATTATCCGACCTCAATAAAACTCAGGTCAAATGAAAGCTCTTGAAGAGTACTTCAATTTATTCTATGGCAGCTTAGTCAAAATCGAGCGCGAAAATGGTGTTTTGGGCACATTTGTCCCATTTTATGAAGATTGTCCGACCTCAATAAAACTCATGTCAAATGAAAGCTCTTGAAGAATACTTTAATTTATTCTATGGCAGCTTAGTCGAAATCGAGGGCAAAAGTGGACTATCTTCATAAAATGGGACAAATATGCTCAAAACAACACTTTCGCGCTCGATTTTGACTAAGCTGCCAAAGAATAACTTAAAGTACTCTTCAAGAGCTTTCATTTGACATAAAGTTTATTGAGGTCGGACAATCTTCATAAAATGGGACAAATGTGCCCAAAACACCATTTTCGCGCTCGATTTTGACTAAGCTGCCATAGAATAAATTGAAGTACTCTTCAAGAGCTTTCATTTGACATGAAGTTTATTGAGGTCGGACAATCTTCATAAAATGGGACAAATGTGCCCAAAACACCATTTTCGCGCTCGATTTTGACTAAGCTGCCATAGAATAAATTTAAGTACTCTTCAAGAGCTTTCATTTGACATGAATTTTATTGAGGTCGGACAATATAAAATTTTTCATCAAGTGTCAACTGTCAGTGGGCCCAATGTGCCCATGGTCCTTTATTGTTTAGATTAGGGCACACACACACACACACAGACAGACACACAAAAAGGCACACCCTCATAAACACATAAACAGACACACACACAAAGCTATCAAACTTATGACACCCCTCTTTGTTGGTCGGGGGTTAAAAAAAACCTTCCTTTTGAGTTTTCCTCCACAGTCGAATTTAAATTAAATGTCAAATGTGTAAAAACGCATACGAAGTCGCGGGCACAACTAGTTATTAATAAAACGAATGGTTTTAATACCAACGAAGCTCAAAACTTTAGTGCGGCAGCCGTAACTACAGTAAAATATGCTTTTAAAAGGAACTTATTTGACTCACCTGTTTTGCCTGTAAGTAGTTGTCTATAGAGTTTGTCCCGCTTGGCTAACAAAGTCATTTCCTCGCTTCTGTGAGATGAAAAGTTTTGTGTTTCGCACGAATGCAATATTATTTGCGTCTCGTGCTTCTGAATACCTCGCTACGCTCAGGTTTCTTTTTTTGAACCACTCGCTACGCTCGTGGCTCAATTTTAGAAACCTTCGCTAGCTCGGTTTTCAATAAAAGCACTCGCCGCAAACAATAATTTTGCATTCTTGCATAACAAATAACTATTACTCAAAAAAGCTCGTAATGTGGACATTAATTCGACAACCTTCTTTGAGCAAAGTCGGACTTGCGGGCTACTTGGATTAGGCGCCAGAAAAGTTGTATGGAATTTCATTAATGTCTTGTGTTTTGCGGCCAGAAAAACATTAATGTCGAGTTTTGTTTCATAAATAGAACTCAAACATCAGGTGCAAAAAGTATTTATTTAGAATTAGGCTGTATGGGTACTGGCAGTCGACACATTGCACAGAAAAAAAAAGAGCGGCCATATTGTTTTCGACTTTTCGCGCGTTGTTCGAAGTGATTTTTTTCTGTGTTTTTGTTGAAAAAGTGAACTCTCAAAGCGACGAATCCTCGGATTTAATGTGTTTAACACCGCCGGACATTCAAAATCAAGCGAAATTAGTAATTGGAAATTTATTGCCACCGAAGTCAAAAGAAAAATACAAGCAAGCTTACCAACAAAAAGTTTGCGGAATGGAAAATCGACAAAAAGTACTTAATCTACGACAAATGGTAAGCTAATTAAATTACTATGTTAATTACTATTCTAATTAATATTTTAATTACTCGCATTGTTTGAGTAAAGCACTATACAAGCCTTGGTCTGCAATGAGTGCGCTTCTGGCCACGCTATGATTGCCTCGAGCTTAGCTTAGCTACGCTCTCGGCCCTCAAGTTTGGTCATCATTGCAGCCCTTGCTGGCCGCGCTATAAAGGCCTCGACCTTCGGTCTCGGCCTTCATTTCAGCTTGTCCATCAAGGGCTGCAATGCTGACCGCATTGTGAGGGCCTTGAGCTGCGCTACGCTGCGCTCTGTCGGCCATCAAAAGCGCGCCAGAAACGCACTCATTACAGATCGCGGCAGTAATGTACTATTTCAATAAATTATTGCTGGGTGTTTTTTTTTTAAGTTATAATTTTGGAAAATATTTTTCACGCTATGGAAGTGTAACGCACAGAATTCATATTGCACAAGCGTTGACATAAACTTGTGTTACTTAAGTTCGCGGTGCTGATGTTTAGAATACATTGCGGGTTGCAATTTTGACGTCGTTTTATGCAAGAAATATTAAAATGTTGATATGGCTTCTTGAAAAGAAACATTAAGTACTTGATACTGATAAGATTTCTGCAAAGAAAAAAAATTTAAATGTCCGACTTTGAACCTCATTATCTCGGAAACCGTTGATTTCCCAGGCATAGTTCCTCGGGCAAAAATGTTCAGTATGATGAGGACAATACGTGGTTTCCCGCTTTGTTGGCGGTCTTTTTTTGGTCTGTATAGTAGAACTTTATTCAGGGTAGGTAGGTACAACGTGGATGGCACAACATAGAAAACCCGAAACGCTGATACCTAGGCAGATAATCCCACGACGAATAATCTTTCTTCTATTATTTCACTAGAGCATTTGTTTAACCTACAAAGCTAAAAACCTTGGCGTATTTTCAAATTGCGTGTGAAATGTTTTACCTACAGTCACGCTGCACGTAAAGTACAGTTTGTTCCAATTTCGTATTTATACCTAGCCCATAAGAGCTACTGGAAACGTATACTTTTCTATGTGGACTTATTTATCACATCCTAATTTATTTATGTTAGATCTGTTTTGAAAAAGATAATGGAATTTAAACTAAGAGGTCATTTTTCTCAGTCGTTCTTTCTGCTCAAGGACTTAGGCCCAGTTTCTGAATTGAGATTTTTACTAAGTAAATACTTATGTATCGTTCTGTCACGTTCTTTTGTGTGAAATCTGCAGCGACAGAACGATACTTAAGTGCTTGCTTAGCGATCTTCTCAATTCAGAAATCGGCAGATAGGTAAGGTAGGTACACACGACAGCACGTCAACAGTTTTGTTTTAAAGTCGCTCGTAACGTTACCGAGTAGGGTGCTAGCGTGTAAACAAGCGTCTTCGTGCTGTCGTGTGATGCTCATATATTTATAACTAGCTGTCACCCGCCACTCCGTCTGCGCAGACTTACGTAAAAAGTGCCTACTAATATTTTTCTTCGTTATCGAAGTCGCGGGATCACAAACTTTGCCATTTCGCGGGGTATACTTACCTTATACGCAGAACTACTAGGTAGATACTTCGCGTTTTGATTATGTTATGTTAGATCAGCTAAACTCTCCAGCTATACAAACACTATACAAAGCATGAAACTTTCTCAATTATAATATTAGTAGGATATGTAGAGGTAAGAAGGAAATTTCAGAAACGTACCTTGCTTGTATAACGTAACAGCGAGCGTAGGGCGGATTGCTGACGATCTAGGGCGGGCGGCGCCAAGTCTCCGCGAGGGCGGACGGGATATATCTGTTGAAGTGAAGATATATACGTTAACTTTCTGAAATATTGCATTCGCATTTTCCCGAAGATTGTTTTATCATTGTGGTAAAACTTCAAAATGGTCTGGCAGCCACATGCCTGGACTAATTTAGAGTGTAAAAATCACTAAGGGTGGCATTAATAGTCGTCAGCTCAAGCTCAAGCTCAAGTAGGTGCTCTCAGAAAACTAAATCAATCTAGCTTGAGTAGCTGTCAGCATATTAATACTTGAAATTGACATTAGCCAAGGTGTCAAGTCAGCTATTGTCAATTTCAAGCTCAAGCTATAGTGTCTATTAATATGCTGACAGGTACTCAAGCTCGATTTATTTTGTTTTCTGAGATTACCTACTTGAGCTCGAGCTTGAGCTGACGACTATTAATGCCGCCCTGAGTACCTAGTTATGGCAGTCGGCCAACGGACCCGAGTTTAGTGACCGCTGCACTTTATTTATACTTAATGCACTTGAATTAGAGCACTAACTCGCTTGACCCGGCTCTATAAACACTGTCTTGTCTAATACTTCGTAGCAAATTGGTTACAAGAAACACAAGTCCAGAAATTATGTATACCTATATGAGGTAGTAGATTGGAATGTTATTGGGTAGCTGGTAGTGTAGTGGTCACACCGGTGTCAGCATTTTTAGGCGCCCAAAGGGCCTCCGACATGGCTTAAAGATTTATTATAATCAACAAAACACAAACCCGGTTGGTTTGTGTTTTGAAAACGGCACATTATAAAAATAAACGAGTTATAATTTACTAGCACCCGTGCGAAGCTGGGGCAGGTTGCTAGTAAATTATAACTTAGGTTATAATTTATAATCCAGAATAATACCTAGGTAGAGTCCAATAATTATTCACAACCTTTCTTCTCGACGTTTAGCTGACAACTGACAACGCTGACAATTTACAAAATTCAATATTTCACGTTTTATATTGGTATTATACAAAATAGTATTACCTTTGAATAAACATTACGAAGTAAATAACATCATAGGATGACTATGCGATGTAGAGAAATTAATTTTAAAACTTTGTCAATATTAACGCAATAGCGACAAGGGTAACCCCCCAGGACAGTCTGCCAAGCTTCCCTCAGTGAGTAATGGTATTGGCATTGCAGACCACTGGCTGGCATTTTGTAATTGATTGTTACCAAACCTACCGGACACGCTTCACGTGAGAAACTTGGGCTGGACTTTTAATCTCTTGGCCGCGATATCAGATTATTATTTGATAAGTAGGTATCTGGTATATCTTTCTCAAATCTCTATTAAATGAGCAAATGATGCAATAGATTTTCCACAACAGTCCAGTATTTTTTTTTCTACCATATAGGATTAAAGTTTCGATTCCATATTATTTCAAGTAAAAAAAAAAACTGGGTAGGTTTATATTATAATACGTACCTTACAGTAACGCGTGAAAGAAAACAAAGTTATATTCGAAGCTTGCATGTATCCTACAGTGGATCAGGGCACACCTAAATAATGCATTGTTTGTTGATTGGACGCTACTGGTCCTCACGCTATTGTCACTACTACGTATTCTATGCCTGCAATCCCTGCAATGCATTGCCAAGAATGTAGAGTTCTGACTTTGAATACAATATGTTGTTCTGTAAAGTCACACCCGGGGGGTTACTTTAATTGCGTTCATATTTACAAAGTTTGAAAATTTATTTCTCTTTCACATCGCATAGTCATCCTTTGATTTTATATACTTCGTAATGTTTATTCAAAGGTACCTACTTAATACTATTTTGTACAATACCAATATAAATTGAGTCTTAATTCGTGAAATATAGAATTTTGTAAATTCTGCCATATTGAAAATAATGCGACAAGGGTAGCGGGGCTGACTCAGGGAGTGACTATTTACACGATACTAAAGCAAAAATAAAAATTATTCAGTGAAAATGCCAAAAAATCTGTATTTTTATCGTACAGTCAGCCACACGCTAGGATACCCCTTTTTATTCGATTGGCGCCCTTATGCCACGCACTGTAAGAGCTGCCATGGGGTATCTGTGACTGTGGCCGACCGTACAAGGTTGGGTGTTGATAGGCTGATAGAGAAATTTCGCTGAGTCTGAGAAAATATTTTTTTTGGCCGGTCGCCGTAAAATTTTAAACGCGAACAGCAAAAAAAAATGTTTTCTCAGACTCAGCGTAGTCTACTCTACCAACTCCGAGCCTTGTACGATACAATAAGTAGAATTGTCACTCTCCAGTCCCCGTAGCATTGGGTTATATATCGCTCTCGACGATATATAATCCACTATAGACGTCAAAAATGCTGATAAACCGCCATTTTGTTGGATAAATCCGCCTCGATAAAAGTCATGCTCCCCCCGCAGCTCTACATAAGCTTTACTTATCGGCTGGATAGATAGAGTTAGACTAACATGTAGTTTTGTTTGTTTCAGTCGGAGGATGGACATTCCGTGGTCACAATGTGCCCTCCTAGTACTCCTCGTGATAACCTGCCTTATACAGTTGACAGAGTGAGTACGCACACATCATGTACCTACACACGACAGCACGTAGACGCTTACAATTTCGTTGCAAAGTCGCCCGTAACGTAAGTGAATAGAGTGCAAGCTTCTGCGTGCTGAGTCGCCCGTAACGTAAGTGAATAGAGTGCAAGCTTCTGCGTGTTGTTTTATGTACGTATCTCCTTCTTTGCTTTCTCCGTGGGACGCATTTTGATAACAGAGTTTCGGACATGTTATGAAAAAAAAATGCATGTCACAATGCTGGTAGTACGGTCGGCCACAGTCACAGATACCCCATGGCAGTTCTTAAAGCGCGCGGCATAAGGGTGCCTATCGAACAAAAAAGGTTATCCTAGCGTGTGGCCGACTGTACTTATCCAGGACCTAAAATGGACTTAAAGAACCTATAGATATCTATTATCAGATTTGTTTTAAAGGCAGTTTTGGCCTTTTCACGATAGTCTGCTCTCCCACGTAGTTAGTTCTAGGTCCTTATTTACGATTACGTTCAATGCATAATATTGATTATCTCCTCATTATAATTAGAAGATTTAAATCTAAGAAATACATGTATACAGAGATAAGGAAGAGACGAGATATTTTCTTCAAATAGAACCCCAACAGCTGGGTACTGACTGGGCGAGCCGCTCACGACTTCACGAGGCAACGTAAAGAGGGGCTTAAGTCTGTAACGCAATGGCGTGTAGATGGCGTCCCAGTAGAAGGACAAATCCGGGGTTTCCTCGTTTTTCTCCTACAACCAGCGAACTAATCCTCTAGAGTTAGAATCAGAATATTATTTGCTGTACTACAAAAACATTAATCGAGCGGGGCTGGCGAGGCGGGAAGATGGCCGGTGGACAAGGGTAGCAACAGAGTGGCGTCCAAGTACTGGACGACGGTCGGTGGGCAGACCAGGAGTCCGATGGTCGGACGACATCGTTGTGTCGGCGGAGGGTCCATGGATGCGGGTGGCGAGGGACCGTGAGAGGTGCATGAGGGGGCAAAGGCCTATACCCAGGAGAGGGCAGTGGTGGGCTGATGATGATGATGAGGAGAAAAACGAGGAAATTCCGGTTTTGTCCTTCTACTGGGACGCCATCGACCCGCCATTGCGTTACAGGCTAAGGCCCCTGCCAGTAACGCCAGACGAGCGCTTGCCTCGCGAAAACGCTCGGCCAGTCAGTTAAAGGCCAACAACTAACCAATCCCCCTCCCCCCTCTAGATGCATGAACGCCAAGATAAACTTCCGCGAGAAGGAGAAGCAGATCCTGGACCAGATCCTGGGCCCGGGGCGCTACGACGCGCGTATCCGGCCCTCCGGCATCAATGGCACTGGTGAGCCTAACACTTACTTACCTTTAGACACTGAGGGTGGTATTCTAGAACGATACTTAAACTGAGTTTAAACAGAGTTCAGACTGTCGATAAAACAGTGCATGTTTTGATATGAAGGGAGTATTCAAATCAAAATATGCACTGTTTAATCGACAGTCGACACTGCTAAACTCTACTTAAACTGAGTTTAAACAGAGTTCAAGGAGCTTTCTAGTTTGAACTGAGTTAAGTAGCGTTCTAGTTTGAACTGAGTTTAAGTAGCGTTCTAGAATACCACCCTTAGGCCCGGTTCTGAGTTGAGAAATTCACTAAGCAAATGGGTAAGTATCGTTCTGTCACGCTCTTTTATGAGAAATCTGCTGAGACAGGACGATACTTACCCATTTGCTTAGTGAATTTCTCAACTCAGAAACCGGGCCTTAGCCCCGATTTTTCTTACACTAATAGCAGTAACAGACGCTCGAATTTGGTGCGGCCGAACCAACGCACTGTGCGGTGCGCTGTTCACACCACACGACCGTTCCGAACCACAGATTTCCCATTCGTTTCAGTGTCAGCAGTGCGTATTGTGTGCGTTCGATGTGCAAACGCTTCGAACAGACCGAACCGAAAATAATAATAATAATGTTCGGTGTACCATGCTACACACGATCGAATATGGTCCGACACCGCACCGCGTTCGTGGTTCGGCCGTACCAAATTCGAGCGTCTGTTACTGCTTTAACGGGCTGTTTTCACCATACAAACGTAGTCCCCGATTTCCTCCCTGAATAATGGCAGTAGAGCAAACATTTTTAGTATGCGGGACTTCTCCATCGGGAGAGGAAAGTGGGGAATACGAAACCTCGATTTTCTATAGGTTGTCCCTGTCGCTCAGTATTCGCGTGCGCGAGACAGCAACAGATTTTTTAACAAAGTCTGTACTGCAAATCGTTTTCGATGTTACTGAAGACAAAACTTATTAATTTTCTTCTTTATCTTTTTGAACTTATGTCGTTCTTGTTTCTGAATAAACTAATTTATGATAGAGTTAGTAGGTTTGTTAATTCAATAACACCATGTAGGTATGTTTGTGTGAAGTGGGGTTGCTACAATTTACTAATTCAATGCAGTAACATTTTACTAAACAGCATGGAAGCCATTAATTTAAATCCAATGGGAGTTGATTTTAGAAAAAAAATAACTGTAAGTTTATTTTTTGGTGCCAGGAATTATAAGTCTAACAACCATTTTTTTGTAAAGAAAAATAGCTGGAGGGAACTTAAATTTTCCGTGGTGAAGGGGGACATAACATTTGGCAGATTTTACTCTTTAAAATAGGTTACCTATGTTTGTTTAAAAGATTAACCAATCGAATGTACTCGTCAGCTTGTGTATAGGTCGCTTCTTGTAAAAAGAAAGCTAGAAGAAAGTGCTGGATGTGTTTGCGCATGGGTACACTCGCACACGAAAGCACTAGGCCTATTGTTTTATTTTTGAACAAGCTATATAGCTACTAGCTAGTGTACTAGCTATAGCTATTAGCTATAAAGACCGATAAATCGCCTAATGCGCAGCTTGACCGGTAGCGTTCTTTTTACTTGACGCTCCTGAAGGGGTATCAACGTTTCTATTTTTGGATCAAAGAAATGAATGCCAATGAAAGAAAATTCGTTTTTTGCTAGTCACCAAATGGACACCTTTTAAAGAACCTTTTTAAGAAAACTGCTTCATTTATCGTTTACGATTGCTGACGATAGCGTTTTTTTACATTTGTATGACAATTTATTAGAAAGCTGGCGTATAAAATCTCATATTTCATAATTTTGAAATACATACCTACCTCATTATTGTGCAAAAATATAGAAAACAAAAAACTCTTTTTTTTTTTTTAATTGCTTTCAAAAGGGAAATTTCCTTTAGTATTAAAACACTGCTTGCCTCTTGTGTATTTTTTTTTCAGCAAAATGTTCTGGCAATGGCACCTGAGCCTTTAATCCCACCAGTCGTTTGCTCAAAATACCTATACGTTTTGAAAATACACATAAAATTGTAAAATCATATTTTAGAAAAGTGTTTAAAGCAAATCCCTTAAGTTTTTTACCTACTTTGAAATAAGCTGATTACTATTTTGCAATATTGTAAATTGTGTATATAGACATTAAATATACGTATTTATGTACCAGGTCCAGCAATAGTTAATATAAACCTGTTCGTGAGAAATTTACCGACAATAAGCGACATAAAAATGGTTAGTATAGACATAATAGATAAACAGATGTTTGAACAATGGGAGAACAAATTTGACTGAAAAATTTGTTGTCCTACGCCGTAGATAAAACAGCTGTAGGTTTTGAGATACTGTGTTATATTTTGTTTATGCCTGTTGGGTTTCCAAGTGTGAAGACTTACTTTTAAGATGAAATTAATTTTAATTTCATCTTGACAGTTTAGGTTTAATAGTCTATGGGTGGATAGGCAGCAACCACGATCGGACCAAAATCTTATAAGAATTGGATTTTTGTCGGTTTTTAAATTTAGTTTATTTTCCTCTTAGTAGGCATATTATTTTAAATCATCCGCATCGAGTGCGGGCGTGTGTTTTTTTATTTAAACAAAATAAACCAAAATATTAACGTATGTATAAGTATTCTTAATTATAAGATAACAAACAATCTTTTGAAATTTCAAAATGTATTTTGTCACTAAAAACGGGAAATTACAGACTCTGCTGTTGACTTAACAGCAATTTTTGTCTTGACACGCACTCGCACACCTTTATGTGTAACAACTATTTTTTTCAATATCACTGAAGAGTCCGCATTTCCTATCCAGCTTTTTAGCGACTAAATTCATCCGATAGGTTCGACAATACGTAGTTACTTACTATGTAGATGTAGAATTGTTATTTTTTTCGTTTGAAAACACAGTCACTATACAAATTTAATCGAACATTGAGCCTTTGTAACAAATAAAAATTTAAACAGTTCTCGAATATGAAAATGTTTTGCAAAATGGAAAAAGTAAAAAATGCAATTTCCGCTCTGTTTTCCAATATCACTTCATTAAATAGTAAACAATTTGTTATTTGAACAACATCAATTTATATACGTGCCTATCTACCTCCAGTTTTTAGTATTTGCTCACAAAATGTTCTCAAGCTTTATACACTAACACAAATTCTAAACTTATTTTTTTGTATTAATTATTTGTATTTTGAATAATTTTAAATTCTTTTGAGACTTGCGTCCTCTTTTAAAGTATATTTTATAATTTAATTATTATTATTAATATTTTATATAAAATATAATTGACGCAAAAAATTATGTATTGTTGTAATTATTGAGTACAGCTATACCAGGCAAAAGGTGAGTTTGAAAATATCGGTGATTGGACAAAATTATAATGCGAGAATAAAACTTTATGTTGTTCCCTTAGGGTTTAGTTTGGTTCATTTTATCCATAATTTACCAACCTTATATATTTTGCTTGGTACTTAGATGGGCCGGCTGTAGTCAGCGTCAATATATTTGTCAGAAGTATATCAAAGATTGATGACGTCACTATGGTAAGTTGGTAGGCCGGAATGTACTTTTAAATGCATTTAGCATAAGATATAATGCAGTATTATTATTTATTAACCAAAGAAGGCAGACACGCTACAAGTCAAATGAAAATAGGGGTCATCTCTCTTATATTTTTTCTATGATTATCTCATTGAGAGGTTACCCCGACATATTTATTGTGTAAACCCCTTTTTTAATCGTTTTATATACTTTTTTGTATTAAAATTATTCCCAATTGGTGTTTTACGACCAAAATCGTTTTTGTCTCGCGCGTTTGTATTTTTGTTAGGATTGTAAAAGATTTTAGGTCATATAACGTAGTTTTTAGTCCGTAGTGCTGGTACGTTTTTAAATATCGATCATTTTATTCGACTTTTATTATTATTCTTATGTATATCCTCTTCGTGGAATGGGTTTAGACCAGATTGGATAGACATAACTAGGTCATCATCCTTTATTAGAATTCATAATAATTATCGTTTAAATATTTTGATCATCATTTTCATGTGCATTTTAACATAGATTATTAATGAAACTTGTTTTTGTTATTAATAATATTTTTATCCATACATGGAAAGTTTAAACTTTGATCATTGTTTTTCACAAAGGCGACGCGCCCACCTTAGTCCGTGTGAACCTGTATCTGCGTTCAATCAGCAAAATAGATGATTATAACATGGTGAGTTGGAGAGAAACATGTCTAATTCAAAATATAACGTCATTTTTACTCTAACTGAAAGTTTTATTCGTTTTCAATTATTTCGAAATTTAGACGCAATGGCAACTTAGTTTAAGAATCAGGGAAAAATTGTATTTTTTACAATAAAAACTTTCTTTACGGTAAAAATGACGGCATAAGTTCCAAGCATAAATTTATGACAATAACTGCACTTTGCTGGATTCTCCAAACTTATATCGTTTTGGGATGTGTTTGTGATTTTCGAAGTTTTATATTTGTTTTTATCGTTTGATGTATTTGTGTTTGAGCACTGTATGGTTTTTTTTTGATTTAAACAATTTTACTTACCGTCTAAAATTATTGGTGCGGCGATGGTTTCAAGATTTGGTTTCGAATTATTTGTATTTAGTTTATTGCAAGTTTATTGTTTGTCATGTTAACGTCATAAATTCAGCAAACACGCTTCAAGCGCCTGTTTTGTACAAAAATTTTAAATCAACAATTGGCACTATAAAATAAAGTAAGTAGTATAGCACAATAATAAGTAATAACTTATCTTTTTTTTTCAAAACTACGGACAAAGATACTAAGTTCGCAAAAAAAATGCAGGATTTTTTTTTGGGTGATTTGACACTAGAAGACGTCCCGCACCAAACACTGGCCATTTTTCTTTCTCACTTTTTAATTTATATGTTTTATCAACCATCATGCTTTCTTTCTCACCTTATTACTATAATTATAAACATTGTATTCGGATCGAATTCAAATAACAATGGAAAAAAAACTATTTTGGTCGTGTATATTTTTTATACTGTATGTCCGTGGCGTATATTCGATATTGTCTTGTACTAAATGTGAATTTGTGTTATGTATGAGAGCGTGAGACCGTACTACGCTCGCCCGCACTTGACGTCACTGATCAGGTGGTTACTGACCGCCACCTGAGACCCATCCCCCAGTACTGGCTAGTACGTTTTATAGACCTTAGAACTTAGGTCTGCATGAGGTGACCTAAGCATTCCTTTATCGAATGCTCTGACATGGTAAGTGACAAGCTTCGCTTATTGGTAACGTTTCTGGTGCGTTTTTTTAAAGGTAATTAAAGTTTTTTTTAATTCTTAACTGGTGTCCCTCGCAGAAGGTGCAGATAAATGTCCATCCTTAAATGACATCTGATTCTAACATATGATTTAGAAAAATGAATAAAAAAAAACAAAAAAAAAAAACTAAACGTAAATTGTTATTTTGATGCTGATTTGATACTTGCCTGGCTATTTCTTCTGTGGGAGACTCTATATCCGTTGCAAACGTATTGGAAACGTAGCAAACCTAACGCATTGATTGATGCTTATTGTAGTGTGCACGACATATGCTTAATTAACGACGAAAGTTAGCTTTTGGGAGCAAAATTTGTAAATAATACTATGGCATGGACTTGAATTTATTATTTATTGAATAAATAATCTTACTTTTGAAGGTAGGAGAAAGCGCTTTTCAAAATGGCAGGTTATCGTTGGTTTTAATCACGTTTTAGATTTTTATTTTATTTTCGTAGAAAACTGTAAGAACCTACTACAGAATTTTGAATAAAAAGTACAAAAAAAGAGCGTTTGGTAGGTTACACCCTGAAACAAGAGTTTATATTTAATTCATATGGAAGCTGGCAGCTCATATAACATAATATTTAATTAGTTTTACATAAATATAAATGAGCATAATAGTTACATAAAAATCAAAATGGAAATCCAAAACAGAAAGAACAATTTAGACCTGTAAATAAACAATGGGCTGTCTCTTAGAGCTAAAGGTAAGCTTCCACAGATAGTTATCTAAAAGCAAGTGAAAAACTGTAAGCTGTGAGACATAGTCACTATATAAAAAAAAAAGGTATACAAGTTTGGTTGGGACCATCAGGAGTTAGGTGGGACCATACACCCTAAACGTAGTATAAAATTATTTTTGTTATTATCCAGGTTAATGCATCGGGAAAGATGACGGTACAAAGTAGCTACTGGCAGAACATAACATGGCCAGTTGCCAGTTTCGCTAATACCCCTCTACTCTAATGATGAGACGCATCCATCAACGTCGCGATATCATCGGCGGGGAGCTAATTCCTGAAGGGAAATCGTTATCGCTTTTGTCTGACGAATTTTTGGGTTATTATATTTTACCACGTGTATGATGGATTTTTTAAAAGTTCATCTCTCGCCTGAAATTCGTTAATGTAGAGGTGGATATGCCTACAATTCAGGAGACTTCTAACAATAGACTGCAGTTTGTTAGTTGATACTTTTAAACAATCACAAATATTACAATAATCCGCTTGCTTATTAATATACTGTAAATACATAAACCCCGAAAGCTAAGCTTCGTCGCATGCATTGTACTATATGAAATGTAAAGTAATCATTTTGTTCGTATTTTTGTGAGCTTTTTACGTTGTACAATAATTCATTTGACTTGCCCCACGGGTGCCGACTGTCGAGGGTGTTTCCAGATTTTTTTAACTAAAATATTTTTATTAATTTAATTGGTACTAAGAAAAACCCCTCGATGCTCACCTTCCCCTTAAATTATTATAATAAACATTATTATTAAGATTATTTTAATTTGTGTCGATTCGTGCATCGTTTCCATTTTAATTGGCAATAATTCAAATTGCTTAGCAAGCACCAAAATTGTATATTTCCTCATTGCACTGTGCTATTTCTAGACAATTATTGACACAAATAAAATGTATATAATTAAATGAATGTAGCTATAGAATAGAATATTTTAGAACTGTTGGTTTGTATTTAAGAAACTCAATATTATTTTATAAAATATTAAAGTCGCAAAAAGCCACTTAGAACCGCAACGCACAAAAAAGCTGTTAAAATAGAAACACATTAAATAGAGTTACACGTTTTTATATCCACGATTCAGCAATCGAGCATTGCCTACAATTTATTGCGACGGTTGGCACATTCTTTACTTTTCTAGACTTGAGAGTTATCACTTTGTCGTTGAAAAAAAAAAGCAATGCTGTTTTAGTTTTTGGATTTAACACATTTTTTGCGCATTTTGATACTTATTCAAAGTTTAACTTCAACGTTTTGAACTATAAAAAAAAGAGTATTTAGGATTCGGTATATTTTCTTTGAAGCCAACGAGTTGGTTAAACAATCCTTGATCGAAGGTTAAACATAACAACTAATAAAACTGTGATGTTTTCAGGAATACTCTGTTCAGCTGACATTCAGGGAACAGTGGTTAGATGAGCGGCTCAAATTCAACAATTTGGGTGGTGAGTAACAATAGCAAGGCCCGTTCCGTTGTTTTTTTTTTTTTTCAAACAAACGATATCAGCGTTGACCCGCCATCTAAACCTAACTTAGAATTTCGTCAATCTAGGCCTCCACAACACAGATGTAAATATAGCGTGGAGACCAACGGAAAAATCATTACCTACTGTTCTGCACTCTAACCATTTTTACAATATCTGAAACTGTAACTGTATACTTTTTATCTTTTATCTTTATCTTATCTTATCTCATTCGCTTTTTTCATATTCAAGTCCTGTCTCGAGTAAATTTTCGCAACTTATTAGTTTTAAAATAAATCCACCCATTCTCTTCCCAGGCCGTCTGAAATACCTCACCCTGACGGAGGCCAACAGAGTATGGATGCCGGATCTCTTCTTCAGCAACGAGAAGGAAGGCCACTTCCACAACATCATCATGCCGAACGTCTACATCAGGATCTTCCCGAACGGGAATGTGCTGTACAGCATCCGAATCTCGCTGACGCTGTCCTGCCCCATGAACCTTAAGCTGTATCCGCTGGACAAGCAGACGTGCTCGCTGAGGATGGCTAGCTGTGAGTACCTTAATGGGGAACGGGCTAGAATTTTCTGTAATTTGTGGCCGCAATAACTGCAACTATTAGCCCGGCTACAGTTCTGCCCGGCAACGTAATTTTTAAATAGCATTTAACCTCAGACACGTCAACTTCTAAATGCGATTTCCAACAACTTTAGTTCTACGACTTTTCGAAAAGCTTGATAGGTACTTTTTATTTTATTAACACTAAAGTACACGCGCGGCCTACTATAGTATAGACCAGAGTAACGTTTTTTGCAATAACTTTTTAGTTTAGTGCGCTACCGACTTGCTATTCCAGGAAAGCCTCGCTTGATATTTATCAGTGCTGTTCCCCGCGCAACCCCTGCGCGCACACACGTCTGAGTAATTAGTTCGAGAGCCCGAAATTGTCGAACAAAAAGTGGTGCAAGAGTTGCAACAGTGGATATTTTGTCCCAATCACCAGGCCGTATGTCCTGAATGCTACGAAAATTGAGATAAAAATTGATAGATTAAGTTTAAAAGGCGATCCAAATGACATTGGCAACTACCGTCCAATAAGTCTTCTGTCAAGCATCTACAAGTTGTTCTCAGCGGATGTACAAAGAAGAATTAGCCCAATAATAGCTATAAACCAACCGATAGAGAAAGCTGGTTTTAGAATGGTATTGCAATAAAGTATTGAGTATGAGTATGAGAAAGGGATACTCAACGATAGACCACATCCACACGTTGGAACAAGTGATTGAAAAGCACCTAGGGGACCAGCAGCCTCTCTACCTAGCTTTTATAGATTATAAGAAAGCCTTCGACTCTATTTCGCATAGCTCTATCTGGCAATCACTAAACAACAACGAGGTAGAAAACAGCTATATCGAAATATTAAGAGATGTTTACCAGCGATGTACTAGCAAAGTAAAACTGGAAAGCTCGGGAGTCAGGCAAGGAGGTCCCTTTTCACCCAAAATCTTCATCGCAGTGCTAGAGACGGTTATGGAAAAGGTATATTGGGAAAGGCAAGGACTCTACATGTTTGGTCACTACCTCAACCATCTCAGGTTCGCAGACGACATTGTTATCATGACAAAAAGCTTTGAAAACCTACAGGAAATGCTAGTCACTAAATACAGCCAGCAAGACAGTCGGCCTGGAAATGAACATGTCAAAACTAAGCTGATGACAAATAGCACACACAACAGCTTAACCCTAGAAGAACAACCGCTAGAATACGTAGACGAATATATCTACCTTTGGAGGCAAATTTCTTTCTCACCAAAAAACAACGAAGAAGAGGTGGATAGAAGAATAAAAATAACTTAGAATAAGTTTTGGGCCCCAAAAGAAATTTTGAAAAGCGAATTATCACTATTCCTGAAAAAGAAAGTTATGGATTCGTGTATTCTGCCTAGTCTTACGTACGCTTGCCAGACGTGGAAATACACAGAAAAAGTAAGAGGAAAAATACGAAGCTGCCAAAGAGCCATGGAAAGAAGTATCACGAAAGTAAGAACATTCCACAAAATACGGCACAGCAAAATAAGATCAAAAACAAAACTCATAGATGCTCTACAATATGCACTATCACTGAAATGGAAATGGGCTGGTCATATAGCGAGACTAGAGGATGGCAGATGGAAATTGACTGCCATAAATGGCCAGGGGCGCCAGGCAAACGCCGACCAGGCAAACCAAACGCTCGCTGGAGCGACGACATTGCTAACTTTGCCGGCAAACAGTGGATGTCAGTCGCAAAGGACAGAGACAGATGGAAAGATTATGGAGGAGGCCTTCACCCTGTAAATAGGGGTTCTTCATAAACTTAACATTTATTTAAATTAATGCATGCATTTATTTAATTGGTTAATATTATTATTTGAAAATACAATCAATCTTTTTTCATAAGCAATTTTCCAATTTTTTATTTGAGTGTGATTGTATAATAATTCTATGCCAATTTGTAATGTTTTTTTATTTTTTACTTAATTTTTTTACTGATTTTGAGGCTGTAAAACTTATTTATAATATTAAGAAATAAAAGGCATTTTTTTTTATTATTTTATAGATTAAATTTTAATACAAAAATAAAAAAACTTAATATTTATTTTGATATCAGAAGTGCGATTTTTATTGTTTTTTTTTAGGTTTTTCTTAGATATTTAGTAAATTGTTCCCCGTTTGCATTTCGTAGAGAGTTTATATAAAAAATACGATTATAATTTAAGTAGAATAAACAAGTTTTTCATTCCATTCATTGTTTTATTTAAATAATAAGTGGTTGTCAATTTATTGATATGTTAAAATGGCCTACTATATTAAGTTACGCGTGTACTCACGCAAAAAAAGAGGCGCGTGTACTGCAGTGTTAAAGTTTCTTATCCTTTAGAAGTGTGCATTTCTACCATTCCAGCGCCCCCTCCACTCTCAACCACCTTTCTAGCCTCTCCTGCTCCTATTTGTTACTCTGAAAAAAAATATATATTAAAAAAATTATTGAAAAATATTTTTTGTATTGTATGGAGAAATAAAATTGCGCTTTTACCAAAGTCGTAAAACAAAAGTTGTTGGAAATCACATTTAGAAGTTGGGGTGTCTGAGATTAAAAGCTATTTAAAAATTGCCCTGTATATCGGAAATATTGTCTGCAACGCTATGGCCCATAAGAGTCCTACAATCGACTAAAAATGGCGAACAATAAAGGGGAGTCTGTATGCTTAGCATGGTCGTTTTGACACTCTCTCGAACTCAAGTGACAGACGTGCCATGTCTACAGGGTGCACTCGAATTCGATAGCGAAACTTTAAGGGGACATTCCAATCATGATTATGAAAACCACAGTAGTGGTCTTAAAGCATCCCGGTGAGATGACTTTTTATTTTTTTCTGATACCAAAAACTACCTTAGTCAATCATAAAGAAACGATATCAGTACTAAAAGCTACAAAAATTGCATCAAAAAATATTTAAAATAAAACGATTATTAACTAACCCCATTATGAACGCGACTGTACTACGCGTATAGCTCTTATCACCGCGCGCTTTGACCTGCGGTGACCCGCCTACAAAATGACCTATAATCACGGGCGAGCGAGAGGCGCGCACGCGCCGCCGCTCAATATTTTTACGTAGTAGTGTGCGTTTCACGCAAGAGAGTTCCCTTGACGAAACTCTTATTACAATGTAATAGGGACTATTTTTGTTCATCCAAGGGAATTATTTCGTGAAACGCACTGTAGGCACTTAAATCAAAATTCCCCAGTGTTGCCATGTGGCGCCGTTATTACATTTAAAAATCCGTATGTAGGTATGTAATGTATTGTTATTTAAAGTGAATTATAAATTCCATATAAAAGTGAATTAAATCGTCTTTGAAACGCCTCAACGGAGCCAGGGTGTGTTTTGTTCTTCGTCCATATTTTCAGGCTTATCTGGGGCTTATCCGGGCCTATCGGCATGCCTTACATTATTACATAGGTAGGTACGGTCGGCCACAATCTCAGATACCCTATGGCAGCTCTTACCGCGCGCGGCATAAGGGCGCCAATCGAACAAAAAGGGGTATCTGAGACTGTGGCCGACTGTACCTATATTCTACGCTTTTGGCTAATATCGAACACATACTTAAGTCCTCAGTACTGGACTACCTACGATAACGATCGAAGTTACATCTACGAAAATACGGGTTTAAATTAGGTAGTTATCTTAAAAAAGACTGCAAGTCCGTATAAAAATACTTACTTAATAAGCTAATTTTACATTTACATTAAAGTAATACATTAAAGACTACCCAAATCCGTACAAATACGGAAAAACCCATATTTGTGGCAACACTGGAGGTCCTTCGTCCTTCTCTTACCTTTCGGCGCTCGCGCTTTTAGCTTTGAATACGTAGGGAGGGATGGATCGTCCTTGGGTCTTTGTAATAGGGGTGATTTTTAAAAAGCATTGCATTACCTCTTGCGAATTTTTGCTCGGAATTTACCTACAGGGGCCTACAGACAGTGCGTATTTTATAATTTTGGATCTTATGTTGATGCCTTTAGGAGTGGTTTCTCTTTTGGTCGATTATTGCATTTCCAACTTGTCGACCGGAAAGGTGAACATAAAATATGATCGAAAGTGTGTCGTTGCGTTGAAAAGTGATTTATTTAAATTTAATCGATTAATTTTGAATATTTTTTGATATGATTTTTTTAGCTTTTAGTACTGATATCGTTTCTTTATGATTGACTAAGGTAGTTTTTGGTATCAGAAAAAAATAAAAAGTCATCTCACCGGGATGCTTTAAGACCACTACTGTGGTTTTCATAATCATGATTGGAATGTCCCCTTAAAGTTTCGCTATCGAATTCGAGTGCACCCTGTATTGTGCGAGCATGGCAGGCGGGACTCGAGATGGCAATAGATTAGGGTCATGTCGAGCAGAAAGTAGATATTGCCATTTTTAATAAAAATGTTGTATTTTTGTCTCCATCGCCATGTTGGCGTAGAGCCAACTCGAGCCCGACCGACAAGTTGACAGTTTTGCATAGAGAAGGGCCTATCTCGGGCTTACCATGCTGCACGTACTGGCCATCTCAATAAAGTTATAAAGAAGATTTCTAAAAGCCGCTAGGCAAGGATATACGATAGTGAGAGGCCTAATCTTCATCATAATGAAGTAGCGTATAATGTCTACCCTCGATCTTTACAGACGGCTGGACGACCGACGACCTGGTGTTCCTGTGGAAGGAGGGTGATCCCGTGCAGGTGGTGAAGAACCTCCATCTACCGCGGTTCACGCTGGAAAAGTTCCTGACTGACTACTGCAACAGCAAGACCAATACTGGTAAGGAAACCTTTATTAGGTAAAGTAAAACGTAAGTAAAGAGAGGTAGATGAAGGCCACGGAGAAGCTACTTTGTCCAAAGTAAATAGAAGGTAGATGCCGTGACGTACCAGGAAGGCCTGCGAAGGAACTGGCCTGGCCTGTGATCGAAGTGCATGGAGAATGCTGCACCGACGAGAGGATAACTCTTCAATATAATGATGATGAAAACGTAAGTGTACAAAAAGCGGAGAGAATATGCAAAGGGAAAACACGGAAGCTTCTCAATAAAATATTGTGTCTCATTGATTAATTCGTAGATAAGTATCTCATCTTGTTGGATTGACAAAATGAAAATAGAATTTTTTGGAGGTTTGTTTCTGTGATTCAAACAAATCGCCAGCAACAATACGTTACTATAAGCCTCTATCCGTTTCAGGCATATATACATGATCTTGATTTCCTACAAGTACTCAATTTTAAGCTACCTACCTAACGGTTGCATCTACCTTCTGACTTGATAAAGAAACCGGTCTTTCGTAGGGCGACATTAAAAGATGAACTGCTGTAACGGACCTGAAATCTGGGTTACATCTCAACACGTTTTCTTTCCAGGCGAGTACAGCTGCCTGAAAGTGGACTTGCTCTTCAAGCGCGAGTTCTCGTACTACCTGATCCAGATCTACATCCCCTGCTGCATGCTGGTCATCGTGTCCTGGGTCTCCTTCTGGCTCGACCAGGGCGCTGTGCCCGCGAGGGTGTCATTGGGTAGGTGAAACTTTTTTTTCACTTTTATCCTTAAACCTACAGCCGTAGACTTCGCTCTTGTCTACACCTTTATAGGATATCTGTAGGGCAAGCGTAAACAAAAATTGAGTGTACGACAGATTACCTACTCAGGCCTACTGTATCCTGTCCTGAATACATGACTGTCACGTGAAACTAGCTTAAATAGTAAAAGCACCGCTGGGTCTATTCCGTATCCCTAAGGAAGACCTTTTGGAAAGAGCAAATAAAAACATCGCACCAAAAATATTCCATTTGTAATTTGTCTACGACAAATTCATAAATGAAGAAAACAGACTTCGACCATGGCTAGAGGGACTTCCAACTACACAAAGATTGAAGACGTCCTCCGATATCTATTTGGTACCCATCTCGGGCGTTCGCCATTCAAATTTACAAATTAAATTCTAATAAAAACCTCTTTCTAGGCGTAACCACACTACTCACAATGGCAACCCAATCGTCGGGCATCAACGCTTCCCTGCCACCCGTCTCCTACACAAAGGCCATCGACGTGTGGACGGGCGTTTGTCTCACGTTCGTTTTCGGAGCGCTTCTAGAGTTTGCCCTCGTCAACTACGCTTCAAGATCCGACATCCATAGGGAGAACCTCAAGAAGACCAAGAGGGAGATCGAAGCAAATGTCAGCATGGATGCGGCATCAGACATGCTTGACACAGACAGCAATGCCACGTTCGCTATGGTGAGCTCGAAGCTAATTTACTTTGTCATTCCAGTTTCATTTTGTAGTTAGTAACGTTAATTTTACTTCTGAGCTAGAAACCAGTGAAAATCCTCAGTTGAATTTGTGGTGGTCATTTTTGTATAGTTTGAACGCTAAATAAATGGGGTAATTAGCTAACCAGTCCCTGTATTCTTTAAAATATCCACCGTAAAAATAACCGTTTTTAAGCGTCAAAAAAAGAAGATTGTTCATTTCAGTAAAGGCTATTTTCGAGTGCCTTGACGCTCAACTGTTGAGTGATTTTTTATGAGAATAGAGGCGCTGTGCAATCTAAGTTCCAGCATTGCTTATCCGGTTAAAAGCGAGTTTTCTTATTCTACTATTTTTACGAATTATTACTCAGTTTCATTCAACCCAATAACTTTCATCCATATAGACTAGATACTAACTTTTTGCAGGCCTCCAAACTTACGGAGGAACTTCACAATTTCCTAAAAATTTATAACGTAAGAAGAACATCCCAAACACAACTTCAAAATCCAAAAACAAATCTTGTAAGGTTCACCCCAAACAACTTTCTGAGAAATATAAGCAAGGATTGGAATTTTTGCGGACACGCCTGTTTCGGCGCCCTGGGAGCCTCATCCTGCAATATGACTACTAGACGCGGGACGAAAACGCTAATCGATGCAATATGACTACTAGACGCGGGACAAAAACGCTAATCGATGTATTGCACCTCCGACTCAGTCAAGCAAGTCCCCTAACTTCCAATCCTTGACAATCAGTCTCCCCGTAAGTTTGAGAGGCCCACCCAACGCCCGCTTGCCCCCGTCACCCCTGACTTGTCGACAACTCGACAGAAACCCCTAATGCACGGCGGCGCGGTGGACACGAAGATGCGACAGTGCGAGATACACATCGCGCCGCGCAAGAACTGCTGCAGAATGTGGATGAGCAAGTTCCCAACTCGGTCCAAGCGGATAGACGTCATATCGCGCATCACCTTTCCGCTGGTGTTCGCCTTGTTCAATTTGGCCTACTGGTGTGTATTGCATTAGACAAAATTTTAAATTTAAAGAGAGACCCTGACATGGTAGCGATAGACTCAGCTTTTGTCTTATATTTCTGTAGATATGTTGATATATTATCGGGGACATAGGGCTCGAAGTAGAGATAGTGTACCATAATTTTGACAAAATCAGAGTCTTCGGCCGCCATCTTAGGCCGGCTGGAACTAAAAGAACTTCGCCACATAGCGGATTGTATGCAGCAAGGTTTTTTTAGTTTAAGTACTTTAAAATACCCGTTTGTTCGTAAGCAAATTTCCGTTTCCCGCTCGTTTGTTGTGAAGCTTTTCGTTTGTTACCACTCAAAGTTGAAGATTAAAAATTAAATGCTTGGTTTCTGAAGTGCTGATCAAAATCTCTAGTTGACAGATCATCAGCTCTGTGTGCTATTTTTGGTTAAGTCACAGGAATTGTTGTCTAATAATTCATAGATGTCTGACTAAAGTAAAGAATTAATAAGTAATTGTGAAATGGTTGTCGTTGTTGTTTTATTTACGTTACGTTTGTCCTGTGTGTGGTCTGTTGTGTTTGCAAGTTTAAACTTATGTTGTAACTGTACCCGTATTTATCATTCATTACTATTGAAGCACATGACACAACCTCTTAAAAGCAAGAGTTTTACTTCTGAGCACAGTAAAGCAGTAAAGCATCAGCCTTTCAGAGCGTCAGTGCGTGGATGTGACGGGTTCTATTTCTTTCCTTCAGGTCAACGTACCTGATCCGCGAGGAGGAGGAAGAGAACTGATTCTCGAGCGAGACCGCGTCCCTAAACTACCACTTGCATTGGCAGCTGCCCCTCGCGATCCTCTGGCCCTACGCACTGTTCGTCGTCGCCTACTTTCTATTCATGAGAGTCGACCTGTGCTTCCCGCGCCCCGCGGCGCCGCTAGCGACGCCCGTGCGCAGTTACGGGAGCTCAGTTTGATTACGTGCAAAGGTGCTGCCTTCGTAGCCTGGGATCGTATCATATCGAGTTTGAGAGATCTCGAATTTGACATGGTTTTCGTGCCACGTCTAGCTTTGACAGCTCGATACACTGCTGTCTGTCCCGCCCTCGGTAGATCAACAGAGTGAAATAGAACAGTGTATCGTGCGTTATTCAGCTCAACTTCTTGTCGCGGTGGACGCAGTACACTGATATCGTACGAATTACTACATATTTTAAACTACAAGCGCTACAGACTATACACGGTTCAGGCGACGTTGACAGTTCTTTGCACGAAATCAAAATTCGGAATTTGATAACGAATTGGCGTAATATTTCTACTTTTTAAAACGTCTGAATGTGATGTTGTTTTAAATTGTCAAAATATACACAGGATCGCGGGCAATAATTATTATGGATTCCGGATCACTTTTAAAATCGATCAAAATAATGGTTATATGGAAGATGTATTGCATGTGAGGTTTTACATTAATTAATGACTAATTGGTGACTCGATACCTAAGGAAATTTAAATGTTAGTGACGTACATTACTAAATATGTAGGTTCTTTACTATGGCACTATTTAACAGGTTTTATTATTTTAAAATATCGTTTAAATTTTTATATGAATCCAAAATTAACGGGCGCGGTACAAGGTCTGTGTAGGTAGGTTCACTTCACAGTTTTCATTTTCGCGGATAATTTTGAGAACCCAATACTCAATTAAGATGTGTAAAGTAAATCTATCGTGAATATAGAATGTGTGTCGTGTGCGAATGGAAATATATACGATAAACAGATTATCTTGTAATAATAAAAATATATTATTAGGTGTTTTAAGGTATATAGGTACCGCTCGCTGTGAAAGTCACAAAATAATGTAATTTGTCAGTTAAACTAAATAGGACCCCATAACTTATTGTAAAAACGAATTGGTTGCCATTTATTTACGAGACATTTATACTTACTATAAGTTGAGTATGCATCATTATATCTTTCAAAATGTATGTTTAATGATATATTAATTTAATTGTAAATATTGTACTCCGTGCAATTTTAGTGGTTTTAAAGCCGAAGGTATTTAGTTGCACTCGTGATTCTGAGCCAAATTCCAAAATTTTACTTCAAACCGAGCGATAAAAAAAAAACACTTCCCAATACAAACGTCTATCGCCAATCGACACCATTTGTATGGAGAACTGAATTTTTTTTTCGCGCATTTTGGAATGATTTTTGTAATTTGGCTCAGAATCACCAGTGCAACAAAATACTTTCGGCTTTAAAACCACTAAAATTGCACGGTGTATTACATAAATATACTCACTCGTCTTTAAGACAAAAGGGAATTTACTAAATTACATAAATATAATAAAAACTCTTGTAGTTAAATACGACATGAATGATGTTCGTGCATTTCTAAAAAGTCGGAATAAGAGCAAAAGCCAAAATTCGAATTGATAACTTGTACAAGAATTACACGAACATTCATAGGTACAGTAAGTAGACAAATATGAATGTAGTGGTAATTTATTATAAAAAACTGTAAATATTTCGGCCTATACAACTTTCTACACCTGCGTCGCTCATTGTACAGTTTTATGTACTTTAGGTAAAATTACTAAGAATTATTATTATATTTCTCATTTTGTATGTTCCACTTCGAATGACACTGTAAATATTTATACACATAGTGCATAAATGTTATCAACACTCAGTAAGTATATTACACATACTAGGATAAATAAGCACATTTGAAGATATACGGGGATAAATAAATATCTGCAAATTGAACCTGCGTGCTAACGCGTTTTGATTAGCGCGCAAAATAAATAAATACGCCCTAAATAAATACTCCTAAGTATTATCCGATTTCGATTATAAAATTTAACAAAAATGAAACAATACCTTTAGATATAATGAATTTCAAAAAAGGAAAATGCTTAGACATCGATAAAATCTACAAAAACGATTGACACCTAAATCAAGAAAATCGGATAATATTTAGGGGTAGCAATTTAGCAAAACGACTCTTTCGTTTTTTATGGAAACACCAGTCTTAAAAGTGTTACTCGTAGGGTAACGGGTTAGGGCGCAGATGGAGGAGTACCTTTACAGTAAAATATGATCGGTCAGAATCGATGATCTGTAATAAATAAGTGACGACATTGGATGATTATTGTAATAAATAAATAAAACATCAAATATCTACAGGCTTACGACGCGAAGTAATTTCCTTGATAAAAAATAGATTTCGAAGAAAATAAACACCTCCCTAGTACCCACCTATTGATATTCTGAATGTCATAATAAAAATATATTTCGGTCAGTGTTTAAGTCGTAGAGTCAATTTGTATACAGTTTAATCAAATAAAAAAAACGCATCAGCACCATATATATATTTTTTTAATTAAACAAATATGTCTATAACGCTGTGTTCCTTTAAAAGAATCAACCCCTTTTTGGACTGTAATTTAAAAAAATACAGTGGGTTTTATTTATTAACCTCTATCAATTTAAATATTTGCTCATCTCTCTCTTTCCGTCCCTTTAATTTTTTATCTCAAAATACTCGAAAACTTTAGGTGTACGCAAAAAAATATAGAGTAGGTACTACCATTACGTAGTTGAAAAATAATGCTAAGTCTACTGACATAATTTAATTTGAATCCCTATTAGTGGAGGTTTTGGGCTGTGATGAGAGTTAAAAAATCGTAGAATAAATCATAAAAGAAACTGAATAAAACTATTGGCAGAAAAGAAAGTTCTCTTCTTTCGCTCTACATCTACATGTAATAAAAAATAGTAAGTAAATAAAACAGGACAGTTTAGTAATTTATTTCAACATTGTAACGGTTTATTTTATTCAAGAGCACTAGGTTTGATAAAAAAAATATCGAAACACTACAAAAAATTACAAATCTGCCAGCCTACCCAAAACCTAATAAGAAAAAGTACAACGGATTTCGAACGCATAAAGCCTACCATACCAAATAAAGTTAACTCTTACAAAAATACTTGATACATTAAATCACAATTTTGTAACATCATCAACATCAAAGAAAAATCTAAGTATACCAACAACTAATTTAACTAAGTAGAATGTGGCAGTGTCCAAAAAAGGGGTTTGAACAATCTGTAGGTTTCACATTAGGTGAACGAAACATACCTTAGTAGATTATGTTTTAAATTCTAAAAGAGGTTAAGGACACCGCCACATAAAATGAGAATAAATGTTAGAATTACTGAAAATGAATGTTAAACATCGGATGAGACGTGTGAGGATGTAATTGTAACAGAATGGAATTAAATAAACGTATACCTATCGGTGGATGATTGTTTTATTATTATATTATTTTTATTATGTCTAGTTTCATTACGACCGAGTTGCGAGTCTGGGTATCCAGTGTGGGGTTTACTTCTGTTGACAGACGAGCATTTTTTCCGCCTCTGTCTGAAATGGAGCAGTTTCTGTTATAATTGAATGATCATAAAGAAAATGCGGAGAATTGAGCAGGTTTCAGAAGTTTGTGATGTACCGGATTTTTTGTCGCTAAAATGGTAGGCTTTACTGGTGATTCGAAACCACATTTGGTAAACTTGAAAGTTCACTAAAAAATTATTCACTTTTCGAATTGTATCGTCATAAATCCCCGTAGTTTTTTTTTTTGCCTTCGAAAAAAGTTTTTATGTAAACGAGTCTGCCATGTAACAATTTTCAGCTACAAAAAATCGCCGATATGCTATCTGCCATATTGATAAAAAAAAAGTAACTTTAGAAAAAAAAAACAGTTTCAGCACTAAAAAGCTGAGTTCAGCAGTAGGCAAGTAAGAGTACAGCGAATCTCCGGAATACTCAAGAGTAAAGGGCTGATTTTTTTAGACACTCACCTCAATAAGTTTGTAAATTGCAATAAGCGCATCTCCAGGCTTGCATGCATCATTTCCGTTTCCGCCGAGACTCAAGGACCTCTTCCCCCAATTTGGGGTAAACGTCAGTTGCGCTTCCGACAAAACTAAGATGGCGGCCGCCACAAGAAAGACGAGAAATACACGATGCATGATTTTGGAGCTTATTTTTCAGCACCTTATAGAAATGTAGTGATTGTAGAGTCTCGTTGAAGAGATCGTAAAGGACTGTTGGAAGCTGCATTGGGAAAGGATCTTTTATACATTGCAGAAATTAATTATTCCCACAACTTGGCGGGTTTCCCGCGAAAACAATCAAAAGAAGCCCTCGAAATGTGTTTTATAAACGGCGGAGATATCTCTGGAGTTTTCTTTCGTGTTATACACGGTGACATATTTTTGGTGGCTCTACACGGTAGTGGTTTGTTTAGACACTTTATTTTGCTTTTATTTCAAAATAAAAGACTTGCATTTTAGGCATAGCTTTTCAGTTTCCAAAAAAAAGATTATTTGGAATTATTTGGAGATCAGATTTCCTTGAAGGTCAGAGGAGTCGTATTAAGGGGTGGCGAAATAGAAAAGGTTAGGAATCACTGTTTTTTTTATTATTAAACGTCAATGTATCAAGCTTTCAGGGCTAATTTACTTGGATAGCATTTTAAAGGGGGGGGTAAGATCAGATTTCCTTGAAGGTCAAAGGAGTCATAATAAGGGGTGGCGAAACAGAAAAGGTTGGGAATCACTGAATTAAAGTATTTTTTTTTTTATTATTCAACGGCAATATCAAGCTTTCAGGGCTAATTATCCGGCTAAATATCCCGGTCCGGCTTTCAAATCACCCGATTAAAATAGATTTTTGAGTAATAGAGTTTAACTTTAAAGTTTTCGTAGTAAAGTTTTTTTCGTGAAGTGGTACGTTAAGTTAAGGCTGACATTATGTCGCAACTTTTAACGACAACGATCTTTTGTAAACTGGTAGATCTAAACCTCTTCGAATCTAAAGAAAGCCATAAAAATCTCAGCATCAAATCCTGTATTTAATTAGCCTGTTCGTATTTAAACAGCAGGATATTTTTCAAATTAATCGTTAACGAAGAAGTTAAGTAAGATACTGTAAGATTATCGTAAGAGATTCTGAAATTAATACGTCTATGCGCTACATATGTCACCGGAAGATAACACGATCTGCAAATTTATAAATTTCCTAGGAAATTTATAAACTTTATACATAATACTGGAATCAACAATATAACAAATACAAAAAATATTAACCCTCATTAAAATAACGCAGGTAGGTATTTCATTCGAGTCGGACCTTCAGCTGACGGCATAATGTCTGAACAACTAGGTTTCAAGTTCATGGCTCAAGAACCAAACAGGACGTCTTAAAACGTACATGTTCCTCACTCATTCAGAAGCTATATGAAAGGATCTACCTAAAAAACAAATAACAGAATACCGAATTATTATTCCGAGAGAATACACCCGCTAGTACTACATCCAACAACTTAGATTAACGTCCGACGCACTAATGAAAAAAACTAAGACAGCTAGGGCTTCATCTCATTTTCATTTCCCATTTCCATGACGCACCGAGTCCGCCACAGCCAGCCATATAAAAAGCCGAAGAAAAAGACAACCCCTATCATTATCAAACCTCTTTTCTACAACCTTACGTAGTAGTTTACTCCTGAAAAAAAAAGCTGCAGCGAAGATGTACAAAATCTGTTTGATCCTGGTGCTGGTGGCTTGTCTTGTGGTCTTTAGTGAGGCCCAGTTGACCTTTACGTCGAGCTGGGGAGGCGGAAAGAGGTCAGGGAATGTGGGGCCGATGGTGCCAGCTGGGTGCCGCAATGAAGACGCCGCTATTGCAATATTTAGGATGATTCAGGTATTTGAAGGTTTCACATACGGCTTCTGTTACTTAATAGCGTGTTTTTTTATGTATGTGGCCGGTATCTTGAATATAATATACATATGTTATTGTGTCAATTTTCAGTTTTCAAAATTTTTCAGTTTTTTAAATTTTGTAGCTTAATTGAGATATTTTTGTTTGGCTATTTTTGTTTCACGACGGTAAAATTGTATTATTTTAATTATTATAAACAACAGAACAACAATAATTAAGCTGATTTGGTTTCTGGTCGACCAACCAACCAGTGGTACTGCCCAAAAAACTAGAAGTTCGAGCAAATCTCAATCAGCTAATTTATTGTTGTTTAGAATAATGAAAACAATATTTTTATACCGTCGTGAAACAAAAATTGTTCAGTTTAACTACAAAAATATGTAAAATTGTGCATTTCACGCCACGCTACATTCATTGACTCAAAATGTATTTCATTAAACGGTTTTATTTAGCTCACCCCGTTTGTTTTATTAAACGGTTTTATTTTATTCTTTATTCTTTCTTGGGTCAAATTTAGTTATTCAATTTTCACCCTCTTCCTGTCAACCGATTAATCTGAAATTTTGTATACACTTTGGATTTTGGTGACAATACAATTATGTTTATTCATTATCATTATAAATCCAAGATGGCGGCCGCTACAAAATGGCGGATAACGTAGGTTTTATCAATCCCATCAATATGGGTATCAAATGAAAGGGCTCAACAAGCAGAATACAATATACTATAAAAAATTGAAATCCAAGATGGCGGCCGCTACAAAATGGCGGATAACGTAGGTTTTATCAATCCCATCAATATGGGTATCAAATGAAAGGGCTCAACAAGCAGAATACAATATACTATAAAAAATTGAAATACAAGATGGCGGCCGCTACAAAATGGCGGATAACGTAGATTTTATCGATCCCATCAATATGGGTATCAAATGAAAGTGCTCAACCAGTATAATACAATGTACTATATGAATTAAACAGAATGCGAAATAAAAACTAAAAACTAGAAAATAAAAATAGGTAAAAAAACTTTTTAAGTTAAACGGTTTTATGTTAAACATACATTGCAATGTTTAAGATAAATGTACTAAAAACCAAAAAATAATAAAATAGATACAGTCGTGGGAATTATAAACATATGCATAGACTAGACTAAAATGAAACCGTGGGGCACGTCAATTGTACTGCCGAAGCAAGTACCCACGACTGTATCTATTTTATTATTTTTTTTTTTATCAAAATGTATTTCATTTATCAAAATGTATATTGACGTTTATGTTCATTGTATTGTGCAAATATTAGTAAAATGGTTTAACTGTCATTGTTTTTTTTACAGAATGAAGCTGAAAGGCTGATACAATGCCAGAAATCTTGAGACGACGACGATTGGTCCCCTGAAAATCTTAAATACGAAACTGACCAAGAATATTAGCTAAAAACATGTAGTGTAGATTGTAGTAATAATTTGTTAAAGGTTAAATAGTTCCACCAAGTGTTCTTAAAGATCTGTTTTTAATGCTAAGAAATATATTTTGAAATAGCTTTTGGTGTAGATAATATTCGCGTTATAACATGTATTTATTTTTATATGTTAGGTGAAATATTGAGCTTCTTTAACAAAGTGGTTTTTAGTCAATCAGGTTTACAAAAATATTGAAATTAATTAAATGCTGAGTGATAAAAATTATAAGAGCATAAAAAAATATGCACTAAATTGATAAGGATGGTAACAGAATCATGGTGATAATTATATTAGTAATGAGAATGGTTCCGCTAAAATACCTATATTTTTTATCACTAAGTTTAACTATGTTTTTGATGATCATTCAATCATTAATTTTGATACCACTAAATAGTAAAATACTGTAGTATTCAAAGGCTATACCCAAATAAAAGTGTTGAATTTATATTTGTTGTTTATTTATCAGAAAATATTGTTAGTACACCTAAATATAAAATTTGTTACATTGTCATAGAATCTTATAAAATATTTAGATTTATTAGTCAACATCACTTGAGTACAGATAAATAGGATGCATGCATACTAAGTGGAAAGAGCTTATAATTATATTGTTTTCTGTATCCGTGCAATAAAGTAGAGCTGAATTTATTATTTAATCTGATTTGTTTATCTTGGTTTCCAACAGTGGTCAAGTCTGTACACTTTATTTTTTAACTTTATTTGTCAGTAAAGTTTTAGCACAGGATTATTACCATAAGTGTAAGAAAATAATTAGCTTAGTATGCATGCCCACTACACATCAAACTCCACTCTTCACTTTACTGACTTTTGGGATTCCAATCAAGTTGGCAAATTAGACACTCATTGTTATTGTAACATTTACATCTTGTTAAGAGGCAGACGGACTTAGCACTTGCATCACACCACTAGAATCCAAGGACATACGGTTGGACCCGTGGCCCACCATGTCTTCATCATCCAATGCCTCCCTCATCCTTCGCTTGTATATCTCACTGTCCGGATTGTTCTCCTGATTACGACACCGGTCCAACTTCTTCTCTATAAGTCGCACTCGATCTCTCGCAGGACTCTCTACAATCTTCACCATGGCGCGTATTTTACGTACAGCTTCTATTATTAGCGCTAGCTTATCTGGCCCTGCGTCGTGGAAGAGCATATCTGTGACGTAGCTGTCTAAGTTCTCTTGTTCTTTGCTAGCAGCGTGTAACACTGCAGCCAAGGCTATCTGCGATGGTGCATAGAGTAAGCAAGCATCTGTTAGGAAAACTTTTTCTAGAAATTCATCTATTCCGCTACGGAGTCTCTCAGGGTTGGCTAGTGAGCATCGTGTCTTGATATCGATGAGGAACCCTTCGACAGGTCGAAAAGGGTTGTGTATAGTCAAATGGTAGTTCAGTTGCTGCATCAGCAGTAGTTCGTTGTTTAGAATAATATCCGAGGCTTTTTCGCGGTCTCCCTTGATGTTGGCCACGAACTGACCGATCGAGACGTTGAATTCTTCAACTTTACACGCTAAGTACACGCAAGTCGCGAGGATTTCCTTAGGAACGTAGTCCATTGATGAGTTGTACAGGTAAAACCGTTTGAAGTAATGGAACGCGGTACCGGTCACGCCCTTGGGCATTGGCGGGCTGAACCGCTTGCAGAACTCTTTTAAATGAAGCTCGTATTGACGCAGAAGGAGGCGCTCCTCCTCGGGAGATAAAAAGAAGTTGTACCTTTGATACTCGTCGATCTGATGACCATGCCGCGAGATGTACTCCAAGTTGTGCTTCTCCCGGAGGCGAGCCAGCTCGCCCTCGTCGCTGAACGTCCAAAACTTCTTCTGGGAACTCGTAGAGAACATTGCGTCCAACTCAGAGCTTTAATTTTGAGAATTTGCAAAAATTAAACCAAAACAATAAACGGTTGGCCTGGCCACAGTTTTTTTTGACTTTATTACTTTTTTTTACATTGACATTGACGTTTATTTTTTTTATATTGGCAACATTGATTTTACGTTCCGTTCTGCGCAAAAAAAACTTTTAGTCTTAAAAATAATCAGCCTCCTTCTTGACGAAATGTCAAATTGTCAGTAACGAAACGTTATTAATCAGTTTCCGTTCCGTAGCTGTGTCATCCGTGAGAAAAAATTTGGATTATTTTTACTAAAAGAACTCTTTTTTACCAAGTTTAACGCCAAATTTACGATGTCGAGACCCGGAGACAGGCCGAACCAAGCCCAACAATATAAACTAGTCGTCGTCGGCGGCGGTGGCGTCGGCAAAAGTGCTATTACAATACAGTTCATTCAAGTAAGTTCTACCCTTTTTGGGAGAGCGATACGCCTACAAATAGTATTCTTAGAGCATTTGTACACCTTCCCTAACTAAATACAGTAAGTTTCAGCCTGTACCTTTCCCTAGAAACCCCACAAATCCTTGTTGAATCATCGATATGCGTCAATAGGGCGTCGCAGGAGTTATATTCGTATGCTATTACTTTGATGTCAAGGTCTTGAGTTTGGAGGCGAGGCCGCCCACCGGCAGTAGCATATGTCGCTGAAACACCTTGCTTTCCTGTTGCAGAGTTATTTCGTTACGGACTACGACCCAACGATCGAGGATAGCTACACGAAACAGTGCGTCATTGACGATGTACCCGCCAAACTCGACAGTAAGTGCTTCGGCGTATGTTTACACCTTGAATGTGGAATACAGAAGCTTCGCTCAATAGGGGGCTCAAAAATAGGCCTAAATGTAGACTCAAAAATAGGAAGCAATTAATGACAAACTTATTACTTACTCTAAAACTTAGTGTCACATGCCCTTGCCCTGATAACAGCTTCCATGCAATCTCTCATGGACCTGTAGTTTTCATGACTTTACCAATACTTTATTCAACATCACATACCAAGAGGTTTATTTAGTTTATGAAATGAAATCCTTTCCGTTGATACCTAATAATCCTCTCACAATTGGTTCCAAATAGGAACAAAAGTTGTTTGAAGTATTTTTCAAAAGGTGCGTTTTTTTTAATGCTAAGTATAGTTTTGTACATCTAAAAGGACAAAGCATCTAAAATATTTTTTAATGCTAAGTATAGTTTTGTACATCTAAAAGAACAAAGCATCTAAAACCAAACGCATTTAATATATATTTTTTCATTTTAGTAAACAGTGTAACTCGGTCAGTAGGAAGACCTGCAGTCCGATGGTCGGACGACATCGTTATGGCGGCAGAGGGTCCATGGATGCGGATGGCGAGGGACCGCGAGAGATGGCACGAGGGGAAAAAGGCCTATACCCAGCAGTGGGCAGCGGTGGGCTGATGATGATGATGATGATGATGTAACTCGCTTGTAATTTTTTCAGTGTAGCCGACTAGTTTCGGTTGTCATTTGAAGTCCTTAATCATGGAGAACGAGACGGCACTTGCGACGCCGATTATGTTCTCCATGAATTAAAACGTTCACTAAATAGAAAAATGTACAGGGCTTACGAAAGTTTAAATTCAAGAAAACATTTTATTTTGTACTTATTCTTGGTAAGGAACCTCTGACATTTGATGTTTCTAGTTCATTTGGTCAGGTTTCAGGGCCAATCAGAGTGTTGGATTGAAGTATGTTGCGTGTAGGTGTTTTACTGTGCATTTTATTAAGTGTGTCTATTGTGAGTGGGTATAACATTTTTGACACAGTTTTATGTGTGTTGCAATGGGTGTAACTTAGTTTGGTTACATACATCCAACCAGGTAGAACTTTGTTTGCATCCTATGAAAAACTGGACATGAAGTTTGTAATGCAGTTGTGTCTCGATAGGCTTCCAGTTGTAGGTTTTAATAAAGATTTATTAGTACTATATGTCCTTTTAATGTTTTTCCAGTACAATAAACAATATTCTAATTCTAAAGAATTGTTTCGGCAGTTGTAGGAGAAAAACCCGATTTTGTCCTAGCAACTTGGAACCCATTGAGACCCCATTGCGTTATAGACTTGAGGCCCTAAAACCTTTTAGGATCAACAGGCTGTTAATAATCTGCTATCACTAGTTTTATTTATGAATTGCTCAAGTATGCAGTGACAAAATGAACCTATGGAAAAATCAAATCCTAGGTATACAAAATGACCCAAGCTTTTACTTGCCGTACGTGGTTGCACTGCTTACTTCACACCCTGTATAAAGATAAGTTAATTATAGTGATAGTGAGGTTGCGGTATTTGTATCTCATGCATAATATTTGTTTTTATCAAGATATTTGCATTATAAATGACGTCACGCCGTTGTTCTCGGTAATACCAGCTATATAGGAGCTACTAGATAGTATTATTATCGAACATAATATGTTGTGGAGGTACTAAGGAGCTTTAAACACGCCTGGTTGATCCTATGAAAATCTGAGAGACAGACACACAAGTTATCCTAAAATGGTTCCGTTTTTACCTTTTGAGCTACGGAACCCTAAAAACAAAGTATTTTTAGACGTTTTGGCTGCAGCCGTGGTCACGATACAAACGTGGCGGCCGCTACTCTATCATCATCATCATCATCAGCCTTTTAACACCCACTGCTGAGTAAAGGCCTCTTAAGGGTGGTCGTTAGCTGTCAATTTCCATACTAACTTTCGTAGACCAGAACTAAGAAACTAAACCGAATTTCTTCAGAATTTTGATACATTCTGTCTTATCATATCATACCATTGCCGCGAAATTCACAAAAAGTATGTTGTTAATTCAGGATTATGTTAATTTTAGCTTTTGAAAATATCAATATTTTACGTATGTGTGGGTGCACGACATACTATAAAAGTTGTGTAGTTGTGTGTGAGAACCCACACACACGTAACGCTGCTTTCAACATGGCGGCCACGAACAGCTGATACGCGATGACGGACAATGTTGTCTTTTTTTAAATTGTATTTTATAGCTTGGATACGAGACCTTTGAGCCAATTCTTTTGTTTGGGTGGGCTTGCTTTATACACCAAGAAGGTATAATCACCTTTTTCTCCATTCCTTACCTACTCCTTGCCCAAAGGACTCGTGAAAAAAAAAACGGAGTGTAGCCGGATGTACACACGACAGCACGTCAGAGTGTACACTTTTGTTTTAAAGTCGCCCGTAACGTAACCGAGTAGAGTGCTAGCGTGTAAGCGTCTACGTGCTGTCTTGTGTACCTACATTTGGCAACGCTGCCATTTTGCGGCGTTGCAAGACCGGCAACCAATGTTTCAGCGAAGCTCTGAGTAAATATTCAGAAATACAACTTTTAGTGCTGTCAGTATTGCCATGTTAGACAAATATAGCCGTTTAGGATATTTTGGGGGTCAGCGGGCGAGAAAACATGGCAACAATTCGGTCTTTTATTGCTTTATAAAGAGATTGGGTTCCCTAAAAATAAAGCGAGGATATTGAATATTCTTATACTGAATTCTCAACAATAGTCTTACATACAGTTACAGGTCCATGTATTGTACGGTCGAGATTTTATTTATCTTATTGTTTGACTAAATGCAGCTCGTTTAGGTCATCTGGCAATGAAAACATGATATTAACTTTTCATTTAAAAAATATGGGCGTTTTATAAAGTTCGGTACATTTTTTTCTCAACTGTTTGACAAATTCCTAGACTTGAAAACACCGATCGTCGCACCATCCAAGAAAGAAGTCTCACCAAAAGCATTTTGGTTCAAATACGAACATTTAGGTTCTTAGTACAATAGATATAAGGACCATTTTGAAGGTACAGGAGATCTTTTAGTCAGATTTAGTTGAAACTTAGTATTCGTAAATTTAATTAAAAATAATTAATCACGTTTTAGGATTTTACGAACATTTCTACATAAGAGGGTAAAACAAAAATAAACTTATTTCTTACTGAGTTAGGTACGGTCAGCCACAGTCACAGATACCCCATGGCAGCTCTTACCGCGCGCGGCATAAGGACGTACCCAATCGGACCATTCCATTTTCCCCTACCAGACTTCCCCCACTGGTGGGGGAAAATGGAATCGCACAAACAAATATTCAATTTTCACCCACTGGCCACCTCACTAAGTGGCTGGTGGGGGAAAATGGAATTTATAGACAAGATTATTATTGGCGCGGCCGACTCATTACAATGATGCAGTCACTGTAGCCTAGCCTAATTTTATAATTAATCGGCATAAATAAAACTAATTTGTTAACTTTACTAATTCGATAATTTGTATTTTAAAAAAATAATTTGGTATATTAGGCATTTAACATTACAACAGTTAACGTTATTAAAATAGTACAAATTAACACAAAGACCGCTTATAATTATTCTGAATAATCCTTTTTAAAAAATATACAGGGTGGCCCAAACATAGATGTCAAGCGAGAAAATATAAATAGGTGACACCGAGGGCTACCCGAATCACCCCCATGTACGTTCTGCTATTTTTTGTCGTTTAGAAGTTATGAGGCTTGTAAGGTTTATTGAAAAAAAAATACCTAGCATTGGATTTTTTTCTTTTTTTTTTCTTTCGACTTTTCAGAGATATTTTATATTTTTTCGTGTCTTACATAATTTATCTATTACCAAAAAAAATATGATCAGCTATGGACTTCTATAAGTTACCGCAATTTTGATCCAAAGTCCAAGAATATTGTTTTAGAGAAATCATTACTAAAATAGTTAGTATGGAGAAAAAAATAAGTAGATGTCTGAAGGACTTTGTTTGATTTAAAAAACTTTCCCAAAGCTTTAGTGCTCAGAATAGTACAAAAAACCTGTCACTTTATGGGACTTGTATTCAAGTAATTCGCGATCAAAGTCGAAAGACTGGAGTTGGAAGAAAGTTTATTTCAGTAGGTTTTAATTTATTTTAGTTTATTCGGACAAAAATCATTGCAGGTAGGCTTAATATCACCTGCCAGAATGGCCTGCATTCGAAATGCACGGAAAAATAAAAAATAACTAGAAAAATAACTAAAAATTATTTGAATTTTAAGTTATTTTATTAACGAATTTACTTACAAAACATAATAAAAATTTTAATTCATAAACAAAGTCCGAAAATTAAATGAGATTTTTTTTTTAATTTCCGTGAATTTATTTCGAATGCAAGCCATGCTGACAGGCGATATTAAGCCTACCTGCAATTATTTTTGTCCGAATAAAGTAAAATAAATTAAAATCTATTGAGATAAAATTTCTTCCAACTCCAGTTTTATGACTTTCGATCTTTGATCGCGAATTACTTGAATAAAAGTCCCATAAAGTGACAGGTTTTTTGTACTATTCTGAGCACTAAGGTTTTGTGAAAGTTTTTGAAATTAAAAGAAAGCTCTTCAGACCTCTATGGTCTGTCCATTAACTCTAGAAATTAAATGGCAACAATTTTTCATAGTAAAGCCGACCACTTTTCATATTAAATTTACTATGAAATATTGTTGCCATTTAATTTCCAGAGTTCTGTTTATGGACAGACCTTAATTCTTTCCCCATACTAAATATTTTAGTGTTGATTTCTCAAAAATATCATTTTTGGACTTTGGATCAAAATTGCGGTATCTTCTAAAAGTCCATAGCTGATCATTATTTTTTTGAAGATAGATACATTATCTGACAATTACTTTTTTTAAATATAATTTTATGTTGACTTTAATGAAACCATAAGACTGATTTTTTATAAGATAATTTTGCTCTTTTTTTTATCGCTTAATACCTAATATCAATAAAACCGCAACCAATAAAGAGTGTTAGAACTTTTGTTACAGAAAGGCCCTATGACTGGCGAGCGAAGCCAGTCTTATTGTTTCGTTAGAGTCAACATAACATTATATTTAAAAAAGTAATAGTTGAATTTTCAAAATAAATGAAATATACTTTATCAGAACAAAAAATTTCACTCAGGGTAAAAAAGAAGAAATAAATTGGCTACGTGGGTTATGTGTTACTCACAATAATGATGCACAGTCAAACTTTGCGAGCTTAGTTATTTCTGAAATATTGCCTGCTTATAAAATATTATTTATTTTAAACTAGTCTGTAACCCAATGGATCCCAGTAATCTGAATAAAAAAGATATTTAACCACTTTTTGTTTTTTCTAAAGCAGTAACCCGTGCCAGGAAATAATTTAAACATTGATAATAAGTTGAAAAAAATCACTCGGGGCAGGACTTGGTGTAGATTAGTGCAAACTTATCACACCAGGTGGCGCCCCCGTCCAGTTGACGGAGACTAGTTGAAGAAATTCGCATCGACAGTTACTTGAATCGGTAGCTCAATTGGTAGAGCGCCTGCACGGTATGCGAGAGGTTGCGGGTTTAAGTCCTGCCCCGAGTGAATTTTTTCAACTTATTATAAATGTTTTAAAAAGATATTATTATTATTAACATCTCCATTAATTGTAATAAAATCTCCATTACAAACTTCCGTGCGAGCCCTTTCAGTGTCACAGGACCATTCTGAAACACCCTATAAAATTGGTATAGTTTTTAACATTTAAACCTCAATTTGAATAGCTAAGTACTTTTAGCGTTTCTTTCAAAACCTTACGGGTGACTACTATTTGCATATCAGTACATTTTAGTATTATAATAGACTGATTAGGCTATGGACATGAATAGACACAAGCGAACGATTGTTTAGGTTTTTTTAAATTTTTAATTTAAATCAAGAAAGCGATGACTTGAATTATTTGTTTAATATTAATGTTTTGTAAAGATGTTTAAATAACAAAGCTATAACAAGCATACTTATTCATAAATGATATACAGGGTGGCCCAAACATAGACGTCAAGCGAAAAAATCTAGATAGCTGACGCCGTGGGCTACCCGAATCACCCCCATGTATGTTCACTGTTCAGCCATTTTTTGTCGTTTAGAAGTTTTGAGGCTCTTAAGGTTTTTTGAAAAAAATTATCTAGTATTGGATTTTATTTTGTAACTTTTTTTCTGTTCATTTTCAGAATTATTTTTAATGTTTTAGAGTCTCAGATAATTTATCTATCTTCAAAAAATAATGATCAGCTATGGACTTTCAGAAGATACCGCAATTTCGATACAAAGTCCAAAATGTTGTTTTTGAGAAAACATCACTGACATAGTTAGTATGGGGAAAAAAATAAGTAGAGGTCTGAAGGACTTTCTATTGATTTCAAAAACTTTTCCAAACCCTCATTCTTCAGAATAATACAAAAAATTGCTGATCATTATTTTTTTGGTGATGGATAATTTATCTGAGACTCTAAAGAATAAAAAACATTGCTAAAAAATCAAAAGAAAAAAAAGTTATAAAATAAAATCCAATGCTAGGTTTTTTTTTTTTCAAAAAAACCCAAATAATGGCTGACGTCTATGTTTGGGCCAACCTGTATATTTTTTATAAAGGATTATTCAGAATAATTTATAAGCGGTCTTTGTGTTATTTTGTACTATTTCAATAACGTTGACTGTTGTTATGTTAAATGCCATAAGATACCAATTATTTTTTTAATTTAAATACAAATTATCGAATTAGTCAACTTCATCATCATCTCCCAAAAATTTCCAGTCGAATCGAATTAGGAAAGTTAACAAATTAGTTTTACTTATGCCGATTAATAATAAAATTAGGCTATTGTGTAATGGAGTCGGCCTCGCCAATAATAATCTTGTCTATAAATAGCTGGTGGGGGAAAATGGAATATTTTTTTGTGCGATTCCATTTTCCCCCACCAGTGGGGGAACTCTGGTGGGGGAAAATGGAATGGTCCCATTCTACTAAACTTGATCCCACGGATTGAAAAAGTAAAAAAAATGCCTACATTTCGTATTGAATCAGTGCTTGCTGCAAGCTATTTATACTAAGTATGAGATGCTGCATAAATCATAAATCATCTCATTATGTAGATGCAAAGGCCTTTATTTATACTAAGTATAGCGTATTTACCTGTGTTACCTAGATGTTCAATAAATGATAAAAACATGCGCAATAATAAAATCTTTATTTGAGTAGTCTAACATTCCATCCAATAGCTTGAAACAATAATTATCTATAAGTAAGCCTGTATTCTCCAGCAGATTTTAGGACAAAGACTGCCGCCGAAGTATTCCCAATATATGGGGCTGTTGGAAGTGAGGCAGGAAGTCTTCTGTGAATAGCTTTTCCCCCTAGTCTTGTTGTTCTCTAAAACATTTTGGTCTCCCTCGATACTCTCCTTGTAGAAATTGTTAGTAGTTACCTAGGTACTAGGTACGCAACCAAACAATTATTTCCTTGAATAATGTATCCTCCAAATCCTTGGGAAGGCCAAAGTCTTCTAGTACGCGATAAGTATTTTGTTGTCGATTGCATTCGCGACACAAGTCTGATTGAAATTATACTCTTTAAAAATGGAAATTACTCCTGTGACCACTCCCGTGATAGTCTAGTGACTATATAGTTCACTCATAAGTGAGAATATATCCAAGTAAAGTCCAAATTATATCAACTGATTTCACCATGTTTGTTGTGAAAAACTGTATGACATTTTATTTTTTTCAAGTAATTTTATTGCGCCTAGATAAATAGGTATGAGGGACCTACCAAGGAGGATATTCGATCCTCTTCTGTAGCGGTTATTACCAATGAGGGTTTTCAACTCTTTGATATTATAACGAGACATTCTAAGTCCAGTAACTAAAACACCTCGCTACATACAATCCACTATGTGGGCAGGGGTCTTGATTGTTGGTCATCACCTGTCAAAAGTTCAAGAGACCTCACTACATACAATCTACTACTGGGCCAGGTGTCTTAGTTCCTGGTCAGTATTTACTTCAGATGTTTTTGTTTGTATGTGTGAGTGAATGGATGGAAGATAAAATTGTCGTAGACCAGAACTTGGAAAATACAGCATGTTAATTAGATTTTTTTCTTCCCTAATACTTCAATTGCATAACAATGCTCGCGAACGGAAGGATAGTTTGAAATAAAAGCGATAAATATTGATAAATCTAAAAACCACGTTACTTTGTGCATGTGTGCACCCCAGCGCCGCTAGTGAGCAAAAGTTGGCAACAGCCGGACTAAGTTTCCACTCACCTCTCACGATCCTATGCCAGGCGCAACCACTACTTTCTTGGGCTATGTCATCGGACCATCTGGCTAGTGGTCTGCCAACCGATCTCTTCCGCTCTCGGGGTCGCCATTCCGCAATTGACTTTGTACATCTGCCATCGGTACCAGTGCCGGATTAAGCCAGCGCGGGGCCTGTAGCAAATTATATCCAGGGGCCCTTGGTTTGCTTTATTAGGTTTATGGTATGAAATAATACAAGAGTCCGCTACTTGGTGCCGAAACTCGAAAATTAGAATAACGTAACGTGTCAACTAAAGTTTACAGTGAGTAAAAACGTTATAACGAAAGTTCGTGATTACGAATCATGAAACAACGAATGCAATGCCGAAAACCGCCATACCGAAGCATCGCAGCCTGAATATCTGTACGGGCAGCATGGTGAGCCCGAGATAGGCCCTTCTCTATGCAAAACTGTCAACTTGTCGGTCGGGCTCGAGTTGGCTCTACGCCAACATGGCGATGGAGACAAAAATACAACATTTTTATTAAAATGGCAATAACTACTTTTTCATCGACATGACCCTAATCTATTGCCATCTCGAGTCCCGCCTGCCATGCTCGCACAATAGACATGGCACGTCTGTCACTCGAGTTCGAGAAAATGTCAAAACGACCATGCTAAGCATACTGACACTGCAAATTAGTGGTCCTTGTTGTTTGTAATGAAAATAGCGCGCGAAAAATATAAACTATAAGTAGTCCGTTTCCAGGGCAGGCGGAAAAGCGATCATTGACACGAAGTACTATGTTACCGTCAAAATATAACGATTCGTGTCGCACTCCGTCACTCTCCTTACATTTCTGTATCGTTTGGATATCGAAGCGTGTTTTTAGGTACGGGGTGGGGTGAGAGTACCGGTCATTCAGAGATAAAAAACCTGTTTCAACGTGCTACAGGTAGCGTCACGAGTTATGAGCGCTCGACGAAACTGGTGGGGATTTCTGCGCAAGTATGTACAATCGCACATCCTCATCATCAGAAAACTATTGTTAAACTGAAACTGATGAACGTGACATCCCTGTTTAATATTCTTAATGTATACTTATACCAACCTTTTTTTTTTTCCGCCACTTTGGTGTCATTTCACCTTAACATAATTGTTTAATAATTACTAAACCCCATCGCTCATTAATGTGCCAGTTCGTAGTAAACTTGTCAAAAATTCAAAAAATCTTTGGCATAAAAAGTGTTGTTTATTTCTGTGATTCGCTCAAAGGTTAATGATCGCTTTTCCGCCTGCCCTGGAAACGGACTTTATCTAAATTGATATTTTTTACGGTAGGAAAGCGCGCGGGGCCCCCAAATTTTCGGGGCCCGTAGCATTTGCTACTCCTGCTATACGTTTAATCTGTCACTGATCGGTACGGCTCGCCAGATATGCCACTTTAAAATAATTTGTTACGGTTTTATGGCTGTTACGGGTAGACGATAGATAGGTGGCGGGAAAATTCAAAATTTTCACAGATTTTTACATTTTGTAGCTAAACTGAACTATTTTTGTTCAGCGATTTTTCGTTCGCGAGAATAAAACCGTATTCTTTTCATTATTGTAAACAACAGAACAACAATAATTCAGCCGATTATGTGTTCTGGTCTACGAAGCAGTGGTATTGCCCAAAAAACTTGTCTGTTTTATTCTCGCGTTTTATTCTCGCGTACGAAAAATCGCTGAACAAAAATAGTTCAGTTTAGCTACAAAATGTAAAAATCTGTGAAAATTTTGAATTTTCCTGCCACCTATCTATCGTCCACCCTTAACAACCTATCTTTCCTTATCCCCTAGTCCTGGACACAGCCGGCCAAGAGGAGTTCAGCGCGATGCGCGAGCAGTACATGCGCTCCGGCGAGGGGTTCCTCCTCGTGTTCTCCGTGGCTGAACACGCCAGCTTCGATGAGCTGTACAAGTTCCACCGGCAGATCCTGCGCGTGAAGGACCGGGACGAGTTTCCGATGCTCATGGTCGGGAACAAGGCCGACCTGGAGCACCAGCGAGCGGTACGTGCCCTGTCTTTAAGGTGGGACGATAGCAACGTGGCGGGAAATTCAACATTTTCACAGTTTTTTTTTTATTTTAAGCAAAACTGAGCAATTTTTGTTCAGCGATTTTCCGTTCACGGCTCAGTTTAGCTAAAGAATTGAAAAAACTGTAAAAATTTTGAATTTTCCGCCACGCTGCTATCGTCCAACCTTAAACTAGAAATGGTTCAGTCGGAAAAACAGGAAACACGTGTGAAATCGCAAAACCGTTAAAAGGCAGAATCTCAATGATAGGGCAGAATGGAAAAACCTGGAGGTGGCCTGTGTCAAAGGACAGCTTGACAAAAGTTTCAGTGTCATGTTGTGTGTGTGAAAGAGATGTATGTTGTGTGTGTGAAAGAGATGTATGAACACTGAACATTTTATTATATTTTAATAGCATGTAAGAAAATTGTAAGAAAAAAATATGTTGTCAAGAAATAAAAGTCTGTAGTATGTCTATCGTAAAAATTCACGGGACACGCTATTGGCGATGGCGTTACAGACTTATAAGCCCCTGTTTTGCCAGTGCCGCAGGTCTGCCGGACGTAACTCGAGCCTCTGGTCAGCAGTAACTTACCCTGTGTAAATCAACATTTAGTCTACATCTCTATAACAATGGGTATCTCTTAGCGTGAAAGATGAAGTGCTTGGTTCCACACCGACCTACATTCAAATAACATCTCAGTATCCGTTCAAGCGAGGATAATAGAGCAGAACAGAGAAACGACGCTCACTCGGCCGCGACGCGACTAAATGAACAATTTAACATGTTAATAATACGAATTGCAACTCTGTGTACTAGGTGGTCCATGGTTCAATCCCAGTATGAGTCTTGACTTTGCCTTTGCCCCACGCGGTGAAGGTTTCTGATTTCTTTTAAGGTTCCGAACGTCACACTATGTCACACTATGGAAAACTATGAAATGTCACTTTTCACTTTTAATTAATCGCGATATTCACACATACTTGTATTCGAAACTGGTCGAATCGCACTGTAATGCGGCTGCGGCTTGCCGGTGTCTTTAGAATTTCCATCTGCCATCGGTACGTCTCGCCAGGTGTCCTGCCCACTTCCGCTTCAAAGAAGTTATGCGTTTTCCGACGTCTGCCACTTTTGTGCGGCTTCTTATTACAAACGTTCGGTATACTGTCCAAGAGCTTAACACCGAGCATTGCTCGCTCCATGGTTCTTTAGGCAACATTGACTTTGTTCATAACGTCTTTGGTAAGAGTCCAAGTCTCAGAACCATTATTATTATTATGTATGTCTATCGTAAAGATTCACGGGACTATAGAGTCCCGGTTCTTTAGCCGGCGTGCGTGGGGACGCATCCAACACGTAGAAGCCCGTTAGACAACTTTGATCTGTTGTAAGGTGGTACACCTGTTGGGTACACTAGAGTGCAACCAAACACCCAAAAATACACTTGGGGATCCCCACCATAATTGCATAACATAAGAAGAGTAAGAGTGGGCAGCACACACTGGTTGAAAACGGATAAGAACTGAAATTAATGTTCTTTGTTTGTTTTTTTCCCCCAGGTGTCTCTGGAAGAGGCGCAGGCGCTGTCGCGTCAGTTAAAGGTGCCCTACATCGAATGCAGCGCCAAAGCAAGGATGAACGTCGACCAGGCCTTCCACGAGCTAGTCAGGTACCTTACAGCCCTTTTTAATTTGTTCATTCACTCACTAATTCGTGTTTCAATTCGTTCATTTGTTAAGGCTCCGTATAAGGCTAACTAGCGCCACCAATGTTGAAAAAATAATTAAGAAGTTTCTGACAAAATCCTAAGGACACCACATGCGCCATGCTTTTCTAGATTTTTATGTGTACATACCCAACTCAGTTTCTATTCTTTGTCCATTTACAAGATTTTCAAAGAAATGCTTAAGCCTAGCGTCCATATGCGGCGGATCGAGGCGTGCCGGGCCGGGCCGCAACGCAACGCAACGTTGGGGTGCGTGCGTCCAAGCGCATCGGCTCGGCGGATTTTTTGGTGTTGCCATTTTGTCTAGTCACAAATATTGTAACTTTTGAGCCCTCGTGACTTTTTGCGACATTGGCTAAATTGTAACATTTTGATGCCTAGTCGATTGAGAAATTTTCAATAGATTGAAGAGCAGTTTTGTATGATTGAGACTGAAATTTTCGGGCGCGCTGACGCGGGCTCATCTCACTCTGAATATACTACGGGTAAAATAAATTATAGGGTATGGTAAGTACCTATAGTTTCAGGTACGGTCCGCTTTTATGCCATTTTGGCTCTATGTGGTCCTTGCCTGCAAAAAAATTGCCAAGCCCTAATCATTCATGCCAAAATTACAGACTATTTTATATTAGGAATTTCATGCACTTTAAACTAATAAAATTGATCATAAATACTCAATGACATTTTTTCTTTACTTACCTAGTGAATAACACGCAGTATACGTAATATTTTTACATTTCAATATTTAGTTACAAAAAAAATCCCGCGTTGAGTTACGTTCAACCTGCGTTCAATCTGGATCCGAAACGGAATAATAGTTCTCCGAGTCTACTGGAACAATACGGCGTTTGTATGTATGTATGTAAGTTTGTATGTATATGTATGTCATTGTATGTATGTATGTATGAATGTTCGTTCGACGATAACTTGAGTCGTCATGTTATTGCCGCGAACGAAAAATCGCTGAACAAAAATAGCTCAGTTTAGCTACAAAATGTAAAAAACTGTGAAAATTTTGAAACTCCCGCCACGTTGCTATCGTCCACCCTTATGTTGTTCTGTTGTTTACAATAATGAAAAGAATACTATGTTATTGCCGCGAACGAAAAATCGCTGAACAAAAATAGCACAAAATGTAAAAAACTGTGAAAATTTTAAATTTCCCCCCACGTTGCTATCGTCTAACCTTAACTCAAACTCTGTCCACAGGTTAGTGAGGCGGTTCCAAGAGGCCGAGCGCATCAACGTGAAGCCCGACTTCGGCAGAGGAAAGCGACGGAAGTGCACCATCTTGTAACACCCTCCGTCAGACGAGGCGAGTTGTTATACCTAGTTCACTGAGATATAAGCTGAGAGGAAGGTGCTGGGCAAGCCTACTCCATCTATACAGGGAATTTTTTTAAATAACTTTATAACCCAACTTCTAAATGTGATTTTCAACAACTTTTGTTCTACAACTTTGGTTTTGATCTACGACTTTAAAAAAAAAAGTTTTTTTTTTGTGCAGAGTAACAAATAGGAGCAGGAGAGACTGGAAAGGTGGTAGAGAGTGGTGGGTTATGACAGTGCGCCGCGCAGGCAGCGCTGAAGTGGTAGAAATGCACACTTTTTAAAGAAAAGGAAACGTTCAATAAATATAAAGTATCGAGCTTTTCGAAGTCGTAGAACAAAAGTTGTTGGAAATCCCATTTAGAAGTTGACGTTTTTAAGGAATAAAGAAATTTAAAAATTGCCTTGTATGTCCCAGGCCCGTAATACCTATTTTACTGAGATATAAGCTAAGCCGAGTGGTCACTTCACCCATCTATATTCCAAGCAGGAATTTGAGACGAAGTTTTGACTTTATTTTATATGTGAAATCTAGTGGAATAATGTGATGCATCACAGATGAACGAAGCTTTCATTTTTGAGTCTCTAATTCTTGCTTGGAGGTAGTGTGAGCGGAGGTGCCACTCGACACTCTATAAATCATCAGATGCAGATGCAGATGCCTCAGTCGAATGTTATATCTCTTTTGAATGGATACTGGCATCATTAAATATGTGCTAAGTACGGACTAAAACGAATGTCTCAAAGCAAAACACGTTCTTTTAAAACGCACTAAGAACTTTTAAAAACTCGTGTGCGGAATTTGGTGCCGGCGCGTAGTTTTTAATCATTTGAAAAAAACATTCGAATAATGAATCGTTTTAATCGTGTTCACGGCTGTAAAATTGTACTTTTTTCTGAAGATATTATTAATCTGTGTAAGAGAAATTTGACAGGCACGTCCCATCTATCGAGTCAAATCACAAGAAAAAGTATTCAGCTTTTAACTGTCAGTTGAAAACGGGCCATGGTTGAATACTTTTCTTTATCAGTGTTGCCAGTATTTATTCTCTTAAAAGAAGCACAATGCTTTTTAATATTGAATCAGAAATCTGACTCCAAAATGCCTTCTATACTGAGTTTGGAATTAGATTTCCTATCTAAGTCGGTGTTGTTTAAAAATAACAAGGCAGTAATTGTAATTTTTAATATAATAAAATAATGGGTTGTTAATTTTATCGCGCTTTATAAAAATGCGTTCTGGCTAAATGGGTGGGGAAAAAGACCTACCAAACTTGAGGGGTAATTATTCCAACAATGAATCTGAATTATTATTTTTATTTTTGATGGAGAATTGGAGAAGCTACTTTTTTTCCGCGCAATTTGCACTAAAATTGTGGAATTTGGTTAAAAATCACCAATGTAATAAATATGCATTCGGATTGAAAACCACTGAAAATTCAGCTAAATATTATCTGAATTTTCAGTAAAAGTTAGTGATTTTAATGAATTGAAAGGTCCCCCTTGCTAGCTATTATTTACAGCGTCTATTCCACATATTATGTCTGTGGTCTTCTCGGTTTGTCCCTACGCATTTAGCGCCTAAAGCTTTCATGTAAATATTATTTTTCGTAACGGTTGTAATTTGTAACTCACGGTACTGCAATCTATTCATTTTGGTGCCATATTCTTTACTATGAACGTACATCACAATGTTCTACAACTACCTGATGATTTCTACTCATTTGGGCAGGGTTTTACCGTAAAAACTAATAAGTACACTTAGTTTAATTGTACTTTAGAAAGGCAGCTTGTGTCAGCCAGGCGAGTTCACGATTATTATTCGAAAATCTGAGATGAATTGGCTAACTTTAAGCCTTAACACTTTGACAGCCGATCACGACAGTGGGTCGTGACGCTCAATTTCCCCCCGTACGCCGATGACGGCCCGTCCTTGATTTTACCTCTGCCGGGTAAAGGATTAATCGGCCAGATGTAATATAACATGTTCATTAATTTTGGATTCTATTTCGATGCAATAGATTTCAAATTAATGTGCGATCTATACTACCACTGGCTTATTATGGGTTATCAATCACGACCTCTATCCATTGCACTTTTTTCAAATGAGCCGTTTTCAGCACAAATTCACAAAGCATTTCATAAATGGTGCCTGCAGGCGAGGCCATAGAAGAACCTGAAAAATAATATGGCTGTCAAAATTCATCCGTGCTAAGCGAAATTTTACAGCCGTATTCCGGTTCTCCTATGGCCACGCCTGTAAACGCCATTTATGAACTGCTTTGAATGTGTTCTTTGAAAACGGCTCATTGAAATGGATCGAATCTACCGTTTGTACCGTTTAACTCGTAGAATAGTATAACTAACGAGACCTATTAGGTACATAATAATAATAATTTACTCATTCTAAATACTTACTTAATTGCATAAATAAACTGAGGTGTTCACTCTGTTTACAATATTTATATGTTATGTACACTTCTTTAGAAGCGTTACATGAATAAATAATAATTAATCACAAGAAAAAGTTATTCAATAAATAGTTAAAGCTTTGAATAAAATTATATTACTTAGATTTCGAATCATAATCGTACCCTGTTGCTTGCCTCAACAGTTAATTTCTACGCTGGAAGCCTTACCTAAGAATTGCACAAGTAAAACGCTTATGATTTTCACATAAAAGGTGCTAAAATACGAAATGTTTTTACTCAGCTTTTTATAGATTTGTGCTAAAATGTTTTAAAAATACTTACAACATTAGTTTAATTCATAGGGATATGATCCCTCATAAGAGAGGCAAGTATTATGTTATTTTTTAAAAAGTATGTGTTGTAAAACTAAAAGTATAATTAAAACATCACTAAAATGTCCATGCATTGTAAAATAAGTTGTAACAGTGACAAATCCATTCATGGAAATAAAAATCTGTTTTTTTTTAACGCGAACTAAAAATATTCATAATAATTAAACCAAGAACTGCCAGAAATGTCCTTTTAGAAAATAATAATATTTTTTTTATCGACAAACAGCAATTTTTTGTTGATTCTTCCATTTAAAAAATATATATAATTCTCGCTTTTAGGGGTTAAAATTTATAAAAAAAAAATCCCATTGAGCCGTTTTCAAAGAACAAATTCAAATCAGTTCATAGATGGCGCTTACAGGCCTGGCCATAGAAGAACCGGAACGCGGCTGCCAAAATTAATCTGTGCTAAGCGAAATTTGACAGTCGTGTCCCGGTTCTTGTATGGGCGTAAGCTTATAAGCGCCATATATGAAGTATTTTGAATTTGTTCTTTGGGTCATTAGTCACAGTGGCTTTATCAAAAGTAATGGCCAAGTGGTTGGGTATAAATATTTTCTAACCAGTCACAAGTAGTCACGACCCCCTTTGGGAGTGTGACTGGGTGTGACCATAAAAAAAACCCATCGAGTCACAGTGACAGGCTGGGAACTTTTTCAAAATAAGTCCCCAACGAGTCACAATGTGACTGGTTAGGAACAAAATAAGAGTTTTATAAATATTTTTATACGGTTAAAAAGTTCGCTCGGGACAGGCGCCTGCACGGTTGCGGGTTTAAGTTTAGTCCTGTCCTGTATAAAAATCTTTATAATGCTAGCACGGGTCACTGCTTTAGAAAATACAAAAAGTGGTTAAAAGAGTTTTATTTTTATTGTAATCTATTGTAGTTTATTTGCGTGGTTTATGCATTGTAAGTCTAGAAACCAAATACTAATTTGTATTTTCCTATGTTTTTGTTAATCTTTTGGTGCGAATGTAATGTTTAGAAGGTACATTTTAGCTCTAAGTATGCAATGTAATGAGTGTATTTATGTAATAGCGGAGTGCGCAGCGTATTATCCATATTTGAGTTGACAACATAAATATGGTGCCCACAATATGTAGTGTGGCTATTTAACTTTTTGTCTTGAATATGGATAGAATTTTAATATGTTACAGTGCAATCGTATAAAATTTATCAAACAGTAAAGCCCAATTCATTAAGACTGTCCCTAGCTTGATCTTTTTGAGTAATGCGAGTGAGAGGTATGTACCAACCAGCAGTCTTTTTGATATAAATTAATATACACTGAGTATATTCAAATGTAAGGGAATATTAAAAATGTATAAAACTATTTTTATATTGTAGAAGTGTAGTGTATATTAGATTTTTGTGCATTTTTTGCTATAACCTCCTAGAGCCCAAAGGCATAAAAAAAATCCTTCTACAAGTTAGTGGTAGCCGCCCAGCGCTCAGTTCGATTTCATCCGCCAGACGCCCGGGGGCCTTTTAAAAAGCCCTCATTTTCAATTGCCCATAAAGTATAAAATTTCATGTGGAATGATAGATATTGCTTTTCGAAAGTTTCCGGTAATGTCTGTATTGTCGATGGACAGTCAGTGGTGCCAACAGAATCAAATTTCATCTGTCATTTTCGACGAAACGAGACTGAAGGTGGAGGCATGCCGTGAACATGAATATTTATTCATAGTTTTTCTTTGCCACCTTTGCTTTCTTGTTTAATTTTTTATTGTTGAAAGTGGTACCGATGAAGTATATTTTCATAAAACGTTTAAATTTTCGACCAAATCCCAATAGTTTTTTTTATATAGCTTCTTAAATTAAGAAGACCTTTTGGAAGGTATCTGGGTTTCGACATTACCCTAGATTTTAAAAGCCTTATGGGTTCCAACATTTGCTTAGATTTTAAAAGGCTTATGGGTCGAAAAAAGTTGTAATATTATAAAATATATGTTGCTACAAAGCATCAATAATTTGCTTATTACTAGAAACAACGATTAGGTTACCGTTATAATATAATAAATTAAATTATCCTTGAATTAAGACTAATTCGAGTATAAAAAATAAAATATGCGCTACGTAACATTGCTATACTTTTAAAAATCATGCGGGCTTCTATCACAATAAGAGCTGTTTGAGCCCCTCCCTAACAAAGAATGAAAATATTGTTATCATTACTTTATTAATTCAAGTGCTATTTACTATCACCTTAAAGGTTAGTTATTCAGCTATACATTAAATAGTATTTAATGCCAATTCTACTTAAAAAATAGACAAATATTACCATTTATTTGGTTGATGGGCAGATTTGAAAAACATATTTCGATGGAAAAAATACAAAATTTATTATTTTTTGATTTCTGTAAATTTTTACCTCATACTTTCGTGAAAACCAACCGTTCTTCAGTACAAACACTCAAATAACTTTAAAATTTACGAAAATACAAAACTCATTTCCACTAGTGATTGCGGCCCAGATGCATTTTAAAAGGTTGTTTAATTTCGTCTTTTTTCCTAGCGTAAAACCTTCTTTACACATATTTTATCCACCCAAAAAAATCCCACGTTTGTATGATCAGTTTTAAGTACATTTTCGAATGTCGACATCTCTGGGCGTCTGCCATGTGAACCTTTTAAAAGTACTTTGGGCGTCTAGCACTACTTGGGCGAAAAAAACCTGGGCGTTAGGAGGATAATGTTTTTTTTATAACAGCATTGTAGAGTGAGTTTTTTCGAAATGTATCTAAAGCCAATGAAAATATTTAAACTTTAGAATACTCCAATCCGACTTTAAACATTAAATTTGGTAAGTAGATATACATAAATGCTAAAAGTACTAACATTTCGGAAAAACTCGCCAAGAATTTTGATACAATTTTACTATGAAAGCTTGTGAATAGTAGCACCACTATAGAGTCAACCTTATTGATATAATAATAAGGTTTGTATTTCAATGTGCGACTAGCTAAAGCTTTTATACAGCCGAAGTTTGTCCAGACATTTGGCCAATATTCACAAATATAGTGAATGTTCTCAGAACATAGCTCCTCAAACACTGGCACCAATTTTTATAAACACTAAGTTCAGTTTGAGAAGCTACGTTCTATAATAGCGGCGTTTTACCTTAGAATAAAACGCTTATTAAATACTTACCTTACATATTTGAAGATTATTAGTTTGAGAGAGGCAATTCAAATTTTCCCGCGTTCGTCGGCATTTTGGACCCACTACACCACCTTCACACCGATCTTGTCTATGATTTGCTCTATGATCTGCTCTGTCAACCAGCGTTTTGCGTGTAACGGAGCGCGGCCATGTTTTGTCATTGAGTCGAAAACCACCAGGCAGAAATTAAATGTAATCTTCAAATATGTAAGGTAAGTATTTAATAAGCGTTTTATTCTAAGGTAAAACGCCGCTATTAAATCCTGTACGTTACATATTTGAAGATTATTAGTTTGAGACGTGTTTGTTATCGCCTGGTGATAGAGCAGAGACACCAATGTGATGTGGTAATCCGGTAGAAAGTTACCTGGGTGATTAAAAATATACTTTCATTAAAACAAGATGGTATAGTCGTAGACTCTGTCCTTTTCTTGTAGATAAAGTTTGTTAATGTGCGATCAATGTGATAGTCATTGTTTCTTTCTAAAAAATAAAGAATGTTTATGTGCGATTAATATTGAAGACTTCTTGTCCACAACATTTTTAGAAAGGACGTATTTAATTAATTATTCGAAGGGTGGTTGGACCACCCAACATAAATACACAACAGAAAGAAAATAATCAAATAAAATCTCCAGCTTTCAACAATTAGTCAAACATATGTGTCACATTGCTTGTGACTGGAGCTGGCATAACTTCTCGCCTGTAATAGCGAGCGAAAGTATTTTCCGACCGCCAGTTCCCCCTAGCCATAATTTCATCAAGTGGGAAGTTGTCAGCCCAGTTGATGCTACGGCTGATGATCATATACTACCAGGCGTTGCGTTTATGCCAGCCAAAAATAGTCTTAATCCATCCAGCAATTACAGTACGACTGGCCGCTTTTTTCTGGCCTCTGATGTTAACGAACAGATTTGAGCAGTCTGCTGCTTTGCTCCTAGATTAATTGTTTGTTTTATCCAGTATACAGAGTTAAGATTCGTTTTTCCGGGATTAGCTAATAATCTCCAACCTTGATTGTCTTTGATCAAGGTTATCAGTTTTTGAGCCAAAAACAGGCCACGAGGTTATACCCTCGCTGTCATCCACAAATTGTTCTTGATCTATTGCCAACAAAGTAAAGTCGTGTATGCGATTTCCCGAGCATAATAAAAGTAGTACCTCCGTATGCCTACAAACAGCAAACAAACAATTTTCGTTAACAGATATTTTGCTCAAGAAGGAAGCTAAAACATCTATGTTCCAATTAGGGGATTTACTGATCAGAGGTTTTTTCAGAGCAATTGATTTTAGGATATGTTGTACAAGAGCGTGAGAGCTCAATCTACCAGCTTCATCAGGGTCACTTAGGGTAGAAACAACTGACTTGTGTAGTATAATAGTGTTATACGATAAACGCTCGACAAGGTAAAGATCAGCGAGGAACCTTGCCAGAATGGAGCCAGTGGTCTCAGAGGATTGAAGTTATGAATGCTCGTCTAATTTAGCCATCTATTCTATGCTGATTTATACGTCCTACGTGTAGATGCTCGCCACGACGCTTGTAGAAGCTGCACTTGGTCCTCACTCCAGTCACCTTTTGGACGTTGGGTGGTGGCAAGCCTGTCACTGTATCCACTAGACATCGGCTGAGGTTGCGTATTGTGAAGGAGGCAGCTAGCGCTCTCGCCTTCAGATCTGCCCGCCAGAAAACACGAGCCCATCGTGGAGCTACAAGCAGGTATGTTCCGCTTGACGTATTGAGGTGGATCAATATTTTGGGAATCAGGTAAGGTGGAGGAAAAATCCACCCTAGTTGGTAATTCCACGCCTGCGAGAACGCGTCGTGAAATAGGGCCTGTGTATTCGTTAAGTCCATTGACGCATAGTTGGCGACAACATGCGATTTCTTTGACGCAAATAGATCTATATCTGGGACTCCAAATTTTCTGAATATTATCTGGGTGCAAGATGGTAGGAGATGCCACTCCGGCTGTAACCGGTGACGCGACAGGTGATCCGCATGGCTGTTGTATTTGCCGGGTAGGTGATGTACCTTGAGGTTGATTTGATATTGATCTAGCTGGCGAAATACATCTGCGGTTAGGCCCATCCACGGGTGCGACTTGGTTCCGCCTTCGTTCCTCAGATAGGCTACGACCGTGCGGTTGTCGCACTGGACTAGGACAGTGGATCGAATCAGATACTGCTCGTTCGACTCCAGTACGTTTAGCACTGCGAACATCTCCTTTTTGTTGCAGTGTGCCTGCTGCACCAGGTCTGTTCATGTGCCTGATAGGGGATGACTGTCCAGCTGTGTGCCTGCTGCACCAGGTCGGTTCATGTGCCTGATAGGGACCCATGCTTGATCTGAAGGATCCGTGGTCAGGTAGTGCGACGGAGGTGCTAGGTGGATTGGAGAGGACAGGTGACAGTTGTCCAGCCGCCATGTCAAATACTTTAACGCCGCCTCTGACAGTGGCTGTAGCTTTAGAATAGGCGTCTTTATAAAGCGATTGAGGATCTGCAGCAGGGCTCGAAAGTGCAGCCTGCCTTGAGGTTCTACGAAACTCGCGAAGTTCAGTAGACCGACTATGCTCTGCAACTCCTTGAGGGTTGTTTCTTCCTCCTCAGCATAAGAGACCTTGGTAGTCACCAGTAATCTCTTTTCTTCGGACAAGTACTTCTCGTTTGTCCAACGGTTCCATTGAATACCCAAGAAGGTTAGGTTTCTCTGAGGTGAAATCAGGGATTTCTCGAAATTCACTTGCCAGCCGAGAAATTGTAGTCTGTCTACTAATAGGCTGACGAGAAGTTCTAAGCGTCGTCTGTCCTGGTGGGCCAACCGGAAGTCGTCCAGGTATTCCACTATCCGCACTCCTTGGTCTCTTAGAGTTTGTGCGACCCAGTTTGTCAGTGAGGCAAACAGCTTCGGCGCTGAGCTGAGGCCGAATGGGAGACAAGCCTTCATTTGATATAGCTTTCCTTTGTAGACCAGTCTTAGAAACCGTCTGCGTGTCGGGGCTACGGGCTGATGGAAATAGGCCTGTGAAAGATCGACCTTGCAGAGCCAGTTCTGTGGTTTTAGAAAATCCGGGATACGAAATTGGGTTATTAGTCTGAACTTGTCTGCGAGTACATTATCTGTTCAGGGCTTTTAAATTCAATATGGAGCGATCCTTGCCGTCTTCTTTGGGCAAAAGCAATATAGTTGATAGAAAGCTTGGGGATTGAGGAGCTTTTTCTAATACACCTTGCTTCAACATTGAGTTATGACAGTAGACATTGATGCGGTCTCTGTCGTACTGTATGTGTTTTTCTGTAACTCTGGAATTACCAGTGGTGGTCTCTCAAGAAAAGGTATGCGATACCCTCTTATTAGTTGAAGTAATGTGCTTGGAGCACCCGTTTGTTGCCACTGCCCGTTGATAACTCGACTGCTGTCCCGCCCTGAACATGTTGCAGTCAATACTTACGGTGCTTGGAATTGAAGTTGGAAGTAGGCACTGGTCGCTTACGGTTCTCGTTACGCTCCTGGGGCCGGTGGTCTTGACGTCCTCCTCAGGGACGAAACGAGCCTCTTGTGTAGACCGTGCGACGGTCACCATCCAATCGATTATTAGGCCAGGCATGACTACAACCCTGCGAGGGTTGGTTGTGGTGCACACGTGTAGGGTGCATGTTGTATCCGGCACCCTGCGGGGGTGCCTGGTACTTAGCCGACCCCTGCGGGGGGTGGCGTACCGCCTTGCTTGTTCCGGCTTGCGAAGCCACGATGTTGCTTGGCTTGTTCATAGGTAGGAAGGCCTTTCGTACTCCCCCTGCTTTCTCCAAGGTCGTGGCAAATGTTTCTGGCTCAACAAATACTCGCAGGTTGGAGGTATCTTCCTTAAGGCTGCTTTCACCAGTGGATCACGAACATTGTTGGTTATTCCATCTCTTCTCATCTCAATTATCTCTGCCCTATGGCCGCATACTAGCTGCAGGAAGTCGTTTAAAATATTCACCAGTCGAGAAGGTCTCTTTCACTTTCGTTTGCAGGGTTTCCGCTGACCGGACTTCGGTCTGGTGTGCCCACTGTGCCAGTTCTCGAAGACTCTTCCTCAACGCCTCGTTTTGTTTGAGGATGCCCGCTGTGGTAGCCGCGTCTGCCTCGTCTTCGTGGGCAAGGTGCTTCAGTGAGTCATACTCTCTGACTTCTTCATTCACCTCCAGTTCGACGAAGCCGGATGTGTTACAGTACAATTTTTGTACCTCGGTGTACCTCATTCTTCCAGGCCTTCTCCCCAAAATGCTGGATGTCCACCGGCTGCTTTAGTAAAGCGGCATCCGATTTTGGAACTGCGGGTTCCTTTAATGTCGTGCCCAGTTGAAAGCCAAATTCCAGTGAGGGTGGCAGCTCGACCTCACTTGCACACAGACTTACGCAGTCTTTGGCACACTGTGATATGTTGCAATGTTACTGCGAGTCACCATACCTTGACTGCGAGTCACTTTTTGTGTTTATCTGCTCTTCCAGATCTTCGATTCTTCCAGATAGCGTCAGCAGTTGCCGATTCGGTTTTCTTGTTGCGGCGTTGGCGGCTGCGGCGCGACCGCTTCTTAGCCCGCGAGCTTACAGATGTGGCCGACGATGTGGCCGACGATGCGGTGCTCGACAAGCTACTGCTTCGCCGTCGTGGCGACTTTGGCCGTTCTTTCTTGGGTTAGCTAAAACTCATTGCAAAAGGTTATGCCTACACCCTAATGACACTTTATTACAAGGGTTTGCGTTTATTCACGCTAGTCTTCTGCTTAGTCCCTCAGGAACCGCAAATTTCGATTAGTAACAATAACTTACGTCGAAAAGGTTACCATTACGTATTGTATCGGTAACCGGCAAACAACCTCAAAGTCAATTGTAAAACGACAATGTCGATGTTAATGGCATGAAATATCTTATGTATTACGTTAGATGCATGAAACTGTTCACCCTAAGGGTAATATCGTATCGTATGCAATGATATTTCTCGAAAAATATCGTGTGCATAGCGTGGGTCCTATTTTGGTATAAACAAGCTTTTTTAAGCTGTATTTACGTACTATCCGAACGGTAACACCGTTTTATTATTCTCGTGGTAATTACTTACATGGTTTATCCGTGTTTTGAATTAAAAACTTGTTATTTCTAGAAAAAGTACAAGTTGCATGCCGATCGAATAAAAAATTTGACACCAATGACAAAACATGGCCGCGCTCCGTTACACGCAAAACGCTGGTTGACAGAGCAGATCATAGAGCAAATCATAGACAAGATCGGTGTGAAGGTGGTGTAGTGGGTCCAAAATGCCGACGAACGCGGGAAAATTTGAATTGCCTCTCTCAAACTAATAATCTTCAAATATGTAACGTACAGGATTTAATAAATATTTATACATCATATAATAAACTTAATTAAATAAATTAACTCGGTGTTCACAGTATTTGTATGTTGTGTTGTGACATGTTTTAGTTGTAGAAATAATCTGTCAGAAACACATCAATCCACAGCCTTCTTTATCTCTCAAGCCATGCTGTTAGGTTTGGCAACCTCGCATTTAAGGACTGCGTGAACCGGTTGTCTGTCTTGTAAGACTATCTAATAATTATTTTTCCAGCGACTTAATAAATCGTTATCCCGTGGGAAAGAAAACGTAGATAAAGGTCTTTCTTCTCTCTTTAGACTTGAGTCGTAATTCGACTTACAGCAGGGCACACAACACCGGCGAGGCATTTGAAAATAAATTCATGATTTATTGTTGTGTTACGATTGGTTCTATATGATCAAATTGTAACTACTAATCGTAACTAAAACTATGAAAATACTCTAAAAACATACCTTAAGCTGGCAAGTCAAGTTAGGCTGTTTTAAAGCAATGAATAACTAATAAATTACTTAATTTTCACTCACATCATCAGCCACACAACAAATCAAAACAAATCCATACGTCAAATGAAGATGACGTATTATCCAGCTAATTTAAAACTACAAGAAAAATGGTATAAAAACAAACAGCATAACTGCCATGTTATTTAGCCGGGTATTATTATGTGACTAAAATTAATGGTTTCCAGCCAGAGTTGAAGTTAGTGAGACTCGGATTAGTTTTAACTTGGTCGTACTATCATAATGGCTTCTGACAGACAGTGCACTGCGTAAACCGGTTCACGGGCGACGTTGCCAGGACTTGCACAGCACGGCTCATCAATCACAACGAATTCATTGAACTAGTTTCGGCCTCATTCGGAGGCCGTAGATGCTGCAATTTGCTTGGTAGTTATTTCTACAACTAAGCCTTATTTTTACTAGCATAAGCCAGAGCTTTAAATTTAAAATAAACGGTATACAAAAGTTAACAAACTAAAATGCTGCGTTAACATTATCTATTCCTCTCGTTGTGGGGCTAATTTGTACACGTATCGATGAAATATAAACAGTAACAAGTATAAATTTGTTATATTTCCCTATTTCCTTATGCAATTACAATGTTGTAAGCGATACTGAGCCCTTTGTTTGTAGTGTAGTAATTAGTGAGGCGTTAAGTTGTTTTTCGTTTTGTATTTAAGTTATCCTCATAAATACAGATGTTCGTCCATCGTGAACCCAACTATCACCACGCCTTGTCACTAGGCAGACACAAGGCCTGGGGCCTTAGCCTGTAACGCAATGGCGTATCGATGGCGTCCCAGTAGACAAAACCGGGATTTCCTCGATTTTCTCCTACAACCAGCGAACTAATCCTTCAGAATTAGAATCAGACTAGGTATTCTTTGCTGTACTACAAAAACATTAAAAGGACGAACAGCACTAATAAATCGTAATTGAAGCCGTCAACCTGAGCCCATTTTGGCACCATTGCGTTACAGCCTCAGGCCCCAGCAAGCGTAGCATAAGGCTGGGTTAGGCAGTACATAAGGGGGTTGTAAGGCCCCTGGTAACACAAGACAAGCGCCCGCATTACTCGGCTATTTACTAACTTATTTTGTATTTTTAAACATTATCATGGGCAATGATGGGAGACATATGAATGAATGTCTCCTACAAAAGAACACAGTGTAAACACGACGATGGTTTGCTCCGTTTATCTTGATTTTGGAGTTTTTCTCTGGTCCGGATCAGTCTGAAACAGATGAAAGCATAACTCAAAACTCAAACAGTTTACTTATTCAATACGGAATAAAATTTAAATAATAAATAACATTGAAAGTCTAATTTAAATTATACAGGGCAATTTTCTCAACTTGTAAATAATAACCCACCAAAAAAATTCTGTAAAAAACTAGCCAGGTCTCGATGGAGCTGCTTGTTTATCTCTAAAAAGTAATGAAATCTAGACAAAGTCGTGCCAAGTATAAGGTACACAAGGGTACCAAACCAGGTGCTCCATGACACCATTGCACCAATCTGTCGCCAGAACAGCTTGTGTACCCTTCAACGGCCAAGTCACACAATATTAACTATAATCAAAGAGCATATAATAGAATACAACTATAATAATTTACTTTTTAGAGATAAACAAGCAGCTCCATCGAGACCTGGCTAGTTTTTTACAGAATGTTTTTGGTGGGATTTCACTTCTTTTTGTAGATACTTATTGATTTATTTTATTACATTTTCTTATTTGACACAGTTTTTTAATTTGTGTAATGTTCGAGTAGAATAAAGTTCATCGTTCGACTATTTCTTCTTGTTAACTTGTAAGTATAAGTATAAAAGCCAGTTCCTTTCATTTTATTTATATGCGTATTAAAAGCAGAAGGGGAGGCATTCGCCCAGCAGTGGGACGCTATAGTCTAGATTAAATTAGAAGATGTGTCTCACTACGCTGGATTTTTGCAATGACAGTCGATTTTTTTATGTACCAATAGTAGAAGGGGCATTACCATATCTCTAATACAGCTGAGACCAGCTGAGGGTTCTTCATCAGATACTTCACACCTTCGATTTTTTACATCAAATGAAGCGGCCCACCAAGTTGAATATTTTTGTAAAGGCAGTATATGTCGATCTCTGTTAGTTTGGTTGGGCTCTTATGTTTTCTAATCAGGGTCACCCTACTCCTACTTCTTCGATTATCCTAGTTTTAATAGTTTTCCCTTTACGTGGCCTAACTCTGTACCAAATTTCAGTTCTCTGAGTTTATGGGAAGTACTAGTTCTATTCTGATGATCATGAGTGAGTGAGTGAGTGTCATAAATGCAAAACTTTGCTTTATGACCTACAGACTTGAAATTTTGGATTTTAAGTATGTGAGTAAGCTTACTGGATGACGAAAATTTCTGCGTTCTGGTCTTATCCAGAGGTTCTCAAATAGGGGCTGAAAATGCGGCGAAATGGTTCCAGTAAAGGATGGTAGGTACGGCAGTGCTTGCTTCGCGCTCGACCTGGCGGGGGCACTGCCGTGCCCCCAGATTTCCAACAACTTTTGTTCTACGACTTTTCGAAAGTTCGATAATTTTTATGTATTGAATCGAAAAGTTCGATAAGACGCTCCTATTTGTTACTCTGCGCCAAATAAAATTAAAAAAATCTTAAAGTTGTGAAAAAACAAAAAACATATAAAATTGTTGCGTTTTCACGAGGTTTTCACCAAAGTCTTTACTCTAAACATAAATTGTTGAAAATCACATTTAGAAGTTGGGGTGTCTAAGGAAAAAGACTTATTAAAAATTGCCCTGTTTTCAGCGAATTATTCACTGCCTGTATTATTATCTACTATCTAGCAATTTTTTTGTTAATTTCTTTGCGTTTGGACTACTAACCTGACTATTTTGTGAAAGGACTCTTCAACGTTGAGCGGAGTTTTGGCGCTACACTCGAGGTAAGGGATCTTCAGCTCATTGCTCAAGCCTTCAATCTCTGCGAGAGTCACCTGAAACACAACAATCACGAGGTAAGTACCAACTATTTTTACACTTATAAACTTTCGTAAGCATTGCACATTTTGTATTTCGTAAACGGTTAAACTTACTTGTAGGTAGGTATTATGTCGGTGTAGCCCACTTGTTTGGGTTCTCGTTTTATATTAGCTCCACGATTAACGTCTCCGAATGAGAACCGAAACTAGTCGGCTACACCGACAAGTAAATTTAACCTTTTACGAAATACAAAAAGTAAGTAACTACTTATCCCACCAAAAACATTCTGTAAAAAACTAGCCAGGTCTCGATGGAGCTGCTTGTTTATCTCTAAAAAGTAATGAAATCTAGACAAAGTCGTGCCAAGTCTAAGGTTCCTTACTGCGATTTCTTTATTATTATAGTTAATGTTGTGAGACTTGGCCGTTGAAGGGTACACAAGCGGTTCTGGCGACAGAATGGTGTCATGGTTTTGTACCCATGTGTACCCTTCAACGGCTGAGACCAGCTGAGGGTTCTTCATCAGATACTTCAGACCTTCGATTTTTGACATCAAATGAAGCGGCCCACCAAGTTGAATATTTTTTTGTAAAGGCGGTACATGTCGATCTCTGATAGTTTAGTTGGGCTCTTATGTTTTCTAATCAGGGTCACAAGGTACTCCAGATCTTCGATTATCCTAGTTTTTATAGTTTTCCCTTTATGTAGCCATTAAACCCTAACTCTGTACCAAACAGCTGTCTGAGTTTATGGGAAGTACTAGTTCTATTTTGATGATCATGAGTGAGTGAGTCTTCTTCTTTCTTCTTCTTTATCCTCGCCTCTTCCCGTTACACGGGGTCGGCTTTTCTAATCTTGAGGCGCCACTTGCTTCTTTGATAAGCGTCATCAGCAGACAGACCCAAGACCTTCATGTCTTTATTGACATTCGTCATCTAAGTCGTCTGGGGTCTGCCCCTCCCTCTCTTTTGTGCCATGGAAAGGCACTTCTTCACCACGTGATCATCGGGTCTTCGCATAACTTGTCCGTACCATCTCAGCCTGGACTCGGATATTTTCTCGGCAATAGGCGCCACCTTAAAACTGCCTCGTATATATCATGAGTGAGTGAGTGAGTGTCATAAATGCGAAACTTTGCTTTCGCTTAACTTCGGAACTAAATCACCTACAGACTTGAAATTTTGAATTTTAAGTATGTAATTATAGCTTACTGTATGACGAAAATTTATGCGTTCTGGTCTTATCCAGAGGTTCTCAAATAGGGGCCTGAAAATGCGGCGAAATGGTTCCAGTAAAGGATGGTACGGCAGTGTTTGCTTCGCGCTCGACCTGGCGGGGGCACTGCCGTGCCCCCAGATGTTCCACTTAGGTAGGTATAGCTTGACAATCAAATCAGAGTCTCAGATCTGTAATGACTTATTTTTCGATATGATAAAAAAGGCTCGGCAAATATCACGTATTTTTTATCTCGGCAAGAAATAGTGCAAGTAATACTGCGTAAAACATATCCCACCAAAAACATTCTGTAAAAACTAGCCAGGTCTCGATGGATCTGCTTGTTAACTCTAAAAAAGTAATGAAATCTAGACAAAGTCGTGCCAAGTCTAAGGTTCCTTACTGCGATTTCTTTATTATTATAGTTAATGTTGTGAGACTTGGCCGTTGAAGGGTACACAAGCGGTTCTGGCGATAGATTGGTGCAATGGTGTCATGGAGCACCTGGTTTTGTACCCTTGTGTACCCTTCAACAGCCAAGTCTCACAACATTAACTATAATAATAAAGAAATCGCAGTAAGGAACCTTAGACTTGGCACGACTTTGTCTAGATTTCATTACTTTTTAGAGATAAACAAGCAGCTCCATCGAGACCTGGCTAGTTTTTTACAGAATGTTTTTGGTGGGATTTCACTTCTTTTTGTAGAAACGAGGGCATATTGATTAATTTTATTAGATTTTCTTATTTGACACAGTTTTTAAATTTGTGACATGTTCGTGTAGAATAAAGTTAATCGTCCGACTATTTCTTGTTGAACGAGCGAGCGAAGCGAGCGAAGTCCTCCGAGTCTGCTGGAACAATCCGGCGTTTGTAAGTATGTATGTATGAATTTTTGATCGACGATAACTTGAGTAAATTTGGTCGGATCGTTATGAAATTTGATAGGCGGGTAAACTAAATTAAAAGAATTTTTAAATTCGTACATGAGCCAAATCGGTCGATGGGTTGCCGAGATATGGGGTTGTATAGTTTAAATGCAAAGCGCGCGCGCGCCTGCGCGAATGGCGTAAGCAAAGTTATACATCTGTAACTGAGGTCGCGAGTTCATAGTTCGGAGCGAACCACTAGTGGGACGCTATAGGCTAGATTAAATGAAGATGTGTCCCACTACGCTGGATTTTTGCAATGACAGTCGATTTTTTTATGTACCAATAGTAGAAGGGGCATTACCATAATATCTCTAATAAAGCTGATACCAGCTGAGGGTTCTTCATCAGATACTTTAGACCTTAGATTTTTGACATCAAATGAAGCGGCCCACCAAGTTGAATATTTTTTGTAAGGGCGGTATATGTCGATCTATAATAGTTTGGTTGGGCTCTTGTGTTTTCTAATCAGGGTCACCAGGTACTCCAGATCTTCGTTTATCCTAGTTTTTATAGTTTTCTCTTTATGTGGCCATTAAACCCTAACTCTGTACCAAATTTCAGCTCTCTGAGTTTATGGGAAGTACTAGTTCTATTAGGGCTCTTGTGTTTTCTAATCAGGATCACCAGGTACTCCAGATCTTCGATTATCCTAGTTTTTATAGTTTTCCCTTTATGTGCCCATTAAAACCTAACTTTGTACCAAATTTCAGCTCTCTGAGTTTATGGGAAGTACTAGTTCTATTAGGGCTCTTGTGTTTTCTAATCAGGGTCACCAGGTACTCCAGATCTTCGATTATCCTAGTTTTTATAGTTTTCCCTTTATGTGCCCATTAAACCCTAACTCTGTACCAAATTTCAGCTCTCTGAGTTTATGGAAAGTACTAGTTCTATTAGGGCTCTTGTGTTTTCTAATCAGGGTCACCAGGTACTCCAGATCTTCGATTATCCTAGTTTTTATAGTTTTCCCTTTATGTGCCCATTAAAACCTAACTTTGTACCAAATTTCAGCTCTCTGAGTTTATGGGAAGTACTAGTTCTATTAGGGCTCTTGTGTTTTCTAATCAGGGTCACCAGGTACTCCAGATCTTCGATTATCCTAGTTTTTATAGTTTTCCCTTTATGTGGCCATTCAACTCTAACTCTGTACCAAATTTCAGCTCTCTGAGTTTATGGGAAGTACTAGTTCTATTATGATGATCATGAGTGAGTGAGTGAGTGAGTGTGTGTCATAAATGCGAAACTTTGCTTTCGCTTAACTTCGGAACTAAATGACCTACAGACTTGAAATTTTGGATTTTAAGTATGTGATTATAGCTTACTAGATGACGAAAATTTCTGCGTTCTGGTCTTATCCAGAGGTTCTCAAATAGGGGCCTGAAAATGCGGCGAAATGGTTCCAGTAAAGGATGGTACGGCAGTGTTTGCTTAGCGCTCGACCTGGCGGGGGCACTGCCGTGCCCCCAGATTTCTCCTTCATTATCCGTATTTTGAAAAATCTCACGAAGTACGAGCTAAATCTCACGACATCTCAACAAAATCATCTCACATAACTAATGGGCATCCCCTTACCACTCTGTCCTCGACCAGGTCCGCCTTGTTCCCGACCAGCAGCATCGGGACGTCGTCCCGGTTCTGACACTGCAGGATACGGCCGTGCGCGTCCGCACACTCGGGGAAGCTAGAGCGATCGTTCACTTACCACTCTGTCCTCTACCAGGTCCGCCTTGTTGCCAACCAGCAGCATCGGGACGTCGTCCCTGTCCTGACACTGCAGGATGCGGCCGTGCGCGTCCGCAAACTCGGGGAAGCTAGAGCGATCGTTCACTTACCACTCTGTCCTCTACCAGGTCCGCCTTGTTGCCAACCAGCAGCATCGGGACGTCGTCCCTGTCCTGACACTGCAGGATGCGGCCGTGCGCGTCCGCACACTCGGGGAAGCTAGAGCGATCGTTCACTTACCACTCTGTCCTCTACCAGGTCCGCCTTGTTGCCAACCAGCAGCATCGGAACGTCGTCCCGGTCCTGACACTGCAGGATGCGGCCGTGCGCGTCCGCACACTCGGGGAAGCTAGAGCGATCGTTCACTTACCACTCTGTCCTCTACCAGGTCCGCCTTGTTGCCAACCAGCAGCATCGGAACGTCGTCCCGGTCCTGACACTGCAGGATGCGGCCGTGCGCGTCCACACACTCGAGGAAGCTAGAGCGGTCGTTCACTTACCACTCTGTCCTCTACCAGGTCCGCCTTGTTCCCGACCAGCAGCATCGGGACGTCATCTCGATACTGGCATTGAAGGATGCGGCCGTGCGCGTCCGCACACTCGAGGAAGCTAGAGCGATCGTTCTCTTACCACTCTGTCCTCTACCAAGTCCGCCTTGTTCCCGACCAGCAGCATCGGGACGTCATCTCGATCCTGGCATTGAAGGATGCGGCCGTGCGCGTCCACACACTCGAGGAAGCTAGAGCGGTCGTTCACTTACCACTCTGTCCTCTACCAGGTCCGCCTTGTTCCCGACCAGCAGCATCGGGACGTCATCTCGATACTGGCATTGAAGGATGCGGCCGTGCGCGTCCGCACACTCGAGGAAGCTAGAGCGATCGTTCTCTTACCACTCTGTCCTCTACCAGGTCCGCCTTGTTCCCGACCAGCAGCATCGGGACGTCATCTCGATCCTGGCATTGAAGGATGCGGCCGTGCGCGTCCGCACACTCGAGGAAGCTAGAGCGATCGTTCTCTTACCACTCTGTCCTCTACCAGGTCCGCCTTGTTCCCGACCAGCAGCATCGGGACGTCATCTCGATACTGGCATTGAAGGATGCGGCCGTGCGCGTCCACACACTCGAGGAAGCTAGAGCGGTCGTTCTCTTACCACTCTGTCCTCTACCAAGTCCGCCTTGTTCCCGACCAGCAGCATCGGGACGTCATCTCGATCCTGGCATTGAAGGATGCGGCCGTGCGCGTCCGCACACTCGAGGAAGCTAGAGCGATCGTTCTCTTACCACTCTGTCCTCTACCAGTTCCGCCTTGTTCCCGACCAGCAGCATCGGGACGTCATCTCGATACTGGCATTGAAGGATGCGGCCGTGCGCGTCCGCACACTCGAGGAAGCTAGAGCGATCGTTCTCTTACCACTCTGTCCTCTACCAAGTCCGCCTTGTTCCCTACCAGCAGCATCGGGACGTCATCTCGATCCTGGCATTGAAGGATGCGGCCGTGCGCGTCCGCACACTCGAGGAAGCTAGAGCGATCGTTCTCTTACCACTCTGTCCTCTACCAGTTCCGCCTTGTTCCCGACCAGCAGCATCGGGACGTCATCTCGATCCTGGCATTGAAGGATGCGGCCGTGCGCGTCCGCACACTCGAGGAAGCTAGAGCGATCGTTCTCTTACCACTCTGTCCTCTACCAGTTCCGCCTTGTTCCCGACCAGCAGCATCGGGACGTCATCTCGATCCTGGCATTGAAGGATGCGGCCGTGCGCGTCCGCACACTCGAGGAAGCTAGAGCGATCGTTCTCTTACCACTCTGTCCTCTACCAGTTCCGCCTTGTTCCCGACCAGCAGCATCGGGACGTCATCTCGATACTGGCATTGAAGGATGCGGCCGTGCGCGTCCGCACACTCGAGGAAGCTAGAGCGATCGTTCTCTTACCACTCTGTCCTCTACCAGGTCCGCCTTGTTCCCGACCAGCAGCATCGGGACGTCATCTCGATACTGGCATTGAAGGATGCGGCCGTGCGCGTCCACACACTCGAGGAAGCTAGAGCGGTCGTTCACTTACCACTCTGTCCTCGACCAGGTCCGCCTTGTTCCCGACCAGTAACATCGGGACGTCGTCCCGGTCCTGACACTGCAGGATGCGGCCGTGCGCGTCCACACACTCGAGGAAGCTAGAGCGGTCGTTCAGCGCGAAGACCAGGAGGAACCCGTGACCGCTCTTCATGTACAGGTCTCGCATTGCTGTGAATTGTTCCTGGCCTGCCGTGTCGAGAACTGCGGAGAGGAAATTCATATTTTTTTATTATTGCCAGTATTGCCACTATGGACTGACCGCGCCCGATGTTGCTTAACTTTCCCAATCAATTAAGAATGGGTTGTAATTAAACAGACTTCTTTTTAATGGCATTATACGACTCTAAAAATCTATGTTGCCTTCTAAATTACTAAGTCAGCCACAATAAACGCGCATAATACTGATACTATCTTAACCACTAGATAATTTGTATGTAAGACACTCGCAAGAATCTAATCGAATCGAAACGAATCCAATCGAAATTAATTGAATCGAATCGAAATTAATTGAATCGAATCGAAATTAATTGAATTAATTGAATCGAATCGAAACGAAAAGAAACGAAACGAAACGAAACGAGACGAGACGAGACGAGACGAGACGAGACGAAACGAAACGAAACAATTTTGAACTGAACAGATTGATCTTAGTTTAAACGGAGTTCAAAATTGATCTCAGTTTAAGTATCGTTCATGAATACCACCCTTAATATAACTCAGCGTGGTGGTTATTTTTTGGCATCTAAATTTGTAATATGCATTCAAGCAGTAAACTTCTAAAATATTAATAAATGACACCAAAATCTTTTTCAATAAGCTTCTAATTTATAACTCAGTACGTTTAAAATTGAACTCGTCCTACATTAGGAAATTGATCGTCAAAATTTACATAAAACTGTAATCAAATAGTAAATTATAACCGCTAAAATTTTTTCAAACTTCTAATTTTGTAACTCAGTACGTTTAAAATTGAACTCGTCCTACATTGGGTAATTGATCGACAAAATTTCCTAATATTGTAATCAAATAGTAAATTATGGCCACTAAAATACCCTGGAACTATTGAAGGGAAATAAAATAAAATACTTTTTTTTTAATCAATTTGTGTACCTACTTACTTTGAAATACCATAATTTTACGAATAGTAATTAAAATAAAGATATACTGCCGTCATAAGAAAACAAGTCGCAACTGACATTTTTTGCCAAAATTGAGTTAGGTACATGCATATTCGGAACGAGGAAAAAAAGGCGCACCTGCCTGTATTTTTTTTTCGATAGGAGTATTTTCCTGGAAGTTAAGCGAGTAAAAAAATGCAACTGATACATAGTCACAAATCAATCACAAATACACATGACTACTCGTCAGTACGTGAATCGAATGGCGCTCTCTGATTGGTGCAAATGGCTGGCCGCTGTCGTGCTCCCAAATCGTACAAAGGCTTTTTTCACAATAAAAGACTATGATTTATTAATTTACATGCTAAGTTATAAATTTATAATATATGATGTTGTCTATTGAATCTTGAACTATATTTTTTTGAGGAGCTTATGTTGAAGCTATAAAACGTAAAATGGTGATGAGTTATAAAATCCGTGGCTGAGTTAGTAAATCAGGTGGCAACAGATAAATCAGAAGGACAAGTTAAAATAATTGTTGAACTTTACTTGGCGCTACCTTTGGAATATTTAGTTGGCTATGTAAAAAAGACGAATTAGTATAATAGAAGCTAGGTACCTTATTTCCCTGATGCTTACTTATAAAATTAGAAGTTTGAACACGTTGCCTAAAAAAAATCTGTGGCTAATGACTAATCCAACTAGGATGTGACGTATTGTGGGAATGAACATGAAAAATATTCCCATCGAGTAACAGTGTGACAAGTTTAATTTTTTTTTTTCAAAATTTTGTGATGGAACAATGAATGTACAGGTTAGGTAGGTAACTCACTTTCTAAATTATCAGGTATGTCATCGATGATACATTGTTTTCTGTAGCTATCCTCAATCGTCGGGTCATAAGTGGAAAGAAAAAAACCCTGAAATTAAGCACACTTTTAATGAATTCATAAATTTTACTAAAATATCTAAGAACAGTGATACCAAAGCATATAGTCTATACAGGGTGTTACAAAAAGGGTGTGTCTTTTAGAGGGTCGATCTACTGGTCAATATGAACATAGGACAAATAAAACTTAAAAAAAAATACAATGTTATCATTAAACTTTTTTTATTACCTATTTTTGTATTGTCGCCATGGCAAGACGAATCCGTAGAACTTGTAGAAGTACCTATCTATGACAGGAATTTCCTGTAACACGGTGTATAGACAAAAATCGTATTAAAAAAGTGCTTACCTGTATGAACCGCACTGTGAGAGCACTTTTGCCAACGCCACCAGAACCGAGCACCACAATTTTGTACACTTTGGGTACCTTAGGCACCTTTGGTTCAATGGTACCATTATTTCCCATGATGTTGCCTTACAAGTAAATTTATATATCCGATCGTTCCCCGTAGACCTACCGCGTAGTTCTACTAGTAGTAACAATGAAAAATTGTACTTTCGCGGTACTATCAGTCGAAAGCCTGTAAAATCACATTAGGTACCTACTACATACTTAGTAGTACTACAAATTTAATTACCAACAGCACATTTCACTCCGTCTAATAAAAACTAAAACCCGACTACTAAAAGGCTCAAAACAAGACCTGTTCATCCTTAAAATAGACTCATACATAATTAATCGTAGTCGGAGGCCATGGGTTTATCAAATGCGAATGTGGTGTCCTCCGACTACGATTAATTATCTATGAGTCTATTTTAAGGATGAACAGGTCTTGTTTTGAGCCTTTTAGTAGTCGGGTTTTAGTTTTTAACTTCTATTTTTTTTTCGAGCTTTTTAGTAAGTCATTTTGGACGATCACCCAGAATAGAACCAAGAAGGGCAAAAAAAAAACACATTTTGAAATTTTTTGTTCTATTTGTTATGTTGACGCTACATGTGTTATACATTTTTGAAAAGGTCTTTTAAAGCCCTTTCATTTGATACCCATGACGATGGTATCCGATAATTTTTATTTTTAGGTCCACCACTTTAGGGCGCAGCACAGCCGCCATCTTGGTTTTTTTCAAAATTAAACTATCCTATGTTACCTGGGTGATTAAGACGAATCCAACGACACCTCATTTGTTGAAATCGGCCGAGTAGATAAGGCTCTGCGAGGGAACAGATGAACACACAAACATACATACATACATACATACATACATACATACATACATACATACATACATACATACATACATATATACATACATACATACATACGCTGCTAAAATCATAACCCTCCTTTTTGCTTCGCGTAGTCGGGTAAAAAATAAGAAGGTATGGTAGGTACTTGGTGCGTCTATAAACCTCTAAGAAAAGTAAATGCGTGAAAATATTTTTTTAAATTGTTCGGACAAACACCACTTCAATCGTACACAACTTTATTGCGACTAAATGAGGATAATTATATTTTGGGAGTGAAGCAGGAAAATGTAAAGTATTGTGGTTTGAGTCATTATTTGTTATTGGTAAAGTACGTTAGTTTACCAGGGTTAACTATGTACAGGGTGGTCGGTAAGGATAAATTTGATGCCCTGAGTCAAGGTATAGTATGTCCGAATTTGTCCGTAATTTTTTTTTGGTACAATGATTTTATTACTTTAACGAATTACGATATAGATAAACAAAAAAAAAACGCCTTCATTATTGTATTTTTTTAATCATATTAGTTGACATTTTATGAAAATAGACAGCGGTAGGACAGACAAACAGCGTATGCAGAGTATTAAAGTAGGACACCCTTTGTGTACCCTAAAAAACTTTTCTGTGAGCCGTATTTTTTTTTAATTTACTCAAACCTACGAAGAAAAACCTACTCAAACTTATTTGCACAAAAAAAGGAAATGACAAAAACTTAAATAAGAAAAAGTACCTACCTATAAATGACAACTACCTATGTATAGTGACAAAAACTTAAATAAGCTGTATACTTACCTACAAGGGCGGACTTATTTCAACAGTAATTTCTTCAACTTATTTCCAGCCAGACGTATCTATCTTTCGGAAAAGCATAACAAAAAAGCCCCTTGAGTAGGAAGTAGGTACACGATCAATGTTCCAAAATTCTGCCATTACCTAACCTACCTACCTACTTAGCTATCTGATCCTGAATTAAAAATTCACGGCAAATATTTGTAAACAAAAAAAACGTTATTAGAGAGATGCTTATTATCATGGGCTTACTACCTACATAAGGACACATTTTCGTGAATCTTGTTTTAGGAGTTTTTCTCTGGTACGGATTAGCCTGAAAGCGAAATTGAGTTTATTTGTATCAAAAATTTTATGTTTCTTTTTTTTGTACGGTCGGCCACAACCTCAGATACCCCATGGCAGCTCTTACCGCGCGTCGCATAAGGGCGCCAATCGAACAAAAAGGGGTATCTGAGACTGTAGCCGACGGTACCTTCCTAGTGATTCAGAAGAATATTAATACAAAAATAACAAAATAAAAAAAACGAGTGATTTGCAGCTGTCCGTTATGGAGTTCTGTTCTCCATCTCTGACATTCTTCATCAGATCTTAACTTTTTTTTAAGGAACTTTGTGGTCAAACACAAAAAAAAAAATATAAAAATCGTTTAGCGAAGAAAAAAGTTCTGACTTACAAAGGAAACAAAAAAAAAATCGCGTCGAATTGATTTGAGTAGATCCTCTTTTTTGAAGTCGGTAAAATGAGTATGGTACTACACTACTAACCTGACTATTTTATGAAAGGCTTCATCAACGTTTAGAGGACTTTTGGCGCTACACTCGAGGTAAGGGATCGTTAGCTCATTGCACACATCTTGAATCTCTTTGGCAGTCACCTGAAATACATCAACAGTTCTAAGCTTGGCAATCAAATGACATCAAATCTGTAGTAATACCTAATAATCAATCATAGATATAGTCCGCGCGCGATGAGAGTGGTATGGTACCTTGTCGAAGTCAATCGAAAAAAAACCGTTTAATATACTGTATTTTACTTTGACAAGGTTGCATCGACGCGAGTTTGCTTACCGCGCGTGTCTCAGTTCCAAAAGGTCGCAACCCATTCTCATCCCGCACGGATTATAATTATAATAGTAGGTACAGTCGGTCAGTCTCAGATACCCCTTTTTGTTCGATTGGCGCCCTTATGCCGCGCGCGATAAGAGCTGCCATGGGGTATCTGAGATTGTGGCCGACCGTACCTACCTAGGTAAGTATGTCTTATTTTTTGACATGATTCACAAATAAAGCTTCTTTCTTTGCGTTTGTAGAGGTGACACTTTACTTGATATTAACGGCTAAATAAAAAATAAAAAAAATCCCTCATTTCAGCTACATGTAAAGCATAAGTATCTCATAAACAGCTGAACCGATTTTAATAATACATACCTAAGAATACTCGCTATAACGTGATTTCAAATAAAAAAAATATAGCACCTCTCTTAGTTTGCTGCGAAAATCTCTTTTGCTTGCAAATTGCTAAGTATATTTGCAGTGAAAGAAACAGCAATGAGCGAGTGCCGAACAACCATAGACTGAAAGAGCATAATTTTTATTTTTCCAATATAACTTTTTACCGGAAAAACTTAGACCCGATTAATGTGTTACAATCTTCGATCAAGGATAAAACTAGATACAACATAGAACTCTAAAATGTGTCTCGAAAAATAGATGCCCAAACTGCCTTTGGGAGCTTATTTGCTCGTAGTCTATGCAATTAAAGTAAAACTGTACACTAATGCAATAAGGTTGACATTCGAATATTAGACGTATGGTCGAAATGATGTTTCGGATTGTTCTATTGCTGATATCATTTGTTTCTGTGGAGACAAGTTTTTATTGTGATTTTATACGTAATGCGGATTCTATGGGATTTAGTTCGGTGGTTACAATACTTAAAATCTGAATTTCATCGTAAGCTTAGATGATGGTATAGCGGTGGGCACAATCATGTAACCTAAACGATAAGGTTTGTACGCTAAATATACCTACAGGGTCTGGGTCACTCACCACTCTCTCCTCAACCAGGTCCGCCTTATTCCCGACCAGGAGGATCGGAACGTCATCTCGTTCCTGGCAGCGAAGGATGTGCCGGTGAGCCTCCGCCAGCTCCAGGAAACTGGCGCGATCGATCAGGGAGAAGACCAGGAGAAATCCGTGCCCGATCCTAATGTAGACGTCTTGCATTTTTGTGCTCTGCTCTTCACCCGCCCTGTCGATTACTGTGGGAACGAATTTTACAGTACAGTAGCCGTTTAGGCACGTACACACGACAGCACGTCAACCCTTACACGCTAGCACTCTACTCGGTTACGTTACGGCCGACTTTAAAACAAAAGTGTACACTCTGACGTGCTGTTGTATGTACATTATAAATATAATACGTTACACTTATACCATATAGTATACCGTATTACATTATAAGTATAATACGGTATACTTATAATGTAGGTAGGTATAACCCGTGTCATGAAAGAAAACATTTAGGATGAACTTCAAAACACTCGCCCACTAGCTCTAATTAATACAGTCAAAGCGAGACAACACTTGGTTTTTAACTCCGTCCTAAATGTTTTCTTTAATGACACGGGTTATACTACACAAAGGTATTAAGTAATGTAAGTGCTTACTATCTAATTTTTCTGATATGCCATCAATGACGCATCGTTTTTCAAAGCTGTCCTCGATCGTTGAGTTATAGTTGGTGAGAAAATATCCCTGAAATGAAGTTTACTGAATTAATTAATAAGAACGACTATCTTTAGCTAGTAGAAGGTGTTACAAAAAACTAGGTAGGTACAGTTAAATTTTAGAGGTGCGATTACCTATGATAGGACTTTTTTGTATCACTCTTTATAAGTGCAAATTCTTGTCTTCCTATTTCTATTCTGTTGTTTTTCCATAAAATTTAAACTGCTTACCTGTATGAACCTCATTGTAAGAGCAGTTTTGCCAACGCCACCAGATCCGAGCACCATAATTCTATACTCCTTTTTATAAGGCTTGTAGCCACACCTTCGCCTGCCCATTATGTCACCTTGGTAGCCCGTACCTGCCTAAATGAACTGATAATTATCTACTAAGTATATAGTGGAAGAAAAGTTATGTGATTTGCCCGCGGTTTGAATAAACACAGATAAAATAATATGCGCTTGGTAGTAATACTAGTAGAACCATGCGGTAGGTCTACGGGCAACAAAGGATATTCTAAGTACCTAAATAAGTACTTTCTTTGAAAATAGGTAAAAGAGTGTGAAGATATTTATAACTTTTTGGACCTCTGGAATGGACAAAACACTACCTGAATTATAGACAATTATAATACGACTAAATGAGGATATTACTATTTTGGGATTGAAGCAGGAAAGTGTTAGGTTTGTGGTCTGCTTTGTTATTGGCAAAGTTATGTAACTAAATAGTAATAGGAATATTTCATTGCATCACCACTCGATTTAGGGTGGTGGTCGATGATACAATACACTAAAACAACCTTCACCGCATTCTTGCACATAACCGATTGTGATAACAGCTATTAGCGACATACCTTTAACTTAATCTCTAATAGTATCTAGGTTTTATAAAGATAAAGCATTTTTTTAATAAACAACAACTTTTATTTTAAAAATATTATTTTCTAGCCGAATGGCACTTATTAAAAAATCACTCAATTTTATAAACTTGTGGCTACTTACACTAAAATATGTTAAGGTGAAATACGTCTCACAACTAGCGCCGCCAATGGAAAAAAAACATATCTTTTTTTGGATGCGTTTTTAGCAAAAAACGCTCCTGCGATTCCTCAACACGAGGCTTAACTATTTTTAGGACCTAAGGTTTGGATTCCAGATCCTAGAACTTAAGAATGCAATCGATTCTCGTCAAAAGTGGCCACTTTTGGCGAGAATCGATTGCGTTCGTAGGAAATCCAATCCTGGAATCCAAACCTTAGGTCCTAAAAATAGTTAAGCCTCGCGTTGAGGAATCGCAGGAGCGTTTTTTGCTAAAAACGCATCAAAAAAAAAGATATGATTTTTTTTCCATTTGCGGCGCTAGTTGTGAGACGTACGTCGTCTTAAACATATTATTGTATTAGATATTAAACGTTGTGATTTATATTTGATTAAATGTTTCAATTTTTTTTTATTACCTGTACATTAAATTAAAGCTACTGACTAAAAAGTAATTAAAATAATAAAATATAATAAAAAATTAACTATAATAGGTAAGTATACGTTATCTCTATTACTAAAATGCATGCATCAGAAATCATAAAAATACATTAAAAAATATTCATCAACATCACAAATTGTAAAAATATGTGCGAAGAAAATCTCAGCTTCGAGACAGAAAAAAAAACCTTTTGTACTTCATTGTATAAAAAAACCTAGTACCGTAGTAATGCACTAAGTGCATACTTATTTTTAGCAGACTTCTTATGTCTTAAAACTTCGTTCGCCGGTTACAACTGATTTGGAGTTATTTATAACTTGGTTAGTTAGTATTACATCACAATTTGTATACCTACTTGAAAGCAATTTTTATAATTAAAATTAGCAAAAACAATTTTCTTTATTCACAGCACACATGGGACATTTAAGTAATCAGTGTGTATTTATTATTTTAGGTCTTTAGCTTAGTTGGCTCCACACGTATTGACTTGTCTTTCCTGTAGGCTAGGCCGGCTAAGCTGTCAGGATGTCAGGTATAGGTGCTGGGCAAGCCTACTCCAACTAAAACAATGTCCCAGGCCCTGCAGCGCCGAGTGGTCTCTTCACCCATCTAGTCTGAGTGAAGGTGCCACTGGACGCTGTATAAATCATCTCATTACGTAGATGCAAAGGCCATAGTTTTATTTTTGTTGAAAACATACGAGTATTTCACTTGTGAATTCGCATGACCTTAAGTTTCGACGAAAGTAGTGTGTAGTGTTTTTTAAATTTTGCAGCTAAATTGAGATATTTTTGCTCAGCATTTTTGTTTCACGATAATAAAATAGTATTATTTTTATTATTCTAAACAACAATTTTATTTATTGAGGTACTTTACGCTCTCTCGATCAATGGAAATTGCTATTTTAAAGGGCGTACAATAAAAAATACTTTTTTCTCAAGACTTTTTTTCTATATTTGTCTGTTTTCATCTGCATGGATCTTCCTTTGAGTGAGCTTACCTTATTTTGTGATGTTGAGCGGTTAGGGCCTAGTGGTCCAAAATACCGGTCAGTTGAGGCCTAGTGGTCCAACATACCAGGGGCCTTAGCCTGTAACGCAATGGTGCCAAAATGGGCTGTCAGTTGACGGCTTCAATTACGATTTACTAACCCTGTCTGTCCTTTTAATGTTTTTGTAGTACAGCAAAGAATATTCTGATTATAATTCTAGAGGATTAGTTCTCTGGTTGTAGGAGAAAAACGAGGAAACCCAGGTTTTGTCCTTCTGCCGGGACGCCATCGACCCGCCATTGCGTTACAGGCTAAGGCCCCAGTCTCTTAAAGCCTAGTGGCCAAGAGTATTAGTATAGATATGTCGGTTGATGCCAAGGCCTCAGCCGGTTGAGGCTTAGTGGTCCAAGATAGAGGCAGTTGAGGCCTATTGGTCCATGACACCAGTCTCTTAACCCTTAGCCAGGCAGTGATACTATAGAGGTCAAATTAAATTGAACTCTATTGTTTAGAAATAGAGTCCGTAAACCAATTATTTTTGTAGTAGCTAAAGTTTAAAGCCCGGTCTTAGTAGTAGGCCTCATAGGTCGGTTGAGGCTAATATCTCAGTTGTTTGAGGCCTAGTGATCCAAGATACCAGTCAGTTGAGGCCTAGTGGTCCAAGATGCGCAGGTTACCGGAGACTATCTTGTTTTCGAGGACGGCGCCCGAAGGAATGTCGATCCGGTCGCCGTGGTTCGCGATTATTATCACCGTGCCCTGGAAATAAAGTAAAAATAACGTATTACTTATTTTTTTACACTTAAACTTTCGTAAGCACTGAACATTTTGTATTTCGTAAACGGTAAATAGTCGGCTACACCGACATAAATACTAGTAAGTTTAAACGTTTACGAAATAAAAAAACGTCAAGAAATCAACACCTAAATCCATAGATTATAAGGGTCCAAATCGCTAAACGTTCTAATCGAAAAATTCTAGGTAATTTTTCGATTAGAAAGTTTAGCCGGACGCCTCCCTCCAACACTACTTTAGATTTATTCAAGTGGCCCGTTTATCGACGGTAATAAAAAGGGCACCTAGATCGGACAGCGACACTCTAGGTTACCTACCCCATAGTATGTAGCTCTTATCACCCGCGGCATAAGTGCATCAAACAAAAAGCGTCTATCGCAGACTGTACTACAGAATTTAATGGTTTTTAAATTATTATTATTTACCTAGTTTAGTAGGTGCGAATCGATTTCGCTCGAAATTCTCGTATGAAAATATAAATCTGTATTTGCGAAAACGACCAAAATAAAAATCTGCAGTTGTTTATTATCGTTAGTATCGCGCAAATAGTTTTTTACGAAAACAATGTATGGACATTCTCATAAGTAAAAAAATCCATAATCCACTAAACTAGTGGTTCTTAATTTTCCCGATTGTACCATATGCTTTTTCATTCATAATCAAGAATTCCTTAGTTGTAAATAGGTCTACGCGCGCGTCTGAAAATTCAGTTTCTTTTGTCTTAAATTAATTATAAAGGACAAACTAAATTATGACTAAGAAATTTTTCGGATAGCTTCGCGGACCACTTTGGGTGCTTCCGCGGACCACCAGTGGTCCGCAGACCATAGGTTAAGAACCACTGCACTAAACGGAGAGAGGAGACTGATGTGGTTTCAATATCCTAGTCGAGCGAAGTTTCAAAACATGAAAACCCTGGCAATAGTTTATCGCTTTAAATTGTACATTTCACAGGAGAAATTTAAAGTGATTGAGTGAGGTAATTAATTCGACGCGGCAATTCGACACACTAAAAATTATAAACAAATCGAATTCAAAGCGAAGATAAAAGTCGCGGGGCAGAACTCGATAGTCCCGTGAATCTTTATGATAGATAGACACAATAATAACATAATACCAAGTGTTACAAAATATCCTAACTCTTTTTACAGGGTAATAGCACCCGATGATAGGGATCACAAATTCACAACCTACCTAATAATTTTGTTTGCTCTATGACATTCCGTCGATTTTTAAATTAATAGAATGTGAACGCTGTGGCGGTAGAAAAGTATTTTTAAATATTGTTTCCATTGACTTTCACAATGTTTTAACAACTCAAAGCTATGCAAATTCACCTACACACATAAACATATTTTTAATACAAAAATCAAAAAAGTTAAGAAAATATTGAAATTTTTAAGTCAAAAATAGTTTTTTCCAACTTACTTTACAGAATTGACATGCTGTTGACCAGTAGGTTACACCCTGTAAAAAGAGTTAGGATGTTTTGTAACACGTTGTATTGTCCACATTTCAACTGACCTTCAGTGAAACGCCCCTGCCGAACGTGACATCGCCGGAAACAGTCAGATGGTCTAGCTCGATCAGGTCCGGGATCGTCGCGAATCGATTCAGGAACTCCTTAACTTTAGCGAAGTTATTGTCCCCCAACTTTACTAGCGGCGTGCTAGGGAACATCCTTTGGGGAGACATGAAGAGAGAGCCGTGGGAGAGGCTGTAGAGGTTTGACATCACTAAAAGGAGGTCTGACGTCTTTTTGACGGGTAGGAAGCGACTTCTCGGTACGTTGACTCCGATTCCTCCGTCGAAACACTTCATTGCGGCGCCTACAGCCGTCTCCAACTGAATCACGTCTAAACCGTCGCTTAAATGTTTGTTGTTGACGATTATCTCCATGTTCAGAGAGCCTTGTTCGACCACCCGGTGGATAGCGTCGAGTTTCGCCCACAGGTTGTTCGTGTTGAAGAATTTGAACTGCGAGACGGATTTGAAGTCGTCGACGTGTTCCTTGGGGACCTGCGCGATCTCGAGCAGTCTTAGCTTGTCCTCGTACTGGATCAGGGTTCCACCTTTAGAAACAGATCAAATGAAAAATGTTAACTTCAGACGTTCAGCGATCTATTGGAACATACATTCATAACTCAAATCAAATTTAGTGTGACCGCCACTATAATAAGTATTTTTTTTATCTCCTATTTCTACTGCATCTGTCTCCATTTTGGGACATTCAGCTGTATTTGTGGCAGTAAATTTGTGTTGTCTTGAGATGAGATGCGACCAGTGTCATATATCAAAGTTAGTCTATTCCTTGTTTGTCAGTATCTCATCAATTCTTGTGGGATTTTTCGCTTTAGCCTCCGTGGCTCAGAGTTAGCATCCATCATAAGAAGAATTAAAATAATTAAATATCTCATTATAAGTTTTAAAGAAAATAAATAAATAGAAACAAATAAAACAAGGGGAGGCCTTTGCCCAAAGTTTTAAATCACAATCGCTAACAGAACGAATGAATCAAAACGCTATACAAATTGAATGATATTGAGTGAACGATTTTGCTATTTTCTTCACTCAAAATCGAGTCGCAATCCCTGTCCCTATTTCAAACGCTTTCAATGACCTTCTGTGTCAAATAAATGCAGTGTGAAGTTCGACAGCATCCTTCAAACTAAGGCTTTTGCATCTACATAATGAGATGATTTATACAGCGTCCAGTGGCACCTTCACTTATACTAGATGGGTGTGAAGAGACCACTCGGCGCTGCAGTGCATGGTACATTGTTTTAGATGGAGTAGGCTTGTTCAGCACCTATACTATCCTGACAGCTTAGTCGGCCTAGCCCACAGGAAAGACAAGTCAATACGTGTGGAGCCAACTTAGTCTCGGGTTTCATCCCGAGACTAAGTTGGCTCCACACTAGGCCCGAGTTATGAACTTCTGGAGGAGGCCCGAGTTATGAACTTCTGGAAGAGGCCCGAGATGAACTGACTGACTGACCTTTGACATCAGCTCTGGTCTTGTCAGTGACTTCCATGACAAACTCGGAGACGGTCTTTGAGGCGTCAGGGTTGAGCAGCAGGTTGAGGATGTTCAGGTCGACGGTGGCGCCCAGGTTGTCGATGTTGCTGATGAAGCAGTAGGTCCGGCCGTCCTGGATGAACTTCCCAAGCAGGCCCGAGTTCGAAAAGGATTCGTAGAAGTCGCCGTGGCCCGGCGGGTACCATCTGCGGGTGGAACGGGAAACTATTGTTTAGGTACTGTGAGAGAACGTTCCCTGCAATACAGCCCTAGCGGACAAACACAACGCTGCGTCATTGCTTGTTGAAAACAGGCAGGCGCCGCTGACGACTGATTCGGCAAACCGTCGGACCGGTTTAAATTCGGCCGCGTGGCTCGACCGTTGAGAGCTTCGATCAAGGATAAAACTAGATACAACATAGAACTCTGAAAGTGTCTGGAAAAATTTATGCCCAAACTACCTTTGGGAGTTTTTCTGCTCGTAGTCTATGCAATTAAAGTAAAACTGTACACTAATGAAATAAGGTTGACATTCGAATATTAGACATATGGTCGAAATGATGTTTCGTATTGTTCTATTGCTGATATCATTTGTTTTTGTGGGGACAAGTTTTTATTGTGATTTTATACGTAATGCGGATTCTATGGGATTTAGTTCGGTGGTTGAGAGCAGGGGCAGTCGGTTCGTAGTCATCGCGGAGTGCGCAGTGTTCTTTGTGTGCCGAAATAAAATTGTGTCGAAATTACCAAGCGCCTTTCCCTTCTGTTCTGTCCTAACAGTACACTTTAGTTTGTTGGTTAGATTGATCTATTTTCTTTTAACTGAAACAAATTATAGGCTATGTCCGAAAACCGGCAACTGATTGCACCTACGGATGCTCATTAGTTACAAGCCGAGACATTATTATGCCCTTTTGTTTCCACATAAAGTATTACTGTATTTAATTTTGTGAGTATACGTACTATGTTCGTGTTCAGAATAAGTGAAAATGTAAATTTTATTTGTTGTAATATACACCTTCTATTCTATTCTTTCTAGAGCGTAGGTATACCGAGTTAACAGAATATTACGTTTATTTGCCATTTGCAAGATATACTTCTCTGTTAGACATGTGTAAGTAATGCTTGTAATATTACAAAAGACATATTACACAACGGTGTCATGAAATATTACACATTACACGAGAGAATAAAGCATGGCACATAGCATTTCATTACACTAGATGACATGAAACATGACACATGGCATTTCAGCACACTGTACGTACTGCAATGAAAGTGTGCTGAAATACCATGATGTCATGTTTCATGTCTGCAATGAAGAAATACCATGATGTCATGTTTCATGTCTGCAATGAAGAAATACCATGATGTCATATTTCATGTCTGCAATGAAGAAATACCATGATGTCATGTTACGTTTCATGTCTGCAATGAAGGAATACCATGATGTCATGTGTCATGTTTGGTGCCATGATATAAGGTAATATCACGCGGTATGAAATGTCATGAAATATATCATGACTTCGAAGTGCACTGTTTCGCGCATGTCTATTCTCTGTAGTTATCAGCACACGGGAAAATGGAAGAATGGAAGAGGTTGAGGGTTCAAGTCTTGTCCCGAGCGAATTTTTTAACCTTATAAAATTGTATAAAGTCTATACCTACAAGGTTTATGGAAAAACTGGCGAACTAAAAAGTATTTGACCTTCAATAAGTTTGGTCGGCACTAGACATGTATTTTTTTGTAGTAGGCAAAACAAAATACAATTCAACATGTTATTGATAAAATATAATTCCCAAATTAAAAACGTTGAAATTTCGACAGCTTTGCGCATTACATAAGGTTTAAAATGGAATCGCATAGTTCTGTTCTTATCAGTCTTCTTTCAGTGATAATTACTGCGAGGAGGTTCAAAGTGCAGCGATATGAGAAGCATCGGCCTCGATAACAAGTTTATTTTTATCTACTGTAGGTGTGGAGTCTGGGGCTGACACAAGGGCTTTCCATTTATCTCTGTTCTTGGCTAAGGTGGTGGCCTAGCGGTTAGAACAATGGACTCGGAAGCGAGAGACCCAGGTTCGATTCCCGGAATTTATTTTTTAAGTTACTTATATTTGTGAATTTGTCGTAGCAGTACCACTCGCTGACTGTGAAGGAAAACATCGTAAGGAAACCTGAGCGTATGAGGCTTTATACCCTCAAGGCAAAAATCGCCAATCCGCATTGAGCATGCGTGGTGATTAAGCACGAACTCTCTCTCTGAAAGAAGGCCTTTGCCCAGCTAGTAAAGGCTACTTCTTACATGGCTAGGGAGGGTAGCTCTGGCCAAGTTGCTCCCTTGTCTTTAGTCTCAGAGAAAACGACCCAGACTCCACGGGGGAGTAAAGGGATCAAAAAAGATACTGTTGGTGTACAGATTGTACATGACCGCGGGTGACCGCTAGTGGCAATAATATCTGAGCGCTTCCGTGCTTCGGAAGGCACGTTAAACCGTTGGTCCCGGTTGTTGTTGATTAATAACAATCGTTAAGCCATGTCAGAGACCCTTTGGATGGCCTAAAAACTCTGACACCAGGGGTGGCCACTACCTCATACGATTACCTACCTACAGATTGTACATCGGAAACTGAAAGAGTGCTATTGAAGACTTGATTAATTGATTGAGTATATTTCTGTTGTTTACAATAATGAAAATAATACTATTTTATCGCCGTGAAACCAAAATAGCTTAACAAAAATAGCTCAGAATAGCTCCAAAATAAAAAACTGAAAAAATTTACTTTTTCGCCACACTGCTATCGTTTCTGAATTTATAATTACACTAACCAAATGCTTAAGTATCGTTCTGTCACATTATTTTGACTGACATCTGCAGAGATAGAACGATACTTAAGCATTTGGTTAGTGTAATTATAAATTCAGAAACGATAGCAGTGTGGCGAAAAAGTAATTTTTTTCAGTTTTTTATTTTGGAGCTATTCTATTTTTGTTAGCTATTTTGGTGTCACGGCGATAAAATAGTATTAAAAAATGTACTTTTTCGCCACACTGCTATCGTTTCTGAATTTATAATTACACTAACCAAATGCTTAAGTATCGTTCTGTCACATTATTTTGACTGACATCTGCAGAGATAGAACGATACTTAAGCATTTGGTTAAAATCGGCGGTATGAGTCTTTATTTACGCTTCAATATCGTTCTGTACGCTAGGGTCCTTTGCCACGCGGAGCAGGGATTCCCTATTGAACTTTGGATAGCAGAACTGGAAATTATGTATTTTACGTCTAATTATAGCTCTTGCGAGTCTAAACTTACGCTTCAATATCGTCCTGCACACTAGGATCCTTCGCTACAGGCAGCAAGGATTCCCTATTGAACTTCGGACGGCAGAACTGGATTAAATGAATGTAATTTACGTCTGAATATGGCTCTTACGGGTCTAAACTTACGCTTCAATATCGTCCTGCACACTAGGATCCTTCGCTACAGGCAGCAAGGATTCCCTATTGAACTTCGGACGGCAGAACTGGATTAAATGAATGTAATTTACGTCTGAATATGGCTCTTACGGGTCTAAACTTACGCTTCAATATCGTCCTGCACACTAGGATCCTTCGCTACAGGCAGCAAGGATTCCCTATTGAACTTCGGACGGCAGAACTGGATTAAATGAATGTAATTTACGTCTGAATATGGCTCTTACGGGTCTAAACTTACGCTTCAATATCGTCCTGCACACTAGGATCCTTCGCTACAGGCAGCAAGGATTCCCTATTGAACTTCGGACGGCAGAACTGGATTAAATGAATGTAATTTACGTCTGAATATGGCTCTTACGGGTCTAAACTTACGCTTCAATATCGTCCTGCACACTAGGATCCTTCGCTACAGGCAGCAAGGATTCCCTATTGAACTTCGGACGGCAGAACTGGATTAAATGAATGTAATTTACGTCTGAATATGGCTCTTACGGGTCTAAACTTACGCTTCAATATCGTCCTGCACACTAGGATCCTTCGCTACAGGCAGCAAGGATTCCCTATTGAATTTCGGACGGCAGAACTGGATTAAATGAATGTAATTTACGTCTGAATATGGCTCTTACGGGTCTAAACTTACGCTTCAATATCGTCCTGCACACTAGGATCCTTCGCTACAGGCAGCAAGGATTCCCTATTGAACTTCGGACGGCAGAACTGGATTAAATGAATGTAATTTACGTCTGAATATGGCTCTTACGGACCTAAACTTACGCTTCAATATCGTCCTGCACACTAGGATCCTTCGCTACAGGCAGCAAGGATTCCCTATTGAACTTCGGACGGCAGAACTGGATTAAATGAATGTAATTTACGTCTGAATATGGCTCTTACGGGCCTAAACTTACGCTTCAATATCGTCCTGCACGTTAGGATCTTTCGCTACGGGCAGCAAGGATTCTCTGTTGAACCTCGGATGGCAGGACTGGTTGAAGGTGTGGATCTCAAGCTTCAGCCCCTTGTATTTGCGGATGATCTTCTGCGTGTCTTCGTCAGTGTTGAATGAGTTCATGAGGACGAGGGGTACGTTGCATTTGTACGTCTTGTTGAGATGCTGTGGAGGAGGTAACAATTTAGGCTGACTTTTAATTTGTTAGTTGGGCATAATGAATTAGCCCGCACGCAAAGAAAAATGCACAAAATCGATTCCTGTATCAAATACACAAAAAAATAATCACATAACAAACCCTAGAATTAGGTGAGAGCTATCTAAAACAGCCAGTTTTGTGTTGATATCCATAACAGATTGCGAGATATATTGTTTGCGCATTTTTTTTTCATCCAAAATATCTTCAAAACGTTTCTGAATCTCAATACAAAACTGGCTGTGTTAGATAGGTCTCACCTAATTCTAAGGTTTCGATTTGTTTAGTGTATTTGATACAGGAATCGATTTTGCGCATTTTTCTTTCCCGGTGCCTTAACTATAAGGGGTCTTTTTACTCATCAATATAAAACATTCGTGTGGTCACTTCACACAACGCTGTATTAATCATCTCATTACGTAGATGGAAAGGCCTAAGCTACTACAGTATACCTGACTGGTTTGCTCAACTATGCAGGTGTACAGACAGAGCACGCACTTCCAAACCTGTCAAGTAAACCATAGAGTTTGACGAAGCTTGCGGTGGATTTGTTTTATATTTTGACATGTAAATATGTTTTAGAGTATATGGCCTGCTTTAACAACTTTTATTATAGGAAAAAAAAGGGACCAAACCTAGCAACAAACTATAGACTCTGAATGTTTCCAAGGTTTGACTTGGGCATTTTAGTATCTTGAGGATTTTTTTTTGCCGTCAAGTGCACAACTGCACAACATACAGGGTGTTAAAAGACGGCCAACAAAGCCGTAAAGCATACATTCCTGACACCAAGTTAAGTTAATTTAACTTTATGATATCGCTGGGAAATGAAATTATTTTTTTAGGTATAAAAAAAAATACTTTCGACTAGCGCGCAATGTACGGCTGCGCAATCCGGGGCGGTCTACGAGTTCTACGACACACAAAACGCTTCGCGGGCCGCTTCTCACATTGTACAGCTCACGCAAGCTCGATCGGAAGATATTGTGGTGTGTGTGACCGTACCGTGTGTGTGGTACACTAAGGCACAGTCAGCCACACGCTGGGATACCCTTTTTGTTCCATTGGCACCCTCATGCCGCGCGCAGTAAGAGCTAGCATGGGGTATCCTAGACAGTGGCCGACTGTACTACGTAGTTAAAACCTGCTTGCCGTAGGTACATACACGTGGGATAACAATACTAGATGTGTCTGCATTGATATTGGATAGAGACAATGGCCAACCGAAACCACTACCTTACACTTTCGTTCCCGCTCTCGCGTGTGGTTGGTGGGTCAAGTTGGACTACTTACCTTCTTGCCACCGGTGTTATCGTTCAGCAGAATAGCAGATCTGACGTGCGAGTCGACATGCACTCACGCGCGACCGACCTTGCCGCCAGTCACCAGCGGCGCCGGTGGGCGCACCGACTACGGCGAGCTGGGCGAGGATATTAGCCTTCTACCCTGAATAGCACATACACTGATACACACGGACAGCACAAAGCCAACCCACAAAACCAAACTCCGTACGCCACGGTTTAAAATTTTGCTATCACAGTTTTATTTACAATTCACCCAGCACTACCTACAGTTTATTCACAGAAACATGGGTTGGTGGGTCAATTTAACAAGCAATAAACGATAACATGGTTACTTAGGAACTGAGTAAGTCATTCGCGCGCGTGGTTAGAAGCAGCAGCGTGCGCTTCCGACGAGCGTGCGCTCCGCATGACCGACTAGGTTCAACTGGCAGCCGCGCGGCTCAGACCGCCGCAGACGCAGCCGGGGCGAGAAACGGGGAGTGCGGCGGGCGGGTAGTAAGGGCCGGAGCTAGGGGCCGCCGGGGGCCGGCCGTCGCCGATGATGATCGTATGACGCCCGACTTGCACTTGTTTTCACAAAGGGGTAGGTAGAGATGCGATAATATTTCAGAAGAACACGGTAGCGAGATTGATTGGTGTCGTGGATCTAAGTTTGTGTGTAAAGGTCGTCGTGCTTTTGCCTTTACTTCGCGATTTTTTAATTAGGGACTGATTGCTATTGTTATCGATCTATCAAACAGATTTACAAAATCTCTACCCTCGGTTGTATTAGGTAGGTATGGTCGGCCACAATCACAGACACAGATACCCCATGGTAGCTCTTACTGCGTGTGGCATAAGGGCGCCAATCGGACACAACAAAAAAGGGGTATCCTAGCGTGTGGCCGACTGTACCTTCCTACTGCATGCCGCTTTCTTGCAATTCTCTTTCAATTTTATGGTTTTAGGGTTAAAATGCAATTTTTTTCTGGCTATTTATTTTAATAACAATTTAAATAAGAGGCTAAAAAAAGGTAATTTACGCGCACGCCCTACGAATTACCTACAAAAAGTCAGGTGGGTTAAACCCGCCCCAAACTAAAATCCTGTATCCGCCACTGGGCGGTCGGCTTGACTTTGCTTCATGATTTCGAAGCTGAACTCAACAGCTGTTTGGCGCGCGATCGTACCTAGCTATGTTTATTTTATGCGGTGTTCGGCGGGCGATGTTTGATTTCCATCGGTGCAGAGAAATTTAAATGTCGTTTTTTGTTGTGAAATGTTAATTTTTCACATAAGGTCTCTTTGGGAAAAATGTTTATTATACGATTCTGGTTTTATTAATGCAAAAAAAATCAAAAATTGTGTCCAACTTTAGACCTCATTATCTCGGAAACCGTTGATTTCCCAGGCATGGTTCCTTGGGCAAAAATGTTCGTTATGATGCAGGCAATCAGTGGGTTCCCGCTTTGTTGGCGGTCTTTTAACACCCTGTATAATCATCATCATCAGCCTGTTGACATCTGTTGACATCCACTGCTAAGCCTCTTCATGCTCACGCCACCTCTCACAATCCTGCGCCAGGCGCAACCACTGTTTTCCGGCTACTTGGGCTAAGTCGTCGGACCATCTGGCTGGTGGTCTGCCAACCGATCTCTTCCCCTCTCGGGGTCGCCATTACGAATGCCTTAGTTTTTTTTATTGTCGAGATAAAGTTGGGTAGCGAGACGCGGTAAATTGATCAACTCCCGGAAATTTATACGTTAAATAATACATTTCAGCTGCCGTTATTTTCCGATAGTTTATAAACTGCCTAGAAAATTGATCAACTTACGGTTCTTGTTATTTTCCGGTGACATATACAAAACGTAGATCTTCGTAGAACTCACCTCGATCTGTTGCACGGTCAAGTCCAAGAACGTCAGCTCGTTCCTGACTTGTATGACGGATTTGGGTCCCTTGCAGCCCATGGAGGTGCCCAATCCTCCGTTCAGCTTCACCACGACCAGTTTGTCCAACATGCGGTGGATGTTGTCCGTGGTCGGGGTCGGGAGCGACGTGTAGTCGATGACAGCGCCCTCTGGAAGCTTCTCGATCTTCTCCCAGGTCACCGATGGGCCCTCTGTGGAGGAGAGGTTGGGGTTAAGGTCCAACGATAGCAGCGTGGCGGGAAATTCAATTTTATCACCGTTTTATTTTTAATTCTAAACAGCTATTTTATTGCCGTGAAACAAGAATCCTGCCACGCTGCTATCGTTGGATCTTAAATAAAGTGTTAGGGGTCCTAATTTCGGAGGCAGTTGGTGGAAATAATAGGTCCATAGGTTAAGCTTTTGAATTCGTTAATAATAGAACAGACGCTCTTAATCTCAACAAAGTAAAGTAAAAATGTTTTCAAAAAACTATTTTTCGTTACGGTATTTGTACTTCTATGTTCGTGTTTAGTATAAGTGAAAATGTAAATTTTATTTGTGGAAACCAAGTATCAAATCTTTACAGTTTGTACTGACATGCCTAGTTTTCCTAGTGCCTATTGCAATGCCTGTCCGATCGGAGAAAATAACAGTTTTTCTATACAGACAGTAAAGTTAAATGTGGACAATTTCATCTTTTTTAAGGCGACCAGCAAGCTCCATTCAATGAGGCCGGAGGTCAGACGCACCGAGCAAAACAAACAAACAGAAGACATACAAATATAGCAGAAATATTTGTATTGGCTTCGTCTGCATTGCTAGTTTCTCCATAAAATTGCTGGGATAGTAGACGCAGTAAAACTGTTTCGAAAAGGCGGAAATGTAAGGTCTTGCACCAACTCACGTTAAGCCAAGAAAGGTTCATGTTCTTGCGGCTGCATGACAATAGTCGAAGTCAGAAAAACGTGGCAGTAGTATTTGCTTATGTTCCTAAAAGAGCACTCACGTTCAGCCAAGAACCTGCTGAAGAGGTTCTCGAAGCCCCGGTACTCCTTCCTGACTTGGGCCCTCCTGGCGTCAAGCACCGCGCTGAGGAGTTTCTCCAGCTCCACCTCCAGCCGACCGAGGGCATCGCGCTTCGTCGCCTCCTTGAGGACCACAGACTAGGTCACAGGACACAGGTCCCAACAGATCAGCAGCCCGGTGGTCAGAGGGTCTGTAGCGACATCTATCGGGCACTCAGGAAACTACTACAAACTCTGGCTGCTTGCTACTATCCTGCATCGCGCCAGCTAAGTTTCTATCGTAGGTTAGTGTAGAATGTTCAACTATGTTCAGTTGGTTCAAGCGCTCTTTCTAGAGGACCATGGATGCGGATGCCGCGGGTTTGAGGGAGAAAAGGCCTATGCCCGGCAGAATCCAATGTACAATTTCTTCCAGCCACCTCTGCACTATGTTCAGTTGGATCACGCACTCCTGTAGCACCATGGATGCGGATGGCGCGGGTTTGAGGGAGAAAAAGCCTATGTCCAGCAGAATCTATAATGTAAAATTTCTTCCAGCCACCTTTGAAGCCAGCCACGAAATGTCAGTTGCAGCGCTAGACCGGCGATCTGCATCGAAAACTGTATCGAATGTAAGGTAACTTACGTTCAGCCAAGAACCTGCTATAGAGGTTCTTGAAGCCCCGGTACTCCTTCTCAACTTGGGCCCTCCTGGCGTCAGGCACCGCGCTGAGGAGTTTCTCCAGCTCCACCTCCAGCCTCCCGAGGGCATCGCGTTTCGTCGCCTCCTTGAAGTCACGCGAGCCTGACGGGGTGCGTTGGCTGCGGCGGATCTGGAAAGAAATAGTTATTTGTTACGCAAGGATGCAAAATTATTGTTTGCAGCGGGTGCTTGTATTATAAGTACTGTACACATAATTCCTATTATACTCGGTGATGTCAGGATGGTGATGTCAGTTTTAGAGATATTTCTTTAAGATTTCTATCTAACATGTAAAAATTTGATGGATTTATTTGTTTATTGCAAGATGTTGTGTAATGAATGATACCGTTTTTATAGCGTTGTCTCAATACAGATAAAGATAGTAAGTAAGCTTCGGCGCCCGCGACGGATAATAACCTACTCATGCTCAAACGGCGGAACGGAATTTGGCTGTGTGTGTGTGGCTGAACGAGCGCCTTTGTATGGAGCTTACCTAGCGTGGTGTTGTCCTCACAAATAAAGGTCAATTGTCCTGCATTTTGTTGAAAAAAACGGACTCATATAGAAGTCAAAATTTATGTTTGTTTGTTCTTGTACTGAATTTAATTTGCAAATATAGTTACTATGCATCTCTCTGCTAAGTACCTACCCATATTTAGTATTATATAAAAACCGGCCAAGTGCGGTCGGACTCGCGCACGAAGGGTTCCGTACTGTAGCACTTGTGTGCTATCCCTAGCTATATCCTATCAAATTAAACTCGATGTTCCAACATTCCTACCTAATTCAAATATTATCATCAGCCAGTAGTCCAACGGAGGTTACATCATTACAGTACCATTATCTATAAAAACTCTTATTATAAAACATTTATTTTATTCTGTTTTTCAGTATGTTTGGATAACGGCAACAGAAAACATCATCGGTGAAAATTTCAACTGTCTAACTATCACGGTTCATGAAATACAGCCTGGTGACAGACGTACAGACAGACAGACGGACAGCGGAGTATTAGTAATAAAGCTTTGGGTACCCTTTGGGTACGGAACCCCAAAAATTGAGGTAGTTAAGTAGGTAGGTAAAATACCTTCTGTACAATAATAACCTAACCTTTGATTTCTAAGAACGTAGGTTTAAGGAAACCTTAACAAAACAATGACACAACAGATCTCAAAAGTGCTGAATCATACAGAGAATATAACCAGAGAATACTTCGTATTTTTTCAGGGTCAAAAATAAAGGAATGATAGATAGATAGAGACCACTTTATTGTACACCAGAAAAAAATATGTAAGTACAAGAATGATTCATAGTTATTTGTTATGCAAAGATGCAAAATTTTTGTTCGCAGCGAGTGCTTGTATTGAATACCGAGCTAGCGAAGGTTTCTAAAATTGAGCCACGAGAATAGCGAGTGGTTCATAAAAGAAACCTGAGCTAAGCGAGGTAGGTACCTACTCAGAAGCACGAGACGCAAATAATATTGCATCCGTTTTCATCCGTGCTTATTGCAACACACAACTTTTAATCTCACAGAGCGAGGAAATGATTATGTTAGAAGCACCAAAAAACAATAGACACCTAGGTACAGTCGGCCACACGCTAGGATACCCCTTTTTGTTCGATTGGCGCCCATAAGCCGCGCTCGATAAGAGGTGCCATGGGATAGCTGTGACTGTGGCCGACCGTACATAAAGGTTAGTGAAATGAGTTTCCTTCATCTTTGCTTTGATCGATAGGTCTGTGGCGAGATCTTGAGTCTCCATGGAAAAAGGCCAGGTTTTCTCACGAATTTTTTTTTCACGGTGACCTAGCTTACGCTTGTTAGTAAGTATAATTAACATCGTTGACCGCCATGCGATCGTCGATTGAAACTAATTGTGTAGCGACTTGCGTCACGTTGCGACTTACGCGGGGGATTCAATGCCGAAAGTGCATGACCTAAAGTAGTTAGGGTTAGGGAAAACGTAGCGAGGTAACCCGGCTGTTTACGTTGACCAGTCTACTAAACGGTTAAGTTACACCGGTTTAGGCCCGTAATATAAATCACAGTTTAAACCTTATTAATTTTAATAACCAGTATTAATTTTCATACAAAATGCGTGTTTAATCTATGGTCTGAGTTTAAACTTTGATTGATATTTCGGGCCTTAGAAAAATAAATATTTACCAACTAGTAAAAAATTTTTCATAAAATTATAGTATGATTAAAAACTATGGCCTTTGCATCTTCGCAATGAGATGATTTATACAGCGTCCAGTGGCACCTTCACTCACACTAGGTGCGCGAAATGACCACTCGACGCTGGAGTGCCTGGGCCATTGTTTTAGAAGGAGTAGGCTTGCCCAGCACATATACCATCCTGACAGCTTAGTTGGCCTAGCCCACAGGAAAGACAGGTCAATAACTACGTGTGCAGCCAACTAAGCCGCGGGTTTCCTCACGATGTTTTTCCTTCACCGTTATCGAGTGGTATTGCTACTACAAATTCACAAATGTATGTAACTTTGAAATTAAACATAGTCATATTACATGCCCGCACCGGGAATCGAACCTAGGACCTCTCGCTTGAGAGCCCACTGTTCTACCCACTAGACCAACACGGCTTAGTATGATTGATTATTGTCACACAAATTATAATACTACCTCATGAAAGTGGAAGAATCAATGTCGTTTTATGAACTTTAGATAAGATTTAGAATCCATTCGTCCCGATGATAATCCGCAGAAATACATACTTGCAAAATTAAGAATTATAGGAACTAGTCGCCGACACGACCGATTTTGTAATAGATCTAGACCACAGACTTTAAAATATCCAGACAGATTTTTTAATACAATATTATCAGTCCGTGATCTATAAATCGAAGGACGTCTGACCGATATACCTACTGTTTTATTTAACTGATAGCTGTCGGATTTTGGGGCCACCTAATAATTCAGGCGCTTTGCCTACTTACTTCAAGATATAAAGTATTTCCACATATCAAAAAATTTTTTTTTCATAATTCTTAATTATGGTAGTGGTACTGCACATAACACACATACTGCACACACATTTACTGCACATAGTACGGTATGAAACAACAGATTTTTTTATTCCGAATTTTGACCCTATTGTAAAAGTGTTTAGTACTCGTATTGATCACGATAACTAACAAATTCAAAGTCAAACGTTAATTAACAAAACAAGACCGGTCCGCGTTCATTCCTCTCGGAAAATATTTCTTATAATCGGAAATGGAAAGGGAAGCTGATAAGAATCCTATCTAAGAGGCACTTTATCCCCCAAACGACTTTACAAGTTGGCACTGTAAATATTATTATTCTAAGCAAATAACTTAAAGAACACGACGTTGTTTTACCTTGCTTAGCATGTCCATATTTGAAGAAAAAACCGGTTATCCGTCCACTAAACAAAAACACGAAAACTAGACGTCACACAGAATTATCGTAAACTACGACTTCTTAATTCAACACAAAAAAAACATCACGCGTGTAGTTCCACCGACAGACGAGTAAATTATAAACGACGGTACATATGAAATAAGTATTGTGTGTGATACCACGAGCTGTGAACGTTCTGGTGGCCGCACGAGAGAAGTAATTTAAGCGGAGTGGAGATCACCAGATACTGGTTTATTGGACAGCTGATAAATGATTAATGAATAACACGGTATATGTAAAAGATAGTGCGACGTAAATACAATCTTCGTTGGTTACATAGATAGCTGTAGTGTAAACAATGTTTTACAAAAAAAAAAACTAACATAAAATGTGGTCCTAGGTACGTCATATTTATGATGAAGCTAGTTCTAGCGGTTTAATATTTAAATTGTCATTATTGTTGAAAAAGTTTGATAGGCACCTCATCAAATAAAGCAAACGCAAAATTGTGAGCAAACGTAAAATGTGATACGATAAATTTGGTTCTTGATCGGTTATTGTATGTAGACGCAATAGTTTACACACAAATTCACACAATGCAAGCTTACAGTCATACAAATCCCATCTAAGACGTCATTCAAACGACATTCACACATTAGTAGCTCCATTATCATCGCGATTATATTGTAAAAACAATAAAATAAAGCATGCTTACATAATAAACAAACTATGAATTCTTCTATGGCCACGCCTGTAAGCACCATCTATGAACTGCTTTGAATTTGTGCTTTGAAAACGGCTAATTCATCCTATTTTTTTTTCTTTTTCCTTTTGCTGTTTTAACTCGAGACCCAGGATCTCGAAAAATAATTATACAAATTTAAAAAAATCTGCTTACAAGAGAAGTCAATGATTTGAGTAAAATTATTCCTGCACAACAATCTTTATTAGTCATGCATGCAGCATGCATGATAACAATATGCCATGTAATTTATGTTTTTGTGATTTTCAAACCAATTATTTTTGTCGTTCATTAATCCTTCCTTCATAAACACTGAATCGTCATCCTACGATCACAAAATCTGTAACATCGTTCGCGTGATACACGAAGTAGTAAACTAAGTATCGTAAACCGAAGTATTAAACCACGTATAATCATACAGGGTGGTCCAAAAGTAGGTAATGTATAAACGAAACAGCGAGTTAATTTCCTACGAAAAACCTTCAAAGACCACTCTGTAAAAACCTTTTTCGCAGATAGATAACTTTTGGACCACCCGGTATATAGTTGAATTAGACAAATAAATACATTACATTTTCCACTCAGGTACAGGCGGCCACACGCTAGGTTATCCCTTTTTGTTCGATTGGCGCCCTTATGCCACGGGCGGTAAGAGCTAGAATGGGGTATCCTACACTGTGACTGACTGTACAGTCAGCGTCATTGATTGGAAGCTCTATCACGCGAAGCATAAGTGAGTTAATCGAAAAAAGGTTTATCCCAGCGTGTCGCTAATGGTAGGTACAGATAAATTAAAAGAACTCTAAAATTTACAGTCAGAGACAGTCAGCGTAAGCTATGGCTACCCCATATTTTTTTACAGTGCCATGGTAGCTCTTATTGCCGGGTCATTCCATTTTCCCCCACCAGAGTCCCCCACTGGTAGAGAAAAATGAAATCACACATACAACTATTCCATTTTACCCTAGTGGGGGAACTCAGGTGGGGGAAAATGGAATGACCCTTATTGCCCGAGGTAGATATAAGTGCAGAAAGAGTTATCTTTGGGTGTTGCTGGCCATAACTGTCAAAAGAATAATCTAATCTAGTATTGTGTATTGTGGATCAAAGGTGTTTGGTGCTGTTAGTGCTTACCCCCGGATTCAGAAGGCGGCTGGTGTGCTCAACCTGCAAGGTGTTAATAGCATACTATAGACAATACACAACCATTCAGAAGCATGGTGATTTTGCAAAAGGTGATTTTTCAAAATAAAAGGTCCAAATCTCAAAATTCGCAAAAAGACTTGTTTTGAAGAATGTATGAGAAGATGATGTGTTAATTCAGGCCGTTCATTGAACAGTTGTATTTGTGAAATACGAAAATATGGGTTTTATGTTCTATTCATAAAATCAAAGTGAATTTGCAAATTTTGATATGTGGTCTTTTTGTTCTGAAGCCGCAAGGAAAGATGTAGGAAGTAAGAAGTGTTAGGGCGCATTTATTAGACACAAATTAGCCGTTTTCAGAAAAAATAACGTAGTTCTTTTTTTCTCCACTGATGGCGCTTATAATACGGCACTATAACGGCAGTCAGTTGATATTTCATCAGTGTTGCCAACGGTACGGCAAATTACCGTAAACTGTAATAATCATAACCACAAACACAATTCATTGCTTGCAAATTTTATCGCATCACATAGTTGATGTCAGTATCCTACCTACCTATTCTATATTTATCCAAAACCATTTATGTTTTTGCTTTTAAGAATAAAAATTGCAAATATATGACATGGCATTTTACCGATTGAACATGGCAAGCCTGATTCTTATCTGTGGTGTTTGTGTATCTTTAATATTAGTACTTTCTAATCTGTGAATCTGTGGGAAAAAGCGTTATTTGACTGCCGTTATGTAGCCGTATTTTCTGTGCCATCTAGCGAGCATTTTAAAATCAGCTTTTAACTGTCAGTTGAAAACGGCTCATTGTGTCACGCGGCAAACGCGTGTCGCGCAGACCCTGAGCGGTCGCTGCGTGTAGAGCAGATATTATAGCAACACAAGCTCTATTTACTTAGCAGCTACATTCAGATACAACTCTGGAGAATGGCGTAGACAATGCAGGTGGTCGCCGCCTCCAAATAGGCAATCTTTAGTCCACAGGTTTATTTCTTGGTTTTAGATATTTATTTATGGCCATCCATAGCAATAATACACAATATCCTATCCTACCTATCACACAATAAATCCGAAAGCTTTTACCCAGTAACATTGTATTGTAATTTGTAGCCCACCTAATGGATTGAGGTATAATCTTGTGGATAAATAGATAAGTTGATCCAATAGAACCCTACCTAGATTATTATCTTGTAAGGTCATCATGCAAAAGCTTTTATTGTGTATACTGCTTGTGGACTCCAAAAATTGCGGATTCGTAATTGGATAACTGTTAGCTCAAGCCATCGATTAAAACGCATTTATGTTCACATCCTCGCATTTCGGTCGTTTGTTAGATAATCTCGACGACCTCTAAGCTCACACAAGGTCACCGATGATAAATAAATATCGGTGTAAATACGTTGTTATATATGTGACCACTTCGCGCAAGATATAACCTACGTTACCTTCTTATCGGAGTCGCCGCTATCAGCCATTGTAGTGGTTAGTCGTTGTCTGGATGCCGGACGATAATTAACACGAGTAGAAATTAATAAATTGCGCTAAAACGCCTAATAAATCCTTTGTTTCACTTTCGAAAAATTTTATCGAAAGGAAACGTTTTTGACAATCACAAGAACTGTCAAAATTTGCAAATGGCGGAACTAAACGCTTGCTTGTATGTTGAATAATGAAAAATAAATACCGATTTAAACTAAAATATAATTTATTCCCCCAATCATAATAAACATATTTGCCATTTGCAAGATGATATTAAAATACTCCAATACTAAGTACGTACTTGTATTCTTTCCTCTGTTACTGATTTAATTTCCTAGATTGCGAAAGTTGTAGAAATAAAACGCGGCACAAGAAACGAGGCACAGTGGTCGATTTGTACGATTTAGGCGGCCAAAAGTCCATTTCTCAAAGTTAACTTATAACAAAACTAATTGATTCCCGGAAAAATAGACACCCCGACTGCCCAAACCCCACCCCTCCCCAGTTCCTAGAACTGCGTGCGCGCCCCCACAGGTAGTCGGAACTTGATCGTCGCGCAAGCTGTACGCGTTCGTTCTCGACACTCTTAGCGCAACCGATAATCTAAAGTGAATATTTCATTGGATATTATTCAGTTACAAGTGAAAGTGATGGAAGTCGAAAATTCAGGTAAGCTCCTTCAAATATAATTTAAATTAAGATAAGGAATATCAATATTTAGTGCAGTTACAACGTATCAAAGATCGCCCTTTTTCATAGAAAATATTATCATTTTTTTATTTTCAATAGTAAAAATGTTGTACTTCCGAGACCGTCCGAGTTAAATTCCTTATGGTTTCTAATAGTATAGCTCTTTGAGCAGATAACCACAAAAAAAATAGCCACCACCTTTGACCACTTCGCGAGAAAAATAATAATTCATTAACTTAGGCAGAAAGTGACAAAAATTCCTTTTTTGTTTCTTTTGCGTTAAAATTCCTTTTCGTTGTTCTAGGTTCATCAAGTTACTCGGGCATGGAGGTAGTAACTCGCAGATATCTTTTTGATAAGATGATTGAGGAAAACTCTCCATCAATAAACGACAAATTGGAATACTTACAAAATTATTTGTTAGTGTCTTTCGGGGACTCCGACGAAGACAAAAAGTATATAAATCATAAATTTTCATATTTTAAAACAGAAATAAAAAAGAGATGGTCCAAAGCACGCAACACGCTAGAAAATTTTCTTATAAGCAATGATGCATGGTTAGCAGGAACGTTCGAGATGCCCATAAAAACGCATAATAAGTCCTAGCTAGCAAAACATTCAGTGAATGACCTAGCAAAACATTCAGTGAATGTAGTGAAAGAACTAAAAGGAGGAAAACAGAAGAAGTTCGCTCCTCTGTAGGCAAAGAAGTGATAGTTCACGCAGCGCAAGTAATTTTACAAAAAGAAGGAAAAAGAAACGCCTCGCAAGTCCTAAAAGATATTACAAATTCGCCTGCAGCCGCAAACGAATGTAAAAAAAGACATTCCAAATCAAAGGCACAAGATCCCCTTACGCCTCGGGAGGCACTGCGAATGTGCGTGGACGCTGATTTGACACGAAGTCAATATGAAATTGTGCGAGCAACCAACAGAAGCTTTTACCCGTGCTACGAATTAGTGTTGAAGGCTAAACAGGAATGTTACCCACCCAAAGAGACGCTACGAGTGACCGCTTCCTGTGCTGAAAGTGATCTACAATCTTTGTTAGATCACACCGTCACGCGATTATCAATTTTCCTCGAAGAAGTACTAATGACTCTTACAGAAACTGAGAGAAATTCCTTGCAGATTATCTGCAAATGGGGTTGTGATGGTTCACAACAAGCTCAATACAAACAAAAGTTAATGAATGACGCCGACTCGGATGCAAATATATTTTTGAGCTCATTCGTGCCTCTACAAATTGTTTGCGGCGAAGACAAAACAAAAATGGTTTGGCAAAACCCGACTCCTTCTTCACCACGATATTGCCGCCCGATACGATTCAGATTTATAAAAGAGTCTACAGACATTACAAAAGATGAAATAAATTACGTTCGGGACAGTGTGAAGTCCCTAAAAGCCACGGAATTGGAACTGAATGGGCAAAAATTCTCGGTTAGCCACAGTCTTAAAATGACCATCGTGGACGGCAAAGTTTGCAATGCGGCGACTGACACCAAATCAACGAGTAGATGCTACATATGCGGAGCCACTTCAAAAAACTTTAATGACTTAAGTAAAAAAAACGAAATTCACCCAGAATCGCTTGAATTTGGCCTATCAACTTTACATGCCAGAATTCGATTATTCGAGAGTATTTTACATTTAGCTTATAAATTGCCCGTTGGGAAATACCGTGAAAAAAGAACCAAAGCAGAAAAGATGCTAGAACAACAAAAAAAAAAAGAGATTCAGCAAAGATTCAGAGAAGAAGTAGGTATCTTGGTAGATATGCCAAAATGTAATTTTGGTAACACAAATGACGGCAATACTAGTAGAAGATTTTTTGAAAACCCACATCTGGCTGCTGAAATAACGGGAATAGACTTTAATTTTATTTATAGAATTAAAGTTATTTTGGAAGCCATATCAAGCGGTCACAAAATAGATGTCCCGAAATTTGATGAATACGCCATGGAGACAGCAAAACTGTATGTAGAGTTATATGGTTGGCATTCTATGACTCCTACCATGCATAAAATTTTGGTACATGGTGGAAAAGTTATAGAAAATTCTCTAGTGCCTATTGGTCAACTTTCGGAGGAAGCTGCAGAAGCTCGTAATAAGCACTTTCGCTCATACCGTCTAAACTTTGCTCGAAAGTTTTCACGCGAAGACTGTAATCTTGATATTTATCACAGGTTACTCTTGACATCAGATCCACTCATCAGTTCAATGAGAAAAAAAAAGAAGATCCGATCAAAACCATTTTTGCAGGAAACTTTGGAGCTTTTGCTTCCTGCAGAGCCAAATACAAAAGGCACTTGTGATAAATGCATGGAAAGTGACGGTGAGGAAGAATTGTCTTTTGGTAGGTAATCGTATGAGGTAGTGGCCACCATGTGGTAATAACTGTTGACCATTTAATTTTAGTGTATACTGTATTTTTTTGTCATCCATATTTTATTTTCAATTTAAATAGGCATGCAGACTGTAGAGAATAAACATTTTTTTTTATGTACGGCCGTCTTATACTTAACAAATTGTGATAATTCTTAACCCAAATATCAAAAACTACTAAGCCGATTTCGATAATTCAAATTAACTCAAAATATATATTTTACACCAGAGGGAGATTTAAAGAAAATTTAAAAACATTGGCGCTATTTACAAAAATATTTTCACAGAAATGTTTTTTTGTATAGAAAAATACGCTTTCAATGAAACGAATAGGGATAAACATATATATTCACTCTAAAATACCAGATTAGCATTTGTTGTCGTATTTATTACTGAAATAAAGCATAAAATAGTTTTGGCCGCCTAAATCGTACAAATCGACCACTGTGCGAGGGCGGGATTCTGCATTGGAAAACTTTTTCAAACTTATTTTAAATAAACTTTTCTAAAGGGTCTAGCAGGCTAAGGGAACAAGATTGGCCCCCGAAAGCGATCTGGCAGATTTTTATGGTGGTGCACCGGTTTATGCCAAGGTTACTGTGCGCCAAAAATCAGCCCTCGATCTTCTTTTGTTTTAGAGATATTTGACATACTAACAAATCATCAAGGTATTTTTTAAACTAATATTTTAGGTAATCCACGCTAGCTAGAATAACCAAATAAAATCACGATGAATGAGGATAAAATAAACTATTAATTGAATATTTTTACGGAGGGCCCTACTATTAAACTTCAATAAAAAAAACATGCTAAAACGCACTAGTATAATTGAGTTTTAATTACGTATTTATTCAAGTGAAAGCTTTACATTCAGTACTATATGGTAGGTTTATACATTCGGCTAATTACAGCAGTTTTTTTTACCATCTTTAACTACCTATGAAGATTTAAAATTATAGAGTATTCGGTACTACCAGTGGGGTACCCCATATACATACGTAGCCTTTAATTATTGGTGCCTAAGTAAGGCTAATCTTTAGTCTCATAAAATTAAAGTAACTTAATTGTAGATACGAAAAGAAACATCCATACACTTCCACCTAATAATTCATACATTCGCTAACTACCTAAAGTATAAAAACATTATTTACAACTTACGAAACAGTAGTTTTGTATTAGTACTTATTTAAGTACCTGCATAACAGATATATGATTTAGGTATTATAGAATCGTAAATACTTTTAATCCTTATTTTTGTCAACCTGTTTGAATCAGATAGGTACTTTACGACTACAAGCTACAGGGTGCAATAGAATTCGATAGCGGAACTTCAAGTAGGCTGTCTAATGATCACTACAAACAACTTGTACGGCCGGCCACAATCTCAGATACCCCACGGCAGCTCTTACCGCGCGCGGCATAAGGGCGCCAATCGAACAAAAAGGGGTATCTGAGACTGTGGCCCACTGTACAAACTATAGGTTACAAAAAAATGGAGTGAAAAAAATATCAGCTGTTTCATACATAAGTAAGGTAGGTAGACTCAGTTCTGCGCCAAATGTTTTTGCCACCTAATAGAAGTTGTTTGTAGTGATCAGTAGACAGCCTACTTAGAGTTTCGCTATCGAATTCGATTGCACCCTGTATAAATAGAGAGCCCTTATAGGCTACTTTCACATTTTTCTTTTACCAGTTCACGTTTGCAAGCTTCTACAAAGTCTTCGTTTCACTTCACCGTAGTCGTCTCTTCAAGACGACAAGCGACCATATGTTGATGGCAATAGAGATCACAATGAAGGCGGCCGTCACTCCACTCAGCGCGTATTGGAACTGCCAGTTGTGAAGGTGGCAGAAACCGTTCTCATTGAAGGCGCACGTCCAAGCTGGAAGATGAAAAAATACTCGTATGGTGTAAAAAGTCTCAAACCCGTTCACTCACTCAATACATTCTACGTTATAACTTTGCAATCACTCAATACGTCGACTTATCCCGCGCGTCAAACGAACGTAGCACTAGCATGCGATGCATCACTATTAGGACTGGGGTGTATACTAACAACTGATGCCGGTGTAGATGTCCACCGACGAATGCGAGGGCAGCGGCTGCCGAGACTTATCCCGACCGTCCACCGAACGTAGCACTAAAGTCTAATTCTTCATTCAAGATAGTACACTGACGTTTACGGTGTGACCAGTCTCTGCTGAAAATTAAATAGTGTGGTGACAAAAAGTTTGACATGAATCGAATTGCGTAATCGATATAATCGATTTATAGGCCGATTGATGAAAAGCTTATTATATGAAATTAACTAAAAACTTATTAATTAGTAATGAGAAAGTGTGATTTGGTCCACTTTTTTTGAGGAGTGTTAAATGCGTTAAAAATTGTGTTTTTTAAATGATCTATGGAAATATTGCGTTCCGTACGTTTTTTTTCCGTCCGGAATTCCTGACGCACGGGCTACCATGCGGAATTTCGTATTTCGCTTTTTTTTTGTGACTGAGCTGAATCGCACAATGAGTGGAATGCATCACTATTACAATAAATATGGCAACATTATTTTGCAAAGTGACAGTTAGCATCTGTCAGTTTACTATCCTGAATAAAGAATTAGACTTTAGCATGCAGTGCATCACTATTAGGATTAGGTTGTCTGGTAGAGATTGCCTTTAGGAATAAGGCCGCCCATTTTACCTATATCTACTAATTAGTTGTAAGTTTCTTTGTAATTCTTTGGTATATGTACAATAAAGTGTATTCTATCTTCTATCTATATATCTAGGACTGGGGTGTATACTAACAGCTGATGCCGGTGTAAAGCAGATGTCCACCGACGAATGCGAGGGCAGCGACTGCCGAGCTGGTGACTCCGAGCGCCGTCGACTTGTCCCGCGCGTCCACCAAACGCAGCACTAGCATGCAGTGCATCACTATCGAGATCACTGTGAGGGAAGCAAATAGCACAGAATTATACAGGGTGTTTCAGAAAGGTCCTATATTTTTGGTTGGGAAGTAGTTATCTCGAAAGTTTAGGAATATTATAGAAGAACAACCACATCCAATTAAACAATAAGATGTTCGATTATTCAGATAAAAAAAAATAGGTTGGTTCAATGGTAGGTAGGTAATCGTATGAGGTAGTGGCCACCCCTGGTGTCAGAGTTTTTAGGCCACCCAAAGGGTCTCTGACATGGCTTAACGATTGTTATTAATAAACAACAACGGGACCAACGGTTTAACGTGCCTTCCGAAGCACGGAAGCGCTCAGATATTATTGCCACTAGCGGTCACCCATCCATGGACTGACCGCGGCTGTTGTTGCTTAACTTTGCCAATCGATTAAGAACGGCTAGTACAACTAGGCTGTGAGCGCTTCAGATAAAGCATGTAATTGAACAGCGCTGGTTTTCAGTTTGCCCCCTGCGTGATAGTTGATTTATTAGGTTTGCTAACACATGAGTGAGTACAATGAGCGCAAAAAAAAAACTTAAAATTACGTGATTAAAAAAGTCTGTGAAAAAGATTAAAAATGACTCGTCATCGGCCATCAACTCACCAGCCGCAGTGAGGAACCCAACGAATATGATCTGGTGCAGCGAGTAAATGCCAAAGCACGAGTGGCCGTTGCAGATGCCTTCGAAGGCGTCGCCTGATGGGTTCGAGCTACGGCATGACGTCAGCATGCTGGAAGGAAGGCACAGATTGTGTGAGCAATAATAATTGGTCTTCTACTACTGCTGAGAAACCGCGTAAAGGACCATTATAAAATTTTCAAAGAAATGCCCTTAATTTCTGAACGAAGCGACTAGGATTTTTTAAATTATTTTTCCCAGTACCTACCGTTATGAATTGTCCTTTCACCCAGTTCAGTCTTGACGTTGAATTACAGGACACCCTGTATATATCGTTTCTTTATTGACGCAGGATAATTGAACGAGAGGGCGAAGCGAGATATGTTTGTATGTATGTTTGTATGTATGTTTGTATGTATGTATGAATGTTCGTTCGACGATAACTTGAGTAAATTAAGTCGGAACGTCATGAAATTTGGTAGGCAGGTAAATGGCAGGCAGGCACGGGGGATAAATGAGGCAAAGATATTTTTTAAGTTTGAACTTAATCGGTCAAGGGGTTGCTGAGATATGGGGTCGCGAGTTCATAGTTCGGGGCGAACCACTAGTCACCTGGACATTACAAACAAAGTCGTATATATGTTATGAACTCGTAACGAAATGTAACAAAATTAATGGTTACCCATCTGGGCCATATTAGACTAAACAGCACATTGCTTCAAAATGTGCATATTGTTACCTATCACCTGTATAATATAGTAAATTAGCAATTAAGTACTTCCATTACATAACATTTCATTCCATAAGTTTATAATAGGCTAACCTACTTAGCCTCATAAACATAATTAATTAAGATTGTCTTTGCCTAGGATTAAACTTACACTAGGTTATAGCATTGCAAAAATGTATTATCAATGAAGAACATTAAAAATCAATCAATCAATCACTAGTCACCTGGTGCCGTGGAAGTCTACGCGCCGCTCGCAGCCGGCGTGGCACGGCGACAAGTATGTCTTCCGGTTGCTCAGCGAGCAAACCGGAAACATTTTGTTGTAGCCTTTGTCGCACCTGGTTGAGACAAAAAAAGTTTGATTTTAGATGTAATTAGACGTTTTACTTATTTATCACTAGCTTTTGCCCGCGACTTCATCCGCGTGGACTACAGAAAAAGGATATATGCTTTACTTTGCTCCGAAGTGTAAAAGCGTGATAATATGTAGCCTATGTGTTATTCTGATGTCTAAGCTATCTCTATTCCAAATTTCATCCAAATCCGTTCAGCCGTTTCAGCGTGAAAGAGTAACAAACATCCATCCACACTTACAAACTTTCGCAAATATAATATTAGTAGGATAGGATACGATAGTAGAATTTTCAGCGCTTTTTGAGATGATTAACTCGAGTCCCGAAACTAACAATCTTTTTGTCTCCATTCCACTCAATAATTCATCTTTGGCGACGTCCATTAATTATGTGAGGCGTTTAAGGGGAGTAGGAGGGGGTCAAGCCATCGAAAAACTGCATTCAAATGAAAAAAAAAACGCATCCAAATCGGTTCACCCGTTTAAGAGCTACGTACGGTGCCACAGACACGCAGAAAGGCAGACAGACAGACACACACACACAGCGGTCAAACATATAACACCCCTGTTTTTGGTGGGGTGGGGGGTTTAAAAATGGCGGATCCCTTTCATGTTTTTATTGGACGCCAAGTTGAGATAGTCTTTCTAGTCGCCCAGCAAGCGTAGCATAAAGTCGGCTTGGAGCGTATTTAAGGGTTTAAAACTATATGTAAGTATCTCACTCTTTTGTTTGACGTAGAGCGGGATGGACAGTGTTTTAAACCCATAGATACGCTCTAACCCAAGCTCATGCTACGCGAGCTGGTTACAAATAGGGTTGGTGTACCTACTCACCCACAGTTCAAGCTAGCGCCTGGCTGCCGATAGACCAGGTCACTTTGACCCAGCCCTTCTACCGTAGCACTGTCACACTTCAGCAGAGTCATGACAGTGACAGCCACCAGCGCTACGACAGCCATGGAGATGGTCTTTTTGACAGCTGTCAGCTTGTCAAACTGGCGCGCGGTAGGAGTCGCTAGCTGGTAGCCTATAATCTGGAAGGAAACGATACATAGATTAACCTGGTGGTGTTTGGTAACTTTATAACTCTGTGCAAGCAGCAGTATAATTTGTCTATTAAAAGGGGCGGGGGGGGCTCTGTTTCTCTCTCACCCTCTAACTTTATCTCTTTCCAACTTTCTCTCTTTGATGTTGGTAGTAATAACTTGTAATAGGTCGCGTCTTTTAAAAAGAACGCTACCGGTCAAGCTGCGCATCAGGCGATTTATCGGTCTCTATAGGCTGTGTAGCTAGTATAGCTGGTAGTGTATTATATGCTCTTTGCTAGTAGCTATAGCTAGTATACTAGCTAGTAGCTATATGGCTAGTTCAAAAATAAAACAAAAGTCCTAGTGCTTACGTGCGCGAGTGTAACCATGCGCAAACACACCCCTTCAGCTATTTTCTAGCGTTCTTTTTACATGACGCGACCTGGGCCCTTAGTCTGTAACACAATGGTGCCAAAATGGGCTACCGGTTGACGATTTTAATTACGATTTATTGATGCTGTCAGTCCAGTGTCGGTCCTTTTAATGTTATCGTAGTACAGCAAAGAATATTATGAGTCTAATCCTAGAGGATTAGTTCGCTGGTTGTAGGAGAACAACGAAAGAATCCCGGTTTTGACCTTCTACCTAGGACGCCATTGATACGCCATTGTGTTACAGGCTAAGGCCCCTGTACTCACCACAACCATCATGATTACTGCGCACATCCGGAAGGCATCGGCCTGGTTGGCGGCCTGGCTCGGGGCGAACGCCATCAGGTGCTTCGCCCGCACGAAGTCTTTGCCGAAGAGGGCGAAGCCCCATGCACCCGCTGAGAGAAACCCGGCAGAGAGGATGTGGGTCACTGCGGGCCCGTTGCGGAAGATGCGGGATATAGTTTGGATGAAGCCTGTGAGTCGATATAGAAATGATTTATTTGCAGCCCCGGTAAAGCAAGTAAGAGGCAATAGAGGGATAGTCTACATTAATTTAAAGTTAAATAATAGTTCAATTTAAACATAGAAGAAACATGAAGAGGCATCAGCTGTGGACGAATAAATGCTGAAGAAGAAGACTTTCTCGCTAACAGTGAAGGAAAACATCGGGAGGAAACCTGAGCGTCTGGTGCATAATACCAATAAAGCGAAAATAGACAATTCGAAGTGGGCATGCGTAATGATTCAGCTCGTACTTTCTCTGAGAGAAGGCTTTTGGCCAGTTAGTAAGAAATGTACAATCGACAGCACGTCGACCCTTACACACTGGCACTTTATTTGGTTACGTTACGGCCCATTATACAACCAAATTGTACACTCTGACGTGCTGTCTTGTTTTCACCTGTACAGCCTATTACATCTTACTTACTTACTTTTAACAATTCAAACAAATTAATAATTCGCCACAGTTCAGTAAAAATAAAATTATTTCAAAGATAAAAATATTGAAAGAACAGACAAATAGAACTACACATAGATGCAGGGAACAATGGTATTGGGGCGATTTTGACTAAAACTAGTTCTATTTTCTTGTTTGCCATTTGTTTTGTTGCTACCTTGATGCATAGTACATACCTGTACCACCAACTGTCCTCGCGTGTAGCCCTTCTTCCTGGAAGACCGGAACCTGCCGCGGGAACCTGCAAAGCATCACACCTGTAAGAAACAAGCAAAGAAGAGGGTCAAATACGATGTAGCATACGTGTGAAATATTTTGTTATGAAGTGTTAATAATTTAGTTTTTTAAGGTTCCGTGCCAAAGGGTAAAATGGGACCCTATTACTAAGGCTCCGCTGTCTGTCTGTCTGTCCGTAACAACAAATACAAAAAAACGGAATAAAATAAATATTTAAGAGGGCTCCCATACATCAAACGTGATTTTTTTGCCGTTTTTATAGATAATGGTACGGAACCCTTCGTGCGCGAGTCTGACTCGCACTTGGCCGGTTTTATAATCAAAGGCGAAGTGGAAGTGCTGAGACGGCGCCCCCAACACATAATAACTTTACTGTTTCAAAAAAAAGTTAAAAATAAGGGGTCTCCAACTCTCCACACAACAAATGCGTTTGTTTTGTTTTTGGTCTATCGTAAAAACGAAAAAACATACAGGCATCAAACATAGTGTGGTATACGAGATACTTAAAAAAAAAGGCAAGTGCGAGTCAGACTCACGCACTAGGGGTCTGTACAACCAATTTTTTTTCCATACCCACCGAGGTGCCCCTCGGTGCGAGAGTCTATCTCGCACTTGGCCGGTTTTCCCTAAACCCCTCACCATTGATCAGCGGCGGCAGCGCCAGGATGACGACCTGCAGATAGAACTGCTTCCGCATCAGATCGCTGAGTGCGTCTCCGCCCAACGTTAGCACCAGGGTGCGGGCGCCGATTATTATACCTGGGAAGCGTGGGGAGTCTTTTAGAATAGAATAGAATAGAAAGCGTTTATTTACTGACCACAAATTAACAACTTATAGAACTAATACATGAAGGAAGGAAAACTTCCGGTTTACTTATAATTTCAACTTTATTCGCTTTTTCTGGTCTTTACATCTTCAACTTCACAACTTTTCCCTGACTGACACCAACTGACTCCTCGACCTTCTCTTTTTTCCTAAATTCTAAATTGAAATCCATCTTCTTTCTCCCTCTCGCCCACACTTCATTTCACGCATCATCTTATATTCCGACAACGTTCCTTTCACATCCCTATCGTTCATACTCCTTTCTTCCTATCCCACATCCGGCCATCCTGCATTCAGGCTGTCCTCAGCCTGTCTCCAGTCTTACAGCATTCACAGCATCCTCTCATCCTGCCTTCCGCCTCGGCCATCCTGCGTCAAGGCTGTCCACAGCCTTCATCATCAGATACACAATACAACCTATTTGTTTAAAAAAAACTAAGTTTTACAATGTTCAAAAACAAATAAAATAATAACATTTCAACGACAAACTTAAAACATCCATTATTTTAGACATCGAGTTAAAAAAAATAGTTAAGTTACTCATAAAAGTTACTGAGACACCATGTATAAAATAGTAACTGTCATTAGTGAGATCAACATCATATTGCATAAAAATAATAATAATAAAAATAAACATCAACCTCTAGAACCTCGCATTCCTCTTCTATCACTCTTACTGCACTTACCACGTATTCCGACCAACACTTCATATCATCCGCTGCACTGCATCGTATTTATCGTTAGACTTTACCTTTTTCACCTTGTATGGCCCAAAAAACATCAACTTCAGCTTGAGACTTATACCATGCTGCTTAGGACCCCAATCGTGATAATATTCCTTCCAGTAGTCCTCATAAGTACCAAGGACTTCCTTAGTGGCCTTCAAACCTTCGTCTTGGTCTTGAGCTTGTCTGAACTGGTCGTAAAAACTCTGCGTCGTAGTTGGGATTATCCGATCATCAACACTCACGCCTCCGTCAATCTTCTTCGCCAATACTACTGGACTAGCATATTTCGAATAACTCACCTGAATGATGCCATCTTTTAACATCTCCACAACTTGCTGCTCCACAACCGTCTGCCTGGCTAAAGATGATCGCATTTTCCGCTGTTCGTCTTTCAATACAATTTTCTTGACCCATACTTGCTTGTTGCTCTCTACCACCTTCTCCGGCTGTGCCTCGTAGCGCGTATCGCCGATGGAACCTACAACATGACACGTTAAACATTCATCTTCTTTCAGCAGTAAGTTCACACATTCATCTCTCTTCTTTCCGTCTTTTTTATTACAGTCACCATCAGTGTCCATGGTTAAGTTCACCTTTCCCACCGTAAGAACTTCGGAACATCCAACTCCTGACAACTTTATACCTCCGGTATGAAACTTTGGCGATCCGATACTTTTATTTACTTCTGCGGTCATCAGGTTCACTTTACTGCTTGTATCGACAAGTGATTTTGCCGTAATTGTCGTAATTTCCGATATTTGTATCGCCTTCGTCGGTTTATTATTGTTATTGGTCTCATCTGTATTGACAGTATTGACATTGACACTGACGGTTCTTTTTTCTTCTTTTTTATTGTCGCTGGTCGCTCTAGTGATGCAAACTTCTTCGTCGTTGCTCCGTTCCAACGTAAACATTGAGCGTCTTGGACCGTGCTGAGGCGACTGCTGCGTTGGTCCAGCTGATCCACCATGCTCACCAATGAGATTATTCCTTTGTGCGTCGTCGTGTCGTGTGGGTTGATCCTGCTGACATTGCGTTGCAATGTGTCCGAATCCGTTGCACCTGAAGCACTTCGATCCCCGTAGCTTGTATGGACAGTCCACCATAACATGACGATCCTCTCCACAATTGTAGCACCTTCTGGGTGGCGCGCGTTCTTTGTAACCCTGTCTATACATCGCCGGCGTAATATATCTCGTAGTTGGGATAGTTTGAGCTGACCTTCTCTCTAAGTCCATCTTTTCCTTCACCACCTCGTATATCTTGATCTTCTCCTTAAACTCTTTGTACGTTTTCGCACCATACAACATAATTTTGTTCGTCTCGACGTCCTGTATCCCTTCTATTATGTATTTTATGGCAACATAATCAGGCATCTGGCCCCGCTTGCCCATCTCTCGCATAATCAGGAGGTAATCGAGGCAATCTTCTCCTGGTCTCATCTTTCTCGCACTCATCATCTCATGGATTGTTTTTGAATCCACGGTATCTGGAAATTCCTTTAATAGCGCAGCTTTCAGCTCTTCCCACGTCCTGAACGCACTTTCCGATCGCAACCACAGACCCGCGGTGCCGATCAAAGATCTCCGGCCAACTATTAGTTGTTGCAGCGGCGTCCAACCAAATATTGCAGCGTTCTCCTCTACATCCTGCGCCCATCGCACGGAGGATAGTGTGCTATTCCTACCACTAAATTTTGGTACCATGTCATCCATGTATGGCATGTTGGGTGCACTGCTAGCATTTCCCGCGTCTCTAAACTCTTCTTGGTTCGTCGTCTTGTTCTTCCGTGTCATAGGCATCCTTTTGTCTTCTTCTGAGTAATGTCTTCTTTTTAACTTTCATACACCTTCTTCTTAGCCAAGGTTGCGCAAAGGTCGAGCCAAGGTCGAGCCCCCACAATGAAGGAAGGAAAACTTCCGGTTTACTTATAATTTCAACTTTATTCGCTTTTTCTGGTCTTTACATCTTCAACTTCACAACTTTTCCCTGACTGACACCAACTGACTCCTCGACCTTCTCTTTTTTCCTAAATTCTAAATTGAAATCCATCTTCTTTCTCCCTCTCGCCCACACTTCATTTCACGCATCATCTTATATTCCGACAACGTTCCTTTCACATCCCTATCGTTCATACTCCTTTCTTCCTATCCCACATCCATGCACTTACGAGTAGAATTAGGTAGTCACTAACTTAAAAATACAACAGATGGAACAACCTACACATACCTAACCCTAGTACCAGCGTAATGCAAATTTCCACTGTGCGCAGTGGTCAGTAAAAGGGCTCCGACTCAGCATGTGTTATGAGACGAGTAGGTACTCATAGCATGGTATTCTGCCAGAGCCACTGCCAGAGCCCTTTAGGTATAAACCGATTGATGATTTTAAAGCCGAAGGTATTTTGCTGCACTGGTGATTCTGAGCCAAATTACAAAATTTCATTTCAAAACGCGCGTAAAAAATTTTTATTCTCCATACAAAATTAAATGGTGTCGATTGGCGATAGTATTGGGAAGTGTTTTTTTTTTACGCTCATTTTGGAGTAACATTTTGTAATTTGGCTCAGAATCACCAGTGCAACAAAATACCTTCGGCTTTAAAACCACTAAAATACCACGGTGTATGCATAGTTATTTGACAAGAGTTTTTTTGGGATGGCACCAAAATTATCTAACAAGTTACGAGCAAAAACCCTACGAGACAATCTTCGTCAGGTCAAGCGCGATTTATTTAAACTGTTGATATCTAAGCGCAACGTCCAGACCGAAAAACATAAAAAGTACATCCAAGTCTCGCTTCCACCGTAAAAAGTTGTGAGATGCCATGCAAAGCCAAGTCAGTTATTTTACTTAGTATTGAATCACCTATTTGTTTTAGTTAGTGTGGAAACACCTTCCTATTCAACAACTTTGTCATAATTTTTTTCCTAATTAGTTACCTACCAACATTTAAAGAATGTTTCAAAATATTTATTTCTTCAATAAATGTAAGTGACTAGAAACTTTTTTCGCTCCATTTTTTTTTGCCATCAAATAATTGTTTGTAGTGTCAGTAGACAGCCTACTTAAAGTGCCGCTATCGAATTAGGTTGTACCCTGTATTTTAAAGTTAATACTGTATTATTGTTTACCCAAGTCCTTGACAGTATTCTTCGGGTCGAAGTCATCGAGCATGGCCACGCCGTGCGCGAAGACGCTCGCCCTGCCCAATGTCGCCGCGAAGCCCATCGCAGCCATGCATATCACACGCGCGTAGACCAGGGAGTCTGATGAACGGGGCGCCGGCACTGCATTGCAGAGGTCTGGAAGTAAGTAAAACAATTAGAATCAGAATCAAAGTTTTTTATTTAAGAATCCCCTTCAGCTTTGCAGCCCTCTCGCTCACACTTTTCAACATTTTAATTTATTGTAAGAGTCTGATTATCTGTGTCTGCAACTATATTTCATCGTCCAAAGTTGAATCATTCTCTTACAATAAATTAAAATGTTGAAAAGTGTGAGCGAGGGGGCTGCAAAGCTGAAGGGGATTCTTAATATGCCATACATACATTATTTACATTGAACGTCAAATCTATAAAATAAAGTCGTGTTAGTTACACCATTTATAACTCGGGAACGGGTGGCCGATTTTTATGATTTTTAATTTGTTGGATTTCTCTCCGCCCCGAATAGCAGAATAACCATTAAAACAACGGAAAAAGTCACGAGAAAAAAACAAGTCTGCGTGGACGAAGGCGCGGGCAAAAGCTAGTATTATCTAAAGTAAACGTGAAACAAAATTGTATTTAGAAGGGGAGCTAAGGGGCTTAAAGCCCCCACTAAAAGCGTCCCTCCATAAACTATTTTAGGGTCCCAGAACGCAGAAGTCGATCCCAGAACGCCTCCGGGGCGGGCCCACAGAGCATAAACCTTAGGTCCTAAAGCGTAGGGATTTGACGTTTTCTTTTTAGCAAAAAACGCATCCAAAAAGAAGATATGTTTTTTTTCCATTGGCGGCGTTAGTTGTGCCTAGGTTATATCCTTAATATTAGGTATTATCTACTACTAAGTATTTACTAAGTATCTACTACTAAGCTCTGATCGTTCTTGGAGAAGAAGCATGGTAAAGAAACTCCCGCCACGCTACTTTCGTTGAACTATAAAGTTCCTTTATCGAATTTGAGTGTACTCTGTAATCAATTTGCTCGCACCCTGTACTTTGATACACTTTTTCCTCTTTCCGTTTATTTTATCAGATTTAAGCCTAGATATCACATGTTCGGTGCAATTCATTCAAGTGGTATCACATGTATAAAATTGAGTGTATGTATCTAATGTATTGATAACAAACGGATTAGCCAATTCTATGTTTTTTCTGAGTAGGTCATACAAGGTCTTACGAACAATAAGATACGACCACACCCATATTCAAAAATGGTATAACAAATCCGCAAATTACGCAAGTACCTACGGTCGGCCACAGTCACAGATACCCCATGGCAGCACTTACCGCTCGCGGCATTAGGGTGCCAATCGAACAAAAAGGGGTATCCTTGCGTGTGGCGGTTGGATCCAAAAATTTGTCCTTCCAAGGCATAGTTCATTGGAAGGACAAAAGTTCCAAGTCTAGCTAGCTAGACCCTACGTCACCAAAACACTAATAGCAAACAAGTGGAACGGAGTGCAACGACAGCTCTTTTAGATATGATATAAAAGGTTAGAGATCACAGTACACATACAGACGTCTAGGACTTGAACTGCATTCAGGGTGACCCCTAAATATAAACAATGAAGTAAGTAAGTAGTCCACGGGCAGACAAATGCTTTCGGTTTCATGAAATGAAAATGCAATAGTACTTACGGTCGGCCAGTCACAGATACCCCACTCTACCGCGCGTGGCATAAGGGCGCCAATCGAACAAAAAGGGGTATCCTAGCGTGTGGCCGACTGTACATTATTGCCGCGGTATGTAATGGGTGAGTTGCTGGCTGGCGCGCTGTTGATGGCCGACATCGCATCGTAGCGAGCTCAAGGCCAACACAGTGCGGTCAGCAATGCAGCCCTTGATGGACAAGCTGGAATGAAGGCCAAGACCGAAGGTCGATGCCTTTATAGCGCGGACAGCAAGGGCTGCAATGATGACCAAACTTGATGGCCGAGAGCGTTAGCTAAGCTAAGCTCGAGGTCATCATAGCGCGGCCAGCCAAATGGTTTCTCAGGAATCAACCTTTACTAAATAATTTTGAGACTAAGTAAGTAACTAGACGGTCATTGTTACGGCAAATAACTGAGCTCCCTTTTGGGGTAGGTACCCCGTACCATCTCACTCTCTCTCGGGAAGGAGGAAATCATCAACGATACCCTATGGGGGCGTCCATTAATCACGCGAGGTGATTTTTGCGATTTTTAGACCGGGTTTGTCTTATGAAATGAATTTTATTATTAATCTTAGGTACAGTCGGCCACACGCTAGGATACCCCTTTTTGTTCTATTGGCGCCCTTATGCCGCGCGCGGCAAGAGCTGCCATGGAGTATCTGTGACTGTGGCTGACCGTACCTACTTATTTACTTACGCTTTTGTCTTCTTATTTTGTTATTTTTTATCCACGCTTTTGTTTCCTTATTTTGTCTACGCCTTTGTCTTCTTATTTTGTCTTCATATTTTTTTTGTATAAGCTTCTGTCTTCTTATTTTGATCTTTTTTGTCTACCCTTTTTTTCCTATTTTGTTATTTTTTCCTACAATATTGTCTCTTTCTCATGTTTGTTGTCTCCCCTTTTGTCTAAGCTTTTGCCTCCTTTTGTCTTGACTTCCACACTTGTCTTGTCTTTGACAGCAGTGGCGGATCTAGTATTTTTGGTTTGGGGGGGGCTTGAACCCAATGAGCGTAGGCTTTCAAGATTAAAAAGTATACAAAATTTATTTTTATAGACGATCTCAGATGCTTTGGGGGGGGGGGGGGGGTTGAGCCCCATAGCCTCCCCCCCTAAATCCGGTGTTTGACAGCCATGCAAGCCTCACGTCCACTCACCCGCTGTGTCCCAGGGTATAGCCCCCCAGCCAAGGAAGAACATCGGTACCGTCGCTAGGCCCGCCGCAGACACCCAAGCCGCCATTGTGTGTGGTCGCCGCGTGTGCCCCGCCCAGCATAGGAAGGGAGCTAATAGGCACTCCAGGATCGAGAGAGTGATGAGGAACACGTCTGGAAAAAGAGTGCTGATATTATGGACATTTTTCTAAAACAAATATTTTGTATGAACCGTTTTCAACTGACAGTTAAAAGCTGAATTCAACGCCCTTGATAGATGGCGCTCATAGGCTTGGCCATACAAGAACCGGGTTGTGGCTGTCAAATTTCGCTTGTTTACACAGATAAATATCTTCAGAAAAAGCGAAATTTGACAGCAGCGAAAACGGCTCATTAGAATTGAATTAAAAATAAGTAAGTAAAGAACCCAGTTCTTGCCCAGATGGCCAGAGGTGGCACAGGATAAAGATGCGTGGAAGACAGGAGGGGAGGCCTTTGCCCAGCAGTGGGACACTATCCAGGCTAACTAAAAAAAAAAAAAGTTAATAACATGGAGTGTGCCGCTCCGGACTCGTGGTCCCCCCAAGATGTTCCCCTGGGGGGACGAAAAGGAATTTGCTTTTACTCGTTGCCCCCCTGACTCACACTTGACCAGAAATGAAGCAATGTGGTATGTACATGGTACAGGGAATTTATTCCCTTTGTCCACATAAATCCATTGATGAATTTTTGTGGACTTTATGTCCACTTTAATCCATTACTCGGGACTGTTGTAGGGAATGTATTTTTTTGGACAAAAGCAAAAGTCCAAGTGACCGATGTCAAAGTGACATTTTTATGATTTCTTTTTTATACAGATTTTTTTAAAGATGTCAAAACATGTCAATTTTGATATCTGTCAAAAAATCTATGAAATATCAATCACATGTCGATTTTGACATCAGTCTGTCAAAAAATCTGTATAAAAAAGAAATCATAAATGTCACTTTGACTTCTGTCACTTGAACTTTTGCTTTTGTCCAAAAAAATACATTCCGTACAACATAAAGTCCACAAAAATCCATCAATGGATCTTTTCAATGGATTTTTGTGGACAAAGGGTATAAATTCCCGTAACATGGACAGTCGGCCACAGTCTCAGATACCCCTTTTTGTTCGATAGGCGCCCTTATGCCGCACGCGGTAAGAGCTGCCATGGGGTATCTGAGATTGTGGCCGACCGTACATACCATCAAGTGTGAGTCAGGGGGACAACGAGTAAAAGTAAAATTCCTTCCCCAAGGGAACATCTTTGGGGGACGGGATAAGCTAGCTATTCACGATATGCCCAAATGGAAGGCGTCCGGGCAGACGGCGTCTTGGTGATTCAGTTTGGCTATCCCGTCCTTCGAAGCTGCCAAACAAAACAATGAGCCGGTACTAAGCATATAGTTGGAGAGCTGGTGACCAATCGAGATATTTTTCGTACAAGGCTGGGAGTTAGTAGGCTGATAGAGTAGACTTCGCTGAGTCTGGGAAAAATATTTTTTTGGTCCGGTCGCGGTTGAAAGTTAGATTTTTTCGACTTTGAAAGTTTAAATGTATGGGTTGAGTCATTTCTTTTTTGTCTACTAGGCTGGGAGTTTTTGGGCTGCCTTTTTAGTCTCCGCTGATCACGAAATCACTATTTATTACTAGCCAAACGCGGTAGAAATATTGTTTTTTATAACCTAGAAAGTGTGAATTTTTGGGTTATAAAAAACAAACTTTCAACCACGCTTGGCCAAAAAAACAAATATTTTCTTGTTCAACGGAGTCTCAACAGCTAACCTAGAAGTTTCTAGCCTTGTACGACAAAAAAAATATACTGAACCCATACATTTAAACTTTCAAAGTCGAAAAAATCTAACTTTCAACCGCGACCGTGCCAAAAAAAAATTTTTCCCAGGCTCAGCGAAGTCTACTCTATCAGCCTACCAACTCCTAGCCTTGTACGAAAAAATATCTCGATTGGTCACCAGCTCTCTAACTAATAGGTAATACGCTGACTAAAACGCACCGTGGCCTAGAATGGGTCGACGGTCGGTGGGTAGACCGAAAGCTCGATGGGTCGATGACATTGTAAAAACAGCGGGAGGACAATTGGCTTTAGACCGAGGGGGTTGGCGTGAAAAGGAAGAGTCCTATGCCCAGCTGTGGGCTTTATTTATGGGCTGAACAGATAGATAGATAAATAGAACTTACCGTTACTAAAGGCGGGTATCTCGGCCAGTTCGGCGCTCGTACGCAGCATCATATGTGCCGCCACCTCATTGGAGGCGAGGCAGATGACAGCGCCCATGGTGGCCCCTTGGAAGCTACGGTCGTCGAACTTCTTCTGTCGGAAGAATGACGCGAAGCGGCGGAAACCTGTGGATAAAGTTTAGATACCTACATGTTAACTGAAGTGTGTGTTGTTGTCCTATGCTGATGGGGCTGTCCCGCTTCTGCAGTGCATGAAGTGCATCTGACATGTTCGCCGAAGCGCGGGTGGACGGACCATTCCATTTTCCCCCACCAGAGTTGCCCCACTGGTAGAGAAAAATGAAGTCACACATACAATTATTCCATTTTACCCTACCAGTGGGGCAATTCTGGTGGGGGAAAATGGAATGGTCCGGGTGGACTGCTTCTACACTACAATGCGTAAGCGCTGCTATCGCTGCTCTGCAGGGTGCGGGGCCAGCTCCAGTAGCATTCTGAAAATGATAGCGGATCGCGACGACTCGCCTTACATGCGTCACTGCTCCAGCCAGCATGTAAAGCAAGCTGTACAGCTGTAATTATTTTTTTTTAAAAGGACAAATTTAATTGAATTTCAACTAGTAACACGGAGGGTAAGAACTAACAAAATCTAGGTAGGTATGAATTTTGAATAAATGTATGAATAGTTATATGGTGCGGTCGCTGTAACTTGGGCCTCTCAAGCCACATACGCGCCCTTCGCCGTAGAAGTCCCACAACGACAAGCCCAAGCCCCTAATTCTCGGGAATCTCGTATTCGACACATCTCGAAGGAAAAATCTCATGTCATTTCGATCTCGACTGCTCCCGACCACGCGAGTCATGTCGACAACCTACCCCAGAGGGCGATATTCCTAAAGCCTGTTGATTTGGGCCAGGTACTTGGCGGTGTCTCCCTGATGGCTTTAGTTAGAGTGAGGAGTGAGCGTATCACTCCAAAATCCAGTGCGTTTCGGCCAGATACTTGGCGGCTATTGGAGTAAATTATAAAAAAAGGGTCACGTAGTATGGGTACGTTCTCTTGCCTACAGATAAAACATAATATATAGAGATTAAACATATTCTTCACATCATACACAAAATATAATCAGTCATTCAGTTCAATGATCTGTTTAATTTCTAGCGATAGATACCTTTGTAAGGTACCTTTGATAGCAAAACATCCCAGTTATAGAGGCTAGTAGATAATAAGCGATGCGTAATTTGTACCTACTACTATTAGCTGTTAGCCTCCCATAAAAATACAAAATAAATAAAACACCGACTTCGACATTTAAAATGCACTAAACTAAGAACCTCCATTATCTGAAGTCCATTCTACTTAATAATTACAAAGTAAAAAAACTACAAATGACTAAGTAGGAGATCCATCATTCAAGAAGAAAAAATACCTTTATTTTACTTCACAAATAATATTATAAAGTAAAAAAAAAACTACAAATGACTAAGTAGGAGATCCATCATTCGAGAAGAAAAATTACGGTAAAAATGAAATCATATAGGTAGGTATGTACTTTGAAAATTATCTAATAGATAGAACCCGCGTCAAGAAAAATATTTGGATGAACTTTAAAACACTCGCCTTTTTGTTCTAATCAAAGCGAGACAACGCTAATTTTGAAGTCCATCCTAATTTTTTTCTTTAATGACACGGCTTATAGGTACTTACATCCTACTTACTTACCCTTCTTCTGGACCAATGCCTGTTGTTCTTCCATGGTTTCCATATCTTCATATGTTGGCAAAAACTTAAAAACACTAAGTATTTAGGTATTTTATTATGTAGAGTTATCTCTTGTTAAAGTGTAACCAGTCACAATACTTTAACCTTTTAAATTGCATTTAATACGTAAGTATCAGTAAATTGAATTAAACAATACCGTCATAGGCAACACCTATGTCCACACTGACCTGCCAGTTGGAATAAAACACTACATTTATCTGCGATAAAAGAATAAAGTAAAGATAATACTACGAATCATTTATTGCAGCGATTCATCAATACAACATCACATGTGCGACCACACTTGTCGGTCGTATTGGTGAATATTGGCAAGTAAAAAGGCCTCGTAACAGGCGAGCGTGCATGCAGAGATTAATGGTCATTTTCAAAGCACAAATTCAAAGCAGTTCATAGATGGCGCATACAGGCGTGGCCATAGAAGAACCGGAACGCAACTGTCATAATGAGCTTTTTTCACGGCTGTCAAATTTCACTTTTTCTGAAGGTTTATTAATCTGTGTAAGCGATATGTGACAGCCACATCCCGGTTCTTGTATGGCCAAGCCTATGAGCGCCATCTACCAAGGGCTTTGAATTCTCAAAAAAAAATATTTGATGCCAATCGATCCTCTTTCATGTAGAGATCAAAAGACTCTAGGGAGCCAACTATGGTTTGAGTAATAGAAATGTCAGTTTAAAAACTTTTCCCATACATTTTCTATGGAAAAAAAAACTTTTTCATCTCCCACGCTCGGAAAGTTTGCTGTTACTAGTAACTTACGATCGTGTAAAGGCCGGTTCGAAATTTGAACGCGGCGCCGGGAAAGTCTTTCCCGCGCCCTATGGTGTTGAAAAAGAAAAAAACACTGGCCGTTTAAGTAGATGCCAGATCCCGACCGAAAAAAGATCCTCATTCATAGTTCATTTACACGCGTACTTCAGCGAAAGTGATTGTTCGTGCCCATTCACTATACAAAACTGTGAATGTAAATGGGGCATAAGGATCTTTTAAAAAGGTAAAGTCACGGAATAGAACATTCAGAAACGCGGTTTCTTCTTTCAGGTTTTTTCAATATTTTGTACACTATATCTATTATTAATACCAGTAAATAAAAAAAATGCTTCGCTTCTGTTTTATCAAATAAATAATTATGTTTTGGTTTGTTGCATACATTTTTTCAAACGATATTACTAATTTCATTTTTTATCTCCTATAAATTTTTAATTTATATGGTAAAAGTTCAGAATGCACCCGGAAAAAAAAACATTCTTTTATTTACATTATTTTTGTGTCTGGATAAGTAAACTTCAGGAAATTATTAATAAAACGAATGGTTTTAATACCAACGAAGCTCAACATTTTAGTGCGGCAGCCGTAACTACAGTAAAATATGTTTTTAAAAGGAACTTATTTGACTCACCTGTTTCGCCTGTAAGTAGTTGTCTATAGAGTTTTTCCCGCTTGGCTAACAAAATCATTTCCTCGCTTTTGTGAGATGAAAAGTTTTGTGTTTCGCACGAATGCAATATTATTTGCGTCTCGTGCTTCTGAATACCTCGCTACGCTCAGGTTTCTTTTTTTGAACCACTCGCTACGCTCGTGGCTCAATTTTAGAAACCTTCGCTAGCTCGGTTTTCAATACAAGCACTCGCCGCAAACAATAATTTTGCATTCTTGCATAACAAATAACTATTTTTTTATAATGCCATTCGATCCTCTTTCGTGTAGGGATCAATAGTCTCTAAGCCGCCAACTGAGGTTTGTTTGAGTGCTAGAAATGACAGAAATCGGCAAATTCTTTCCCCCGTACAAAATGTACGTGGAGAAGTTTTTTGCGATTTATAACATTTCTTGTGCTCAAACCTAAGTTGGCTCCTTAGAGAGTTTTGATCAGGCAACTGCACTCAGACTAGATGGGTAAAGTGACCACTCGGACGCTGCAGTGCCTGGGACTTTGTCTCACCTTGTTTAGATGGAGCAGCCCCTCTAACCCTTAACGCATTTTTTCAAGATAGCGGAATTTACAAAATTTAATATTTCGCGAATTAAGACTCATTTTATATTGGTATTATACAAAATAGTATTACACTTTGAATAAACATTACGAAGTGTATAAAATCAAAGGATGACTATGCGATGTAAAAGAGAAATTAATTTTAAAACTTAGTAAATATGAACGCAATGGCGTCAAGGGTAACCCCCCAGGCTTGCCCAGCACCGGCCCTACCACACTGGAAGCGTATTAGTCGGCCTAGCCCACAGAAAAGACAAGTCAATACTTGCGGAGCCAACGAAGCTGTGTTTTTTCATCACTGTTAGTTTAAAATAAACAAAGTGATAGGATAGTTAAGACTTTAGGTACGTACCCTTACTGAGAAATTCCATGTTCAGCATTGTTTGAAACTTTTAGTGTCGAAGTGAAGATACTGACCAAGCTGCGTTCACGAATTCTGTCATATTTGTATATAAAGATATCATTTGATAAAGGAAAATTAATAGAGCAAAAAAAAATATATAATTTTGTCCATTGACACTCAACACTCAAGAAGGTATTAATTAACGTATTAACTGTAACTTGTGAAGTATCTTATCCTGACGAAAAGGAAACCCAAATTGTTTTAATTTTAATTATGTAAGTAAAAAAATTGAGACTACCAATTGTACAAACATAATAGGTACCACAGACTTTATAGGTACTTATTAAATATTTAAGCTGAGAGAATACTTACCTAGATAGACTTCTAATTAACATGCATGACTGTCACAACGGAGGTAAACCACACTTGTCCAACTTAATGATTGTAACTTGTTTTAAACTGGTATAAAAAAAAACCTTAGTATAATTTAACAGTCGTTGTTGTCTTTATGATGGGCCTGAAATCTGGGGTATAACCCGTGCCATTAAAGAAACGATATATAAATGGCGGACACTCTCGCGCCCTCTCGCTTTAATCATATCTCCGTCTATACTCACACGTAACGTTAGCAAAGTCATTTTAGGCAGTCCTGATTAGTCACCTACGCTTGGCTAATAAAACACGCCAAAATACGTTCGCCTCTTATTGATTTTTCAATCTTTGTCGAGTTATTTCAATATTGTAGTTTACGTTAAGTGTTGTTATTTGTTGAGGTTTGTATTATTTACTACGTTTTAATATTTTTGATCTTATTTTCATAAAGATTGTTGTTTAATCACAAACCCAACGTTGAACAATTGCCTAAACAATAAAGAAGGCATCGTAAAACAAATGTAAGAAAGTTTTAGGTATGAACCGAAATCGTATTTTCGTAACCTCTTTTTCAGACCTTACCATAGGTACCCGCCGCCATTTTCATATCGTTTCTCTATTGGCACGGCTTATAACAGTACCACTATATTTTTTTAATATAAAGCGCTGTCAAGGTCCGCGGTGGTCATAAGTAAATGTATGATTTCAATACAATTGGCAATTAAAATATTTTGAGAATGTTACTTCCTTAGTGCCATCAAGAAACGCGGGCTTTTTTGAAAACTGTAAAACGGCAAATAATAAAAACAAGTATTTACAACAAAGCGTGCTATGCATAATAAATAACTCCGGTTTATACTTGTTTTGCCGATAGTAAGTCAGCTTTTGAGCAATGAAGATTGCAAATTGCATTAGAATTTTATGTTACAAATCTTAAAATCACTAGATATGGGAAAAAACATGTAGTAGATATTCCACCCACAAAGATGTCACAGGAATACTAAGCCCACTTCTTTAAAAAAGATGAGCACTAAACTACAAGGAAAAATGCTTTTAGTAGCTGAAGATAAGTTATAGGTATTGCCCTTGCATTTGGTCAGCATAACAGACAGAGATAGCATTTAATATGTGAGCTTATGTCATCTATCATAATTATATGTTTCTATTTATAAGAGGCACGATATTTTTAAAGGTAGTTGCAAAATTAAATAAGTATTTTATTTTTTGAACGTGTTATAATTTATAATGCGTTTGAAATAATTTATAGTAATAATAAGCTACATAAAGTAAACAACAATAAATTATAATGATACATTATTTTATTTACAGCAAAAAATAATAGATAACAAGATATACAGACATCATTTAGTTATTTAAATATGCTTACAACATTAAATTCTTTAGCAAATATAACATTCATTTAAATATTGATTTCTTTAATATACGGTAGTAAAGTTGTCTGTATATGACACGAAAAACATTCCTTATTTCATCAAGAATAGAATTTGGTTTTTATTTCTTATTTTTACTACAGTGGCTATACTTTATGAACACTGGGTCATTCATTACAGAAAGGTCCTGCTTTACTTATTAAATTAATACAAATGTATAAGGCATAAGATCAAAATTTTAAATAAAAAAAAAAATACTGATATCCCATCAAATGTATGGTCAGTTGAGTTTTGGAACAGTTACTTAGCATCAGCAGAAGTATAGCAAGACCTCACTGTAAGATCTGTATAGTGTTTGTCTTAGATTCAAGAATTATGTGTTTCTCATAATTCAAGTTGATAATTTTATTTATTTTGCTGACCTTACACTTATTTCAGACTTTGTGAAAATTCATATTGTGTTCCTTCGTTAATTTTGGACCTTATGCACGCCTATCTTAAGGGTGAAAATTGCTAAATTAAGCCTTCCTGCAAATAACATTTAAGTTGTCTTATGTATTCAACACACATTTTACTTTATTTGAATAACAAACATATTGCCTGTGATAATCACATTGGACATTATGTGTGACACGGATTCAAACCCTCGGATTAAAACCATGACAGATATTGGAGTCACCAGTCACCATCACCATTGTCGGGTTGGTTGTATACCATTAGCCACTTCTTGGATATTTTTTGGAAATAGCCTAAAAACAGGGGAAACTGTAAAATGGGGCACCTGAGTCTGTAACGCAATGGTGCCAAAATGGGCTCCCAGTTGACGGCTTCAATTACGTTTAATTCATCATCATCAGCCTGTCAGCACCCACTGTTGAGTAAAGGCCTCTTTATGCTCACGCCATAAGATGCCTCTGAAATAATTAAAATAAGAAAAAAAGGAAAACATAGGGACATGGCAGAGGTACATATAAATTGAATGGCATACACATATTTGTTCTAAAATAATTATTATCCAGGGAGGAAACAGGTCTCCCTTTTTGTATTTTTTGTAAGCAGCGGCTACCCGCGTTTCCTCTTAAGAATTCCCTGTTTGTACAGGGAATTCTTAAGAGGAAACGCGGGAACTCAGCGATGGCCAAGCGCGTGAAACACTGTTTTCTATAGCTGTTTCACCCAGAGCGAGAAGGGGCGCGGGAAAAGTGTGTTCGTCCTTTCGCGAATATGTAGTTGTAGTTGTAATGTAATAAATTTATTTTCCACTTTTTTTCGTAGTTCAGCTGCCATTTCTAAATTTTATTGGCTATTTCAATAATCTTTTTTTTTTCTGACAAGTACAATACATTATTGATGTTCCCAAGGTAGTAAGACTCCAATAGACAGTGTAATAATGTAAGTAAATAACAGCTGAAGGTAACCCCTTTTTCGGCGCGGAAAACACATCGCTCTAATTTCTTTCAGGCTATTTATTTATTATAAAAACTATTTTCAAACCTCCGTATTGGTCATCTACTGATAGACCAAGTTTCAGCAAAATCCGGCCTGTAGTTTATAAATTAAACCTGAACTACGTTTGTATGGGAAAATGGTGCTCTAGCGCCCTCTTAAGGTTTTTTTTTACGTGTATACATTGTCCTGTGTAAAACTGAGCTAAATCACACTTCAAACGTAATTACGTAAGGCATTTTATTATAATTATTACAATAACGACTGACATGGACGCGATTTTGTTTCGGCATTATTTTATTTTGTGTGCTAAGAGGCATTATTTTATTTTGTAAGCCAAGGTTATAGCTCGAAGAAAGTGGAAGTGGGCGGGCCATATATGTCGTAGACAGGACCACAGATGGGGTAAAAGGGTACTGGAGTGGAGACCAAGAACAGGTAGTAGAAATGTGGGCAGGCAACCGATGAGATGGACCGACGACCTGGTCAAAGTGGCACGGAAAGATTGGATGAGAAAAGCCCAAGACCGTAAAGAATGGAGTGCAATGGAAGAGACCTACACTCAGCATTGGGTGGCTATAGGTTGAAGAAGAGAAGAGAGAAGAGTGCTAAGAGGCAAAAGGAAACCTTCATCTGTTCAATCCCATTTTGAACCATTTTCTAAACATTTCTAAACCTTAAAAAAAAAAATCTTAACCTGGGTTTTTAAGCACGCAAATGTGAAGATGATAGATAACTGAATATAATCACTCCTGTTTAATAGTTAAGATATTATTTAACTTGGAGTTTTCGGTAAGACAGTTGAGAACGGTAGGTATAAAAATCTGCAAACCTTCTGAATACAGGGTGTTAAAAGACCGCCAACAAAGCGGGAAAGCACGTATTGTCCTCATCATAACAAACATTTTTGCCCAAGGAACTAAATCACCGGTTTCAGAGATAATGAGGTCCAAAGTCGGACTTTTAAATTTTTTTTTTCTTTAAACTAAGGCCTTTGCATCTACGTAATGAGATGATTTATTGTTGAAAAAATTCACTCGGGACAGGACTTGACTTTTTTTTTTACATTTCTTACAAAAAGGATGTTACATTTGCAACCCGCAATGTATTCTAAACATCGGCACCCCAAGCGTAAGTAGCACAAACTTATAACAACGCTTGCGCAATATGACTTCTGTATGTTACATGTCCATTGTGTGATATATCAAGTATCAAGTATGATTCACATTTGATAAAATTAAATTAGTTATCTTATTTTGTATTATCAATGGCTCGTTTGTTATCAGTTTTTACTTAAATATACAACATACTTGGGACATGCCGATCTTGCCGTCTGAAGCAGTGTGACTCATTAGGTTGTCGCAGGTGTCAGGTGATCTCAGTTTGATGTCCACTGAAATGGGGAAAAAACTTGTTAATTTCCTTACATAAACCTGATACCTAGTAGATGTGGCCTTTGACTTCATACAATTGAAAATGGTCCTATGCATTCTAGAAACTAGATAGATCATATTATTATACAGAGTGACCCATTGAGATGGGTCAGAAAGGGGAAGTAGGTTTTTTGTTGCCACCTAGTACAAGTGGTTTAGACAGCATACTTAAAGTTCGGCTATTGAATTCAATTGCACCCTGTAGTATGCCTGGACCATCACCTTAACCTATCCTAATACTGTGTGCGAAACGGTGTACCATATGACATGGCTCCCAACTTTTTTTTCTTCTATGAAAGATGCACAGACTAATAATTGCAACAATTAGTTTAATTAAATCACCATTAGGTCATATAAAAATCCAATCAATATATTTTAACAAATTAGAAGGTTTTGATGAATTTTGATCTTGTTGAGTCAGTGACAGTGTTGTGATCGAGATCGGGTAAGCTGCTAGGGGAGCTAAGTTTTATCCCATTATCGGCTAGCCCTATCTTGCTTTATTTCACTGCATAAAGCGAGTTGCCGCTACCCGATGGTGGGATATAACTTTTATGTTAACATTGTGCTCCCCTCCCGGATAGGGTAAACATTGAGAAAGCTACCTTCAACGTCGCGCCACCGTCTTTAGCGAGTTCTTGCTCTCTCTTCTCCATCTCTTCTTGCCTCTGCTGCGCCCTCAAGACTTTCTCCGGGTCCTTGACCCCACGCGAGGCTTCGTTCACCCGTCGACGCTCCGCCGCATCCACTTGCTGCCGCCTTCTGGTCTCCTGGTACATTCGAGGGAATTTCTAGGTTATTTTCTTGTTCGAAGCCACTCCAAGTCAAGAAGTAACCTAAACCTGAACCTTTGTGGTGGATTTCAAGGTTCTAAGGACTTGTATGCTAATTTGAAAATAAAAAAAAATCCTGCGTCAACTCTTCGTCGTCTTTGTTATCCTGACTTTGCGAAAGTTTTCAAAATGGTTTCTCTGGGTTGTTGTTTGTAATTATTTGTTTGGAGCGTTTCAAAGGTTCACAAAATCGTTTGGCAACGAGAGAAAGTATGAAGTAAACAACAAAAGTGTTGTTGTAAATATCGATTGGTATATAGGAACTTTGGGCCAAGGATTAACGTTGTAAGGTGCACTGGACGGACTTACCGCATCTGGTGTAGGGACATCTGAAGCTGATGGTCTACAGCAAGAGGTGATAATCCCCATTTTCAAGCTGTTTTTTATTTACCCTCATAAATTCAGTAAAAAGACGATTTGTTGAGCGAAAGCAAACAAACAAGGAGGACGTTTTTTGTTTTTGACTTTTTTTATTCTTGATGACAGATGACAGATTGTCAGATGCGTTCAAAAACTTGCAAAATATCAGGGATATCGATTTTAGCCGAGGAGGTAGATGAACATAATCGAAACTTTTTGGAACAACCAGCCAGAATGAGAGTTTGTGTTTTTCTCTCACGTTAATGTAAGCCAATAATCACATGTATCGGTAAATGATAGTTTGTTTTTCTCTCACGTTAATGTAAGCCAATAATCACATGAATCGGTAAATAACAAATAGGAATCTATACACAATAATGTAAAGCAATATGATTCAAACATTATTTACCATTTTCTTCCAAATTGTCTGAATATTAGCCATTATCACTGAAAAATAGGTTCTAATACGTTACTGTTATGCAAAAAAACTGCAATTTAATACCCGGAAGCCAACTAATGTGCAAAACCTAGAAAATCAATAATTTACACATCAAAAACATTGGGTATGGCCACCATAAAAAAAAATGTTGAACTGCACTCCACTTGCACTTCATTTGAAGAAATATTTTTTGGTTCTCATCAACTGCAAAACGAATGTTGAGCACTTTATTTATTTTTTAATAAAATAACGATGAAAGTGATTTAAGTCTGTCGATTGTGCCTTAACGATCGATTTAGTATTTTTTTGTCGATAATAGTACAACACTAGCTCAAAGTACACTTTTTGGGAGGACTGTCGAAAAATTTGAAATTAATTACAAATTACGCATCAAAATGCTATCCCGCGTAGCTTTGCGTTCAGGTAAGCCTTTGCGATTCATAAATCCTCATCAGCTTCCTTCAGTTTGGATAAAATGAGCATCACAACCTAACCTCTTTGGTTACATAGGTTTATGTAACCACCGCTTGTCAAACTCACTGAGCTGACTTCTTTCCTCGTTTTTTTCCAGCCAGTTCAATGAACAAATGAAATATTTCCTATTTTATGGTCTTACATTATGTTTATAATGAAGATGGCAGCTTATTTTGATGTCTAACCTAGACCAAAATCATGTAGCCAGGAGGAAGTCAGCTGATATTCTTATTGGCTTGACTTCTCAGTGTCACACTATTCTATCCAAACTCGTAGATTAGCACAAAGTAAAGGTACTGTTCAATATTCTGCTAAGATCTCCACCCAAGATTGACACACCAATGATATAAAGGTGACTTCACTTATTTATTATGTATGATCAATCAGGCACTATTTTATTATATTGAAACGACCTATCAAAAGCCTGCACCAGTTCTATCTAAACCCAGTCTAGTAAACAAGAAACAATGGGTTTTTGTATAAATCTGAAACTTAATTTTGTGATAACTACCGTTAGAAATCAGAAGAAACGGCTTCATTTGATGTAAAAAAAACAGAAAGACTTTTTCGAGCCCTACGTCCCTGGTAAGGGATGAAAGGATATCATCATCATCAAATACTTTTCCCATTAAATTAGTAAAGATGTGAACTCTTTCAAAATCTGCAGCTGCGGCCCGACAGTCCGTGACCACCGCCCTGGTAGCTCGTGGCTCCTCCAGCGCCACCGATCAGAGCCTGCGTCCCGTGCGTGGAGAGCCCGGCAAAGTGCGTCTGGGCTTCCTACCTGAGGAGTGGTAAGTTATACAGCTCAGCCCCTGTATTCTCTAAAATACAAACAAAGTAATTTTTTTTTTATTTCAGTAAGATCTACATAATTATTTAAAACATTTATAATAAGTTGAAAAAATTCACTCGGGACAGGACTTGAACCCGCAACCTCTTGCATACCGTGCAGGCGCTCTACCAACTAATCACACCAGGTGGCGCCCCCCGTCCATTAGACGGAGACTAGTTGAAGAAATTCGCATCAACAGTTACTTGACTCGGTAGCTCAATTAGTAGAGCGCCTGCATGGTATGCGAGAGGTTGCGGGTTCAAGACCTGCCCCAAGTGAATTTTTTCAACTTATTATAAATGTTTAAAATATTCCCTAGCACGGGTTAGTGCTTTAGAAAAAACAAAAAGTGATTTATTTTTCAGTAAATAAATTAATGTCTGTGCAGTTTTATTTTTCATAATGAGCTTATTCTCTGGTTTAGGGATGTAATTTAGGATTACTAGAAAAAAAAAAAAGACTGAAGATGTATTAAGGTTGGACGATAGCAATGTGGCGGGAAATTCAAAATTTTCACAGTTTTTTACATTTTGTAGCTTAACTGAGCTATTTTTGTTCAGCGATTTTTCGTTCGCGGCAATGACATAGTATTCTTTTCATTATTGTAAACCACAGAACAACAATAATGAAGAATGTCCGTGGGTCTGTTAATCCGGACTTATATTTTTATACTTTAATGCTACAACCACAACCCAGTGGGTAAAACGTTGGAAACAAAAGCGTGAGATCTCAGTTCAAAATACGGATAAAAGTAGCATTTATTGACAAGTTTATCAGCCTCCTAAATTCTTAAACAGCAAATTTAATAGAACAGTAGCTTTGCTACACCGTTTAAAACTAACCGTACCATTGATTTCAGGTTCCAGCTATTCCACTCCAAGACTGGAGTCACCGGCCCGTACACCTTCGGCGTGGGTCTGGCCACATACCTCTGCAGCAAGGAGATCTATGTGATGGAGCACGAGTTCTACTCCGGCCTCTCTATCTTCCTCATGGTGCTGGTGGCCACCAAGAAGTTTGGGCCCATGATGGCTGCTTGGCTGGACAAGGAAGTTGACGTGAGTTGCTAGGAATGGACAATACATCATTTATTTTTGATAGAGATTTTATTGGTTTTACAGGAAGGGAATAGCAAATGAAAGGACACATATTATTTCTTTTGTTGAATTTATTTGGAAATACTGTTGTTGTTGTTGTTGCTATTCTATGGTACCCCTGAGGTACACAGGACCTTTACAAGATCACGCCACGCCTTCCTGTCCTCAGAAACTCTTCTGGCTTCGCTCCAGCTCAGCCCAACGCAATATTGGAAATACTAGTTATTTTAACTTTTATAGTAGATTTTTTGGGCCAGAAGAATAAAACAGGACCTTTGCCACATAATCCTGAAAAAAAAGGGTCATTTATCATGTCATTAAGGCTGGAAGATAGTAGTGTGGCGGGAAATTCAAAATTTTTACAGTTTTTTACATTTTGTAGCTAAACTGAGCTATTTTTGTTCAGCGATTTTTCGTTCGCGAGATAAAACCGTATTCTTTTCATTATTGTAAACAACAGAACAACAATAATTCAGCCGATTATGTGTTCTGGTTTACGACAAGTTTTTTGGGCAGTACCACTGCTTCGTAGACCAGAACACATAATCGGCTGAATTATTGTTGTTCTGTTGTTTACAATAATGAAAAGAATACGGTTTTATTCTCGCGAACGAAAAATCGCCGAATAAAAATAGTTCAGTTTAGCTACAAAATGTAAAAGTCTGTGAAAATTTTGAATTTCCCGCCACCTTGCTATCGTCTACCCTTAAGGGCGATTCCGGCTTGTCTTGCTAATATTCTGTGTGGTTCCTTAGCTGTCAAGGATTTGTCATTTTATCGACATTTAACTTTTTTTGTCTGGCAAAGGTTGAGGGCAATGGCGTACGTTTTTTTTGTCTCACGCTATCTTCGATCAAGGATAAAACTAGATACAACATAGAACTCTGAAATGTGTCTGGAAAAATAGATGTCCAAATTGCCTTTGGGAGCTTATTTGCTCGTAGTACTGTACACTAATGCAATAAGGTTGACATTCGAATATTAGACGTATGGTCGAAATGATGTTTCGTATTGTTCTATTGCTGATATCATTTGTTTCTGTGGGGACAAGTTTTTGAACGAGCGAGCGAAGCGAGCGAAGTTCTCCGAGTCTACTGGAACAATCCGGCGTTTGTATGTATGTATGTATGTATGTATGTTTGTATGTTTGTATGTTTGTATGTTTGTATGTATGAATGTTCGTTCGACGATAACTTGAGTAAATTTGGTCGGATCGTTATGAAATTTGGTAGGCAGGTAAATGAAATTAAAAGAATTTTTAAGTTCGAACATGAGCCAAATCGGTCGAGGGGTTGCCGAGATATGGGGTTGTTAAGTTTATATGGGGTCGCGAGTTCATAGTTCGGGGCGAACCACTAGTTATTGTGATTTCATACGTAATGCGGATTCTATGGGATTTAGTTCGGTGCACGCTATAGAGCCGCGGCGGCGACTTTTTTTTAAATTTTGCAATTTTAAAATTTTCTCTGTAATAAATAAATAACACTGCAGAAAACTTTTCGAGTATTTTTCTTGTATTCCTTGAAGCTCAATTTCGAAACGGTTTTTTAAATTTCAGCTTCAAATTATTTTGAAATATTGTCCATTCTTACTTCCTTCTTCCTTTGGCGCTGCAACCCTTTGTGGGTCTGGGCGTCCTCCACAGTAAATCTCCATTTGTCTCTGGCCCTTGCCTCTTTTCGCCAGTTGGTGTATTTGCCCATCTTTCTGAGGTCTTCGATGCAGTCAATCCAACGCTTTTTGGGCCTGCCTCTTGGTCTCTTTTTGAACGAGCGAGCGAAGCGAGCGAAGTTCTCCGAGTCTACTGGAACAATCCGGCGTTTGTATGTATGTATGTATGTATGTTTGTATGTTTGTATGTATGAATGTTCGTTCGACGATAACTTGAGTAAATTTGGTCGGATCGTTATGAAATTTGGTAGGCGGGTAAATGAAATTAAAAGAATTTTTAAGTTCGAACGTGAGCCAAATCGGTCGAGGGGTTGCCGAGATATAGGGTTGATAAGTTTATATGGGGTCGCGAGTTCACAGTTCGGGGCGAACCACTAGTGGTAGTTTTTGTTTTGGAATTTTTGAATGAGCGAGCGAAGCGAGCGAAGTTCTCCGATTCTACTGGATCAATCCGGCGTTTGTATGTATGTATGTATGTATGTTTGTATGTATGTTTGTATGTTTGTATGTTTGTATGTATGAATGTTCGTTCGACGATAACTTGAGTAAATTTGGTCGGATCGTTATGAAATTTGGTAGGCGAGTAAATGAAATTAAAAGAATTTTTAAGTTCGAACATGAGCCACATCGGTCGAGGGGTTGCCGAGATATCGAGTTGTTAAGTTTATATGGGGTCGCGAGTTCACAGTTCGGGGCGAACCACTAGTTAGAGAGGGTAAAAAAAATGTCTTTGCAGAAACATCTCAATCCTGGGGCCTTAGCCTGTGACACAATGGCGTATCAATGGCGTCCCAGGTAGAAGGACAAAACCGGGATTTTTTCGTTGTTCTCCTACAACCAGCAAACTAATCCTCTATAATTAGACTCATATTCTTTGCTGTACTACAAACACATTAAAAGGACCGACACTGGACTGACAACATTAATAAATCGTAATTGAAACCATCAACCGGGAGCCCATTTTGGCACCATTGCGTTACAGGCTAAGGGCCCTGGTTTTGGCTGGTTTTGGGACCTGGGACCACCAAACTCTTGTTTAAAGCCTAGGACCTATTTTCTAGAGCTAAAGTCTAGGTCCTAAAAATTGCTAAGCCAAGCTATCTTGTATTCCATTTTGTGCAAGCGTGCTTTGCCTACGCCTTGACCATTACACGAAAGTATAGAAAAAGAAATATAGAAAGTATTTAAAGTATAGCCCGCTTTTAGGGCAATACATTTTGGTTCCGTTCGCCATTGAAACGTTAGGAGTTTGGGGGGCACAGGCGAAAACGTTTTTTACGGAGTTAGGCCGTCGCTTGAGGGACCGTGGTTTTGACTCTCGCTCCGGGGCATTTTTGATGCAAAGAGTCTCCCTCGCTGTGCAGCGCGGAAACGCTGCCAGCGTGTTGGGGACCTTTGGGTCAGATATGGTTCGGGGCGGGTTGTTTAGTTAGTTATAGTTTTTGACTTTCCGTATTTTATTTTAATTTTATGATGAATTTTATGATTTTATTTTATTACTCTTAGTTTTAATTTAAGACTAAGTTTTTTTGTGAATTTTATTGAAATTGATTGTATTACACGAATGATGGTTAAAATTTGATCCTGATAAAGGTAAAGATTGGATAAAAAAATATTTTTTTCCACACATTTTCTGTCAATACTAAAATGACTTGGCTGGCTTTCTAAAATACTTCTCACTAAAATGCTCTTTGCTAAAACTAAAGGCGTTAATTCGTTCAGAATGGTAAACTGACATCAAATGATGAAGATTATTATTACTGTTATACACTAGCAGCTTGAAGCTGATGTGTATACAGGGCGTCCCACGGCTATGCCACATGGAGGGAAAGTACCTTAAATATTGCAGATGGAACATTTTACTGAAAGAAGACATTATTTTAATTTTAAAAACAAATTAAACTGCATTCATAGATATTGAAATAATTACATGGTTGAACCGGGAATCGAACCCGTTACTTGACAAAAATAATTACCCTGTAGTTTTATCATACCGATTGAAAGGCTTCATGATAATGATATTTTTTTGATAAATAACATAGTGTCAGAAATAAAAGGAAGAACATGAATTTTAACATTTACCTGGCAATGCAACAAATCGAACCGTATCTTGAGCCGAAAGACGCGTAAAATTTTGTCCATCGCAATGTGGCTGGCTAATTATAAAGAAATAATTCAAAAATGTGTTTCATTTTCATACTTTTATTCTTTTGTTACTGTGATTTTCATTTATAAATTGATTAATTTGGTATTAAAAATGTTAAAATTCATGGTTTTCCTTTTATTTCTGATACTATGTTATTTAGCAAAAAATAATCCTTATGATGAACCCTTTCGATCGGCATGATAAAACTACAGGGTAATAATTTTTCTCATGTAACGGGTTCGATTCCCGGTTCAACCATGTAATTATTTCAATATCTATGAATGCAGTTGAAATTGTTTTTAAAATTAAAATAATGTCTTCTTTCAGTAAAATGTTCCATCTACAATATTTAAGGTACTTTCCCTCCATGGCCACATGCCTCCATAGCCGTGGGACGCCCTGTATATCACGGCACTTGTTTATTTTTTATATATTTGTCCAATGAGTTTTTGAAAGAGTTCACTGAATTTGCACTGATAATGGAGCCTGGTAATTTGTTCCATTCGCGAACTACGCGGTTAGTTAAAAAGTTTTTACGGGGGTTGCACACAGAGAGCTGGTCAGTTTAAATTTGTGTCCTCTAAGGTGGTGATTCTGGTTCATCTTGTAGATGCTTTTAAGGTAATGCTCATCATAGTGTCCAGTGAGGATCTTATAAGTTTCAATAAGGTCACCTCTTTGTCTACGTTGCTCCAATGTAGATGACGACCTAACCATTAACCCCTCTCGTCCGCAGGCAGTAGAGGAGAACTGGAACGCCGGCCGCAAGCAGACCATCCAGATCCTCGAGGATTCCATCGCTGAGGAGAAGGAGGCCCAGTGGCGCGCGGAGGGACAGGAGTTGCTGATGCAGGCGAAGAAGGAAAACGTCCTGCTGCAGCTCGAGGCTGCCTACAGGGAGCGAGCCATGAAAGTCTACACTGAGGTATGACTTACTGACTTACTCGACTTAAATCCTGTTATTTACGTTGCAAATTCTGTTATCCCTCAGGAGGGACATAGGGCTCGAAGAAATTTTCTCCACTTGGGACGATCTTGTGTAGTTGGTTCAAGGTTGTTCCAGTCCAGACCGACCTTCCGCGCCTCACTGGTGACCGATCGGCGCCACGTGGATTTGGGGCGACCCACTCGCCGTTTGCCCTCGGGCAGCCAGGTACACTGAGGTATGATCTTCTTCTTTGCGGAGGTGGGCGATCAGTTGGGCTATCTCGTCCTTCGAAGCCAAACGAAACCATTCGCGCAGATTTTGCATCCATGATATCTTGGGGTCTATCAGTGGGTCTATTATGTAAAAAAAAAACCACTCAACCTTTGGGCGTAAAAACACAAGAAAATTGCCCTTATTGAAATGAACAATCCTTTTTTTGACATTTAAAAACCGTTATTTTTACGGTGGATATTTTAGATAATACAGGGGCAGGTCTCCTTCGGCCTGATAACTTCCCTTGTATGATAAGTTGAAGGAGACTTATTTTTGTTATTTCTCCCTCTTTTGGATGGTCTTCAGGATCTCTACGGAGGTACGAATATATTATTATGACCATATATGCGTGTTACGAAAGCTGAGACTTGAGACACCACATTGTTCGACATTTTTGACTCTTTAGGCCGGGAACACACGTCCGATTTTTCATCCGATAGTCCGATCCAACATACGTATGTTTATGTAATTTGCTTACTGTACTTTAAGCTTTAACTCTTAATAAAATAGCGACGAATATCGGTTTGTCCGGTTTGACTTATTTTTACCCCCTATCGACGTCAGCGACTACAAAGTCGTGGGAAAAAGCTAGTAATTTATGTGTAATTTTGATGTGTAAACTTCAAACTTCTTCTTCTCCATTTCAAACAGTTAAATTTGTCAAACAGCACTTACCCAAACATGCATCCAAACTTTCATGTTTCTAATAATAGTTTGAAGTGTGATGGTACCGTCAAAAGCGCGTAAACCATTACATTTACGTTGCAAAGTCGCCCGTAAAGTAACTGAATAGAGTGCACGCGTGTAAGGGTCGACGTGCTGTCTACATTACATTTCTTCATCCCACTTCTGATGTCTCGACCGCAGTTTTCACCTATCCCACTTCTGATGCCCTCAGGTAAAGCACCGTCTTGACTACCAGCTTGCTAAGAACAGCTTAGAGCGTCGCCTGGCCCAGCAACACGCCGTCGACTGGATCGTGGGAGGAGTCCGCAAGGCCATCACTCCGGACCAGGAGAAACAAACCCTAGACCGTTGCATCGCCGACCTCGCTGCCATCGCCGCGCGCAAGTAAACGAACACCAATAAAGAGGAAACTCGGACCCATATTACAAATCAAGGGCTAGTTTGAGTTATGGGCGCCCGAGTTAGATTCTGTAATATGGACCTTAGTGTATTTATTATGTAATTATTATTGTGAAAAGGAATAAATCGTGATAATGTTATCTTAATAAATGTAGTTCGTTTATTTACGGGTTATTTTCAATTCGCGGTTGACTAGCTATACAGGGTGTTGTTTTGGTTAGTGACACCCGACTCAGAGAAGTTAGTTTTAGTAACGATTGAAATTATGGGACAAAGGCAAATTGAAATTCAGTCACAATGAAATCAGGCCGTTTTGAGATTCGGTCCTTACGGGCCGGAGGGAAACTAAAGAGTATCTGATTTGATATATATTTTTTTTATTTACATATTACCTTGTTCAATTTGTTCTGCAATACCCGCGACGTGCGGCCTTCTCAAAGCGCGCGCGATTGCGAGTGCGGCCGCAAGCGATAGTAGAATAGGGTATTTTTCACTGAATTATTTTTTTAATATTTTTTTTTGGCTTCAGTATCGTGTACCCAAATGATCACCACTCCTGAGTCGATCAATTTACAAAACAACACCTTATTACAAAGCAATAAGGGAAAATAAAACAACTCCATTGTTTCTATTCTATAATTTTTCTATTCCTACTTCGCTCCGCCCTCCGACTCAAAGCGAATGCCACAAAGCTAAGAACAGCGGAGCAGAGCGCTAGGGCTGCGCTAGTGCCCCCTAGGGCTTCGGGAAGCCGCGGGCTGTGCAGCAGGCACGCTGGGCGGTCTTCGTACGCGCAGGTCCACTCTGGTGGGCGGAGAAACAAAAACTTTAGTGAGACAGTCAAGGGCGTCGCCAAGGGGGGGCAGGGAGGGGCAGCTGCCCCCCCCCCTAGAGATTCCAAAAAAGTTGCCAAATATAATGCAACCAAAGTCCTAAGTCTTTGAGTTAATTTGCTTGAAGTTCAAGCCTTGAACAATCATTCCCGTACGTCGAAACTCGAATGAATTCACCAATTCCACTCTAATATTCCGTACGCTCAACTACGCTCTGGCTGTAGATGTAAGGCTCGTAGTACAAGTGAAAAGCTTCATGTGCTGTCGACTTTACCTACAATTCATATCTACTTTTCTCATTCATAGAGAATGAGAAAAGTATGAATTGTAGTAGGTAAAGTCAACTTGCCCCCCCCTGCGCCATCGGCTGGCGACGCCCTTGGAGACAGTACAGTAGAAATAACAGTAAAGTTACACTTTGTAAGTAGGTACATACCTACATAAGCGACGGTGCTCGCAAGCTCTTAATTTTCGAACCGGTGTGTGCGCGAGTAGGTACATAATTATGAACTCGCTCGTTTTTTTTTAAAGTTTTTATTGGGGTTCCGTTATCCGTACGTGTGCGTCGTCATTTTCTGGACGCACATTTTCATAAGCGTCTCCCATTTCTGTAATAGCAATAAATAGCAAGCAACGTTTTGTGCGTGATAGGTAGGTATTGCTATTACAGAATTGTCAGGAACTTCTATGCTTCCTCAAGAAGGGATTTTTCGCGCCAAGCAGACGTGCTGGTAGAAGACGAAAGTCGTGGCTCAGAAACATCAAGTAATGGACGGAGATAGCCAGCGTCGAAGATCTATTTCGCTTGGCAACGAACAAGAAAGAATATGAAGAGCTGACGGCCAACCTTCAATAGAGGAGAGGCACGCCAAGAAGAAGCAGACGTGCAGGGTCCAATTGAACGTGGTTGAAAAGAGAAACGTGTACTTGGCCAAGTTATTACTTTTGCTGGCGCGATGCAGGATTTGTAGTAAGTAGAGCTATTTATGAGTATGTTTGTAGCAGTTTCCTGCAGGACCGTCAGGGGTCGTGACAATACGTACCGCCTATGGACATGTAGAGCGAATGCCCCAGCACGTGCGCGATCAAGGCCACGAGGCCAAAGGCCAACCCGATGGAAGTGGGCTTGTCCGCTGGCCTCACCGACCGGAGAATCACCATGCCTTGCATCAGGATTGAGGCCGCTAGAATGTATAAGCTGTTTATACAGGGTGTTTCAGAATGGTCCTGTGACACTGAAAGGGGTTGCTTAAGGCGCGGTGCATAGTGAATTAGCCCGCGCGCAAAGAAAAATGCACATAAACGACTCATGTATCAAATACACTAAACAAATCGAAAATGTTCACATATCTGTGTTAGATAGGTCTCGCCTAATTCACTAGAATAGATAGCTCTCAATCGATGTAGCTCTCACCTAATTCTAGGGTTTGATATGTGAACATTTTCGATTTGTTTAGTTTATTGAATACAGGAATCGATTTTGTGCATTTTTTTTGCGCGCGGCACAGTGGTCGATTTGTACGATTTAGGCGGCCAAAAGTCCATTTCTCAAAGTTAACTTATAACAAAACAAATTGATTCCCGGAAAAATAGACACCCCGACTGCCCAAACCCCACCCCTCCCCAGTTCCTAGAACTGCGTGCGCGCCCCCACAGGTAGTCGGAACTTGATCGTCGCGCAAGCTGTACGCGTTCGTTCTCGACACTCTTAGCGCAACCGATATTCTAAAGTGAATATTTCATTGGATATTATTCAGTTACAAGTGAAAGTGATGGAAGTCGAAAATTCAGGTAAGCTCCTTCAAATATAATTTAAATTAAGATAAGGAATATCAATATTTAGTGCAGTTACAACGTATCAAAGATCGCTTTTTCATAGAAAATATTATCATTTTTTTATTTTCAATAGTAAAAATGTTGTACTTCCGAGACCGTCCGAGTTAAATTCCTTATGGTTTCTAATAGTATAGCTCTTTGAGCAGATAACCACAAAAAAAATAGCCACCACCTTTGACCACTTCGCGAGAAAAATAATAATTCATTAACTTAGGCAGAAAGTGAGAAAAATTCCTTTTTTGTTTCTTTTGCGTTAAAATTCCTTTTCGTTGTTCTAGGTTCATCAAGTTACTCGGGCATGGAGGTAGTAACTCGCTGATATCTTTTTGATACGATGATTGAGGAAAACTCTCCATCAATAAACGACAAATTGGAATACTTACAAAATTATTTGTTAGTGTCTTACGGGGACTCCGACGAAGACAAAAAGTATATAAATCATAAATTTTCATATTTTAAAACAGAAATAAAAAAGAGATGGTCCAAAGCACGCAACACGCTAGAAAAATTTCTTATAAGCAATGATGCATGGTTAGCAGGAACGTTCGAGATGCCCATAAAAACGCATAATAAGTCAGGACGACCTAGCAAAACATTCAGTGAATGTAGTGAAAGAACTAAAAGGAGGAAAACAGAAGAAGTTCGCTCCTCTGTAGGCAAAGAAGTGATAGTTCACGCAGCGCAAGTAATTTTACAAAAAGAAGGAAAAAGAAACGCCTCGCAAGTCCTAAAAGATATTACAAATTCGCCTGCAGCCGCAAACGAATATAAAAAAAGACATTCCAAATCAAAGGCACAAGATCCCCTTACGCCTCGGGAGGCACTGCGAATGTGCGTGGACGCTGATTTGACACGAAGTCAATATGAAATTGTGCGAGCAACCAACAGAAGCTTTTACCCGTGCTACGAATTAGTGTTGAAGGCTAAACAGGAATGTTACCCACCCAAAGAGACGCTACGAGTGACCGCTTCCTGTGCTGAAAGTGATCTACAATCTTTGTTAGATCACACCGTCACGCGATTATCAATTTTCCTCGAAGAAGTACTAATGACTCTTACAGAAACTGAGAGAAATTCCTTGCAGATTATCTGCAAATGGGGTTGTGATGGTTCACAACAAGCTCAATACAAACAAAAGTTAATGAATGACGCCGACTCGGATGCAAATATATTTTTGAGCTCATTCGTGCCTCTACAAATTGTTTGCGGCGAAGACAAAACAAAAATGGTTTGGCAAAACCCGACTCCTTCTTCACCACGATATTGCCGCCCGATACGATTCAGATTTATAAAAGAGTCTACAGACATTACAAAAGATGAAATAAATTACGTTCGGGACAGTGTGAAGTCCCTTAAAGCCACGGAATTGGAACTGAATGGGCAAAAATTCTCGGTTAGCCACAGTCTTAAAATGACCATGGTGGACGGCAAAGTTTGCAATGCGGCGACTGACACCAAATCAACGAGTAGATGCTACATATGCGGAGCCACTTCAAAAAACTTTAATGACTTAAGTAAAAAAAACGAAATTCACCCAGAATCGCTTGAATTTGGCCTATCAACTTTACATGCCAGAATTCGATTATTCGAGAGTATTTTACATTTAGCTTATAAATTGCCCGTTGGGAAATACCGTGAAAAAAGAACCAAAGCAGAAAAGATGCTAGAACAACAAAAAAAAAAAGAGATTCAGCAAAGATTCAGAGAAGAAGTAGGTATCTTGGTAGATATGCCAAAATGTAATTTTGGTAACACAAATGACGGCAATACTAGTAGAAGATTTTTTGAAAACCCACATCTGGCTGCTGAAATAACGGGAATAGACATTAATTTTATTTATAGAATTAAAGTTATTTTGGAAGCCATATCAAGCGGTCACAAAATAGATGTCCCGAAATTTGATGAATACGCCATGGAGACAGCAAAACTGTATGTAGAGTTATATGGTTGGCATTCTATGACTCCTACCATGCATAAAATTTTGGTACATGGTGGAAAAGTTATAGAAAATTCTCTAGTGCCTATTGGTCAACTTTCGGAGGAAGCTGCAGAAGCTCGTAATAAGCACTTTCGCTCATACCGTCTAAACTTTGCTCGAAAGTTTTCACGCGAAGACTGTAACCTTGATATTTATCACAGGTTACTCTTGACATCAGATCCGCTCATCAGTTCAATGAGAAAAAAAAAGAAGATCCGATCAAAACCATTTTTGCAGGAAACTTTGGAGCTTTTGCTTCCTGCAGAGCCAAATACAAAAGGCACTTGTGATAAATGCATGGAAAGTGACGGTGAGGAAGAATTGTCTTTTAAAGAGTAACATAACAATTTGTATGTTAAACTTTCATAAAATATTGTCTTATTGTTTATGATTCGGTACCTAACATTGTAAGTAACATTTAGTATAATAATGTGGTAATAACTGTTGACCATTTAATTTTAGTGTATACTGTATTTTTTTATCATCCATATTTTATTTTCAATTTAAATAGGCATGCAGACTGTAGAGAATAAACATTTTTTTTATGTACGGCCGTCTTTTACTTAACAAATTGTGATAATTCTTAACCCAAATATCAAAAACTACTAAGCCGATTTCGATAATTCAAATGAACTCAAAATATATATTTTACACCAAAGGGAGATTTAAAGAAAATTTAAAAACATTGGCGCTATTTACAAAAATATTTTCACAGAAATGTTTTTTTGTATAGAAAAATACGCTTTCAATGAAACAAATAGGGATAAACATATATAATCACTCTAAAATACCAGATTAGCATTTGTTGTCGTATTTATTACTGAAATAAAGCATAAAATAGTTTTGGCCGCCTAAATCGTACAAATCGACCACTGTGCGCGGGCTATTTACTATGTACAGCGCCTTAGGTATGTACAAGCAACTTTTACTATGGGGCAAAGTGCGAAAACGCGAAAAAAAAAATCAGCTGCTCCATTCATTTGATGCAGAAGGCAGCTGATATTTCGTAGTAAAAGTTGCTTGTATTGGTTAGTAAAGCGACCCCTTTCAGTGTCACACACATGACCTTTGTGAAACATCCTGTAGGTATATGGCATTTTCTATCTACGTAATATAAGTAACTGTTTGAAGTGGGGATATCCGGCAAATCCGGCTAGTTTCATTTCATCCGGAGACCTTATAATAAGATCCTTATGCACTGAGAAGAAATCGAGCTAGGCTTTATGCAAGCTTATCTATTACTTTTTTTAAATAAATCCACGGTTGATGTGAGCACTGGGCAGCCAGACGGGTTTCTACAAATAAGATCGTTGGAATTTCTTAACTGAGTGCACAAAACAACTTTCAGGTGCGTAGGTACCTACCTGATAGAGCCAGGGCATTGACGTAAATGATCTGGTAGACGGCGAAGATGAACTGGCAGTTTAACACGTTGCAGTCACCCCGTATAGCGCGCCCCATGTCGCCGCACGTGCAGTTGTGGAGCACCCTGGAATTAGACGATTTTGATGTCTAACATTGGTATAATCTGCGCGCGTTGAGAATGGGTTGCGATGCGACCTTTTGGGACTGAGACGCTCGCGTTTTGCAAACTCGCGTCAAAGCAACCTTGTCAAAGTAAAATAAAGTAAATTTCGATTTAGTACTTTGACAAAGTTCCATCCCATTCTCATCGCGCGCGGATTAATACCTTCTTACTTACACTTACCTAACTTGGCTTTAGGGGGAGCACAATGCGACGATAAACAAGTTGTATGTATGTATGTATGTTTGTATGTATGAATGTTCGTTCGACGATAACTTGAGTAAATTTAGTCGGATCGTCATGAAATTTGATGGGCAGGTAAATGAGGCAAAGATAATTTTTAAGTTTGAACATGAGCCAAATCGGTCCAGGGGTTGCTGAGATATGGGGTTGCGAGTTCATAGTTCGGGGCGAATCACTAGTTTACACGTACATAAATCCATTGAGATCCTCATAGTCGCTGCAGCCAGCGTGGCACGGCGAGAAGTAGGTTGTGAGCGAGTCCAGCATGCACACTGGCGCTAGACCGTACCGCTCTGACGAACACCTGCAAACAGAACATATTATCATCATCATGATCTCTCTTTCTTATCGACCTGCTCGCGTAGCATGAGGCGGTGTTAGAAAGTATCTACTCTAGTAGTATATCGGTTTATGGCTCTAGTAAAGTATATGGGTTTAAAACTATAAGTATCACTCTTTTGTTTGAAGTAGAGCGGGATGGACAGTCCTAAACTCCTAACACTCTAACACCGCCTCATGCTACGCGAGCTGGGGCCTTATCCTGTAACGCAATGGCGTGTCGATGGCGTCCCAGCAGAAGGACAAACCGGGGTTTCCGCTACAACCAGAGGACTCTAGAATTAGAATCAGAATATTCTTTGCTGTACCTACTACAAAAAAATTAAAAGGACCGACAGCACAAAAAAATCCTGCAGAAATCTGGGGGCATGCTAGTGCCCCCGCCAAGACGAGTAGCGAAGCTCAAGGGTCACTAAGTAGGTACTACCTTTTCTCGGAGCGCTTCGTCGTTTTTTTTAACCCTTATACATTGGACTAAGGTGTATCTACTCGTAAGTAGATAGATAGATAGATAAGACGTTTATTTGCATCATATGCACACACACACACACAACATGAATTATGAAGCAAATACACAGTAATAAAGTAAACAATAGGCACAAACAAAAGTAACTTAAACCTAAGTAAAACTATTACAGAAAAATACAAATTTGGTAGCCTATAGTAGAAATTTGGTAGCCTTTGTGCCTGTGAGTGAGTGTGAGCCACAGTGATGCAAAAGGGCCATACTTAGCTCAGTGGTATTTGCCCGAGAGCAAAGCACTGAAGAAGTACCTATAGTTTGTTAAGTAAGGGCGTGTAGAGCTGTTAGAAGCTTGGCTCTACATGGAATCTGATAGCTTCTTGACAGTGCGAGGTGTTTTGGCAATATGTTTTACATGAAAATGTTTTTGGTGGGATATTCCTTTATTGCTGCTTTCGACTCACCCGCAATGCTGGCTGCACTCCGGCTGCGTGTACCGCTCCCCCAGACCCTGAATGTGGTCGATGTCGCACCGGAGCACAGCGATTACGGTGAAGAAGGCAGCGGCCAGGACGGCAACCACGCCGCCGACCTTGGAGGCTGTCGTCGCCTTCACACCCTCGGGACGGCGGCCCGAGAAGCGAGCACGGAAGACCTGGCGGTTAAATGCATGTTACAGTTTTTAGAACCTCTGAATAACCAATCGGGGCCAATAGTTTAACGTGCCTTCCGAAGCACGGAATTGCCACTAGCCAATCGGTTAAGAATGGCTGGTCCATAAAGGATATTAGCGCTTCAAAATGCATGATGAGCTAGTTAGAGTTCCAGTCCTGACTTAAGGGGGAATAATATTAGGTAATTATTATTTGACCTCAAGCAACTTCAAGTAACTTTAGCGAGACCGAGAGTCGTGTAGAGAAAAGCTCGGATAGAATAATATATTAATGTATTTAGACACCACAACATACACATAAATACAATAATTGGGACAGGTACCTACACAATAAATACGTACACACGTGTACGTTGAACAACTGGAATACATCACAAACCCGAGCGGAAGAGAAACAAAATTCATTTCACAGGTAGGTAGGTACCTACTTACAGCTACGAAGAAAACGATGACGAAAGTCCTCAGGATGTCACCCACCACTCTTGAGGTTCTGCCGTCAGACCAATCAGGAGCTGCTTCGAAGTGATAGCGGGTCTGAAAATAAATGAAATCGCCGATATTAGTAAAATCAGGATGTACTCGTAAGTATCTTCCTAAATTTGCCGGACAAACGATAATAAAATGAAGTAGAAACCATGAATCGTTGGATCGACAACCTGGACTATTGATTTCCAAGATGATTTCCGAAGAAATTGTAGGTACCTACAATCAAACGCGACGCGCGAGGCGAAAATGAAGACGCAGAATCAGAAACAGGGGCAGACGTAGAGGCAGACAAATATACGTAAGTAAGTACCTACTATACGAGTATGTTGTGGACATAGGTAATTATATCTCACCTGAGTATAAACCCGCTCGTTCATGATGAAACCCCAGACACCAGCGTTGATCAAACCTAAGGCAACAGTCTGGACCAGAAGTGCTTTGTTCAGTAGGAGCCTCTTTAGCGTCTTGAACAATTCTGCAAAAGTGGTAAACGTTGAAGATCATCATCAACAGTTCCTGTAATCCCTAATCAGGGATATAGAGGCTTCTTAAATCAGTTTTCCATTCAGGCCGATTTTGCGCCTTCATCAAAAGCTCGGAAATGCTCATCCAAACTGGCAAACCAGAAGCAGACTGTTATAAATTCGTGAAAACTTTTGTGCGGTACGGCATGGGTAGCATGGATCAAAACGTGTAGCGTAGAGCTACCTAATTCGCGGGTAGCTCTATTTAGCTGTTTTCCTTTAAGACAGCGACTGGACCCCGTTAGTCCTAACATTTGATAGCCAAATCAAAGTCCGGTACCTAGAGGTATTGTGTATTGGTTCTGAATGTGGAAAAGATTTGATGCCGAAATCCCTGATGTCGAAAACCTTGGCCCAAAGTATAACGACCCACCCGAATCCTTCTTAGAAATCGCGTCCTGTGGCGGCAGCGGCCAGCCCTTGATCCTGTCCGGAAACAGCAGGAACAGGATCCCGAACATCAGGGTCAGCATCGCGAAGGAGAGCTGCCCCTTCCACCAGTCATCTCCAAGCGAGAGAGCCCCGAACCAGCTGCGAGCGTTCACGCCCACCGAGATACGGATGGAGATCAGGATTCCTGGAGGAATGGCAGGGTTTGGTTTTATTTTAAGTACTACGCGTCAGTTGACAGTCAGCGACACGCTAGGATACAAAATTCTAGCACTTATTGCACGCGGCATACGCGCGTCAATCGAAAAAATAAAGTACCTATTAGGTAAGGCCAAGTATGCTGTATCTTTCTGATAAAGAGGAATTTTGACGTCGTCTTTTTAATTTCGTCGATTTTTCGTAGATCATTGCTTCACACGAAATTAAAAAGATGACGTCAAAATTCCTCTTTATCAGAAAGACACAAGAGCAGCTGCCACGAGTGCTTACTGTCACTGTCACTGAAAGTGATAAGTTGGATAAACAACCTTACTACTATAGTATTAGGATACATCACACACGTCCGGCACAGCTTTTTCGCACTCAAGTTAACAAAACTTCGGTACCGGCTCAACTTTCGTGCTAGTAACCTCCTTACCATAGAAGTACGCAGCGTTAGCCGGATCGTGCTCATCCAGGTACGTGATCCCGTGCGCCCAGATGCTCACCCTCGCCAAAGAGCAGAGCAGAGCCGTCATAATAATCAGTGTTGTGCGTGGAGAGCCTGCGAACTCCTCCAGGGTTTCGGCCAAGGGTAAGGCTGCTGTGTCGCAGAGTTCTGGAAAAATAAGCAAGACCTCAGTTCCTTCTTCTTCTTTGTATGCCGTCTCCCTATCACCCCTAGGTTGGCGATTAGTTTGGCTATCTCGTCCACAGAACAGATGTATATTTTCTTCTTCGTTCTGTTGTGTCATCTTTCGAAGTCATCATCATCTGCAATCTTCGGAGATCAGGTTGATGATTCAAAACCTGCGCCAAACGAAAAGGATCTTCGTCTTCTTCATCGATTCTCCATGGCTGTTAATGGTGACCTTGTAGTGATCGCTTTAATTGGGAATGGTCATCAATCGTCGGACTGCCCGGTGAATAGGTACTTCGAGTGTGACAATCTCGATCTTCTATGTAGCCGGACGAAAGAATGACTCGCTGAAATTGCGAAGGTTTTGTAGCAAGGATTTCATAGGTCTTTCGTATCACGGTTGCCATTATCTGGCATGGCCAAGCTTCTCTACAATTTCTTCCCTGAACTGAGGGTCATTTCCTGGCAGATCGTAGGTAATGTACTCACCAACAAAGGGCCTCTCAACCTCGGGTTGCGGGAAGGCCAGCACCATCAGGCCAGTGGCAGCCGTGACCAGCAGCCAGGCGGCAAGGCTGTATTGCTTACTGCCGCGACCGAGCCACGCCACCGCGGCGCCTAGCAACAGCTCCGCACTAGCCGCGCCCATGAACACCCAGTCTGGAAGTTAGGAATATCGGCGATAAAATTCCAATTCCACCTGTCGAATGCATACTTTTGAAGTCTGAAATCCGGAATCTCAGTCGTTTAATCACCGATTTCGAAGAGGTGAAAAAATTATCATATTTAACCTTAGAATTAGGTAAGAGCTAACTTAACACAGCAAGTTTTATGTTGACATTCATAATAGGTTCGACGATATTTTCGTTGAAAAACTGATGTTAGTTTACTACATCAGTTTTTCGATTATTTTAATTAATTTTTTAGTGAATCTTGGATGGGGATCGATTTTGTTAGGCCGAGAGAATTGAGGCCTTCTTTTTGCAGCATTTTTTGATCGTTTCTCTAGGACAGAGGTCCCACCTAACGTATCAGTCATCTTGATCTAGAGTTTTTGTATTAAAATTGTAGAGTCGACCCGAGTCTACGTCATTTTAGGGCTTCAGCTCGCGTAGCATAAGGCTGGGTTAGAGCGTACCCTATCCATGGATTTATAACTCTAGCTATCCCGCTCTACGTCAAACAAAAGAGTGAGATACATACAACGTGTTACAAAACATCCTAACTCTTTTTACAGGGTGTAACCTGCTGGTCAACAGGATATCAATTCTGTAAAAAAAAGTACAAAAAATCAATGTTTATATCATACATAACCTCAAAATTTAAAATTTTTCATAACTTTTTGTTTGTAGTAGTAGCTTAAATTTAAAAATATGTTTGTGATTGTAAGTGCATGTGCATAGCTTTGAGTTGTTAAAAAATTTTGAAAGTCAATGAAAACAACATTAAATAATTACTTTTCTCCCGCCACAGCGTACACATTTTATTAATTTAAAAATCAACAGAACGTCAAAGAGCAAAAAAAATATTTATGTTGTGATCCCTATCACCGGGTGCTATTACCCTGTAAAAAGAGTTAGAATATTTTGTAACACCTTGTATAGTTATAAACCCATAGATACGCTCTTACCCAGCCTTATGTATGCTACGCGAGCTGGTATGTTATTTTATTTTTATTGTAGGTCGAAGGTTTTACCTTCAATAGCAGGAGATACAATCCCCGCATTGGCAGCCCTTCTGAGGAGCAGGTAAGCGTATCCATCATATAGGGTGAGGATCAGCAGGGTTCCTTGCAGGAAGAGGTCGAACCGAGGTAGGGGCAGCAGCAATCTGATGAAGGAGAGTGCCTTCCACCATACTGGAAGGCAAGAATTGGTACAGGTAGAGAATACATGTAGAAAGTACCGAAAATGTCAAAGGTTTACGTTCTGTCGACTGTAGGAGAGCACCTACACAAGACAGCACGTCGACCCCTTACACGCGTGCACTCTATTCATTTAACTACGTTACAGGCGACTTTGCAACGAAATATATAATGGTCCACGTGCACTTTTGTTGTAAAGACGCCCGTCACGTAACCGAGTAGAGCGCTAGCGTGTAAGGGTTGACGTGCTGTCTTGTGTACATAAACCTTTACATTTTCGTTTAAAACTCGTCTGTTAGTAGTAGGTAGTAGGTACAGGTGGCGCACTTATGCCGCGCGCGATAAGAGCTACCATGCGGTATCTGAGATTGTGGCCGACCGTACGTATCTACGGTCAACGGCGCCAAAATTTTCGTTGCAAAGTCGCCCGTAACGTAACTGAATAGAGGAGGTACATACATAATATGTGTACATGCGTGCAAGGAAAGACGTCGACTGGGAGCTATGGAGAAATTGAGAAAAAAACCACATTTATTATTATTTACATAACTTTTGTGTAACTTACTTGTATCACCTTCTAAGACGATCATTATGGTCCTTTTGTTGTTGCTCCTTAAGGTGGGAAGATAGCAAAGTGGTGGGAAATTCAAAATTTTCACAGTTTTGTACGTGAAATGAGCTATTTTTGTTCAGCGATTTTTCGTTCGCGGCAATAACATAAGTATTCTTTTCATTATTGTAAACAACAGAACAACGATAATTCAGCCGATTATGAGTTCTGGTCTTCAACAAGTTCTTTGGGCAGTGCCACTGCTTCGTAGAAAAATCGCTGAACAAAAATAGCTCAGTTTAGATATAAAATGTAAAAAACTGTGAAAATTTTGAATTTCCCGCCACGTTGCTATCGTCCAACCTTTCACTTCACCACACGTAGGTAAGTTCCTAAAATGGTTAATTTTCGTTCTTTTAAAATATAAACTAAAAAAAATATACAAATTCAAACACAACGACTCTAACCAAAATTTGCAATGAACTGAATTCCATGTGTTTGTTAATTACAACCGGCCTCTTGTGAACTGAATTTTAATCCTTTCGAAGATAGTGTGAAGATTATTGATATTGCCTACACGATAATTTGGGAAAATAATGTTAAACCACCGTGTATCAGGTGATTTATCTATTACTTACTCAATCAAAATTAACAAGTACCTACTTAGTAGGTATTACCTATGTACGTTAAATTAGAATATAGGATAGGATGTATGATTAAAACACATTGTATAAAAAAAATGTATATACTTGCAAAGGTAAAAAATCAATAACTGAGATTACATGCTTAATATTAATGCTTGGTATGATAAATTACCTATGTCAAGACTTATATGTTTTGAAATATTTTTTTATATCATGTATGTTTTTTTTATTTTAATATAACTTTGTTCACTGGAGTAAATACTTAAGACAAAATAAAAAACAATATAAATATTTGAGATTGTCACATAATCACAGTAGGTACCTGCGTTAAGTTACTTAACACTAACTTTAGACTCTGAAATACTTTGTTTATTTCACTGCTTATTTTGTTCAGCATTTTAAAAAAAAAAAACGTCTAAGCATGGGGAGAAACTATCTACAATAAGTAAGCAAATATTGCGTCCCTCAAAAAATGTTATACATTTTCGAAATACTTAGATACTATCTAGGTACTCCTAAAAGGTACAAAAACTCCTTAACTCTAGGTACTCTACAATTGTGTTACAGAAAGGTCCTAGTCGTAGGTATGTACTCGCTGAAACCATTAGTAGGTAGGTACAATGTAACTTTCACTATCCAGCGGAGGTAGCATGACTTTTATCGAGGCGGATTTATCCAACAAAGTGGCGGTTTATCAGCATTTTTGAGGTCTAAAGTGGGTTATATATCGTCGAGAGCGATATATAACCCTCTATAAACGTCAAAAATGCTGATAATCCGCCATTTTGTTGGATAAATCCGCCTCGATAAAAGTCATGCTACCTCCGCAGGTATCTACTGCGAAATACCGAAAAAAAAACAGCATCTCCCTTTGTAGGTACATTTCAGAGGCCCCTGGTTCATACTGCTGATGAGTGGAAAACACTCATACACCCCCTCAAAATGAGAATGTATTCACTGACTGGACTCAGTATCTAGTGTATCAAGTGTCTCATGCTTCTACTCAAGATCGACCTCAGAGCTTAAGGGTGGCATTATTAGTCGTCAACTCAAGATCGAACTCAAGTACGTGATCTCAGAAAAGTCAAATGATAATGTCAAGCCTTGGCTAATATCAATGTCAATCTCAAGATAGTGTCTATTAATATGCTGACAGCTACTCAAGTTTGACATTAGCCAAGGCTTGACATTACGATTTGATTTTTCTGAGTTCACCTAGGTACTTGAGATCGAGCTCAAGTAGGTGATCTCAGACGACTATTAATGCCACACTAAATGCCATTTTTAACCCTTACCCAGGCAGTGGTAGTATATGGATACCATATTAAATTAAACTCTCGGTATAGCGTCAAAAACCAAATATGAATATTTAATATAGCTCTTCCAGCCTCATTCTCTAAAATATCCACCGTAAATGTCAAAAAAAGATTGTTCATTTAAATAAAGGCTATTTTCGAGTGTTTTGACGCTCAATGGTTGAGTGGATTTTTTTTTAGAGAATAGAGGCTCAGAAGGGTTAATGCCACCCCTAAAGTTCGACAGGACCTTTTTGTAACACGCTAACACCCGTTCCAAACCAAAATTAACTACAGTGCGACATAAAAGAGTAGAAATTAAATGGCAACCATTTTTTATAGTAAAGCCCACCACTTTGATATCGCACTGTAGTTAATTTTGGTTTGGAACGGGTCGAATCGCGAATCGTTCGAACAGGTTCCAAACCAAAATTATGTCTGAATATCGCGAATCATTAAAAGTTACACGTAGTTAATACTATAGCTCCTTCACCACACCGCTCAATTGCTGGTGGATTCCCTCAAGGTCTTCTCGATCCAGGGTATGAAGGCGGTCACCCGGGAGTAGACTCCTGGGAAGCCAGCCTCAGCGCACTTTCTTCCGAAGGAGACGATGCCGATTTGGTAGAAGTAGGTGATGCGCGTTTGGGAGTTCCACTGTGGAGGAAACGAGGTTTTGTCAAGAAGGTTGTGTATACAGGGTGTTGTTTTGGTTAGTGACACCCGACTCAGGGAAGATAGTTATAGTAACGCCTGAAACTAAAATAAGTTTATTAACGGTTTCACTTACTTTTATTTTGTCGGAATAGCTTAACCTTTAAATCGATATAAAAATGTGCAGTGCTTACAAAAGTTTAAGTTTTAATAAGTTTTATTTTTTTTTTAAATTCTCAAACTACCTTGTTCAATTTGTTCTATAATGTATAATCTATATGCGGACACCCCGGCCTTCACAAAGCGCGCGCGCGATGTGGGCATGTGGCGCCTGATAATTCGAGTGCGGCGGATTTTTGGGGTATTTTTCACAGTTTTTTTTTTTACTTAGAGTCGTGTAAATAATTAGATTCAGATTCATGCATTTATTTGTGCGAGCAAGACCCGAACAGACAATTTATTTGTACATTTAATTACACCTGAGTCGGGTATCACTTTACAAAACAACACCTTGTATAATTTGCGTGGACATCAAAGGGAGAATCCAAACTGATTGCCAACCACCGATACGCGATGGCAAATACCTAAGTATTTTTTTGTCTCACGGCGAACGAAACTAGTAAAGCTAGACGATAAAATCCGCCTGCCTGTATTATGTTTTATGAAACAGCGTCCAGGAGGCAGGGGGTCTACCGGCTAAGACGAAGCCGATTACCATTGGTGAAAAGGGAAGTTCGATTTTTGAAAAATGTACTGCCACACAGTTTATTTTACCAACCAGTAAATTTTTCATAATTTATCGAATTTCTATTTTCGCCAAAGGTAATCGGCTTCGTTTTAGCCGGTAGACCCCCTGTAGAGGCGGACTATGGCGCGGCCCGCCCCGCCCCGATCCGCCGCTAGTGGCGGATTTTTGCGTTGCGATGCGCCCCGGCCCGACCCGACCCGATCCGCCGCGAACTGACAGCCAAAACCATAAAATAAAAATAAATAAATGGAACAAAATAACAAAATAAAAAAACAAAATAAATGGAAACTTAACATCAATTTCCTAGAGTAGTGAGTGACGCTTTAGAAACGAGAGAAGAAGAATTTAAGACCATAACATGTTCCGTATTGTAGACGTGTGTTGGACGCCCCAGGCTTTAGTTAGCGTCTCACGGCGAAACCTATGCCAGGAATAAACTCACAATAGGCTGCATAAGCGGCCCGCCGCTGTCCCCCTGGCACGCATCCTTGCCTCCCTTCTTGAATCCGGCGCACAGCACGCGCTCGTCGATCTTCTGCGCCTTGTAGTTCTTGTATGCGCCCGCGCAGAACTCGTTGCTCACCACCGGCAGCTGGAGCGCTTGCAGGTGCGTCGCTGAGGGGCCGCCTGGAGGGATGAAAAAAAAAAGTTGCTAGATACTTAGTAGTCACTAGCGTATTTAGGAGGGGGGGGGGGGTTGTTGTATGCTTTTTTATCTTGAAAACCTATGAGTTGATGGAGATGAGAGGTTAGAAAGGGTCATATGCATGGAAATCACACAACGTGAACCAGCATCATTATCAGCCCATTTTATCCCATTACTAAGATAACTTGTACAATTAATTGTATGTACTTGTACATGTCCCACTAGCTGGGCAAAGGCCTTCTCTCAGAGAGAGAGAGAGAGAGAGAGAGAGAGAGTTCCGGCTTAATTGCATGCCCACTGCAATGCAAGGCAGTAAGTAGTAAAAAGAGAAAGGCATAGACTTATTGAGAAAGGTAATTTTCAATGGCCTAGTGGCCTAGTGGTAGTAGGTACCTTCAGTCGGCCACACGTTAGGATACCCCTTTTTGTTCGATTGGCGCCCTTATACCTTAAGAGCTGCCATGGGGTATCTGTGACTGTGGCCGACCGTACTTGGGGCAAGCTTTACTTACGGAACTCGGTGTCGCCCCACCCAGCGATGATGGGTTTGTAGTCCACAAAGTTTCTCGCCCTCAGCTCAGTGTCTTTCGGCATGCAAATTGGTCTGATCAGATCTGAAAAGAGCATGTAAAAATATGTCAACAAAACTAGCTGTTGCTTGCGACTTCGTCCGCGCGGACTGTTGAAATAGTAGTAGTAGTAGTAAAAGCATTTATTTTTGAAATTAGTGACAAAAGTTACTTAGTAAAATGCCTGAACAACTGACTGACCATCTAGAATGGAAATACTCTAGACGTCTTTCCACCTAGAGAGTTGACTGCGCAAAAAAATCGTCTCTACCAAACTCTAAATTATTTAGGCTGTGATCCTATCACCGGGTGCTATTACCCTGTAAAAAGAGTTAGGATATTTTGTAACACGTTGTATAGTATGCAGCTATCGAAGGGAATTGTAACTTTTTTAGACACATGGTATCCTGTAAAAGTCTCGCCCAGCAAACGTACCAGTGAACTCCACCTGTCTATCCAGCACCAGGATGGCGATATCGTTGGTGAAGGCTTTGGGGCTGTAGTCCTCGTGTTTGATCTTCAGCTTGATGGGCACGTCGATGGGGGTAGCCCCCTCATCCTCCCTGGCCAAGTCCAGCTCGCCCAGGCGGATCACGTAGCTGAGGTGGGAGGGAAATTAATTTAGTCTATGAGATCGGTTGGCAGACCACCAGCCAGATGGTCCGACGACATAGCCCAAGTAGCCGGAAAACAGTGGTTGCGCCTGGCGCAGGATCGTGAGAGGTGGTGTGAACATGAAGAGGCCTTTACTCAGCAGTGGGTGCTAACAGGCTGATGATGATGATGATGAGGCAGGCAGAAAAAGTTGGACCGACCAAATCCGCTCCACACTCAACACCACAGTATACGATGCCATGCACTCAGCCGCAGATAGGAACAACTGGCGACGCATCGTACGTCACGAATTGCTCATGACCCTCAGTGATGAGGATGCCGATGCAAGGAGGAGGAGGATGAGGCAGGCAGATATGGGGATAGATATGGGGAGATGACGGCGCAACATCGGCCAGATTGGAAAACTGTTTTGAGAGCCCTATGTCCCTGATTAGGGATAACAGGAACTGACGATGATGATGATGATGAGGCAGATAGATGCCATCAACATTTGGCGATGACTACTACAGATTCCGTAGACCACGATCCCTACGAGAGAACCATTATGTCAACTACGTATCTCAACTTTCTTCGGACACAGCTGATCCACATCGCGAGGGATAGAACTCAATTGATGGTCACGATCCTCAGCATTGAATTACGACTGGGGACTGAGTCTGTAACGCAATGGTGTCTAAATGGGCTCCTAGTTGACGGCTTCAATTACGATTTATTAACGGTGTCGGTCCTATTCTGATTCTAATTCTAGATCATAGTTCGCTGGTTGTAGCCTGTAGGAGAAAAACGAGGAAACCCCGGTTTTGTCCTTCTACTGGGACACCATCGACACGCCTTTGCGGCCCGGATGGATGAAACAGATGTTTCGTGCTGATATGGAGCTGCGAAATCTACACCACATCTTTCTGCCTATCTTAGGGTCCAGAGAGATTGTTTGGCTGGCGACTACCTCAGTGTCCAATCTAGAAAATAAAGCCGTTGGCAACTGGCTTCGAACCTGGGAATTTAAGCCACTAAACTTTGGGGCAAGATTTAAATCAGGGTCAGGCTGCTACTACTTCTGCTCGCGATGTAGGTAACCCAATGTCTCAAGGCCCTACAGAATTAAAGGTCAGCCAGACCTACGTCAAATTTCATAACAACATTTCTTGTCCAAGTGACGTCCACTTCTCAGTTGGACGCCGATTGAGTTCAATGTCTTAGAACCAGTTTTGCCGAGTTTATCTAAAGTAAACACACGAGAATCATCTTGCGTCGAAAACATCCAGGCAGACAGACATAAGCTTACAATATTCAATTGTAAGATGGTTAATCCATCGTTTGTTCTTCAATCCACGATATTATAGCAATAAAATCTACCTACCTATCAAATTTTTGCTGGCTTATTTTCACGAAGACTAATGTTTTCGATGGATTTTGGTGGCATATTTTCAGATTTCAGTCCTCTCTCCTCCTAGTTTTTGTTCTTGGTTTAGTGTTTCATAGACTCTGTCCGTACTTACTTTACAACATGATCTAAGCATATTATGTCTAAATGGCAAACACACTATAAAGTAAGTAGTAAGATATGAGGTAAGTAAGAAAATGATCCAAGGCAGACGATGATGATGATGAGTCCACAATTAGCTGGTATCTACCTGCGCGCGCGCCGTTTCATTCGAAACAGGTTTGTTATAATAAAACATAGCACGAATCAGCACGACCCATTCGCATGTTATTTATTGCTCTTCGAAATTAATGTAAATGTAGTGTTTTGCATAAATAAATTACCTAGTATTGTTATTACCTACCTGTTTAAATATAATTTTCTCATCATTAAGTACCTACCTATGGTGATGCAAAAGTAATATGGAAAACTCTAAGTGCGTTGTTTATTATAATGACTAATGTAAAGGTCCTTCGAGCCGGATAGAGCGTCAAACTGTTCCGTGATATTTAAACATGTCATTAGCGTATCTTTGAATGAGCGAAGTGCGATTACACATGAATTGTATGCACTGAAATGGCTTTAACCTTCTATGCTGACCGACCACTCAGTATAGTAGGCTTACTATTGAATTAGCTTTTCGCCCGCGACTTTGTCCGCGCGAACTGAGATAAAAGGTTGCAGCTCTATTTTCTCCGCTATCGACGACATACAGGAAAAAAGCTAGAAATAGATTAAAAAATATTTATTCTTGTAGGTACAACGTTTGGTAGCCCGTTTCACCCACTTGGGGGTGAATTTTCGAAAAAATAAAAATGTATGTATTTTTGTCCATAGTAGGTATCCGCCACTCTAGGTCAGTCGTACCGTACTCTACAATCTGAACCAATTTCGCAACACACCGGCGCCTGCGCCGAACTTGGGATTCCCCGCGTGGTAACCGGAAAGGTCAGTAGCGTTGGGGACCGGAATTTGGATCCGGTGTCTTTAAACTTGACCGCGGGGACCTTGAACGATATTGGTCCGAGTGAATGTTTGTCTTTGTTTGTCATTGGATATTTCGAGATCGGCGAATAAACGTTTGAAATTCCAGATTTGATGGCCCTTCCAGAAACGGTCTTGGGGCTGGAGTTATACAGTAAGTCTATGACAGGGATCTATCTTAGAGCCGTCCGTCATCGAATTGGTCAATGACCGAAAAAAATATCAAGATACATCGTTGCAAGTCAAGATTCTCTCCAGATAGCCAAGTAATGTAAGATAATGGGAATGGTAACTCTATAGATTGATGTGCTATCATATCATCAACAGATACAATGCGTGCCACGAAAGAAGAGACTTGAGACACCACGTGGTTTGACATGCGCAGTGACGGTTTATAGGTATTAGGTCTGAGTGTGGGAATGGACCGGACATCATCGGGGCGGCGGAAAGAGGTGCGGGACGCGCCGTCAAGTCTCTTCTTTTGAGGCACGTATTGGTTGTACTTACAGATCGTTCTCATGTCCATTGACGCAGTGGGCGGCGGTCAGCACGTGCTCAGAGCTGATGAGGGAGCCCCCGCAAAGCCAGTTGGGCGTGTCGGAGCGCCGGTTCTTGTAGCCCAGCAGCGCCATCCAGGGAAAGTCCGCTGTGAACAAAATATAAAGAGAGGTTCATAAAAATAAAAGGAGTAACCTCGAATCAGCGTTATTGCGACGCTTACCAAGCCACAAGCACTACTTGTCGATGCAGAGTGGATTTTTTTTTACTCGGCTGCCCAAAAGGAGGGTTTTGCTTTTTTATAATTGTTAGTTATTAGAGCACTGCACCCAACTACAAACACAATACCTGGAACAATGTCCCAGGCACTGCAGCGCCGAGTGGTCTTTTCACCCATCTAGTGTGAGTGAAGGTGCCACTGGAAGCTGTATAAATAATTTCATTACGTAAATGCAAAGGCCTTTATATAGTTAGAGCATTGGGTGAACCGAAGTTTGCGGGTTCAAGACAATATGTCTCAAGTCCTTTATATATTTTAAGTGTGTACATATTTACAAACATGTCTTGAGAGGAGTAACCTAATTCGCTCGAGTCAGATAAAGCCATAGAACATACAACCTGTCGCTACTAAGTAGGTAGGTACTAAACAAATGAGTCTTCTCGGGGTAGCATATCCTAGACCGGAAGAATATAAGTTCCTCAACCTCGGTGACGTTCTAAAGCATATGACCTCGGTATTTGCACATCCTGAGCAGGATAAGGACGGGGGTGACACAAAAGATCCCACTGGGTCGAAGTGTCCGGGGCTCTCAGCCTGGCCCCATACTGATAAGATAAGAATAAGAAGTACTAAAGATAGTCGTGCAACATTAGAAATACACCTGTCCCTGCGGTAAAGTTTAAAGACACCGGATCCGAATTCCGGTCCTCAAGGCTACTGACCTTTTCGGCTACCACGCGGGGAATCCCGAGGGTCGGCGCAGGCGCCAGTGTATTGCGAAATTGGTTCCGATTGCAGAGTAAGAGTGCGACTGACCTACAGTGGTAGGTATTATGGACAAAAATATAGCTCAGTTGGAGCACAGTACACTCCAAGGACCGAAAGCGTAATAAGAAGGAAAGATAGTACACACGACGGCACGTCAGACTGTACATTTTTGTTGTAAAGTCGCCCGTAACGTAACCGAGCAGAGTGCTAGCGTGTAAAGGTCGACGTGCTGTCGTGTGTACCTACACTCCCAATAAGAAAACTAAGAGTGGATACGAAGATGCATTGAGTAAAAAAAACCGGTCTTCAGGGCGCCTCTAAGGCCTTTGCATCTACGTACCTAATGAGATGATTTTTACAGCGTCCAGTGGCACCTTCACTCACACAAAAAAAAAACAGCTGTTCCATACAAAAGGTCGACTCAGTACTGCGCCAAATGTATGAAACAGCTGATATTTTTTTCGCTCCATTTTTGTCGCCACCTACTACAAGTTGTTTGTGTTGATCACTTAAAGTTCCGCTATCGACTTAGAGTGCACCCTGTAGACGGGTGAAGAGAACACTCGGCGCTGCAGTGCCTGGGACATTGTTTTTAGATGGAGTAGGCTTGCCCAGCACCTATACCATCCTGGCATCCCTGCCTGCCCCTAAAAATAAATCTTACCCAGCTTAGCATCATCGCCGCCGACCACCCTCCCGAAGGAGGCGTTGCTGAAGCCGCACACTGGAGGCTCCAGGAAGACGTTGAAGTTCTGGTTGTCAGGCATCTTGATCGGTGCCGGACGCGGGGCGGGGGGGATGGTGGTGGTGGTGATGGCGATCGGTGATTGGGTGGGCGGCGCCGACGGGATGCCGGCGCGGGGGCAGCATACCTGAAAGGGGGTTTCCGGAGAAATAAACGTTCTTGCTCGAATGACGTGATAACGCGCCATTTAAGGCTGGAAGATAGCAGCGTGGCGAGAAATTCAAAATTTTCACAGTTTTTTTACATTTTGTAGCTAAACTGAACTATTTTTGTTCAGCGATTTTTCGTTCGCGGAAATAACATATTATTCTTTTCATTATTGTAAACAACAGAACAACAATAATTCAGCCGATTATGTGTTCTGGTCTACGACAAGTTTTTGGGGTAATACCACTGCTTCGTAGACCAGAACACATAATCGGCTGAATTATTGTTGTTCTGTTGTTTACAATAATGAAAAGAATACTATGTTTTGCCGCGAACGAAAAATTGCTGAACAAAAATAGCTTAGTTTAGCTACAAAATGTAAAAAACTGTGAAAATTTTTAATTTGCCGCCACGTTGCTATCGTCCACCCTTAAGGTGATTTAAGGCGCCATTTAAGGCACCGGCAAAGCAAAACCTGTTTTCTGAATCTGAAAAAAAAACGCAACTGCATCACAGTCTTAGCAGGCGGGACCAACCCAAATTAGACCCAGGTTCAAACATAATGCGGGACTTGCTAAGACTGTGATGCAGTTGGGTTTTCTTTGTTATTTAACAGATTTATTTGTTTTTATTTATTTACACAGTCAAGTTTTTTAATTTTTGTTATTATTGTATGGTTATTTTGACTGCGGTGTCTGGGGTGCATCCCTAAGGGCTCTACATTTTTTTATTCTCGCTGAATCCCCAATTTCATTCTTTCAGTAAGTTAATTATAATTTATTCTGCGTCTTTAGTAGAAGAAGAAACTGGAAACTGGACAAAAATAAATGATTCAATCTTTGTAAGCAATAATTTTGTCAAATGTTCAGAAACTGCCATAAAAGTAGGCAAGGTCGTTGTCAGCATATTATTTTGTACCTGCCATTGTGGTAATTGCATGCTATAAAAAGTTGTGGTTTTGTTTGCCTCCACTTGCATACTAATACATTCATACATACTCGGTATATGAAGGTACTTTTTATGACTCCATAATTTGGAATTTCATAGAGTTATGAGAAGAATTTCCCATAAAATTATTGCGTTTGACGTCACACTGCGCCTGCGCATCTGAAGTTAGATAACATCCGGTATTTTGTTCTTATCATCTTATCCGTGAACCTTCTCACAGTGTACTTCTAACAAAGTATTGATAATAAATGTTTTGCCGACTAGTACGGTCGTCCAGAGTCACAGATACCCCATAGCAGCTCTTACCGCGCGCGGCATAAGGGCGTCAATCGAATAAAAAGCCTGTACCTAAGCATACAGTGCAGCGTCTGAGAGTCCACTTCACAAACCTTGTAAGTGGAGGTGCTAATGACTACCACTACGAGTAAGTAGAGGTGATAATGACTATAACAGCGTTGGCGATGCAACTTCCGACATTTAAAGTACCTAATCCTGCTATTGCCTTCCGACTTCTAAATCTGCAATATTAGCTGGAGAGTGATTATTAGCTGGTGAACACTTTCAAAGTAAAAAAAAACGCAATTTCAACCGCGACCGTCCAAAGAAAAATTGTATTCCTCATCAGCGGAGTCTAAACAACCAGCCTAGAAGCTCCCAGCCTTGTTCGACAAAATAAGTAGATTGGTCACACACAGCTCTACAGCTACATGATTCAGAAGCCTGGGAACAGCTAGGAAAAGTTAAATACCTGGCTTCGTCATTCCACTTTGTCGTTCCACATCCAAAACCGCAAATGCAGCTTTTTTACCAAAATCTTTTTTTCAGCAGAGGAATCCATCAAGCACGTTTCCCATCGCACATATGACCGTGATGAGTGGAGAACCTTTGTATATGGTCACGATCCTCAAAATTGAGGGCCGGAGAAGGCGAAGACTTACCTTAGGACTGTTGACCTTAAATCCGTAGCCGGGTTGCTCCTGGCTGTCTTCAGATTGCTGACCATAGCCTGGTGTCCTGAGTACAAGGCATTGGCCTTGTACTCAGGACACCAGGCAATGGTGATCGGGTGATCGATTAAGTACACACTTGGATATAAGTCCAAAATTACCTACCTTAGGACTATTGCCCTCAAATCCACAATGCGCATTCCGCTGGCATTCCGTAAAAGCTGAACGGAAGTTTGGATATAAGACACATGGATATAAGTCCAAAATTACTCACCTTAGGACTATTGCCCTCAAATCCGCAATGCGCCTTCCGTAGAAGTTGCACGGTAGCCGGGTTGCTCCTTGCTGTCTTCAGCAATGCCTTGTACTCAGGACACAGGGCGATGGCTATGCAGCTCCCGACGCCGCCGTCCACTGTGTCACAGGTCTCTTCTGCGAGGAGATTGTGAGAGAAAGGTTAGATATGGTGGTCCGTGGTAATACAGAGGCAAAAGAATAGGTATTTTACTTTATTGCTACGGAAAATAGAGTCGATTGGTTTCGACTGTGAGCTATCTGAAAGTTGGTGTGTCAGTATAGGCAAAGTGGATCATGTAGGTTTGTGATAATATTCATAATTATATTAATATTTCTATGATCAATGACTGATAGTATTTATGAAAAGAAACGGAACTATTGAATAATTTATACGAGTTTTTAAGACGCTGAAAACGGGAAATGGTAGAAGTCGTCTGATGATTCTTGAAAGTGATTTTTCGAAGGTGAATTGAACACTATGTATTCTGTTCATTCAACACAGTCTCATAACAATAGGCACTAACATATAAATAATATTAAAGAAAGATTCCGCGTCCTTGCACATAGAGCAATCATAAAGTTAATACAGCATCCGCATTGTACACACGTCAGCACGTCGACCTTTACACGCTAGCACTCTACTCGGTTGCGTTACGAGCGACTTTACAAAAAAAATGTACTACACTCTGACTTGCTGTCGTGTGTACTTTTATTGTCTCTGGAATTATATAATAAGGTAAAATTAAATCAATGTGTATGTATGTGTACGTTAGGTACCTACTAGGTACTTCGCGTATGTACCTATACCTGTATGTCTAACTCTAACAGCAATTTTGAGAAAATAATTTGCCAAATGCAAGTTAAAGGACATCATTTAATTTTGAAACCTCGTCAAACTATTTTCAAGAAACAATAGTAAACTTTGTAACATGCAAAGTCGTTGATGGCTAGATGTTGACGAGACACCAGTAGCTCGTTGATTTGAAATCATAATAGGGCTATGTGACTTTAACCCAATCACTTAAAAGCTATACAAAATAACTCTTCAATGTAGAGTAGAGCACACTAAATATAGCTTAATACAATGTTCCTAATCTACGCATTTTCTTTACAGATTCTTTTTCATGACGTGAGTTTCAATCATCATAAAGTCAATGCAAGATCGACCTTAAATAATCTTTCCAGTGGCGTAGCTAGGTAACCTGGGCCAAGCTAGGTTACTAGGGCCCTGGGGCAAAAAACAAACTGGGGCCCCAACTAAACTGTTTTTTTAACTAAACCCGAAATTACACTTTTTTTTAGCCTAGACACACTTTAAGAAGTATAAAAACGTAGATATCGGTTTTAGTCTGGTACCTACCTAATGAAAAATTAATATCATGGCATCCGTGGCCCGGCACCTACAGCTTGTGTGAGCTTTAGTGATTACCACTTTGACGCAATTCCAGCTAGTTCATTACGGTTGTCGGAGGGGACCCCCTAAGCTTGGAGGCCCCGGGACATAGACCCTTCTTGTTCCTACGTAGCTACGCCACTAACTCTATCTATCAATTCAGGGTCAATCAGTCTACGCATGTCGAATTGTAATCTCCGATGCGTGATGTGATCATGAAGTGATGCATGGTCAGACACGATGTCATTGACATAGACGGGTTTTGTTTTGTTTGACGACTGCTCGCGGATCGGAAATACATTTTGGGATTTCCCCACGTCATTTGTGAATGTGAAAAGTTCCGTAAACCACAGTTATCTTCACAGAGGATCTTAAGGAAAGTCCGGTCATATTTTTAAGAAGTTATAGCCCTGAACTAGTAGTAAATCAATGAGGGCCACCACGGTCATAAAGTAAAGCGTTATCTATCTATCTCTCTATCTTGAACTTACGAGAGATGCAAAGGCCTTAGTTTTTTTTTCTAGGGTGGTATTCTAGAACGCTACTTAAACTCAGTTTAAACAGAGTTCAGACTGTCGATATAACAGTGTATGTTTTGATATGAAGGGAGGGATATTCAAATCAAAACATGCACTGTTTTATCGACAGTCGACACTACTAAACAGAGTTCAAGGAGCGTTCTAGTTTGAACTGAGTTTGAAATGATCTTGAACTTACGAGAGAGAGTGAACTCGGAAAACAAAAACAAAAACAACCTTGGCTACTGTCAATGTCAAGTGTCTAATAATATGCTAACAGCTACTTAAGTTTGATAAGAGACAAGGCTTGACATTAGCATTTTTGTTTTCTGAGAGCTGACGACTATTAATGCCACCCTTAGTATTCCTTGATAACTTCACCAATATTAATCACAAATTTAGAGTAGGTATTCTTCCATCACCACATACAACAAGTAAGTAAGAACAGGGTATATTTTGTGTGTAAGTAACAGGTTTATTCATTGACACAGTGTTAGCACGTCTTAAAAATAACTTCTTATCTGAATTAGTGACAATATCCACCACCCACCACAATGACAAGATACTTCGTAACATTTTAGTGGGTTGGAAGCAGAAAAGTGTGTTCTAATGTTGTAGTTCAGGGGGTCTACCGGCTAAGACGAAGCCGATTACCATTGGCGAAAATCGAAGTTCGATTTATGAAAAGTTAACTGGGTGGCACAAGGGTGGCAGTACTTTTTTCATAAATCGAACTTCAATTTTTGCCAATGGTAATCGGCTTCGTTTTAGCCGGTAGACCCCCTGGATCGTACGCGAATATTCTAAAACAGTGACTTGTATTGTATAATTATTGAGTTATTGAAGAGAGATTCTACAAAGTGTTAGCAAGGATAAGGGTAACATTTAGGAATTTGAAAAGTCCTGGCAAAAAGCCGAAAGTCCGGACTATTAGGTCACTAAATGAAAATATTAACCACTTTGTTACAGTTAGTTACATTTTATATTTAGTTTTTTGATACATGAGAAGTTCGTAATTAAAGACTGTTTTGATATTAGATTACTTAATATGTAGTTTCATTACTCATATTCCATCTAACTAAAAAAAACAGACAAATTAGAGGGCCGAGCAAAGTCCGGACAAGAGTCCAAAATTCTGGACACGTCCGGACTTCTCCGGACGGATGGTAACCCTAGCAATAGAGTGTTTAGAAATTACCAAAAGAACAACAGTTCTGCTTTACAGCCACTGAAACGTTACGTTGTATTTAGAGTGTTATCATCAGTTTCGTTTTACTCATCAACACATGCATATCTATTTTACATGTACCTAGAGCGAAAATTGGTAACTTATGAAAACGTAGACAAGAGTCGAGTCTATGGCCACCCCCTTACGGTGGCATTAATAGTCGTCAGCTCAAGCCCGAGCTCAAGTAGGACAAAAACAAAATCACCGAACCAAAGCTCGAGCTTGAGTAGCTGTCAGCATATTAATAGACACTAGCTTGAGCTTGACATTGACATTAGCCAAGGTCTCTAGTCGATGAGCTTGAGCTAACGACTATAATTATTAATGCCACCCTTAGCCTAGCTGATGAGTAGAATGAGCCCCTATACTCTTTGCATAACTACTAAATTAAAAATGTAAAATACCCCCGACATTGTAGCTTCAAATTAGCATATCTCATAAATGGCTGAACCGATTTTGATAAAACATATCTAAGAACACTGGCTAGAAAACTTGCTTTAAAATTTAAGAAACCGCATCCAAATCGGTTCACCTACGGTGCCACAGACAGACATACACAAAGACCCCCTCACACACACACGCACGCACATAGCGGTCAAACTAATAACACCCCTCTATTTTGGTCGAGGGTTAAAAATTCTTGCCAAATGAAAATAAAATAATAAAATAATTACGGAATTGAGCAAAGTTGATTCCACTTCTCTCCTGGGTGAAAATTGGTGTCAGGGCTGGCAGTCCAGTGGTGGTGGTAACCACTTCCTTCGGTAGTTCATCTGGTATATCAACTTGTCCATTCTTGTCTTGTAGTTTGCCAGCTTCAGCATCATCAGAGAATACTGGTGGTTGGTCGTAATTGGTGCTAGGATTCCCATTGTTGTCTTCTGGTTTTTGATTGTTTGAAAACACGTTATAATCGTTGTTGTTGGCGTTATTTGCTGGAACCAATTGGGTGTCTTGATTCTGGTTATTGAAGTTCGTGAATTCATTATTGTTATAAACATCTTGAGGTGGCGACTGGTTTTCTATTTGAGTGAAAACGTTGTTGTTATTCGGTGGGTACTGGTTAAAGCCATTATTCTGCTGTGGATTCTGATTGAAGCCATAATAAACTGGTCTGCCATATTGATCATACTGTGCTTCAATGGGTTTCAATTCTGTTGGTCTATTGAAGGTTGGGAATGAAACCCCGTTTCCTTTTGGTACGGAAGTATCTTGGTTAAGATGTATGATTCCCGATAGTCGTCTTACTGTGTTTGGCACAAAGCTGAAAATCGATTGTCCTGGGTTTTGGCTCGCGTATCGGTCATTTTGGTTGTAGTTCTGGAAACCTGAAAGAAGTTTCAGATTCAGTTTTAGTTTCATTTTCGAACAGTTAGGTACTTACATGAAAAGTAACAAAACCTTTTTCGTTGTAGACTTTTTAGAAATAGCTGATTCCAAGAATTTTACAAACACGTTTTATTACTTTAGAACTAGAAAAACCAGCTCTACGCTGATGTTTTTTGTTTTTTTTTACCACAGTTTGCCATAACTTTATTACTCTAGCTACAATTAGCACCGTTCATTGGGTTTTTGTAGCTGACTACGGAACTAATAATAAGTAGTTGTACAGTTTTTACTCAGGTGCAAAAAATATCTAGAAAGAAACCAAATTATGTACAGTCGCGCATAAAAGTAGTAGGAGGTATTTTTTCTAAATGTAGAGTTACTGTTCTCCGTGAAAAGTCCTTTTATTTAAATTAAAAACTTATTCTTTTTATGATTTACTTGACATTTTAAAGGTGGTATATGTTTGATGATATGTTCTAAAATCTGACCTTTCAAAAGACTTTTAAAGTTGACTTTGGAAGCCAAATAAGCTATTTTAACATGCCAATAAAGTTCTTGTTAGCAATCAGTATGGAAATTAGGCACCTGTAGGATATCTGACAATACTATTGTAAGTTATATCTATAATCTAACCAGAATTATGCACCTAAGTACTTACCTAAAAATATAACAGGAGATCAAGTTTAAAACAAGATGCTGGCTTTGCACAGAAATGGGGTAGGCCATAGATATATTACTTCAAGAGTAGCATAAAGCCTGGTTAGAGCGTATCTAGTTTTGTTTTTATCTATCCCGCCCTACGTCAAACAAACATATGTGCATTATAACCCTCATATGTACTTCCTAACCCAGCCTTATGCTATGCATGCTGGTATATGGCCATTAAGGCGCTGGGCATAGTGAATTAGCCCGCGCGCAAAGAAAAATGCACAAAATCGATTACTGTATCAAATACACTAAAAAAATTGAGAATTTTCACATATCAAACCCTAGAAATAGTTGAGACCTATCGAACACAGCCAGTTTTGTGTTGATATCCATAACAGATTGCAATTTTGGTTGAAAAAAAGTGCGCCGCCTATTTTTTTTCAAGCAAAATATCTTCAAAACGTTTATGAGTGTCAACACGAAACTGGCTGTTTTAGATAGGTCTCAACTAATTCTAGGGTTTGATATGTGAACATTTTCGATTTTTTTTGTGTATTTGATACAGGAATCGATTTTGTGCATTTTTCGTTGCGCGCCTTAAAGTACGTAAATAGGTATAAAAGTAATAATATGACACGGCAGGCCTAGAACGAAGAGCCAAACCGAGATCAATAGCGCTCGACATAGTTCTCTCTCCCCCTCTAGTGACTTACATAGAGCGAGACACAGAGTGGTGTTTCGAACTGTCAAAGCTTGATATGGCCCGTCATGTAAGAGGCATGGAATTCCCAGACATAATCACATTAGGAGCCTCCCTGAAAATTGGGAATTCTTGGTGATATCGACGGGTATAGGAAAATCCTTTGATTTGATATTTAAAAGGGTTGTTGACAACTTTTATAGACTTGCATCGTGTATTTATGATTATCGAAGGTCACTTTTATCAATGACCCAGAGAACTTGTCTTCTACTTAATTAAATAAAATAATAGTTCAGGGTTATTTATTTTTAACCTATATTTTCAAAGTCGGTGTCAATCACTTGGCCTAAATATCGTATCTTATTTGCACTTTTAATATGTTATGCATTAAAAAATGGGTATGATTTAAACGGCCGGCAGTATATTCAGGTTTTGGTTGGCTCTAAAATGTTTTTGGTTGGCAAAAATAGCTAATTGAGCGGCAACTAGTGGCCAGTAAGAATAAAAAAAATGGTCAGCAAGTAATGTCATATTGGGCAGCTCCAAAATTGGTTGTATAGCTAATTAAGTATATGTTCAGCCATAAATGTAATTGAAAGACAAATTGTGAGCTACATTTAATTCAGTTTTGGCAAGCTGTAAAACTATTTTTGGTTGGCGAACTAACATTGTTCTTACAGCAATAAATGTACGCAACTTCTGTGCTGCATTACCTCCTCTAAGTAATTGAAAATCATTTAAATAATTAAATATTACCTACCTAACTTAGGGTTATTTTATTTGGTTAACCAGGTAAATAAAAATATTATGAATCGTATATTTAAATCAAAATGCTTTCTTTACAAAAAAGGGCATTAGGCAGGAACTAGGTATCATGTACAGATTATAAAAAAAAAATTACTTACGAGTATTAAATTTGGCAATAACGATAGAAAATATAGATAAAAAAAGCCAAATTTAAAAAAAACTTGGTTATTTCTTCTTTCCATCTTCTCTTTCGTGACTCTAGGTTCAAAGATTAAGTACCTACCATCTGTTTTCACTGCCAAAAATTACGTTAATCTTAATTCGTCGAATGACAACGCCCACACGCCATTGGTTGCTCGCATAACCCGCTTTTCCAGTAAACCGCACATCAACTAAACGAAATGAAGCTCATTTTAATTAATTTGCTAACCAATACTATAATTTGCAGACCCATCTATATTATAGCTTACAGATATTATTTTTGAGCTAACCAATTGTATAATCTTGCCGACCAATTAATTATTCTGCGTATCGTTTATTTATTTCGCAAACAAATTAATTATTAAGCTGATACAAAATGTTATTTCTTGCTGTCAATATTATAATTTTTTGCTAACCACTTATTGCGAATCATTTTGATTTTAGTGCCGGCAAAAAAATTGTTCGCTGCTCAAATGAAATAAAAGCTGCAATTTCTTGCTGACCAAATAGTTATATTGCAGCCTGAAAATTTACTTCCTTAAAAAATATCACATTAAATAATAAATTGCATGATGTGGGGGCACTTTTGTGCTTGAATAACTTATTCGACGAACAAATAAAAGTTTTCAGATCAAAAGCTGCACAATATTATTTTTTACATGGAACCTATTTGGCGATTGATAAGTCAGGCTTTTAATCCAGCTGCATTACCAATTAATTAAATAATAATTCATTAAATTATAATTAATTAAAAACACTCACCACCAAATTGACTTACAACTACACTGAAACACAAACATACACTCAGAACTGAACTCAAAATTCTCGCCATATTTAATTACGTTTTTTTTCACACACAAACTGGCCGGCACCTAATTTTCCGACTAAAAAACCGCTAGTATAAAAACTTTTTTTCTATAAAAAAATAATACGGACAACAGTCTTTGTTGCTTTGTGATCGCGGACTGACAATATTCTTTATAGCGAAGGTCTCGACTCGACGGTTCATATACGAAACAACCGTAACAACTTTGTGAACTTATAGCCTTTTTTTGGTCATAAAACTTGTCATTCTCTTAGGTCAGTGTGACCTCAGATTTAGCGGAAGAGTGGCCCGACCCTACTGATTTTATAGATTTTATAGTAAGTATGATTTCATAGCTTTTGCAATTCTCTTTCAGAATATGTTGCTAACTAAATCGAGGATTTTTTGTGGCTTAGGCCACTCTTCCGCTGAGTGCCTAAAATGTACCTAAGTAATTAGCAAAAAACCTTCTTAATTTACTGTGCAGGGTGTTTCAACAAGGTCCTGTGGCACTGAAAGGGGTCGTCAATCCAAGCAACATTTACTATGGGGCCAAGTGGAAAATCTTGAAAAAAATATCAACTGCTTTTGTTACAGTAAGTACACACGACAGCTTGTCAGACTTTTGTTGTAAAATGGCCCGTAACGTAACCGAGTAGAGTGCTAGCGTGTAAGGGTCGACGTGCTGTCGTGTGTACCTAAGTAAGATGTAGCTTGTACAATTGTACGTGTCCCACTAGCTGGGCAAAGGCCTTCTCTCAGAGAGAGAGAGAGAGCTTAATCACCACGCGTTCTCAATTTGTTACAGTAGTAGATATTTAATATTGGTATGGAACAGCTGATATTTTTTTCGAGATTTCGCACTTGGCCCCACGGTAAAATTAGCTTGTATTGATGAGTTAAGCGACCCCTTTCAGTGTCACTGGACCATTCTGAAACACCCTGTATACTTACTCGAAAATCAGTCTTTAGGATTACTTACAATTTTTTATAGTAAACTAGCTTTTGCCCGCGACTTCGTTCGCGCAGACTTATTTTTTTCTCTTTTGTTTTTCCGTTGTTTTTATGGTTATTCTACTATTCGGAGCGGAGAGAAATCCAACAAATCAAAAATCACAAAAATCGGTCCACCCGTTCTCGAATTATAAATGGTGTAACTAACACGACTTTGTTATATACCGTATTAAGATTTGCCTCTAAGCAACTTTAACCGGGTATAGATACAGCGCGGCGTGTTAATGTCGACGTGCTGTTGACTGTACATAGTTAAAATTAACTCTATGTGTAAATGGGACGATACTTACCCGCTTTCAACTTCTGCAGATGCGGCCTTTTTCCAATCTTGTTATGTTTCACGACTATCTTGTACTTGTGATTGCTGTTGTACACCTGATTGCCGGGCGCATATCCCTTGTGGGCCACGCTTATATTATACACATTGTTTTTTAAATGCGGATAACCATTCGTGTAGATCTTGTAACCATAGTTGGGGTAGCCATGATGACTTTGCGTATGAGTTGTAGGGTAATTTGGGTACCCGTGATGTCCGTAACCGTGGCAAGGTTTGTGACCTTGAATTTCAGGATACGATTTGTAATGTTCACCATATTGATAGGTGTATTGATGGCCATATTGGTGGCCGTATTCGTGACCTCCGTGGCAATCGTGGTCGTGGCCGAAAAGGCTTTGAAGGAGAGCGTCGTAAGCTTCGTAAAACTCTGGAGAATGGGTCGGACTTGGAGGCTTGTAAATGAGGGGTGTTTTCAGGCACCTATTGCTGTTTTGAGCGATGATCAGTAACACTGGAAACGCTTGTATGACGCTACAAATTGTGTCGCCACTTATAGTCATTTTGGAGGCTCACTGATTTAAAATAAAAAACCTAGCTAATGGTTTTTGGTTGTGGGTACTATAGGTCTTGATCACACAAAGTCACAATTCAAACTGATTTAGGTAATGGCAGTAAAATTTCCTGCCCAATTGAGTAAATAGGTTATCAATGGGACATCTAAGTTAATTTGGAAGTTTTGTAACAAATAAAGGTATTGTGTTCCGATGATGAAATGTCTGATAGTATCACGGTCATAGTCACTAAATACGTACCTATAATAACATCAATTTATGAAATTTTGGATATTCAATAAGTGTATGATGAGGATATAAGCCTTAGAAAAGTTCATCTACCTACGAAGGTACAATTTTCAATTTCGTTGCATTGATTGTCTGTAGTAGTGTAGTACAACAACTTCTATCAGTCTCTACAATATTTTTTTTCTTAAATTGTCAGGTAAGTATATTAATAATGCAAATGGAAGCGGTGGTGGTCTAGCGTGTAGAACAGTGGACTCTGAAGCAAGAGGTCCCAGGTTCGATTCCCTGTGGGGGCATGTATCCATGACTTTGTATAGTTTCAAAGTTGGTACTTACATTTGTGAATTTAAAGTAGCAAAACCACTCGCTGACGGTGAGGGAAAACATCGATAGGAAGCCCGCGCCTTAGTTGGCTCCACATTGACTTGTCTTTCCTGTGGGCTAGGCCGATTAAGCTTTCAGGATGGTTTAGGTGCTGGGCAAGCCTACTCCATCTAAAGCAATGTCCCAGGCACTGCAGCGCCGAGTGGTCTCTTCACCCATCTAGTGTGAGTGAAGGTGCCTCATCATATAAATCATCTCATTACGTAGATGCAAAAGCCTTAGGTTTTTAATGCAAATACTTATGCAGCAGCACGGTTTTTTCAGCTTTCACTATAATTTTTATATCACTCATACTTGCATTTATGCCTAGGTGCCTAAATATCTCTCTGAACGGAAGTCAAGGCTAACGAATGACAAAGTCTGTGACTCACGGTTTTTTTTACTGAAATTCCAATCTAGAAACCCAATATCGAACTGAATTGATAAGACCTTGTGTGCCGGACTGTATTTTAACATATTTTATTAAAATATCTACAGAGTATTCCAAAAAATCAAGTTCTCCATTTGACTGTACTTTTTAACCGACTTCAAAAAGGAGAAGGTACTCAATTTGACGCGTATGCTTTTAAATATTTTGTATGTGTGTTATCTACCTCAGAACTTTTTTATACGTGAACCGATTTTGATGATTATTTTTTTGGTTTGTAGTACAATAAAAAATGTTAAGATTTGATGAAGACCTTCGGAGATGGAGAACGGAACTCCTGAACGGACGGCAGCAAATCACTCGGAATCAGTGCAATAGCTTAAACACCAGCTTTTCACAAGTAAAGTAGTTTATTTTTTTTTATTTTGTTAATTTTGTATTATTGGAACACTTTGTAAGTACTTGGTTTTTAGCATCAGAGTCCAGTGGTACCCTAGGCCTAGATAGTGAATTGTCTAATCAGAAACTGCTGCATTGCCAATATTGCCATTTCAAGCCACCTCTCACGATTCTGTGCCAGGCGCAACCACTGTTTTCCGGCTACTTGGGCTATAGTCTACATATAAAATATAGCTTGAGCTCTGTGACAGATGTCAAAGTGGTAACTCATCGTACGACAATAATTCTGCACCAATGAAGTATGAGATTATCGTAGGGTAAATTTACCGTTAAAAAATTCGGAACTTCATGGTTATGATTTCGATGACAGCTGTCACAGAGCTCAAGCTATATTTTACAGACTATAGGTCGTCGGCTTGGGTAGGTGTTCTGTGGTCGTCAGACCATCTGGATGGTGGTCTGACGATCTCTTCCCCTCCGCTCGCAATAGAGCGCCACATTACGGAGCATCAATTATAATTTTCCTAAATAAAAGTACTATTTGAGTTGGTTAGTTAGGCGAAAAGGGAATTTAGTTACAGCGTGTGCGAAAAAGGAATTGAAGTTTAATATTTCATAGGGAGCCGATTTCTGGGGATCTTCTATTCTTCGTAGTTTGTGACCTTAAGGCTAAGGTTATTGACGATCGATAAACACGACAGCAAACTGTAAACAAATTGTGCCAAATACTGATTCACTGCTCGATCTTGGAGAAACCGTCAATGTTTTGATGCTTCCATCCTTAGAAACGATTAAAATCACTTTACGAAAAGAGTTCCGGTTTTCTTGGTCGATTTGTCAAGAATATTACTTAGTTCCGGAATTAAACCTACGACTTCCGTAGTAGCGTGGTTTTCGTACACTTATACCTATATGGTATGGTTATTCAACCTATTCCCGTTAGGAGGTTATAGACGGCACTATTTCCAACCAATTTCTCCCCATAATACCCAGTCCCAAAATTTACCGCTTCATAGATAAAATGACATTAGGTACCATGAAATTAATATTCCTGGACTGCTTATTTTGGTTGTAAGTAATGTTTATTCAATAGGTAAAGTAGCTGAGTATGTGACACACACAACACAATAAGCAATAAAAATAAAAATAAAACCGAAATTGGAAAATTAAGACTTACTTTTTAGCTGAGCGTTGATGTCTTTTGTACCGAAAAAAAAAAAACAATGCAAAGCTTTTAACACTTCTTCTTTCGCTAACCCTTTTTACTCTATTGACTCCTAGGGTACCCTAGAGTGTCCCTGACCGTACTTGGAGGATGGTTATGTTGGTTTTAAACAGATTTTAAAACTACCTAGGTATTTCAGTCAAAACTAAAACATTTTATAACTGTTGCTCAACTGTTGCTGCAAGAAAATTACACGAAGAAAAAGCAAAATCGATAGTAGGTATTAATGTGGCCACTATAAAAAAGTAAATGTAAAGCATACCTATTATCCAGTACCTACTAAAATGATTTCCCCACACCGCCGTAGGCACTCGTTTATCTCGTGATTGGCAAATAACGTGAAGTTAGTTAATTCGCTGTAGGATATGGGAATCAATCCATCAATGTCACAAAAGACAATAATTTATTGCAAATAATAGGAGATAAAATGGCACATAATACCTAATTATTTCATACATCATTATCATACTAGAACTAGGATCTCTTTCATGTTGCTAAATTTAACAGTTTCTCTGTCAATGAGCCGTTTTTAGAACAAATTCACAAAAATCACAAAGCATTTCATAGATGGCGCCTACAGTGTGGCCATAGAAGAACTGGAATACAGCTGTCAAAATTAATCTGTGCTAAGCGAAATTTGACAGCCGTATTCCGGTTTTTACATTATAAAGAAATTTTATTCTTTTTTATAACAAGTAGATACAAAGTTAAGGCTTAAGGATGGATGAAGTAATTAGTGACACCCGACTCAGGGAAGATAGTTATAGTAACGCTTGAAACAAAAACTAAGTTTAATCTTTTTCAAAATTCCATTTGATTTACAAATTAAATTTGTTATTTTTTTTTCTATAATAACCGCAACGTGCGGGCACCCCCGATCTTCGTGGGGCCCGATATAGCGTGTGCGGCCGCAAGCGTTAGTATACAGTCATATTAGGGAGTCCACAATTTAATGATTTTTGGATATTTTCACTGACATAGGTATATATATTTTTTATATATTTTTTTGATTTCAGTGTCGTGTAAATAATCACCTCGGAGTCGGGTGTCACTTCACAAAACAACACCTTGTATTTAGAAAACGAGTAGACCGCCAAGGGGAAAAGGCGTTATCCCAGTAGTGATGATGATAAAGTAGACTTTGAACAATCTTATGAATATGTCTATGGCAACATTGCAAATTATTTACAACTAAAACCTAATAAAAAATAACTAACTAAATGCAGTTATGAGTAGGTATTTACGTTGTTATTTTATCATCGACTTACATTAAATCACTAGATTTTACATAAAATTACAACAACGGTCTTTCTCTATGTCTTCAAATCATCTTTTCAATCGGCTATGTAAGTATATCTTATTTGTACGCAAATGGAAGAGCGAGGGTGAGCTCCACAAATTGTATAAAAGTAAGGGTTAACGAAAGTAGCGTCTGTGTGACGGAAAAGCCTACAATTTTTTTTTATTTGTTATCATACTGAGATATTTTTGGTCAGCAAATTTAGTTTTACGATTTTAAAATAGTATTCTTTTCATTATTTTAAACAGAACAACACAATTAAGTTGATTTGTTTTATTGCTCCAAAAACCAGTGTTTTTTACGGCCTAAAAAAACTATTAGTTTGAGAAAATCTCATAATCAGCTGAATTATTGTTGTTTAGAATAATGAAAAGAATACTGTTTTATTGGCGTGAAACCAAAAATATCTCAGTTTAGCTACAAAATAAAAATAAAAACTGAAAACTGTGCATTTCCCGCCACGCTGCTTTCGTTGAACCTTAAGACCCTTTAAAATATTAAAGTTTCAGCAGTATATTCTCCAAAGTAAAAACAAAGTTTTCACAGCAATTTGTGTGTGACTTTTTTTTCATCTAATCCGTGTTCTCTTATCTCGTTTGTTGATTCTCATCCTCATTTCCTTTAATTCACAGCCGTGTAAGCCTCGATTTTAGCTTTTAATTATATTATCTTTATCAATCGGCAAATACTAATCTATCGTCTGAGATTTGGGAGTTTGGCATAGGTGGTACGTTTTCTTTTATAGTTCCCAATCGTTCATCAACATCAGATTGCTTTGGACCAGGGTAGAGAACTTTATCCGTGTAATTTTCTTCTGGTACTGTAAATAGATCTTGATACTCCTTGTCGTATGGTTTCGATTGGTCTTCGTGATCAACGTGGTATGTTCCATGATTATTTACATTTTTATGTTCGGTAGTTTCATTACTATCAAAAGGCGCTTTGGGTTGCGTCGTAGACTCAACATTGAGATGGTCATTTTCGTTGGCACGATGCTTATGAATACTTTCATTCAGCTTTTGAGCTAAAAATGCGTCTAATTCTTTTAGAGTGTAATTCAAATAATCTTTATTCTCTGATCCAGTGCCGTGGTCATTAACATTACTGTTATCATTTTCCGGTTGTTCATCCGCCGCTTTGGGTTTCGTTGTGGATTCAATATTTTGGTTTTGGGCTAATATTGCGTCTAATAATTCTATACCGTAATGCGAATAATCTTCGCCCTCTGATTTGTCTCCGTCGCTTGTATCAATGGAAGTAGATGGATCCAATTTTGTAGGTAGACCATAAGGGGAACCAATACCTGGATAACTGTCATTTTTTGTTTTCTCATCGATCCATCCACCCAAGTCAAACGTAGTTTTTTCTACAGAACTTTCAGTAGTGCTAGTCGGTGTTCCTAAATTAGACCCACTCACGGCTGGGTGGTTAAGTCCATTTGAAGAAACATCTGCGCCATTGGATGTACCAATATAAGGAGATGGATCCACTTTTATAGGAAGAGCAGGTAAGGAACCAAAATCTAGTTTACTCTCATTTGCTGTTTTCTCTTCCAGCCATTTATTAAAGTCAAACGTAGTTGTCTCTAAAGAACTTTCAGTAGTCACGGCTGTGTGGTTATATTTGTTTGTAGAAGCATCTACGCCATTGTATGTACTAACGTACTCATTTTCTCCATTCTCCTTGTTTTCAGTGGCTCCAAAAGGATTTTCGGAGCGGTCTACGTCCGCGTAGCCCCATATTTGGTTGACGTCTTCAATGCGAAGATTTAGCGAGAAGTCTCCTATAGATGCCTTGATGTTGAGTGACGGTATTCTTTTAGGTCGTTTGGTGCTCGGGATCGGATCTGGAAAAGTGATGAGAAAAACAAATCTTAGGTAGGTATAACCTGTTATTTATATTAAAGCTTTGTTTTAACAATTCAGCATCTATTACAGTAGTCATACCTACTACTCATGAACACAATCAATTTATAAGTGATTAATGCAAAAATTGCGAAAAAACACTAAAGTACTGTGGTTTTTGATGGCATCAACTGTTTTATACTTCTGTAGACTGACTAAGTACGATCAACGATACACTAGGACTAGGATAAGAATCTTCATAAAGATCTATGGAGCCCATGAATAACTCACTAAGTATGAGCTGTTTCCGTTTGCTGCTGGTCCAGTCAGAAGCCAATTATTGCATGTTTTTCCAGTCTTTACAATGCCCATGTTTATGAAAATACCGACTCTGTTCCACATAGAGCATGGAATACCGGAGCCTTTTCCCAATACCGGTATTCATTCGGTATCAAGATTTTAAATACCGGGATACCGGTTTTTCGGTATTTTTCGGTATTACATTTTTGTTATATTAAAAAATATTGAATTGTTATAAAATAGACAAATAGAAAAATTAAAATAAGTGAGTTTATTTAATTGAACGATAGTATTAATTTATACTAGCTTTTGCCTGCGACTTCGTCCGCGTAGACTTTTTTTTCCGTTATCGACATTACCAGACGAATTTAGTTCGTAATTTATAGATTCAGATTCAGATTCAGATTCAAATTTTTTATTCAATATGCAATAAATAAATTATTTACATTGAACGTCAAAATATTATCTACAGTAAAAATGTATATAAATCAGATACTTATTACTATCTAATACTAAGTATCTAGCTACTTTTTTTTCTCCAGCTTCACTAGCTCTGATCGTTCTCTATGTTAGTCTGGTTTATAAGCTATCTCCATTCCTTCACGCAAATTCGTCCTGCAGTTCTAGCGGCGTGAAAACAAATACACACACTCACTCACTCACAAACTGACCGCGCACTCGGAGAAAAATTTGCAGAATCAGAATATTCTTTGCTGTACTACAAAAACATTAAAAGGACCATCCCGCAATCCGCATTAATAAATCGTAATAGGCAATTTTCTGACAGCTCATGAGTTGTAGTTCCAAATTTGTAACTGGATGTAGCTGACGAGATATGTTTTTCATAAGCCAGTTCGCGCTCGTTGGGCTTCGTAGATACGTCCAAACACAATATTTAGGTATTGGTGATGGAGCAAAATGTAGTGTTTCCGGTTCTATCATTCACTCATACAAGAACAATAACAAAGTCGTGCACTTTTTCATGTACCAAAATGGAATGAGGTGAAAGATGAAGTCACAGAGCAATGAAGTGAAAAAGTATTTTCGCTGTAGTAAGCACGAATTTACTTTGTGATGTCTGATCAACGCCATCTATCACAGCTTTTATAACTATTTTTTATTTTTTAAAGCTGTCAGTAAATCCCGCATTGAAGCCGTCAACTGGAAGCCTATTTAGGCACCATTGCGTTACAGGCTAAGGCCCCTGGACTGCAGTCCAAAATATGAAAGTAATCGTTTTTAATTATTAAACAAAAACCGGCGTTTTTATACTTATAGGTTTTAAAAAAAAACGTTTTTTTTTTGTAGGTTTCTAAAACCGGTTCACATCACTATTCCGCACGGCGCACTCGCACGCATCGCATGCGCGCGAAATTTTGATATTCTACACTTGTTTCAGAGTTTTATCTGTAATACCGAAAGTACCGAAAAACCGGTATTAAGATAATACAATACCGGTTTTTCAAATGTAAATATTTAGTCCGGGATCCCGGTTTTTCGGTATTACCGAAAACCGGTATCCATGCTCTAGTTCCACACTGCGTCCGATCCAAACCCGAATCTGAGATAAAATCCCGAACCGAATTTGGATATTGCTATGCTTAAGACGACATACAAGCCTCAGAGGTACAAAAAATTTGCGAGGACGTCCGGAAGATCCTGATTTACTGCATGAAATTTTCAAAACAGGACAGTATTTTTTAACTTTGGCTTTAGTCCAGGAAACGGTAAAGGTATCCCAGGAAGCCAAAACACAATTGGGTAAACTTTGCTCGATAAAAAAAAATCTTGAAAATTTACGAAATACGACATTTTTTCACCTTTTTTCGCTAGTTCTCCGTAAATATAGAAGTAATATCAATGGCACATTTTTTGTTCATAGAATTTAACCCATATCTAAGTTTTCCAGGGAAAACATTATCAAAAACGCATTTAAAAATATAATTATGAATCAAAACATTGAAATTTCTAGCAAGCCGTCAGCCATTGTATGAACTCAGACGCCCGCGTGGCCTCATGAAAAGCAGACGTGTATCACTTTTTTTTGCGGTTTTCCAAGATCGATTACGTTATTGTTTCAAGACAATCTTTTCCTACCTTTTATGCTGTGAGCTGGTAAATCAGAAAAATTATAAAATGAACACCACTTCTAGTCAGAAATCACGAGAAATAATTATTCAGAATCTGAACCTGTGCATTATCAAAACCGGCGCTCGCCGATAACAAACTCGCCATAGGAAATCGTTGTCATGGCGACCGCTCGCGTACATGAAGGAATATAGCCTCAACGTACACTGAACAACTTCTAGCACAATCCAGTGGTGACTTGCCTACTCATTAAAGATATACGATATCTTAGCAACCTACGCGAAGATGATGTATGACATTATGAAATAACAATATTATGCTGTAAAAAATTTTTTTTGATTTAAAAATAATGGTACATTTACTTTGCTCACAGTTTTAAAGAAGATTTACATCGTATTGGATGGTCATTAGTTCCTTTACTAGTATGAACTGTATCACAGACGATTTTCGATATTGAGGATCATTCAGACATTGGAAATATTGGAATATTGGACTTCCAAGAGTTCCAAGTACTTATTGAGGTGGATGGAGAACAAAATCAGAAAAAAAAGAAAAGAAAGTCATCGAATTGCAAAAATATGACTATTATTATTTACGGATTTTGAAAAATGTATACAAGGTGCCGGAAAATTTGCGATTTTGACAAGACATTTTTTTTCGTGCCGTTAGATTTTGTTTCTTGTAAGGATCAAAAGTCATCATCAAAACACTAGAAATGATAAAAAAATAAAAAAAATCAACCATCCATTATACAGGCTGGTGCATTGAGGTAGCACTATTAACCGTTATAGCTACAGAAAAACTGTCAGAAAAGAAAGTAATTGGATTGCAAAAATATTACGAGTGGCGCTAACAGATTTTGATTTTGGTGCTGCCTCAACGGGCCACCCTTTATAATAGAAATGGTTTATTTTCAATATTTTACATTTCTAGTGTGTTGACCATGACTTTTTAGATCCTTAAAAGAAACAAACCGGGTCCGGAACACCACGCTGCGCGCCAAAACGCAAATCAAGGATGTTGGAGCTGCAACCGCCAAATTGAAGTGGAACTGGGCCGGCCACGTTTGCCGCATGGGTCCGGATAGGTGGGCGAAAGTCGTCACCGACTGGACCCCACCAGATGGGCACCGGCGCCGCGGCAGACCGAGGCGGAGATGGCGGGACGACTTCACATCCTTTTTGCCGGGGTGGCAAGAGGCAGCCGAGGATAGGGAGGAGTGGAAGAAAAAAGGGGAGGCCTTTGCCTAGCAGTGGGACACTATGGTGGCTACATGAAAAAAAAAAGAAACAAAATCGAATAGCACGTAAAAACGTTTTGTCAAAATCGGAAATTTTCTGGCACCCTGAATATATTTTTCAAAATTGCTTAGCGCCACTCGTAATATTTTTGCATTGGTTAATGGTGCTGCCACCAACGGCAACGCGCCACCCTGTATAATGGAAAAGGTAAAATTTTTATTTTTTTACATTTCTAGTCTTTTGATCCTTACAAGAAACAAAATCGAACGGCACGAAAAAAAATGTTTTGTCGAAATCGGTAATTATCGGGCATCCATGTATACAGGGTGGCCCAAACATAGACGTCAAGCGAGAAAATCTAGATAGCTGACACCGAGGGCTACCCGAATCACCCCCATGTATGTTCAGCCATTTTTAGTCGTTTAGAAGGCTTTTAAGGTTTTTTGAAAAGAAAATACCTACCATTGGATTTTATTTTCTAACTTCTTTTTCTTTCGACTTTTCAGAGATATTTTTTATTCTTTAGAGTTTCAAATAACTTATCTATTGGTACCAAAAAAAATATGATGAGATATGGATTTCTAGAAGTTACCGCAATTTTGATCCAAAGTCCAAAAATGTTGTTCATCCACGTCTTCGTTGTCCGTTGTTGACGTTCGTCCACCCTGTATATTTTTCAAAATCTGTAAATGCAACTCTTAATATTTTCGCAATCCAATGACTTTCTTTTCTGACCGTTTTTTCGTTAGCTATAAGGGTTAATGGTGCTGCCCTTGTAACCTACCTCTAAACTGTATGAAGGTAGGGAAAAATTACGTCACAATAAAATTCAAGCCAGCCGGGCGCGTTTTTAGAACCTGTGCACTAAAACGGCCATAACTTCGTCATTTCTTATCCGATTTAATTTTTTTTTTCACAGAAAAGTATGTTTTTGATGTCTCTATAAAACTGTATACTTGGTTCAAAACGCGAATAATCCTTAATGGTAAAGCGCTTTCACGATATACGAGAGGTTGCGGGTTCAAGTCCTGTCCCGAGTGAATTTTTTCAACTTATTATGTTTAAAATATTTCCTAGCACGGGTTAGTGCTTTAGAAAAAACAAAAAGTGGTTAAATAAATATGCTTGAAATGTGGTTCTCTATCCTGGCTGGACTTGGAAGTCCAATATGCCAATGTCTGAATGATCCTCATTTCCTATGCGGTTCCTACTAAAAAGCGTCATTCCTATACATTTTGTATAGGAGCGGAATTTCATTCGAAATTGGTCAACTTTTGACAGTTATATCTCGGCCGCCATTTTGAAAAATTATGGTCTGCTTTTTATTATCGATACATCGGTATCTTATCTTCTTATTGCTGCTATCTTGGTAGCGCTATCTCTTTCCCACTCGGGGGCGGCATTAATTTCTCTGAAAGGCATTTTCCCATACAAAAGGAAAAATGTTAAATGTTGAATGGAGAAATTTCAAATTTCGAATATGTCTGTTTTTAATAATAAAATAGAAGCAATAAGTCATGTTCGTTTCAAATTTGAGCCAAATCCGCCGGTAAACAAAAAAGTTGAAAATGGCGGCTGAGGTTCCGATATACAAAAATCGAATTCACAGAATGGCGGTATATTGATACTTCCCTAAATTTTATTCATACAATTTTTTTCGATAACTCTTACATTTTCCAAAAAAACGTATCAATCGTAAAAAAAAACAGTCAAATCATTCGAGCCGTTTTAAAGTTATGCTCCGTCATACATGCGAATTGATATGTAAGATTTTTTTTCAAAGATTATTATTTTACTATATTTTTCTTACAATCAACTTTGCCCAAAAAAATCATCTCATTTCTCGCATTCTGCCAGTATTATTTCAGCACAAAATATTTTTAGTATGCGTTGACCCTAAAACTCATAGACATACTACTAAAACTAAACATAAACTTGCAAGAACGTGCACGGGCGAGAGCGGCGGTAGGGTGCGGTTGCCCCGCAGCTGCTCCCGCCGCGCGCGTCTCACACCCCCTCAAAAAGGCCAAGAGCAGGGTCTCATAAGGCCTTAAGCACCAATTAAGTCTCTGATAATGCCGCGTGCATTGAAACGCGACGAACAACTACCTAGCTCGGATTCGGATAGGACGCAGTGCGCGTTTGCCTACCATACAAAATAATGCTATTGCTAGCTCGGTTGGCTCGATCCGTCAATATTCTGTTCGGACAGAAATCGGATGACGGAACTCGGTTCGAAAACCGTCGTATGATGAATACTACTGCTGTTACTTCGGAAAGCCATTTCTAGGATTCGGATCGTATGCAGTGTGGAAAAGCTCTTCCTAGATAGGTATAAAGAAAGAATAGTATATTTCATTACAAGTGTGGAAAGGCTGTCATTGCAACGAGTTCCGACAAATGGCTACCCGAGCCGAGGCGCAGCCGAAGGCGAGGGTTGACAGTCGGAACAAGTTGCAATGACGGTTCCGCACGTGTACTGAACGACTATTTTTAATACAGTTGCGAAAAAATGAAGCAATTTAATAAAATAATAAAAACACAATAAACTCAACTAACTTGACATTTTTGACTTTTCCGGTAAAATGTTCTCCGAAGCATTTTGTGCAATTATACTGAGTTCCGGTGGTGTTAATTAAAAAAAACTAGGGTCGAAATTACTCATTTTGTGCAACAAACAACTAAACTCGCGAAGAAAATTTCTGAAAAATCAAAATGGCGCCAACCGTAGAATATAAGCAGAGTTTTTTTTTCTTCACCCATTCTGGTAGGCAAAGGCAACTATGCCCATACAGCCAAGTCTTCAGTAGAAGTTTTTTATTGATATGAAATGAAAATGAAATTTAATGAGATGAAATGAAATGAAACCTAACCAAACTCATTCAATCAAATCATTAAATCTGATATTGAAACAAATTAGTAGCTTCTTTTTAGAAATATACGTATTTGCATGAATCATAAAAACTTTTTTAGTAAACACTTCATGGTTGGTTTTACTTTTTAATAGACATTATTTTGACAGTTGGGAAAGAGAACGCACTAGTGCGGGAAAGGTAAAAAAAAAGCACGCGTGTGTAATAGCCCACATCCCGAACGCTATACGTCCCTGCAATACGCCACTTTTTGAGCAACTGTATTAAAAAGTTCTTACCGTCATCGTCCACAACTATTTGTATAGAAGTGTCGACGGATTCTTGACGTGTTTCCTGTGGTGCTCCAGATTGGGTCTCTTTGAATTCAAACTGGAAGGTCCCATCAGGACCATTTTTGGGGCCATCTACTGGTAAATATTGAGGTCCAATAAAGTAGGGTTTGATTGCTATATTAACATCAATGTCTATTTTACGGGGGTCGAGGTTGTTTCCATGTCGGTTTGGTTTTTTGGGTCGATTCTGCATGCTCTGTGGCATGAGTTTTTGAGGTAGTATTTGGGGTCTAATTTGTGACTTCGTCCCTGCTTCTTGGGATGGTTTCTGTGGTTTGATCTGTGATCCTTGAGGTTGCTTGTACAGACTGCTCTGTGACCATGTCTCTTGGGGTATTCTCTTGGGAATGAACTGAGGATATACTCTTCGGGGTGCGAAAATCCATCTGTCGGAAAGGTCCCCTTCACCTGCACTGCCGAGCTGAGTGGGCTCTGGACCTGAAATTGAAATAAATTATACAATTAGGCATGGTTTATACTAAAGTCAAATTCTTCATTCAAGATAGTACACTGACGTTTACGGTGTGACCAGTCTCTGGTGAAAATTAAATAGTGTGGTAACAAAAAGTTTGACAATAATCGATTTATAGGCTGATTGATGAAAAGCTTATTATATGAAATTAACCATAAACTTATTAATTAGTAATGAGAAAGTGTGTTTTGGTCCACTTTTTTTGAGGAGTGTTAAATGCGTTAAAAATTGTGTTTTTTAAATGATCTATGGAAATATTGCGTTCCGAACGTTTTTTTCCCGTCCGGAATTCCTGACGCACGGGCTACCATGCGGAATTTCGCTTTTTTTTGTGACTGAGCTGAATCGCACAACGAGTGGAATGCATCACTATTACAATAAATATGGCAACATTATTTTGCAAAGTGACAGTTAGCATCTGTCAGTTTACTATCTTGAATAAAGAATTAGACATTAGGTTCTTTAAGGGTGGCATTAATAGTCGTCATCTCAGAAAAGTCAAATGCTTATGTCAAGCCTTGGCTAATGTCAATATTTATCTCAAGATTAACATTGACATTAGACAAGTTTGACATCAGCCAAGGCTTGACATTAGCATTTGACTTTTCTGAGTTCACCTACTTGAGTTCGAGCTCAAGTAGGTGACATCAGACGACCCTAAGTGTACAGTTATTTACTAAGGACATAAAGTAAAAAACTGTTGATCACTAAAATTAGTCAGAGACTTGCTGTAACTTGATGTAGAGCCAATTAGTTGAAACAGCGCGCCATCCATACAATTTCGCCAGAAACGCGCAGCAAATGCGCGTGTTGCCCGCTCCAAGCAATTACAGCAGATTACCGCCCATTCAACTTGTATGTAATGATGACTTCAAACGCGAGACTGCCTATTTAAATAACACATCACCTCGCATCGAGTTTCCTTGCCAAGCCTCAATATAGATACTTAATACAAGTTGCTGTATAGGTACCGTCTGTCATCCTACTTTATCTTTTGAGCAGCACTGACTTCACCCCGGCTGTTCTGTGATCTGTGCGAGTTCAAACTTGAAAGACCGCCGACAGACCCGAAAGGCATGCGTAGGTACTAGATATAAAAACAAAGTACTTTTTCGATAAATTATGGCTGGGTAATGATTTTGGTTTGTTAGGTTATAATTTTGTAAAATATTTTATCACGCAATGGAAGTGTAACGCAGAGAAATCATATACCTAGCTCATGCGTTGGCATAAACATAAGCTGCTTAGCTCGAGGTGCCGATGTTTAAAGAACTATTGCGGGCGGTAATTTTATCGTCGTGTTTTGTAAGAAATATTCAAAATTTTGATACGGCTTTTTGAAAAGAAATGTTAAGTACACGATGCTATACATTTTAGTAAATAAAATATTTTGAAAAGTCCGACTTTGAACCTAATTAGGTATCTCAGAAACCGTTGATTTCCAGGCATAGTTTCTTGGATGAAAATGTTCGTTATTATGAGGACAATCGTGATTTCCTGTTTTGTTGGCGGTCTTTTAACTCTCTGTATACACCGGCTACACATTTTGACATTAAAGGAAAGCGAATCCGACGACAAAGCCATGTTGTTAGATAAAGCGACTCGCAAGAAACGCGATTTCAAACCGATTTGGCTGCACGCTTCATGTTGATTTTTTACAAGTACCTAAACTCGGGGAAGAACCGTCTGAAAACTCTGTGTGGGTGTGTGTCTGTGACTCACTGCGAAGGTATCTCATATAAAAAGCTTGAAAGGTTTTATCGGTGAATCATATTTTTAGGGCTCCGTCCCACAGAGGAATAAACTCTAATTGAACGAGCGAGCAAAGCGAGAGTTTTTTACTAAAAACGAGTCGTCAAATAAGAATTTGAATTTGAATTTGTGGATTGAGAAATAAATATTTTTTATCTTATCTTTATCTATTATCTTATAGTCTGTAAAATATAGCTTGAGCTCTGTGACAGCTGTCATCGAAATCATACCCATCAAGTTCCGAATTTTTTAACGGTAAATTTACTCTACGATAATCTCATACTTCATTGGTGCAGAATTAGTGACGTACGATGAGTTATCATAACCATAGACTAGAAACTATGCTGATCTTGCACATAAAAAAATCGACGATCACAGACAGCAGGATAGCTTGATAGTTGTGTTGAGTGAGTTATTAATACGAGTGCCGACCGACGCCTATTTTACGCTTCGTGTTTTCAGTTCTCATTGCTTTGTTTTTTGTTGAGTTTTGTTGATCGTTTGTTATTTTTATTCGTTGCATAATGCCAAGAACGAAGAAAACTGTTCTAAATAGTGAATGCCGTGCGTTTATTATTCGCTTAAGTGAATATTTCGAGCGCGAGAACCAAAATGGTGGTCCGCTTTTGCCATTGGCGCAAGTATGCAACAGAGTCTGATCAATATTCCATGTTTGTTTTCACTATACTTTTATACTGTGTTTAAAATAATCCTATTAGCAATAATATTCTTGATAATCAATAATTATTACCATAATCATTCTCAACATTGTCCCATCACTACCTATACCACTTTGACATCTGTCACAGAGCTCAAGCTATATTTTATAGACTATAATTAGGACCAAAGGTATTAGATTCCAGATCCTGAATTTTTGCACCAGTCAAAAGTGGCCATTTTTATCTTGTGCAGCATTTATTCCTAGGAACTGGAATCTAGGCCTTAGGTCCTAAAAATAAATAAGCGTAGGGACCTAGCATTAACGACCCGTTTTTAGCAAGAAACGCATCCAAAAAGAAGATATACTTTTTTTTCATTGGCCGCGCTAGTGGACGCGCGGTGTCCTCCTCTTAAGAGGCCCCTCAAGGACCGTGGGAACTCAGTGACGGCCAAGCGCGTGAAACACTGTTTTCTATAGCTGTTTCACCCAGAGCGAGACAGGGCGCGGGAAAAGTAACAAAAAATGCGGATGTATGAGTCTACGTGTGTTCGTGTCCTTTCGCGAGTATGTAGTTGTAGTAAAGTTGTAGTGTAATAGATCTATTTTCCCAAACTTTTTCGTAGTTCAGCTGCCAAATAAGCCACTCGATGGAGAAACGCCAGCTGAGCTAAAGCTTCAACGGTGGAAAGAACGGACCAAGCACTTGTCGGATTTCATCAAGCCGGCGGAAACACTGCCGCCAGGAGGACGAGAGGATTGGAGCGTGTGGAAATCTCTTAACCGTATCCGAGGTGGTGTTGCCCGCACAAGGGATAACATGAGAAAGTGGGGGATACTGCCCGAAGATGCAGATGTTCTGTGCCGATGTGGAGCCGCACAAACAACGTCGCATCTTCATACCTGCCCTGATGCTCCACAGTGCAGCTGGCAGGATCTCCTGGAGGCGACCCCCAGCGCGATCCAATTGGCACGTTTTTGGGAGCGCGACGTGTGACGCTTTCGACACGAGAGAAGAAGAAGCTGCCATTTCTACATTGTATTAGCTATTTCAAAAATCTTTTTTTTTTCTGACAAGCACAACATTATTGATGTTTCCAAAGTAGTTAGACTCCAATAGACAGTGTAATAATGTAAGTAAATAACAGCTGAAAGTAACCCCTTTTTCGGCGCGTAAAACGCATCGCTCTATTTTCTTTTAGGTTATTTTTTTATTATAAAACTATTTGCAAACCTCCGAATTGATCATCTACTGATATAAACCAAGTTTCAGCAAAATCTAGCCTGTAGTTTAGAAATTAAACCTGAACTACGTTTGTATGGGAAATCGCTGCTTCAGGGCGTTCCTTTATTTATGAATAAAGATGATATTTTCGGGTGAATAACAACAAATGAGAAAGGCTTTCTCTTTCAACCCACATGCCATATGAGAAACTTGTCGCTTTCTCCTCAAGTCTCTTCAGCAGCAATGAGGATTTTTCCAAGCGTCAAATAATAAGTAAGTTTGAATAACTGTCAAAATCAGTCTAGTCAACTGTGGTTTCCTTATAAACCACAGCTCACGTAGCATGAGGCGGTGTTAGAGAGGTGTTAGGGTGTTAGGACTCTGTCCATCCCGCTCTATTTCAAACAAAAGAGTGAAATACATATACTTTTAAACCCATAGATAGTCTCTAACACCGCCTCGTGCTACGCGAGCAGATTTAGTTTAGCTATATTTTAGTTAGAATCACTGTCTTTGACACTTGGAAAAATCCCTATTGTATTTCCCAAAACCCGCCACATTCATGGGAAACCCGTGGGACCGGAAAACACGGCCGCATGCAATAGATAAATAATAAAGATTGTAAGTATTACTACGACGACGCACCGATTTCCATTTGTACGCTCCCAGTTGTGTGTTCAATGAAGTACGCTGAATTAATGCTGTCTGTCCTTTTAATGTTTTTCTAGTACAGAAAATAATATTGTGATTCTAATTCTAGAGGATTAATTCGCTGGTCGTAGGAGAAAAAACGAGGAAAACCCGGTTTTGTCCTTTTACTGGGAACCTATCGACACGCCATTGCGTCTTATCTGTCAGTTAGTCAGTACTGTATGTTATGGATCAGTTTATGGATGGATGAAACCTAAGTACACACTACAGCACGTCGACCTTTACACGCTAGCACTCTACTCGGTTGCGTTAAGGGCGACTCTACAACCAAAATGTACAGTCTGACGTGCTGTCGTGTGTACATCTTTTTTATGATTGCCTAACATAGAGAAATGTTACAGAAAAAATGTACTTAGATAAAAGAGTTTTTTTCTACTTTGTTTTGAATCTTGCAAATGCGCAAATTACTTTGCGATCATCTTGTTGTTGGTAATAGGCCATAGGCCAAATAAATTAAATTATAAGCGGGTGGAATTTCAATTAATTTTAGTACGTTTAGAATCATGCGCACGCGCATTCTTAGACGTATTTAACTTGACTTGCTGACCTTGCCACGATCATGAACTTTTGATCGATTGACTGACTGAAGGATGAGGTAGGTCTACGATAGATAGTTACCTCCAACGTTTATGTATAGTATCTTTTTACCATATGAAATTACACGTTTCACAAACAGTCAAACAAACAGGCTAGAAAGATCTGTTTTGCTGGCAAGGTGTAGCAAAACAGCCTCTTTGCAGCGTGTTTGCGTGAGTGAAACGTGTAAGTCACGTGTAATAAAAAAAAAACACACTGAAAAGCTTTCTTGACTCTACAAAATTATAAAGTCTCATGAGTTTAATCACAATGTTTGTTTTAAATATAAGATAAATAATTTAAAACAATGTTTGTTAAATAACAGTGTCAGTGAAATAAAAAAAAACTTTATGCCACGGACAGATTCTCACAAATACATAAAGACACACACACATTTCAAACTTATTTTTGCACCCCTCTTTTTGCGACGAGGGATAAAAAGACCGATTTCGTTGATTTTTGTGTTAATCGTTTTTGTAGGTTTTTATCTCTGTAGGTCCAGCTTCTTTCTTTTTTTGAAAATTTAAAAGTTTCGAAAGTTATACTTTCAATAAAAAAGGCACATTGAAAATGATCCTATTTAATTTTGATCTGTGTTACCTTATACTATACTCTGACATTCATTGCTTAAAAATAATTAATATTTTTTTTAATGATCTCTACTAATAAGTATTGAGTTATTATGTTATGTTTGTACTACTAACACCTATGGACTTTATCTGAAATAAATGTATGTATTGAATTGAATTGAATTAAGTATGAAAACATTTCTGTAACACCCTGTAGTCATTCCATAACAATGTTAAGTTATCATCACCCATTTATTATTTTCAACCGATTGCGATTCCAATTTCCAAGAGATGAAATATCCTTGCCAAATGCGTGCCAACCATCAGCACTATCCTTGCACAAGTTGAGAGGAAACCGGGTAAATTACAAAAAGGAAGCCTGTTTCCTCCCTGGATAATTATTTTAGATAAAATATGTTTATGCCATTCAATTTATTCAATTTATATGTACATATGTACCTCTGCCTTGTCCCTATGTTTTCCTTTTTTTTCTTATTTTAATTATTTTAATAATTTCTTAATATAATTCAAATAATAAAAAAAAGGAAAACATAGGGACACGGCAGAGTATAAATTGAATGGCGTAAACATATTTTTTTCTAAAATCATTATCCAGGGAGGAAAAAGGTCTCCCTTTTTGTATGGAGCAGCGCCTACCCGCGTTTCCTTTTAAGAGTGAATCAGTCCATTAATTTGTGGTTTTCATATAAACCACAGATTTAGGCAATTTAGTTAGAATCGCTGTCAAATTTGACACTTGGAAAAATCCCTATTTGTAGAGCGCCTGTACGGTATGCAAGAGAGACATTCACTGCCGGTTTCTGATTTGAGAAATTTGCTAAGCAAGCACTTAAATATATCGTTCTGCCTCTGCGGATTTCTCACAAAAGAACGTGACAGAACGATAGTTAAGTATTTACTTAGTAAAATTCTCAATTCAGAAACCGGGCCTCAGACGGTCTATTTTTATTTTATTTTATTTATTAACAAAAATGCGCTATTATGGGTCATTCTTTGAGAGGTCGATTTTTTTTGTCACACCCTAGTATCTACTAAACTATACATCACACAGTACTAAAGTAGCACTTAATCGTCTACTTAACTAACGGTCTATTGAGGCATATCAAATAAAATCAATATTTCATAGAGGAAATTGCCTAAATATCCCTTTGAAGGTCAAAAAATGGGTGATTTTGCAAGTATTTTGCATGTCACACGCGTGTGCTCCTGGTATGTTTTTGTTTGTCGTTTTACTCATGTGCCTACTACTGTGCTAATTTATACCTTTCTAAATGCCCAAAGAGTGCCTCTATCCAATCGTATATCCAGCATTCCAATAGAATGAAAACTCTTGTGTCTGTAGACGTTTAAACTAATGTCACGCGGCGAGCGAAGTTGAAACCGCTCGACGAAAGTATGCTTTTATACATACTTGAATACGCGGTAAGTGTCTTGTGATTGGTGTAAAATATCGCCAATTTAACCACGGTGCTAAGATGGGACGGGTATGTCGCTAACTTTCGCGCCAACACTGTGAGGTAAGTTCTTCACTTTTTTTTATTTTGGTTCGTGAGGGTAATTGAAACTTGTGGTCAGTTTTGCTAGTTAAGTGATACTATTTGCACTTAACTATCTTAAGTACAGGATTGGGTAGGTCCCTCAGTAGGTATTGATATCAAAATAAATACGATAGCTTTTATAGTTAAAGAGAAATAACGTCATTTTTTAATTTTATTGATATCCATGGCCCTAAAATCCATGGATTTAAGCCATGGATATCACATACCGGCCATGGATATCAAGTAAATGTTCTTAAATTTCACTTATTTTAGGGTTACGTACCAAATAAGACCCTATTACTAATCCAGTACATATCTGCATGTCTGTTTGCTTGTTTGCCTTACGTTTAACGGGCTGTTGTTAACTTTAAATATAATAGGTTGAATAATAAGCAAGCAGTTGATTTTTTCACAGAATCTATCTATCTATCTAATTTTTTTCAAATCCATTGTAATTATACGGCTTAATTAATGTACACAAGATTAATAAAAACCGGCCGGTGCAAGCCAGACTCACGAACCGAGGGTTCCTCACTTTCTTTCAAAGAGAGATTCTTCCAAATACATGCAAAGAATGGTCATTCTAATAGTTACTAAAAAAAAACAAAGAGGGATTCTACCAAATACATGAAAATAATGGTAGAATTAGCTGAGGCAGAGTAATAAAGTCCCTTTTAGCACCCTTCGTGTACAATATCCTAAAATTTTTCCTTGTTAGTCGGAGTCGCGTACCGGGGATTCCGTACCACCACCTAAAGTAAGGGGTAAATATAATATTAAAATATGTTACACAAATATTGTGGTGGTACGGAACCCTGAGTGTGCGAGTCTGACTCGTACTACTATGCTGGGTTAAAAAAAATAAAGTCCTAAGGCATCTACGTATGAGATGATTTATTTTAACTTGCAAATACTTTTATATGTAGGTAACTTTGAGAAGCAATAAAAGGCTATATTATTTTATTTTTTATGAGATGATTTAAATAGCCTCCAGTGGTACCTTCACTCACACTAGATGGATGAAGAGGCCACTAGGCGCTGCAGTGCCTGAGACATTGTTTTAGATGGTGCTGCTGGGTTATATTCTACTAATATGTATATTATGTATTTACGATACTTCTTTACGCCAAAACGGCTGGATGGCTTTGGATGAAATTCGGGATGGATGTGTAATTGTTTATTCATGTTATAGCTTTTAAATAATAGTAGCTGTTTATCAAAACGTTTTATAAGACTTAAGGCCTGAAATTAATGAGAACTTAAGAATTAATGTTATAATTTTATAGACTTTGTTGAGCATAAATTATCTCTTTTATTATTTAATAACTCAGCATGTGTTTGCTTAAAATAAATCTATGAGCAATTGAAAAAGTTTAAAAACTTCTAAATTTTTACTGTCTTTTCTCAAAATAAAACTTTGATTGCTTTGGTTTGATTATTATGATGTTTTATTTATATACTTTTCCTTCACTAAGGCCCTGTCTAAGTCTGTGACAGTTCATGAGTGACAATCAAGCAAAAGGAAGCATTTATGTACTACTGAAATTACTGTTTATATTCATTTTGGACACTATTTGATATCCATGGCATATTTTTTGATATCCATGGCCTGTCAAAATAGAAGATTTTTTTCTGATTAACCTATAAAGCCTACAGGTGTGCCTCATCGACATATTGGCTAGTTTTTAAGCCCTTCTAACCTCTGTATTTTTAGTTTTCACCAACGACGAGAAAAAATAAAAGCCATGGATATCAACGAAGAACGCTATTTTGAAGAATCATCCTTATGTTTCTACTATCTGGGGGGTTACGCTTGACGGTATTGCGTTCATAGTGAAAAAGTTTTAACAAAAACGCTTCGATTTATCATAGTCATGCTTTGATTTTATAAGTAATGTTTATTCAAAGGTAAGGCCATTATGTACATACAATAAAAAAATTAAAATGCGTCTTAACTTAATTTGTGAAATATCTAATTCCGTACATTGCGCCATATTGAAAAATTGCGTCCAGTGACACGGATGAAATCACCATCATTATCATGAGTCTGTTAACACCCACTGCTGGGTAAAGGCCTCTTCATGCTCTTCATCCTCTCATGATCCTGTGCCTGACTGTTTTCCGTCTACTTGGGCTACGGATGAAATGAAAAATAATAATTCACAGACAGTTAATGAGACTATACCACACACACAGCTGTATGATTATTGAGTACGTATTGTTATTGATAAGTCAAGACGAAAGAAAATAAAAATTTATAAACTTACCAGGAAAACCAATTGCTTCACCGAAGTGCATCAAACAAACACCCAACATGAGGCAGCGGAACTTAGACATGTTTCACTATAAGGAACTAAGTTCATTTGGAATTTAATAAATATTAAATAATTTGTAAACGCAATAGGCGGCGCTCGCGCCGGTATTTTAAAAGCTACTACGAGCTTGTTGCGAGTGAATCCCGTTCGAGTTTGGCCCACGCCACATTACAGTAATATACAGTAGTTTATCTCATAGGGTGCGGTGGAGCGGAGAATCCTAATCCCAACCAACTACAGTTTATACTCGTATATACAAAAGTAGCCCTCTTTCTATCGCGCAGCAGCGTGTATTTGTCCTGTTGAATTTGTCGACACGTAGTCGTCGCGGCCGCCACGTTAGGTACTTGTAGTCATACGTAATCTGGGAACTGCGCAACGCTTGCTTCTGCTGTGTTTCTATACTGTGACTCAGATACGCCAAACGCTTTGGCATAGCACTCAGACAGATGCGCGTGCGACTTCACCCGCGTGCAAAATACGAAGGGTCCATGTAGAGCAGAGCAGCGATGTATGTACAGTCGGCCACACGCTAGGTTACCCCTTTTTGTTCGATTGGCGTTTGGCGCCCTTATGCCGCGCGCGGTACGAGTTGCCATGGGTTATATATATCCTTGACTGTGGTGGCTGTTGCTCTTCTGCCTTTACAAACTTACAAACAAAAAAACGTAATTTTTTTTTCTTTTAGTGCTTGTACATCTTTTCTAACTTTATTTATCTTTTAATTATTAAATTAAAATACTTTCATTTTGGACTACCTTAAGTTTGAAGAAGGCGATTTTTTGGGCGCATTTCTCACGCTTATTTCTTTAATAAACAGCAAGAAAACATTCCAAGAAAACGGCCAAGAACGGGACGTTCGGTCGGTAGGCGGATCAGCAGCCCGGTGGTCAGATGACATCTCTAAGGTGACATAGGGCCGGTGGATGCGAGCAGCTAAAGACCGAGAGGGGTGGCTTGGCGTGAAGGGAAAAAGGCCTCCAGGAGACCATCCAAAACTTTTCGAGATATTATGAACTGCATTTAAGATTTTGGAAAAATGCGCAGACAGCTGAAAAAATGCTAAAAACCCAAGTGCTTTTAAAAATCTCATGTCATTTCGATCTAGACTGCTCCCGACCTCTCAAGTGCTGTAGAGCGAAAAAAGCAAACATCTGGAAGAAATCTTGCGCCTTATGTCGAGGATGACTTTGGGAGAATAGATGTGACATTGCCGCAAAATGAGATTTTTCCTTCGAGATGTGTCGAATGCGAGATTCCCGAGAATTAACCCCAGGGGGATTGTTTAGTTTAGACAGAACCTTGTCTAGGCTAAATAAATTTATCGCACAAATCTGCTTCAACTTCACAAACCATTGTACTATTTTTGTTTGTTTGTACATAATAAATGTGTTTAATTTTGTAAGGACCCCTGGCGAGACGCACCGATAGCAGATGGACAAAGTCCATTGCGGAATGGCGAGCCCGAGAGGGGAAGAGATCGGTTGGCAGACCACCAGCCACATGATCCGACGACATAGCCCAAGTAGCCGGAAAACAGGGCCCTGTAAAGCAATGGTGCCAAAATGGGCTCCCGGTTGACGGTTTCAATTACGATTTATTAATGCTGTCGGTCCAGTGTCGGTCCTTTTAATATTTTTGTAGTACATAGAAGAATATTATGAGTCTTATTCTAGAGGATTAGTTCGCTGGTTGTAGGAGAACAACGAAAAAATCCCGGTTTTGTCCTTCTACCTGGGACGCCATTGTGTTACAGACTAAGGCCCCAGTGGTTGCGCCTGGCACAGGATCGTGAGAGGTGGAGTGAGCATGAAGAGGCCTTTACTCAGGAGTGGGTGCTAACAGGGAGGTGATGATGATGATGATGAATTTTGTAATGTTTATTCAAATCACTAAGTAGTTTATCAAATAAAAACCTACAATGCATCCAAATTGTGCAGAGTAGGTGTGATATGTGGTTTCCTGAAATACGGGATGTAGAGTTTAGGTCAACAGTTTAAAACAGATAGTGCTGCTAAATTGTATAATGAGAAAAATAGTAGGTAGAGATCAGGGGCTGCTGTGAAATTATTACTTTGAATGAAACAAACATTTATTCATTATGTATAAATAATATTGTATTTCGTTTCTATGATTATGGCTCGAAATTACAAAACAATTAGTTATTTTACTTATTTTAATAACATAGGTACTTAGTATTAATTATTTATTACAAGGAAATACCTGAGAAACTACATATTTACAGGGCTTAAAGTATTGAAATTGTAAAGTTAATTTCATATTGACTACAAGGCATTTCGGTCTACATTTATTGAACGAGCGAGCGAAGCGAGCGAAGTTCTCCGAGTCTACTGGAACAATCCGGCGTTTGTATGTTTGTATGTATGCAATGTATGTTTGTATGAATGTATGTTCGTTTGACGATAACTTGAGTAAATTTGGTCGGATCGTTATGAAATTTGGTAGGTGGTATGAAATTAAATTATCCAATAAAGATATTTGTATTTTGTATTTGTATATGGGGTCGCGAGTTCACAGTTCGGGGCGAACCACTAGTTTATTTACAATAATAACAAAAAAGATATGTTTTTCCAAATGTTTACACAAATAATAACTCTTGACCGCAACTATCGGATAGGTAATTAAAAAGTTATCCCCGTTCGGTGTTTACGCACCAGCACCACTGGCTGATTTTGTAATCAAACACAGATTAGGGGTCAACTAGCATGAAAAAAAAAGCAGGGGCCTTAGCCTGTAACGCAATGCTACCAAAATAGGCTCAAAGTTGACGGCTTCATTCAATTACGATTTATTAACGATGTCGGTCCTTTAAATGTTTTTGTAGTACAGCAAAGAATATTCTGACTCTACAATACTAGAGGATTAGTTCTCTGATCGTAAGAGAAAAACGAGGAAACCCTGGTTTTGTCCTTCTACTTGGACGCAATCGACACTCCATTGCGTTACAGGCAAGATAGCAACGTGGCGGGAAATTCAAAATTTTCACAGTTTTTTACATTTTGTAGCTAGACTGAGCTATTTTCGTTCAGCGATTTTTCGTTCGCGGCAATAACATAGTATTCTTTTCATTATTGTAAACAACAGAACAACAATAATGAAGAATGTCCGTGGGTCTGTTAAATCACTTGAAACTTTATGACCATGTAGCCTAAAAGTTTAGAAATACACCTGTTTTTGTTTCTTTCAAATCGAGCCAGTAGTTTTAAAGTTACGACGGTTTTAGTTTCCGTGCTTTTGGAGTTTTTCGCGCGAGCGCGGTAAACCCGCGTGACGTCACAAACTCACAACTCAACACGCACCCGACACATACACCGTAACACTCATTCAAAGGGCTGTATCTTTGGAACCGTACTAGGTAGCCAGTTGAAATTTTCAGAGATTATGTTTTATTATGGTAGATTATGCACTGAGAGTATAAAACACCGTTTTTTGTATTGTTTTTTAATATTTTTAATTTTTATTATTTCTTGGGTAATCCACCATAATAAAACATAATCTCTGAAAATTTCAACTGGCTACCTAATACGGTTCCAAAGATACAGCCCTTTGAATGAGTGTTACGGTGTATGTATCGGGTGCGTGTTGAGTTGTGACGTCACAGCAGCTGACGACCGCGCGCCTCGAGAACTATACAAGGTGTTACAAAAGTACCTAACTCTTTTTACAGGGTAATAGCACCCGGTGATAGGGATCACAACCAAAATATTTTTTTTTGCTATATGACGTTCCGTTAATTTTTAAATTAATAAAATGTGAACGATGTGGCGGGAGAAAAGTATTTTTTCAATATTGTTTTCATTGACTTTCACAATGTTTTAACAACTCAAAGCTATGTAAATGCACCTACATGCACAAATATATTTTTAAATTTGAGCTAAAAACAAAAACAAAAAAGTTATGAATTTTTTTAAATTTTGAGGTTTATAAAATAAAAATTGTTTTTTTCAACTTTTTTTTACAAATTTGACATTATGTTGACCAGTAGGTTACACCCTGTAAAAAGAGTTAAGTACTTTTGTAACACCTTGTATAATAAGACGTATCAAAAAAAATTTTTCACCCAAATTTCCATTTTCATTAGAGTGTATGCTAAGGTAAAAATCAAAAGTTGATGGTATTCTTCATTCAGCCGATTATGTGTTCTGGTCCACGACAAGATTTTTTAGACCAGAACACATAATCGGCTGAATTATTGTTGTTCTGTTGTTTACAAGAATACTATGTTATTGCCGCGAACGAAAAATAGCTCAGTTTAGCTACAAAATGTAAAAAACTGTGAAAATTTTGAATTACCCGCCACATTGCTATCGTCCACCCTTAAGCCCCTGGTCAGTTCCTCATACCATAAAATCATCAATTAGACCCAAAATTATCGGCGATATGAAATCCCCGACTCAGGCCCCTAAGATTTACCGAAGGTTTCTCTAACATGGCCTAATGACTATGGGATTATTGTCAGTAGCAGTCACCCATCGATTGACGGCGCTCGATCTTGCCTGGCTGGGACCAGAGACAGATCTGTCCCTCAAGGCTATTGTTTGCTAATTGTTCTCGTGACCTTGACGTACCAAAGGGCAAGGTCAGTTGGAGTGATTCCTGGCAGGGTGCGGCGGCTGCAGCGCGGGGTTGGCCACGGCTATGATGCTGTCACCCCGCGCTGCCACCACTTGAGGTCTGGAATCCTCCGTGTCCTGAAACAGTCGTCATCATCATCATCATCAGCCTGTTAACACCCACTGCTGAGTTAAGGCCTCTTCATGCAACATGTTCATTTATTGAACGAGCGAGCGAAGCGAGCGAAGTTCTCCGAGTCTACTTGAACAATCCGGCGTTTGTATGTATGTTTGTTTGTATGTATGTATGTATGTATGTATGTTTTTATGTATGTTTATATGTATAAATGTTCGTTCCACGATAACTTGAGTACCTACTAAATTTTGTCGGATCTTTATGAAATTTGGTAGGCGGGTAATGAGGCAAAGAGAATTTTTAAGTTCGAACATGAGCCTAATCGGTCGAGGGGTTGCTGAGATATGGGGTCGCGAGTTCAGAGTTCGGGGTGAACCAGTAGTGTAACAGTCGTAATAACAACAAAATAAAAAAACATACCCCCGACATTTTAGATTCAAATTAGCATATCTCATAAACGGTTGAACCGATTTTGATAAAACACATCTAAGAAAACTCGCTAGAAAACCTGCTTTCAAAGCTCTCAATTTCAAGCCACAAACAGACACACACAAGTAGCGGTCAAACTTGTTACACCCCTCTTTTTGGATCGGGGGTTAAAACATTATGGATGACTCCTTCGTCCAATAAGTAAGGTGCAAGATCAGACACTGAAAGTGACTTTGTTGTTATCAATAGCAAACATTGCAAATGTTTTGCGCCAGACCTTTTAGAAAATAAAGTTTTCATAACACCTTTCTTGCCAACGGTACTTTTGAGCGCTATTGCCATTACATATTTTTTTTATGACATCTATTCGAAAAGACCTAGCTCGTTCCCCGCAAACAGGGACTAAAATAGCTTTTTAATCCCGGAGGGACAAAAAGTGATTTGAATTTGGAATATGGATGCTGTAAGTAAAAGTTCAAATGACTAAAGAGTTTACAGACAACCTTGAAAGAGATCAATCACGAACAATGTATGGACAAGAAACTGGCAATATGAAAAAATAAACCGCGCGCGAGCCGAATAAAAAAAAAGTTTGAAGAAAAATAAAAACGTCAGAAATGCATCCTTCGCTCCGCACTGGATTCAAAGAAATACTCTCGCCTTAAAAATTGTGTTTTAGCCCCTCGGGTAACAATCTACTATTTATATGATGTAATGCCAATAGCGCTCAAAACTAGCTAGAAAATTATTGTTTCCTCCAGTAAGGGTGCCTCGAGGAATGGGGTCCTCAAGGAATAATTCAATCGCGAATCGCGTTTGCATCGCGACAGAAGCGCAACGGTATCGCGTTTGCATCGGGACTGAATCGTGGTTACGGTGGGCGAGGGCACACAGCAATGACCGCATCGCGACTGTATTGATACGAACGCGCGACAGCATCGCTACAAAAAGTCGTTATGGGCGAGGGCTGTAAGGCACGCGGCGGGCAAGTATTTAGTTTTATACAAAGAGCGCCCACTGGCTAAATCAAGTATAATGCGCGCGGGATGACAATGGGATGGAACCTTGTCAAAGTGAACCGCAAATTACAGTTCTCGAGTAGGGTCAGTATAAAAAAATATAGTTCTACGTTCTATCATAGGGTTATAAAATTGAAAATACACAAAAATGTTTAATGGTTGTAATCTAAAAGGATTCAATGTTATTGCATTAATTGAATAAAACGTGATAAAACTCGAGCAGACACCCACGGGCACAGAAAACACAAGCAAGTTTTGACGCGACATTGCCATAGATAACTAGAGTTTGCAGAAATGCTGACGCTACAGCTGACAGGCGGACCGCGAGCGTCTCAGTTCCAAAAGGTATTAGGGGGTTTTAGATTTTTATTTTCTCATAAGATAAAAATTACATTTGGTTCAATTGAGATGAGACAAACATTTCTTCAGATGGATTTTTTAAACGTAAAACACTTTGTATTTAATACAATTTTTATCCCATATTATTATCACATTCTGATCCCGCGCGTATTATACCTTACAGACTCGAAGCCTTGAAAGAGACAAACTTACAGGAGGGGGCGTGCTGGTACTCGAGTATGAGCACCTGGAGTCGGCGTCGTCGCTTTCCACCTTCACGCCACCCCACCATCTGCAACAAAAGCGGAAAAAAACTTAGGCATCTAGCGGGTCCACATTAGTTATTTTATCAGAGCCAAGCCGCTCTGTGATATCTTTGTTGGGAAGTGGATGGACTGTTCGTCTGTTTGGCGATCTTTGAGACTGAATGGATAAAAATGTCTTTCTCTTTTTGTGCTATACTTATTGTTTTATTTTTCGTTTTGTTGATGACATTTTTAAGACTCCCTAACCTAAGTAAACTTCTCTGACATTTAAGTGACGTGAAGTACATACCCGTGATTGGAACTGCTGCGTGTAGCGTCAGGACTCCGACGGACACCATTGCCTTCGTCACCGTCCTGAAAGAAAACTGATGTGAGGAAAACTAAACTCCAATCGTTTAAGTAAGTAGGTACCTTATTTTCTGTCTCATTGTGCATCAGTTCTGTCTGAGTCTATTCTCTGCTAGTCTGCATTGCAATAATGAGTTGTACTTGTATCGGTCACAGTTTAAACTACGACAATGGATTAAACCTTGTCTTAAGGGGCCTTAGCCGGCTCGCTGTTGACGGCTTCAATATTACGATTTGTTAATGCTGTCGCTCCTTTTAATGTTTTTGTAGTACCTACAACAAAGAATATTCTGATTCTAACTCTAGAGGATTAGTTCTCTGGTCGTAGGGGGAAATAAAGGAAACCCCGGTTTTGTCCTTCTGCTGGGACGCCATCCCAACGCCATTGCGTTACAAGCTAAGGCCATCAACAGACACCTAGGATTTGAACTAGCCTTTTTAGTTTTTATAAACTGTAATAGATTTTTTCGTGCACTACCGGGCTTGCCAGCCTGCCCCTCTACCCTTGAAGCATTTTTTTTTCAATATGGCGGAATTTACAAAATTCAATATTTCACTCATTTTATATTGGTATTGTACAAAATAGTATTTATTACCTTTGAATAAGCAGAAGCATATAAAATCAAAAGATGACGTATTTATCATATTAGTGCGATGTAAAAGAGAAATAAATTCTCAAACTTTGTAAATATGAACGCAATGGTGTCAAGGGTAATCCCGTTGTTCCTTTTTTGTAAGCACTTTTGACAATACTGACAGCTGTTAAAAGTCGATTAGAAGCCCTTTAAAAATCGGGGGTAACTCTATCTAATTAGGTAGTTAAGTCCCTACCACCAGTTAGTTTCAGGCAGTTAGAGTTTTTACCAAGTTATTTAGACTCAGATTTCGTTAATTGAACCAAAGAGCATATGTTGAACTTTACTCTGCCAGCCTCTCTTATCTCGAACAAAAACAAGTAGGTATCTACATGTAGTTTAAAAAGCCGCGCTGTTGTTATGATTTGTGTTAATGAGTCATAATTATAAAATTAAATTAGGTATGGCGTGCTCTAGATGTTGTAGGATAAAAACATAAAACCTATTCCTTTGCATCTCTAAGGAGATGATTTATGCAGCGTCCAGTGGCATTCACTCACAAGTCACACTAGATGGGTGACACGATCCCTCGGACGCTGAGTGCCTGGGCCCTTAGCCTGAAACGCAATGGCGGGTCAATGGCGTCCCGGCAGAAGGACAAAACCGGGCTCTCCTCGTTTTTCTCCTACAACCAGAGAACTAATCCTCTAGAATTAGAATCAAAATATTCTTTGCTGTACTACAAAAACATTAAAAGGACAGACAGCGTTAGCAAATCGTAATTGAAGTCGTCACCTGACAGCCCATTTTGGCACCATTGTGTTACAGGCTAAGGGCCCAGGGCTCCCAGTTGACGGATTCAATTACGATTTATTATTAATGCTGTTCTTGTAATATTTTGTTTCTATAATTCTTGAGGATTAGTTCGCTGGTTGTAGGAGAAAATCGAGGAAACCCCGGTTTTGTCCTTTTACTGGGACGCCATCGACAAGCCATTGCATTACAGATTTAAAGCCCCTGCTAACTTAATTATTATTGTATCATAGCAACAACTGGTAGGAGAAAAATAAAGAAACCATCTCTACAACATCATACATGAGTAGGTATTTTGCAACATTTCCGTATAGGAAAAACCCGTCGTGCTCCAATAAGATTAAGATACGTATGAGAAACCTTCGAAACGCTGTTATGTTAATTGATACATCGGTGTAGGAAAATTGATTTCTTGCAGTAATTAAAGTCATCATTAACGAGTTTATGGTTAGGTAGGTTAGTTTAGGTCTTGGACCTATAGCGTAAGATATACATATTGTTAGAAATAGGTTAAGAGGATTTACTACCGCGCAAAGAAAAATGCACAAAATCGATTCCTGTATCAAATACACAAAAAAAATCGAAAATGTTCACATATCAAACCCTAGAATTAGGTGAGACCTATCTAACCGAGCCAGTTTCATGTTGATATCCATAAAAGATTGCAAGATATTTTGCTTGAAAAAAAGTGCGCCGCCTATTTTTTTTTCAACCAAAATATCTTCAAAAAGTCTATGAATCTCAACAAAAAACTGGCTGATTTAGATAGGTCTCACCTAATTCTAGGTTTGATATGTGAAATTTTCGATTTGTTTAGTGTATTTGATACAGGAATCGATTTGGTGCATTTTTTTCACTATCAAAAGAAAATTTTTATCTGGGTGGATTTTTGAATGGGTGTAAGCGCGGTAGCCAGCCCTCATAACATTGTAAGGTACAGCTCCTCTAATCTTAACTCTATTGTGTCAAGATCATAAAATATCATGAAAATGTAAGGTTATTTTGTACAATAAAAACATTCTTAAAATTTAATGTTGAATATTGAATATTGCTCCATATTAAAAATTGCGTGAAGAGTAGAGGGGCTGCTCGATTCACTCTTCATGGCGGGTGAAAAGTGTGGCTCAAGGCGTGTCGTAATCAGTGCTAGGTATCCTCAAGGAATTAGACCCTCAAGGAAGAACCCACTGAAAGAGGGTTGACTGCTCTTGCAGCTCACTTCGCAGCGCAGCCGCCAAATAGATTAAAATGAACTGCCTCTACCCTTGACGCTATTTTTTTTCAATATGGCGTAATTTACAAATGTCTATATTTTACTAATTAAGACGCATTTTATATTTTTATTCTACACAAGTTTAGCCTATTTTATACAATACAAATATAAAATGCGTCTTAATTCGTGAAATATTCAATTATGTAAATTGCGCCATATTGAATAAAATGCGACAAGGGTAGAGGGGATGAACATAACTTATTTGCAGAACCAAAGCCGAATAATCTACTTACTTACCTATACCCGTAATAGAGAAGGATGGAAGTAGGAACAGTGCAAAAGAAATTAGAAGAAGCATTGAGGTCGTCATGCTTGGCTTACCTTGCAACTAGAAAGAAGCAGAAATAAATTAGTAAATAATATAATATAGAAATTGAATCAAAAGAATTATGACCGTTTTAGGTGTATGACGATTTCGTACATTTAGTTAGCCACAAGCTAGGATAGAGCCCCATAGGGCAATTTTTAAATAGCTTTATTCCTGAAACACGTCAAATTCTAAATAGGTTTTCGGAAAATAGGGTAAGTTGGCCTCTACTTGGGTGCGGTTAGTGCTAGCCGGTGAGGTCTACTAAGTTGCCTCAACGGGGGTGCGGCTAGACCAGCCTAAGTTGGCCTCTACTTGGGTGCGGTTAGTGCTAGCCGGTGAGGTCTACTAAGTTGCCTCAACGGGGGTGCGGTTAGACCAGCCTACGTTGGTCTCTAATTGGGTGCGGTTAGTTCTAGCCGGTGAGGTCTACTAAGTTGCCTCAACGGGGATGCGGTTAGGCCAGCCTAAGTTGGCCTCTACTTGGGTGCGGTTAGTGCTAGCCGGTGAGGTCTACTAAGTTGCCTCAACGGGGGTGCGGTTAGGCCAGCCTAAGTTGGCCTCTACTTGGGTGCGGTTAGTGCTAGCCGGTGAGGTCTACTTAGTTGCCTCAACGGGGGTGCGGTTAGACCAGCCCAAGTTGGCCTCTACGTGTGTGGTTAGTGCTAGCCGGTGAGGTCTAAGTTGCCTCAACGGAGGTGCGGTTAGGCCAGCCTAAGTTGGCCTCTACTTGGGTGCGGTTAGTGCTAGCCGGTGAGGTCTACTAAGTTGCCTCAACGGGGGTGCGGTTAGGCCAGCCTAAGTTGGCCTCAACTTGGGTGCGGTTAGTGCTAGCCGGTGAGGTCTAAGTTGCCTCAAGGGGGGTGCGGTTAGGCCAGCCTAAGTTGGCCTCTACTTGTGAGGTTAGTGCTAGCCGGTGAGGTCTAAGTTGCCTCAACGGGGGTGCGGCTAGACCAGCCTAAGTTGGCCTCTACGTGTGCGGTTAGTGCTAGCCGGTGAGGTCTACTAAGTTGCCTCAACGGGGGGGCGGTTAGACCAGCCTACGTTGGTCTCTAATTGGGTGCGGTTAGTGCTAGCCGGTGAGGTCTACTAAGTTGCCTCAACGGGGTTGCGGCTAGACCAGCTTAAGTAGGTCTCTACTTGGGTGCGGTTAGTGCTAGCCGGTGAGGTCTAAGTTGCCTCAACGGGGGTGCGATTAGGCCAGCCTAAGTTGGCCTCTACTTGTGAGGTTAGTGCTAGCCGGTGAGGTCTAAGTTGCCTCAACGGGGGTGCGGTTAGACCAGCCTACGTTGGCCTCTACTTGGGTGCAGTTAGTGCTAGCCGGTGAGGTCTACTAAGTTGCCTCAACAGGGGTGCGGCTAGACCAGCTTAAGTAGGCCTCTACTTGGGTGCGGTTAGTGCTAGCCGGTGAGGTCTACTAGGGCGGTGGGCGCGACCTGCCGCGACCGCTTGCTCGGCGTCTCGTCGTCGTCGTCGCGTCGCCGCTCGTCGTCGCCCGTCGACGCCGTCGGCGGCAGACTGCAGAGAAAATAATAATAGGGCAAATTAAGAAAAAATAAAAACCAACTTCACCGGTTAAAAGGTACACTGTTATTAAGCTACTGCACTGATTCCGAGTGATCTGCTGCTGTCCGTTCTCCATCTCCGAAGTTCTTCATCAGATCTTTGTAGTAGCTGCATAGCCTCATTATTACAATAAGTTGCACTTTATGTTTAGCCAGCACTTACAATAGAAATAAAGCAAATGCAAAATGTTAATTAGGGCTCACTTCATAGAATAAACGAGGACACTCAACAACTACCTAAGATGTGATTTATATTCACCAACCTACGTCCATCTCCTGTTACCACAGTCATCTTCACCATTCTTAGTTAATTTTATATTAATCTCTAGAAGTCTGGCTTGTGAAGTGTGAATTGCGCGTTTAATATGTCTGAGACTAGCGTGTGGTTTCCTCATGATGTTTTGCTTAAGGAGGCTGTCTCTTGAGGCTGCTCACTGCTTAGTCAGTGGGGGCTATTGGCTCACGGTAGCCTATTAGCTAGCGGATATAAGCCTTGCAACTTACCCATGTTTAGAGTAGTGCATAAAAGGGGAAGAGCTCGTCAAGATCTGAGCGTTACTTACCCGTGCTTAGTGCCGGCGTGCACCGGCAGATCTGAGCGTAACTTATCCGTGCTTAGTGCCGGCGTGCACCGGCAGATCTGAGCGTAACTTATCCGTGCTTAGTGCCGGCGTGCACCGGCAGATCTGAGCGTAACTTATCCGTGCTTAGTGCCGGCGTGCACCGGCAGATCTGAGCGTTACTTACCCGTGCTTAGAGCCGGCGAGCACCGGCAGATCTGAGCGTTAGTTACCCGTGCTTAGAGCCGGCGTGCACCGGCAGATCTGAGCGTTACTTACCCGTGCTTAGAGCCGGCGAGCACCGGCAGATCTGAGCGTTACTTACCCGTGCTTAGAGCCGGCGTGCACCGGCAGATCTGAGCGTTACTTACCCGTGCTTAGAGCCGGCGAGCACCGGCAGATCTGAGCGTTACTTACCCGTGCTTAGAGCCGGCGTGCACCGGCAGATCTGAGCGTTACTTACCCGTGCTTAGAGCCCGCGAGCACCGGCAGATCTGAGCGTTACTTACCCGTGCTTAGAGCCGGCGTGCACCGGCAGATCTGAGCGTTACTTACAAGTGCTTAGAGCCGGCGAGCACCGGCAGATCTGAGCGTTACTTACCCGTGCTTAGAGCCGGCGAGCACCGGCAGATCTGAGCGTTACTTACCCGTGCTTAGAGCCGGCGTGCACCGGCAGATCTGAGCGTTACTTACCCGTGCTTAGAGCCAGCGAGCACCGGCAGATCTGACCGTTACTTACCCGTGCTTAGAGCCGGCGAGCACCGGCAGATCTGAGCGTTACTTACCCGTGCTTAGAGCCGGCGAGCACCGGCAGATCTGAGCGTTACTTACCCGTGCTTAGAGCCGGCGAGCACCGGCAGATCTGAGCGTTACTTACCCGTGCTTAGAGCCGGCGAGCACCGGCAGATCTGAGCGTTACTTACCCGTGCTTAGAGCCGGCGAGCACCGGCAGATCTGAGCGTTACTTACCCGTGCTTAGAGCCGGCGAGCACCGGCAGATCTGAGCGTTACTTACCCGTGCTTAGAGCCGGCGTGCACCGGCAGATCTGAGCGTTACTTACCCGTGCTTAGAGCCGGCGAGCACCGGCAGATCTGAGCGTTACTTACCCGTGCTTAGAGCCGGCGAGCACCGGCAGATCTGAGCGTTACTTACCCGTGCTTAGAGCCGGCGAGCACCGGCAGATCTGAGCGTTACTTACCCGTGCTTAGAGCCGGCGAGCACCGGCAGATCTGAGCGTTACTTACCCGTGCTTAGAGCCGGCGAGCACCGGCAGATCTGAGCGTTACTTACCCGTGCTTAGAGCCGGCGAGCACCGGCAGATCTGAGCGTTACTTACCCGTGCTTAGAGCCGGCGAGCACCGGCAGATCTGAGCGTTACTTACCCGTGCTTAGAGCCGGCGAGCACCGGCAGATCTGAGCGTTACTTACCCGTGCTTAGAGCCGGCGAGCACCGGCAGATCTGAGCGTTACTTACCCGTGCTTAGAGCCGGCGAGCACCGGCAGATCTGAGCGTTACTTACCCGTGCTTAGAGCCGGCGTGCACCGGCAGATTTGAGCGTTACTTACCCGTGTTTAGAGTAATGCAGTCCAGCCCTGCGGACGGCCTGTCGTGCTAGCGGGAAGAGCTCGTCGCGCCGCGTCAGCAGAGCCGGCGTGCACCGGCAGATCTGAGCAGCGGCTTCGTTCACCATCACCTGGGAAATAAATGAGTAAACAGTGTAAATGATGTGTGTGTGGTAGAGATCCGTTCTTCGAGCCCTATGTCCCTAGGGAGGGATAAAAGGATAATCATCATCAAACAGTGTTAATGAGGGCTGCCGCGCTTGTATTTGCCGCTACGGGCGCTAGCGTAAAGTCAGAAATGTCACTGTTTGTATGGGCTTCGCGGGTAATGTGGTTTTGTCTGTGTGGGGCGACTTCGTCTTCGTACTTTCCGGTCGATTAGTGAACTGCCCGCGACTTCGTCGTCCGCGCAGGCTTTATTTTCCCCTGCACTTGTAAGCTATCTCCATTCCAAGTTTCAGCAAAAATCTGTCCAACCATTTTAGCGTGAAAGAGTAACAAATATCCAGAAGTCAAAACATTTATCCACATCCAAACAAACTTTCGCGTTTATAATTTTAATCATACATAGGTAGGAATGCAGTTGGCAGAACGTCACACTGTACCTCTACAGCTTAGCTATGGTTGTAAAGTCGCCCGTAACGTAACGTTACCACGTAAAGACCTGGCGGTGTATCAAAACTCGACGTGCTGCCGACTGTATGTTAAGTAGGTAATCGTATGAGGTAGTGGGCTACCCCGGTGTCAGAGCTTTTAGGCCGCCCAAAGGGCCTCTGACATAGCTACCGGGCCCGAAGGTTTAACGTGCCTTTCGAAACACGGAAACGCTCAGATATTATAGCCACTACTAGAGCGGTCACCCATCTAGGGACTGACCGCGGCCGTTGTTGCAATCGATTGAGAACGGCTAGTCCAACCTGTATGTGGGCGCTTTGTATAATGCTTGTTCGATGGGCTGATTCATGGGAATCTCGTAAGATTTTTTTATATAAGAGACTAGTAGGTATTATAACAAGACTATTAAAATTGCTATCTTCTGGTTTTTACAAATCAAATCAGACGGAAATACCATGTCGAGCGTGACTCCTCAAAAACAGTAATCATGTGAAAGGTGGAAATTCCAAATAAAATAACCGATTCTAGAACTATAATTGTTGGAATCTCGTTAGTTTTGGATGTTAATTGTACAATTTAAAATCCAATTGGTCATAGAAAATACCAGTAAGTTTTGCAGAAACTGATTCCAATAAGATTTTCACACAAAGTAAATTGAAGGAGTGAATATCGTCAAAGAATGTGTGAATATCGTGGACAATTTTAAGTTATTATACTTACCTACAACTTGTTACAAAAGATCCTTACACTTTTTGCAGGGTAATAACGTTTGTAACACCTTATATGTAGAATATGTATACAGCGTGTTATAAAAGAAAGTCCTGTCATATTTTAGGGGGTCTTCAAACTCATCCAAACAAGCAAGCTATTGTGACCGACAGCGAAAGATCGAAAAAAAAAGACAGTTCCTCATTAAAAGAACTACCTCTACAGGACCTTTCTTTCCATAACACCATGTATTATTACTTATTAGGGTGGTATTAAGGTGGGATTATAGCAACGTGGCGGGAATTTTTTTTTTTTACAGTTATTTTACATTTTGTAGCCAAATTGAGCTATTTTTATTCAGCGATTTTTCGTTCGCGGCAATAAAATAGTATTCATTTCATTATTGTAAACAACAGAACAACAATAATTCAGCCGATTATGTGTTCTGGTCTACGACAAGTTTTTTGGGCAGTGCCACTGCTTCGTAGACCAGAACACATAATCGGCTGAATTATTGTTGTTCTGTTGTTTACAATAATGAAAAGAATACTTATTTATTGCTGCAAACGAAAAATCGCTGAACAAAAATAGCTCAGTTTAGCTACAAAATGTAAAAAACTGTTAAAATTTTGAATTTCCCGCCACGCTGCTATCTTCCAGCCTTAATATTCGTCTGAGATCACCTACTTGAGCTCGATCTCAAGTAGGTGAACTCAGAAAAGTCAAATGCCAAGCCAAAAGCCAAAATGTCAAGCCTTGGCTAATGTCAAACTTGAGTAGCTGTCAGCATATTAATAGACACTATCTTGAGATTGACATTGACATTAGCCGAGGCTTGCCATTAGCATTTGTCTTTTCTGAGATCACCTACTTTAGTTCGAGCTTGAGATGACGACGATTAATGCCACCCTTAGATATCGTAAATCATTCTTTCACCAACTCACCTCATGTAGCGTCAAAGGCTTCTCCGGTTTTCTCTTGCAGTCGAACCTTCCGTAAATAGCCGCATATTTCCTTATCTCCTCCATCCTCCGAGGGTCCGACTCCGGCATCATCATGACCAGCTCCAGGTCCTTGCACATCTTCTTCTTCGTATTCTGCGGCTTGGGTTCCAGCTGGGGGAGGTGCTTGCTCAAATTCTCCGCTGCCACCGCCAGCTTTTGTATTTGTACGTCGAGCAAAACTGGCGTCAGCTGTACTGGGGAGGTGATTGAGGATGGACTGGAGCCGGCGGAGGCTGGAGGGCATGCGCTTTGAGGGGAAAAGGATCTGGGGTTTGAGCTGGAGGAAATAGGAGCGGCAGGTGATTGAGGCAGGACGATTTTTGTAAATGTATTTTGCGTGTGAACAGGACTCGCGTTGGGAGCAGACGTTGTTGACCCACAGCTGTTTTCTGGAGCACCAGGGGAAGGACTGTACATAGGTCTGTTGTTTTCCGGTGAGGCTACAGTTCTGGGCAGCACTGGTATCGAGGGAGGCATGTTTAAGAGCCTCTGATTGCACTGGATGAAAGGGTTCTCTGAAGGGCAGAGGTTGGGGACGATGGGGATCTGGAACATGGCTGGGTTGGTGACCCACTCCTGGAGGGCCTTCTGGAGCCTTCTGACGTGCAGGGGCTTGGAGGCCATGCCGACCAGCGCCATTATTTCCAGGAACTCCTCTTCGCCAGCATCGCAAAGCTGCTGGACGTCGTCGCCTCCTGAAAGTTAAAAGTTTAGGTTAATTTAATACTCTGTCTAACTAAACATGTCCCAAGTATGTCCCCGTGATAGTGTCTGCCTTTATTGTTTTCATAAATATAAGGTTTTGCTAACAAATATAAAACAAAATAGTTATCAAACAAAGGATATTTATGGTTTGCCGTACGATTTTAACCACACGTAAGACAAACGACAAATTGTAAAGTAATAATAATAGTATTTTTTGATGAATTTCCAAAGAAATATTTTTTTCTGAAGGACGCAAAAAGTCTAGACAAAAAACGCAGCTACCCCCGCTTACCTTTAAAAAATTACGACAGACAATAATCCCAATCTCACGATTAGCTATGCAAAATGCCCAAGCCATCAGCTCATTTCACTATCATTGTCATAGTCTTAAGAAAAAACGTGTGATTTGATGAAAAAACTACATCTCGCCCGGTTCCAACTTTTAATTTAGTCACATATGCAAATGTATCTACGTGACCATTTTTGCGAACGAAGTGAGACGAAAAAAAAAAACAAAGAAGGGCCCAGCCCAGACCGGCCGAAACCCTTCTTATATTATTATATTATTAAAGGTGTTTATTCACAGCGAGCATTGTATGAAGGGTGGATGTTTGTTATGTCTATCTTAGATCGACATTAAGTTTTACTAAGTTTACTTAGTTTTGCCCGCGACTTCGTCCGTGTGGACTAGACAAAAACGAACACTAAGTTATAATAATACCTATTATTAAATAGGTATCTAGTAATAACGTAGCCAAGTCCTGGCGTCATCATGGATAGTCGGTCACACGCTAGGATACCCCTTTTGTTCGATTGGCGTATGCCGCACGCGGCAAGAGCTACCATCTAGAATACTAGACTATGGCCGAACGTACATAAGTTGAGCAAAATCAAGCCTTACTTCAGAAATCTGTAAATAGTAGGCCAGAGAAAGAAACAAAAAAAGAAGGTAATCGTATCAAAGCCATCGGATTGTGAAAATATTACGAGTGGCATTTACAGATTTTGAAAAATATATACAGGGTGCCAGAAAATTTGCGATTTTGATAAACTTTTTTTTCGTGCTATTCGATTTGTTTCCTGGGTACAGAAACCTAAACCTTATCAATATTTCACTTTTCTTCTGCCTCTATTAGAGGTTGGCCTTGGCCCTTCTTCTTAAGCCGTTACGCTCTGGTTACTGTCCATTCTTTGATGTTTTTAAGCGAGACTTTTTTCTTATGCCGACGCAACTTTTCAGTTTCATGTTCGTTGAATAATATTTATATAACTCTTTGATTACTCTGTATATCGGTTGTATCTAATGCCCACTTCATCTGTGTCCGAGAATAATTAAAATTTCCGAATAATACATTAGATTATCAACAAAAAATATATATAAAAAAGACCACCTCAACCACGCTCTCAAACAATTATTAATGCTTGCTTCCGAGTCGTTTGTTCGACGTTCGTGCCGAACGCTCGCCAGGCACTGCGCCTAGTGAAGACACCCCTTTAACGGTAATTGCGGAATTAAATGAAAAAAGAAACCTGCTTTGCATCGGCTAAGGGCGCCTAAGTTTTTTACGGCTTATGTAAATGCGTTTTTTGGACATCGCGCGATGTAGCGATGAGAAAGTGTTTTTTCGTTTGTTCCTATGAAGTTTGGTTTCTAAGGGTCTGATTTAAATTATGAAGACACCTTGTCTTTCTACGCGGTGGTAGCGCAGTGGGTAGACAGTGGTCTCTTGGTGTAGAGTTCCACTATTTCAATCCACTTGGTGTAAGTAGATTCTAAATTTTAAAAATACAACGTGTTACAAAAGATACTAACTCTTTTTACAGGGTGTAACCTGCTGGTCAACATAATTGACAAATCTGCAAAAAAAGTTGAAAATCACAACTTTTTTTTTATAACCTTTTTTGTTTTTGGATTTAGCTCCAATTAAAAATTATGGTTGTTTGCTTAGCTGTATTTTAATAGCTTCAGCTTCAAATTCTATGGAAACAGTATTTTAAAAATACTTTTCTCCCGTCACAGCGCTTACATTTTAATTATTTAAAAATCAACGGATCGTCATAGAGCTAAAAAAATATTTTGGTTGTGATCCCTATCATCAGGTACCATGACCCTGTAAAAAGAGTTAGCATCTTTTGTAACACCTTGTATTTGTATTTTTTAGGACATAGGCATGTACCAAATTTTTTTTTTTGTTTTTTCTAAAGCACTAACCCGTGCTAGGGAATAATTTAAACATTTATAATAAGTTGAAAAAATTCACTCGGGACAGGGACTTAGCACGGGTTAGTGCTTTAGAAAAAACAAAAAGTGGTTAAATGTAGTGGCAATATCAAAAATTCCAATGAGCATTTCATCTGCAAAGATGAACGCATTGGGTGGTGTAGATTAGTGCAAACTAATCACACCAGATGGCGCCCCCCGTCCAGTTGACGGAGACTAGTTGAAGAAATTCGCATCGACAGTTACTTGACTCGGTAGCTCAATTGGTAGAGCGCCTGCACGGTATGCGGAAGGTTGCGGGTTCAAGTCCCTGTCCCGAGTGAATTTTTTCAACTTATTATAAATGTTTAAATTATTCCCTAGCACGGGTTAGTGCTTTAGAAAAAACAAAAAGTGGTTAAATGTAGTGGCAATATCAAAAATTCCAATGAGCATTTCATCTGCAAAGATGAACGCATTGGGTGGTGTAGATTAGTGCAAACTAATCACACCAGATGGCGCCCCCCGTCCAGTTGACGGAGACTAGTTGAAGAAATTCGCATCGACAGTTACTTGACTCGGTAGCTCAATTGGTAGAGCGCCTGCACGGTATGCGGAAGGTTGCGGGTTCAAGTCCCTGTCCCGAGTGAATTTTTTCAACTTATTATAAATGTTTAAATTATTCCCTAGCACGGGTTAGTGCTTTAGAAAAAACAAAAAGTGGTTAAATGTAGTGGCAATATCAAAAATTCCAATGAGCATTTCATCTGCAAAGATGAACGCATTGGGTGGTGTAGATTAGTGCAAACTAATCACACCAGATGGCGCCCCCCGTCCAGTTGACGGAGACTAGTTGAAGAAATTCGCATCGACAGTTACTTGACTCGGTAGCTCAATTGGTAGAGCGCCTGCACGGTATGCGGAAGGTTGCGGGTTCAAGTCCCTGTCCCGAGTGAATTTTTTCAACTTATTATAAATGTTTAAAAAAAAAAACATGTACCAAATCTTAAATCCTAATACTTGGAAGATTGGACAGCAGGGTTGCTCTGATACTTTAATAGAAAGAAAAGGTGCCTTAGTAAATATACGTAAATGTGCTTGGTTATCTCTATCACAATTTTTTTCAATAGTCAGAATTGCAGAACTTTGGGATATTGTTATTTGTCGTAGCGTAGCAGCTGATTCAGTACGTAGGTGCTCTACGTACCCATTTCTAGCAGAGTGTCGTAGTAGGCTAGTAGACTCGCTCGCTGCATCACCCTGTATAATTGTAGCTCGGCCTCGTTCGACGGGGCTGATGTCACCACCACTGGAAGTAAATAAAGTCACATTTTAGTCAATAAAGTAATCTATACTAAAAATATCCCAAGCTCTTCCTTTTCACGGTAACCACTGATAAATCTCTACCCCTTATCTGATTTAATTGATTTTGGTATCTGACGATTATAATCTAGGTATGCTGTATTTTTTCCTTCTTTTGAAATTGCTGGCTTAGCATGCGAAAGTCAAAAGCTTGGGTAGAGATTCTATCGATTATATCGTGACCAATGCTATCGTGTAATGCTAGGCTAGCTGGCATGCCAGCCATCGATTCGAAGGTCATGGTGTTACCTTAGCTGACACGCATCAGCCTGTATCTTCTGAGCCTGACAGAAGATAGGCAGCAAGATCTACCGTAAATAAAATTGGTCCCAGCATCCAGTTTCGATTTGGTGTTGGAAGTTGTGTGCCTGTTTCATGACCTCAGCTGTCGGTAAAGCGGCTACTATACTTGAACGAGCGAGCGAAGCGAGAGAAGTACCTACTCCGAGTCTACTTGAACAATACGGCGTTTGTATGTAGGTAATGAATGTTCGTCCGACGATGACTTGAGTTTTAGTCGGATCTTCATGAAATTTGGTAGGCGGGTAAATGAGGCAAACGATAATTTTTAAGTTCGAACATGAGCCAAATCCGTCAAGGGGTCTGATATAAGGGTTCGCGAGTTCATAGTTCGGGGCAAGCCACTAAGTATCTAAACAGGAAAGAGGAGTAAATGGCCCTGACAGTTGCTCAGTTTTTGGAAAAACACCTAACAGACTCCATCAAACGACGGCCCGGCTGCATTCGCTAGCGTGCCCCGAACCAATTTCGTACCGGCGAAAAATCGCGTGCGGGGAGAAAGAGGTACCGTGGATTTTAATGAAGTACACACAAAAAACGGCCCCCTTTTTGAGCTACCCTACCTATTACCCGAAAAGAATCGCTCAGACCGTTACGACGCGAAAAAACTAGATGAATAAGGTTTTACATAAAGGGGAGACCTCCTTTGTTCGACGGAACGGGTTAAAATGCGCGCCAATGCATCGTCGGCGCGGGAAAAATATCGACCGGGGTTGCTGCAGTTGTGAAAAAAAATGTTACCACCCCTCGCGTGCTCTATTGGTTTTTGTGGGTGAAAAAAAATAGGGTGGGTCTAGGAGACCCCACCCCTGGCGCAGGTAAAAAAATTTATACAACATTACCTAAAAAAACGCAGATCTGTCGTTGGGTTTATGTGAATGTTTGTTGGAGTAAATAGAAATGGATTAGTTTTGTATTCAGTGATCTAACGAAGTATCCACTAACTTTTGCCTTAGTAGGTAGGTAGGTAAGTACGGTACGGTAACTATTTCTAAGATGTAGAATGTAGTACACCAAAATCACAAGGTACTTAAAAGGGTGCAGAAGCACGATTTTCCCATACAGATGTAGTTCCGGTTTAATTTCTAAACTGTAGGCTGGATTTTAAAACTTAAACTTTCGTAAGCACTGCACATTTTCGGCTATTCCGACAAAATAAAAGTAAGTGAAACCGTTAAAGCGATATAAAAATGTAGGCTGGATTTTGCTGAAACTTGGTTTATTCAACATTTTGAGAATTCAACCTAATGGTCCGGAAGGATATCCGTAGATGACCAATACCGAGGTTTGCAAATAGTTTTTATAATTTAAAAAATAGCCTGAAAGAAATTAGAGCGATGCGTTTTTCGCGCCGAAAAAGGGGTACTTTCAGCTGTTATTTACTTTCATTATTACACTACCTATTGGAGTCTAACTACCTTGGGAACATCAATAATTTGTATTGTACTTGTCAGAAAAAAATATATTTTGAAATAGGTAATAAAATGTAGAAATGGCAGCGGAACTACGAAAAAATTTGGGAAAATAGATCTATTAATTACAACTACAACTACATACTCGCGAAAGGACACAAACATACGTAGACTCATATAGGCGCATTGCCTCTCACTTTTCCCGCGCACCGTCTCGCTCTGGTTGAAACAGCTATAGAAAACAGTGTTCACGCGCTTGGCCGTCACTGAGTTCCCAAGGTCCTGAAGGGGCCTCTTAAGTGTTGTGCATGGAAAACAAAGTTTGAAGATAACTTTACCTTCCTTAGTCGAAACGTAATATTAAAATTTTCGACTTAACTTATAAGAATACTTATATTAGGAACATCCCAAAACCCGGTTATAATATTGCATAATCTGCTCTATCTATGCTCTCCTTACAAACAAGAAGAATGCTTGGAAAAAAAAACGTTCTCATCTAACACTAGAGACACTGTCCAAAAAACACATTATCATAATCTTTTTAGGCGCAAAAAAGTCGCCAGACGGTATGCAAATAGACACTTTTTAGGTCCAAAGGGTTAGTCAAGGCAAGGGCGATCTCGCTACGTCTTTGTTCTTTTTTCTGGGCTTTTTTAATGTTTTAAAAAAAATGGCCACCAATTACATTTGCATATGCGTGTGTTTGAAATTATATATTTGAAATTGTCGGAGATTTTTTTAATTCCCACAGTGTCTTGCTAGGAGGACCACTTTTTTTTCTTTAAAAAAAAGCATGGGAAAGCAAAAGAACTTTAATCACAGACTATCTCCCGTTTGAGAGTTTTACTGTGGAGTTATCCAATTTGGCGGAGAAAAAAAAGTGTTCACCTAAATTAATATCTAAGTACTTGGGTATTACCGAGTTGAAAAATAGATAATAATATCTGTAATTTTATCAAATTATTATAAGGAAAAGTTGATTAGCCAGAAAACGTTATCTAAAACAAAACAAGATTTTATTTTGACTCTACCTACATCTAGGAAAACGGAAAAAAGGAGTACTTATAACTTGCCTACATTGGTAAGTAAATTAAGTTATAGACTTTAGTTCTACATTAGACATTCCAAATATAACAGGTCGGTCGGTGACACGGTTGGATACCCCAAGATACCTACTCTTATATCGCGCGGTAGGTATAAGTGCGGCGATCGAATAAAAAGGGGTATCCTAGGGCGTTGCTGTCTGTACCTGCACGAACTCTACTTAAGTACTTACCTACCATATTAATTGGGTTACGTACATACCTCACTAACAAAATGAGTAAAAATTAACACGTGCATTGCTCCGTGCGAAAATTGCGGTCGAAAACGCAATATAAACGTAATTAGCCCGTCTTGAAACCCGAATCCCGCCAAAGTAAAAAAAAACTCACCCTCTTGTCTATGCTTCTGCATACAATTTTAATCTTACTTTTTCTAAAAATGTCTTTGGTGGGATAAACAAAAACATCCCATTGAAAGTTAGGGCTAATTTGAATAAATGTCAATAGCGATCGAGTGACAAAAGGGACGTCTCCCAACTCGCTAATGACAGTGCGAAGACAGAAGACAATGCCTACGGATGTGTTCATGTTCACGCATGTGATTAGGTCCTTTTTAGCACTTGCACCGAGTGATTGATATGCGCAATGCCGTCGCTAACGCATGAATATTTATCAGCCAAATCGGGGCAGGTTAAAACCCAAATTAGAAAAAAAAGGTGCACCAACCGTGCGAATTTTTGAGACGAAACTTTTTCATTAGAAAAAAGTTTTGTGTTTCGTGAGGTTATGCTAATGGCCGCTAATAAAAAAAATTCTTCCGAATCAAAATTATTATAAAATCTCTAATCCCATATGACTTCCGTTGCTGCATCTTGTTTTTTGTTCGAAACCAAAAGACAATGACTCGACGCATTTACATAATAGGAACCGACACGGCGGAAAAAATGCGAGGTTTTGTTTTTACTTTTGGGTTTTTTCCAACGAAAGCGAGATTTGTACGGCAGGTGACGCTGACCTGTGCATTTTTTCATAATTCACAAAGATTCCCATACTTTAAGTCGAAGAATAACATGCTCTATTGCCGTAGTTTCAAGGATCACCTTACCTGCATCGGTAACTTTGTAAAATTGTAATTAATCAGATCTACAGCTGTTGTATAATTACGACCCACCATCAGCATTTGAAGGGTTAATCAAATATAATAAAGAAATTAGAATATTCTTTCCGACGGACATGTGTTTTTAAGACGGACAGTCTCCGTGAAAAGAGTTTTTTGATAGAATTATCTAATGATGGTTGATTTGATTGAAGTTTTTCTGTTAATTAGTTCGTAATTATGGTATTATTAGATTTCTAGAACGAGTGACTTGGGTATCTATTGAGTATCTACAACATCTTTTTTACATAAAATACTTACACGCAAATATGCATTTATTTATTTTTCTAAGTGGACGTTAGGTATTTACTGGACAAAGACACATGACAACATGTGAAAATTATATTCCCGAAATACCTCCCTAGGTAACGGCGATCGATCGTGATTATCGTGAAACTATACATATTATCAAAAGAAAATTAGCATTGACTGTGAGTAGAGGGGTGGATTGTGAAACAAACAACATTGAAAATGTGCGTTGAGAGTCCAGTACGGGCAGCATGGTAAGCCCGAGATAGGCCCTTCTCTATGCAAAACTGTCAACTTGTCGGTCGGGCTCGACTTGGCTCTACGCCAACATGGCGATGGAGACAAAAATACAACATATTTTTTATATAAAATGGCAATATCTACTTTCTGCTCGACATGACCCTAATCGACGTCGGAGGACACTACATTCGCATTTGATAAACCGATGGCCTCCGACTACGATTAATTATCTATGAGTCTATTTTAAGGATAAACAGGTCTTGTTTTAAGCCTTTTAGTAGTCGGGTTTTAGTTTTTAACTTCTGTTTTTTCCCACTTTTTTTCGTAGTTCAGCTGCCATTTCTACATTTTATTAGCTATTTCAAAATTATTATTTTTTTCTGACAAGTTCAATACATTATTGATGTTCTCAAGGTAGTTAGACTCCAATACTAGACAGTGTAATAATGTAAGTAAATAACAGCTGAAAGTAACCCCTTTTTCGTCGCCAAAAACGCATCGCTCTAATTTCTTTCAGGCTTTTTTATTATAAAAACTATTTGCAAACCTATGTATTGGTCATCTACTGATATAAGTAAAACAAGTTTCAGCAAAATCCAGCCTGTACTCTAGAAATTAAACCTGAACTACGTTTGTATGGGAAAATGGTGCTCTAGCACCCTCTTAAGCCCCAGGTTGAGGGCCGACTCGCTCGCTGTCTGTCATTTTAGTGGTCGAAAAGGAAGTAAACTAAGTACCTAGTCTAGCAACGAATCCATCAGCATTGGAAGGGTTAAGTTGACTGACAGATGGCTCGACCGCAAGAGGTAGGGTTACCACTGCTTGCCACTATTATAGTGAATCGTTATTGTTTTATATATGTTACTTTTAGTCGCAATACCCTACATAAAAGTTTGTTAGATTAACTTTGTTAATACACACGAAAGCACGTCGACCCTTACACGCTAGCACTCTACTCGGTTACGTTACGGGCGAGTTTACAACAAAAGTGACTCTGACGTGCTGTCTTGTGTACTTAGGTAGTTATAACTGCGTTCTTTTTAACAGTCTTTTTGGTTGCACCTCACACGTAAAGTCAACAGCACGGATACCTTTACATTTTTGTTGCAAAGTAGTTCTTAGCGTTACTGAATTAAGAGCGCGCGTGTACGGGTCGACGTGCTGTCGAACTGAAACCCATGAAACCCATGAAACCCATTTGGAAAAGTTTTCACTGAATTAATTTACCTATCGTAGCCTTACCTAAAAAACAAACTCTCAAAAGAACACGCAAGCTATACATTTTTATATATACAGGGTGTTAAAAGACCGCCAACAGACCCGAAAGCCACGCATACTAGACACCAAAACAAAGTACTTTTTTGATAAATTATTGCTGGGAAACGATTTTGGTTTTTTAGGTTATAATTTTGAAAAATATTTTATGACGCAATGGACGCGTAACGCACAGAAGTCATATTGCGCAAACGTAGGTATAAGTTTATGTTACTGAAGCTTGAAGTGCCGATGTTTAGAATACATTGCGGGTTGCAATTTTAACGTCGTTTTTTGTAAGAAATATTAATAATTTTAATATGGCTTCTTAACATACCTTATGTTAAGAACTAGTTACTGAATACATTTCTGCAAAAAAAAAGTTTTGAAAAGTCCGACTTTGAACCTCATTATCTCGGAAACCGTTGATTTCCCAAGCATAGTTCCTTGAGCAAAAATGTTCCTTATGATGAGGACAATATGTGGTTTCCCGCTTTGTTGGCGGTCTTTTAACACCCGGTAGATTTTTATGTATAGAAATACAATTTATGAAATTGCCTCTCAAACAGACAGTAAACGGGTTCTTAAATTCTTCGATTCATCAAAATAAGATAACCCTATTCAGCATGACAAACATTTTAACCCGTCTCAGCAGCGGTATTGTAGGCATCACAGACCCTGCCGTCAGTTTTTTCAACCGCCAAGACTTTCTCAACCACAAAATTTGTTTTTTAACCCCTTGCGTGGGCGAGGTGTTAAGTAAGCTCCCCTGAGGGCTTTTGGACTAATAATTAGAAATTTTTGTTGAGTTATTGTAACATGTGTAAAAGGTCTAAGTGGCGCCTTCGGCTGTTAACAATTTTAAATGTGGCTTTTCAATTTTAGATTGATTTTGATGCTAATGTGTTAAGTTTTGTTATTAAATGGAGCAAAATAAAAATATACCTATACCTACATGTCGACCCTTTCATGGTTCTCATTCACTAAATTGTTGTAAGAAAGTGTGACCTCACTACCAATAAAAATGCTTTTTCAAACTCCATTTTTGGTGAAAGTTTGTGGTTACGTACCAGCCTCTGTGGCATTAAAGACTTGTATTGTAAGCTTAGGTACCTACTGTATGAGTGACTGAGCGACTAAGTCAGTGAATTTTGGGTTTTCCACTTATCACGTAACCTACCCGGAAATATGCCATTAATTACTCGCCGGAGGATATTTTAATGGTACACACCACAGCACGTCAGAGTGTACACTTTTGTTGTAAAATCGCCCGTAACGTAACCGAGTAGAGTTCTAGCGCGCTGTCGTGTGTACTTAAGGGTCGACGTGCTGTCGTGTGTACTTCAGTAAAAAAAAGTAGATAACATGTAGCCTGTACAATGTACAATATTGTAGACACGACAGCACGTCGACCCTTACACGCTAGCACTCTACTCGGTTAGATACGTTACGGGCGACTTTGTCGTGTATATACAGTCGACAGCAAGTCGCGCGCACTCTATTCAGTTACGTTAGGGGTGACTTTGCAACGAAAATGTAATGTTTTACGTGCTGTTGACTTGACATGCCTCGGCCAATAATCTTCGAGCGTGCCCTCTGTGGATTGGTGATTTTTCTATTGGGCATTATTATTTTCCTCAGACGCTTAGCTTTCCTCAAGATGTTTTTCTTCGTCGTTATCGAGTGGTAGGTACGTACAGACGACAGCACGTCAGACTGTACACTTTTGTTGTAGGGTCGCCCGTAACGTAACCGAGTAGAGTGCTAGCGTGTAAGGGACGACGTGCTGTCGTGTGTACCTACTGCTACTTCAGTCACAAATGTACGTAACTTTGAAATAAACTAGAGTCATAGGTAGGTAATGCCCGCACCGGGTAAGCTAAGTAGTTATTAAAAATGGGTTAAACCATAACCTATTGATAGAAAGTGAGATAAAATGTATGGCACGCATCAGCAAAACAAACACAAATAAGTCACAAGCTATATCAATCAAATTCTATTTATAGACTAGGGTCACCGCAGTACAAAAAGGTGCCGTTTTTTGTAAAGAAAGATTCGGGGGTTGCGCCGACGACGGGTTAAGATTTAGGGCTGTGCGCGAATATTAAGAGTATTAATTTTTTTACGTTCGGTTTTTTTTTCCAAACATTTGTAATGTCATAGAATAAAATATTATTTATTGTACTAGAAAACATTTTAATGTCATAGAAAAAAAAGACAGTTCAAAAATTAAGGTGGTAAAGTCAGCGACATGCAAGGATACCCCTTTTGGTTTTATTGAAGGCTTTGGGTTTTACTAGTCATTACGAAACATTTTCTATTCTACAATTATTATTATTGTGTAATTTTAGTATAATTTAAAAATCACCCTTTCTCAGTAAGCGTACGTTCCCCGAAACGTGATTTGATCATTTTCACAAATTCTTGTGCAAATAGCCATAAGCGTAGGAATTCTCATTAGACGGCCCATTTTTGGCAAAAAACGCGTCCAAAAAGAATATATGTTTTTTTTTCCATTGGCGGCGCTACACACGTTCCTCTTAAAGCTGCGTTTGTTTCACAGTCGAAGTGCGCGCGTCATTAAAGTCAACCTAGAGCTTCTGTCTGATTGGTCGTTTTCATCTGAGTGCACTTTAACTGTGAAAAAGGTGCATAAGTGTAAAACATCCTTGTGCCAACCCTAAGACCGCATTCAACCCGACGCGGCACAGTGTGGAGAGCGGTTGCAAAAAACAAACTAGGTCGCGCGCGACAGCCCTGAGCAGCGCTCAATTTGACGAACACGTCCCGCATTAACACAACTATGGCATATTTGGCCATAAGATATGGATAATTCGGAAGGCAAAGTTTTTTGTTCGAAAGTCCGTTATTGGCTTAATCTTATCTTTAGACAATATTGAGAAACTAATTTAAATATTTTTTATTTTCATCCAGTAGTTTTGTTGTTATGCGCTAAAATGTTTTGTTCCTATGACCGCCAACAGTATGCAGACCGTCGCGTGACGTCATAAAACCGTATCTTTGAAACGTTGTAAAATCCAAACTACTGAACCAAAATAAAAAATATTGAAATTAGTTTCTCAATATTGTCTAAAGATAAGATTAAGCCAATAACGGACTTTCGAATAAACTTTGCCTTCCGAATTAAGATGTTTTTTTTTTAATAACCTAGGTATCTCACTTTGGACTTGCGAGGCTGTGTTTGGATTGGCGCCATTTTAACGACACTCGTTGAATACGGGACTTATGGCAAAACCAGAAAATAGCTTTTTTTCAGATACAAGAGTCGGGTTGATTTTTAAGAGAAAAATTGAAGTTAAAAACTAAAACCCGACTACTAAAAGGCTTAAAACAAGACCTGTTTATCCTTAAAATAGACTCATAAATAATTAATCGTAGTCGGAGGCCATCGGTTTATCAAATGCGAATGTGGTGTCCTCCGACTACGATTAATTATCTATGAGTCTATTTTAAGGATAAACAGGTCTTGTTTTAAGCCTTTTAGTAGTCGGGTTTTAGTTTTTAACTTCTATTTTTTTTTTTAGCTTTTTAGTAAGTCATTTTGGACGATCACCCAGAATAGAACCAAGAAGGGCAAAAAAAAACACATTTTGGAATTTTTTGTTCTATTTGTTATGTTGACGCTACATGTGTTATACATTTTTGAAAATGCCTTTTAAAGCCCTTTCATTTGATACCTCCTTTTTGCTTCGCGTAGTCGGGTAAAAAAAGGGAGGTAAGGCTTCTAATCTGGCCTGAAATGAATCTTTGATTCCAGACCACGAATGAAGTTCTATCTCCCAATCTACAGTAGGTACCTACTTATTAAGCCTATTCAAATAAACTGTCACCCTTTTTTTATTTCGTAATAGGTTATTTCTATCTATCCTCTGAAATGTCTCTGTCAGATATGAACTGACCATACTTCCAAGACATCTGTGCAATAATACAGACAGTACTTTTTACCTTTATCTACGTCGCAATCACCCTAGTTCCCACAGCTTAACCCTTCGGCCAAGAACACCCTTGGTCCAGCAGACCACTCGGTCTACTTTTTGTCCGCACATCCTCTCATTAAACACCATTCGAAAACATCTTCCCGGAAGAGAAAAAATAGTAATATCGGAGGGTCATTCTTTCCCACATATTATCGCCTTGCACCTTACGGCCAGAAAACAAACTAATAATTTGAATACAGGCAACCCTTCCGTGTTTTTTCGATACTGGTCTTTTGAGGCACAGGCCTCTTCCGTGAGAACCTCAAATAGTTTTTAGAAGAAAAAATGCGGAGGGCACGGAGGTAGAGCACAAAAACTCTTTGTACGGGGGTGCTGGGCAGTTGTTTTGATTTGAAAAGAGTTACTGCTTGTAAGTGAGTAATAAATGGCTTTTGATAGGACGATAAATGTGTGGATTATCTGACAAGGACAAATTGTAATTGGGTGTTCAGAATGTTTTTTTTTTTATTGGTCGTCAAAAGACTAGGTTATTATGAATAGAATCCGTAGTCGTCTACTAAATAAGTTTATTAAAGAAGAAAAAGATGAGGGGCTCATCAGGCGAAGCAGTAGGTAATCTTTTAATTAACATTCATTCACAAGTACACTCCCATACAGTTTTTATGCGCCTGGAGATTTAATATCAAGTTATAATGTTCAATGCTCATCAAAAGTACAATAAACAAATATATTCTCACGCTGCTTCATCGTTACGTTTTTAGATAACTTTTTCCCCTCAACGTTCTATGAAACCTCTCCCTCATATTCCCATAGACACAGATACAGGTGCTAAATAGAAAAAAAAGTTAATAAACACTACCACAGAGCAATGTGTTGCTTTGCCTCCTTTTGTTTGATTAACTCTTTTATTCCAAATAACAACGGTTTACGATTTAGCTTTAAAATAAAAACATAATAATGACAATTGATTCCAAGTGGACATATGCTACTTCCGACTCGTTAAATCTCAAAATCAGTTAAAGTAAAAACTTGTTTCGAAAAAAACTTACGACAGCCGCGGCCTCATCCGCAATGACCCAAGTCAACAATTAAAAAGAAATAAAACAAATCCTCAATGCCACAAAAAGGGCGGGAAAATGAGCAACTGACGCTTGGATTTTTTTCGTTCGCTTAACAGGTGGCAAAGGGTTAAAATTGTTAAGAAGATGACTAATACGAACTAATGCTTATTCCTGTTGAGAAAGCGTGACAAACTGCCAGACAGACACATCTAAACATGTGTTAAGGTCGTTAATTAATTATGTGAGGAAGAAATTGAAAGTTTACCCTCTTATGGTGAGAAAGAATCGAAATAATTTATCGATTTTGTAGATTTCGACACTTTGCTGGCCATGGAGGGCATTTTTAAGTACATACCTGTATATGTATCAGTTTTTTTATGTAGTAAGTATATTGAAATTGTATAATGAAAGATACAGTATTATCATGAATATTATGAGGATATGATATTATTGTCATTAGTATTTAAAGTGAATTAATTTATTACAGTTAGTTCATTCGTAACTCGTAAGGTATTAGATACATATTGTAGGCCTCGGGTATGGAAATAAAAAAATATTACATAAAACAAATAACACATTTTTTGTCATCAAAAAGGTTACAAAAACACGCATTAGGTTCACGGCTCATATCCTGTCAACAAAAATATAAAAAATGTGGGTCACGAATTTTAACTTTTCCTTCGATTGAATAATCTTACTAAATTGTCGGGTTATTGTCATTACGATTTACTACGACCGATTGATGTGATCCATTTTGCGACGTAGAATGTTTTTCGCACGCTATATATATTATCATCATTACATAAGGCTTGTAATGATGATAATATAGCGATATAATATGAGGTGACAGTGAACAGTGGCTAAAGCTAAGGTGACAGTTGAGAGTAGGCAAAATGGCCTGCGTGCTAAGCCTAGATACACGTCATATTGCTAGGATGCACGAAGACAAATGGACTAAGATAGCAACTCTGTGGAAAGGCCCATCAACATAGAAGAAGTGACCAGGAACTGGGTAAAAACTGCACAAGACAGAGACGACTGAAAGAAACTCGAGGAGGCCATTACGGGGTCCTAATTTCATTATTTTATTTTATTTTGTTTACTTCATTTTTAGTACTTGACTCGGTAGCTCAATTGGTAGAGCGCCTGCACGGAATGCAAGAGGTTACGGGTTCAAATCCTGTCCCGAGCGAATTTTTTAATCTTATAAAAATATGTTTTACTTCATTGCTTAAATTTTAACGATATTGGGAGGATATTGGGATATAAAGGCTCTTTTTTTATCATTACCCATTTATTATCATGCCTACAATTAATAACTTGGTTCCTTTTGTCGTATTGACTGACTTGCATTGCGTTTGCACATTCCAAGACACAACTGCAGTTATACTAGGTAGATTCCGATAAGAAATTCAAATATAACACAATAGTCACTCCCAAATAAAATCAATAAACCTTACCACTCGAATCATGAATTCATGATGACAAATCCATCATCCACTAGGTACCTAAGGACATTCACCTTAACCAAACAATCCAACTAATCTACACACACAACATTCAAATCTCGCCTCTGACCTCCGACAATAAAGTCCAAAGAGAATGCAAAGTTGAACTGGTGAAGGGTACCAGGAGTTGGCCGGTTGTCCGTCAAACGTTGGCGGAACATCTGCCCGTCCCAGCAGATGTGAATGTTTAGATTTGTATCGACTTGGCCGTTCCAAATCCGGCCAAAAGGGGTGGAAAAGTGTTTTCTTTGTTTTAGAATAAAGTACTTACATATGTTATAATATCAATTTACATAATGAGCCGTTTTCACGGCTGTCAAATTTCGCTTTTTCTGAAATTATTATTAATCTGTGTAAGCTAAATTTGACAGCCACAACCCGGTTCTTGTATGGCCAACCCTATGCGCGCCATCTATCAAGGGCTTTGAGTTGAAAACGGGCCATTGCAGTAGGTAAGCTCACAGAGGTAAGCTTAAAGCTAGCTAAGGATTTATCGAAATAATTATGGCCTTCTACAACAGACAGGATGTTATAAAATCCAAAATTATCGCATCCCCTGGTACAAGTACTGAGTCGGTGCTAGCGAGGCTAGCATACAGCCGTCTTCAATAATCGGTGCGTGGATTAATTCTACCTTAGGGTGATTCATCCACGAACTGATTAAGGAAAGCGGCAGAAACCAACCGACTCGGTATATACGGCCTGGCCGTGTCAGGGTAACCTGGGCTGGGTGGATTGCAATCGTATCGTATCGTATCGTATCTACAACAGACAGGATGGTATAACTAATAGAAAGGGTCATGTTTATTTAGGAAGGTAGGTACTTTAGAGAAACTGAAAGTTAGAATAATAATAAAGTAAAATAAAAATGTATATTTTAGAAAACTACACATGCATTGAAGGGTTAAACGAATGAAACAATATTTGCGATGCGAATTGATGCGATCAATCAAAACGCTTTCTTACCACAGAACATATACCTAATAAAATATTTTATATAATATATATATATTTTTTTTAATGTTAATAACAATTAATTGTACATATAGACATAGCCAAGTGTTCTTATAAGTGTGTGCTTATCTCTCGCAATAGTGATAGAATAAGTAAGTTTTTAAATAAAATAATAAAATTGTAAAAATTTTGTAGGTACCTACCTACCTATTTACAATAAGAGCTGTCGTCGACGCGAAATACCTAACGTATCAAAAATGATGCAACGTTGACTGTCAGCGAGGCGTATGTGTGTTTACTTTAATGATCATTGCAACAACCTCCTTCACTGAGGAGCAAAAACTTGCAACTCAATAATGAATTTAAGGAACCAGAAGTTGCACTTTGGAGGAGCTAACCTTGAAGTTATAAGTATGTAGAATGAGTAGTTTCTTTGGAGGAGCATGTAGGTAAAGAGTCAGTAGTTCCAAATTGGGAAAATAGATCTATTATGTTATAACTACAACTACATACTCGCGAAAGGACACGAACACACGTAGACTCATACAGCCGCATTGCCTCTCACTTTTCCCGCGCCCCGTCTTGCTCTGGGTGAAATAGCTATAGAAAACAGTGTTTCACGCGCTTGCCCATCGGCGAGTTCCCACGGTCCTGAAGGGGTCTCTTAAGTACTTTCAGACTAAATTTTGTTTAAATTCCTATCTAGAACAACAATAACATTCTGACAACATTTTCGTTTGGACTTTCTATACCTATCTATACGCATTCGGTGTCTGCAGTTGCCTCCTCAGAGTCTGCTTTAGGCGTAAAAAGTTGAAACTCAACGTTTGGGCAAAAAATGTTAATAAACAGGTAGATATGTGCCCTAGTTTATGTTTAATATAGATACAACCGAGTGACGTCGCCACAAACGACGACATGGGGAAAAACGAGAATTATTTTGATTATCGCGTCTCTTATTGGCCATTTTATTTGAACTTTTGTTGTGAGCGACAGGACAAGTATAGGTAGAGTACCTACATAACTGTGTAACTAGGTTAGACCAAGAGCTTACTCTCCTAAAATAAGTTTATCAGTCATCTACAAAAGTGAAAGCCCTTGGTGAAAAAGAATTAAACAGCTTTTTAATCTGAAATGGCTGATAATGAATTACCTTCAGCTTCCACTCCTATGTTTAGCGGCATCCATCCATACAAACAACGCCGAAAACTGCCCTCCACAAAATAGCGGTGCTAAAAAACTTGCGCGTGCAGATGCATTTATTTTAAATAAATAATAAAACATGGCGGCCGCGATTCGGCGCTAGCCGCTTATTATAAATAATTAATGATTCCGGCCGCTCTTATGCACGATAAAATGCCATTACGGTTTTCATCGGGTCGGCAAAAAATTAAGAAAACTGCCGCCGCCCAAACCCGTCTGGGCAAAAAACACCCGCTTAAAAGACTCAGCAGACATCGCTGAAATTCCACCAGTTTCTTACCTCCCAACGCCATTTGACTCTGCCCATTATCTGTGGAATTAACGCGAGAAAAAACTCACCAATTCGATATAAAGGTGCGCTCGGTCGACGACAGTTTTTGTATGTATGATAAATAAAGGGAATATGTAAAGGGTGCAGTCGACGATGTAATGGCGTGAACGTAATAAAATATTGTCCTCATGAAAATTCAGCGATGCAATATCGGTGGCGCAGCGATAGCAACGCTGCATGACACTGGCGGGAAAAAAACACCTAAGTGCCCAAGTTACAGAATAATGCCATTTTTAAAAATGCAGTTAACGCTTTTTGCGTCGACACATGGTACGATGCCGTTAGAAACATAGAGTTTCACCTTGCACAAACTTTGCACCAAGCACTTTTTCCATTACAATTTCTAATTAAGTAGGTATAACTAGTATGCTACGAAGGGTCTTGAGGTCTTTCTATAGATGCGGACAGCAAGGAACCAGGAGAGTGGCGCGAGGGGGAAAAGGCTCAAAAAGTAGGCTGAAGTAGGCCGATGATGAAGATGAAACTACGACTTTGACTGTTTTGATTCTCACTGAAGACTACGAACCGTCTATAAGACCACAAATGACAGATGCTACACTCCAGACAAGATTTGAATCAAGAGATGAACGGACTGGGTAACAAAACAATACAAAAAACCGTCTACGGCGAGACAATTAACAATGATTTGCATATTTACACACGGCTGTAGAATAAGCCGAGCGAAGAAAGAAAGGAGATTCAATGAAAGGAGGTAGACTCTTTTCGGAAAAAAAAACTCTTTTCGGAAGCATCTTTGCGTAAATCATAACCAGCCAGCATTTGAATCGAATGAGAAAAGAAACGGTATTGTCTATAGCATAGGAGGTTTGGCGCGAAAACAGACAGGCTGAAAAAAAACAAAAGGCCTTTTATCGTACAACGATGAAAGAGTATGTATGTTAATAAGTGCAGAAAAAAGTTCCTGCATACGGCCAGCGTTGGCGAAGGAAACATTTTATACTTTTTTAATCTCACGATTAAAGTACAGCACAGCACAGGATGTTTTTGTAGGCATATAATATTAAGATACAGCGCTGCTGAATATATTTGCGGTGTCCACGTAGGTTTAATATCCATAAAGGCTGGCTGGTAGAAAAATTGGAGGGAATCTCCATAATATGCAGATTTTGCATAGGTTTCCTTTGCTTTATGTTACGTCACGTCGTCGTCGTGATGGGATGCAAAAGAACTGCGTCGGAAGCTAGATTTCATGTCATATTTATAAGTACCGTTACGTTTTACGTTGTTCGGTAAGTAAGTACAATACCATTTACCAATTAAATATATCATCTGCCGTATAAGTAAACGGTGGATAGCACAAGGAAGGATGTTTTATACCCACCCTGTAGGTAGGAGGTGTCGTTAGCAAGGGCTTAACACATTGACTGCCTACTACGAGTATGGTCGTAGGTGTTCAGTGGGATATTGTATTGAAACTATGCTCGTTGGCGTCCTCATCAATGGTTTTCGACGATATATTGGCACCTTAGAACAAATAAAACCAAAAGTATGAGTAGCATTCTACAGGGTGTTAAAAGACAGCCAACAAAGCGGGAAACCACTTATTGTCCTCATCATAACAAAAATTTTTGCTCTTGGAGCTATGCCTGGGAAATCAACGGTTTCTGAGATAATTAGGTTCAAAGGCGGCATTTACAAAAAAAAAATTGCTGAAATTGACTTGGCATGATTTCTCTGCGTGACTCTTCCATTGCGTAATAAAATATTTTCCAAAATTATAACCTAAAAAACCAAAATCATTTCCCAGCAATAATTTATGGAAAAAGTAGTTCATTTTGGTGTCTAGTATGCGTACCTTTCGGGTCTGTTGGCGGTTTTAACACCCTGTATATTGACAGAAAAAATATACCAACATAAATAAAAATTAAATCTATTAATTATTACGAATACAATCGTCAAAATACCAGGAAGCTTAGCATAAGAATTGCTTAGGATGTAAAGGGGTTTATAATGTATCTCCCTCGACGTAGAGTGGGATAGATAAAGTTATAAGCCCATAGTTAAGGACTTACCCATTCTCATGCTAAGCCAGCAAGCAAAGCATAAGGTTGGGTTAGAGCGTATCAGCGTATCTACGGCAAATAACTCTGTCAATCCCGCTCTACGGCAAACAAAATAATTTTTTTTAGTATCAAGATGGGCTCAGGAGAGTAAATATTAAAAAAAGGACAAAAAAAAAATTCAATTAAAAAAATTCACCTCGCGTGGGTTCAAACCCAGAACCTTTCGACCGCGACGCAACAGCACCTACTACATTTTTAACATCGATAAACTTTGTCCGACCTCCACCGAAAACCACTCACCACCACCGAATTTCGGAAGGCAAAGTTTTTTGTTCGAAAGTCCGTTATTGGCTTAATCTTATCTTTAGACAATATTGAGAAACTAATTTCAATATTTTTTATTTTGGTTCAGTAGTTTCGATTTTACAACGTTTCAAAGATACGGTTTTATGACGTCACGCGACGGTCTGCATACTGTTGGCGGTCAAAGGAACAAAACATTTTAGCGCATAAAAACAAAACTTCTGGACCAAAATAAAAAATATTTAAAATTAGTTTCTCAATATTGTCTAAAGATAAGATTAAGCCAATAACGGACTTTCGAACAAAAAACTTTGCCTTCCGAATTCCCTCCAGCAAGCATCAAAGGCTGGGTTAGAGCGTATCTATGGCTCTGTCCATCCCGCTCTATACGTCAAACAAAAGAGTGAGATACCTATTGTTTTAAACCCCTACGCTCTAACCCGGCCTTATGCTACGCTTGAAGAACTAACATTTTCCGCCAAAATAAAATAAAAACAAATGCCGACTTTTCATTTACAATATGGCGCCCTAAATGCCAAAAGTCGTAGCGTGATATTATACAGAGTGTTAAAAGACCGCCAACAAAGCGGGAGACCACGTATAGTCCTCATCATAACGAACATTTTTTGCCCAAGGAACTATGCTTGGGAAATCAACGGTTTCCGAGATAATAAGGTCGGACTTTTTTTTTTTTGCCGAAATGTTTTCAGTGTCACGTTTTTAACATACCTTTTCAAGAAGCCATGTCAAAATTATGGATATTTCTTACAAAAAATCAAGTTAAAATTGCAACCCGCAATGTAGGTTTCCGAGATAATAAGGTTCAAAGTCGGACTTTTCAATTTTCTTTTTGCTTAAATATGTTCACTATCACGTTCTTAACATACTTTCTCAAGAAGCCATATCAAAATTATGAATATTTCTTACAAAAAACGAAGTAAAAATTGCAACCCGCAATGTATTCTAAACATCGGATAGCCTATGTTATGCCCAGAAACGTGAGTTACGACCATGTTAAGTTTGGTAGAAAACTATTCAGCAGTGTTCGCGTTTATCGTGTTCATACAGACAGACAGACAGACATAGACCGTTTATACATACAATGACATAGATACACCCTCACACACAAATACATATACACGTTATGATGCGGGCAATAAGTGGTTAACCTCTCAGTTTGTGGTCTTTTAACACCCTGTATAATAAGGTATTTTATATCATGTTTATAAATGGGTTATACCTAATCATAGAAAAGTTCTAATCATTAAACTACCCTCGGTCTCATATCGTACCGGCCTTTCCCCACATTTGACCTTGGCATTTTTACCCATTCGGCGTAATGTGCTTCGGCGTAGAGTTCATTCGGCATAGCGATATTCTGCGTAGCGTACTTTTCGGCATAGCTTGGCAGACTCAGATTTTTCTTATTTTATTAAAACTTAAGACTAAATCACATAAATAAAAATACGTAAGTTGTAATATGGAATTTACTCTGCCAACTGGCCCTAGAAATCACTTCACAGGAACAATAATTCGCGTGCCTCCGATCTAAATCGAGAGCCATTCTATAGCCTTTTTGCCGCCACGTCAGCCACTCACAATGCGAAAGGAGTTTTTCATTATTTTCCACGGTTTTTCCGAGTTCAGCGAAGACTGTCGACTTTTTGTTGACAGTTGCGACTGTAACTCGTATCTATTGTGCACCGCCTAATAGATATTGATGCTTGCATTTATATTTTAGTTTCTGCTGTATCTTTTATTATTTATCTCGTAAATAGTTTAGTTCTAGGCTTCAAAACCTATTTCCAACGGTTCAGAAAAATAAATCTAATAGAATGGGTAGAAACCGGCTTTTTGTTTTGTCTGGCGAAAGTCTTCAAAGGATTCAAAGGACGAGATAATGAGTTTAAATTATCGCCAATCTTCGATAGAAGACGGCAAGCAATGAAGCAAGTAGGTACGGTCGGCCACAGTCAAGGATACCCCTATGATAGCTCTTACCGCGCGCGGTGAGTTCGCTGGTTGTAGGAGAAAAACGAGCAAACCCCGGTTTTGTCCTTCTACTGGGACACCCCATAGACACGCCATTGCGTTACAGACTTAAGCCCCTGGCTAATGAGTGTCATGCAGCAAGTATCAAGACTACTCCATCCACCCATCGCAGACATTAAGTTGCAGCGGGAGGAGTAAAAACTCCGTTGAGACAAAGAGACGCTGTGGTGTTAGAAAAACGCAAATTACCTCCGAGCCTGAGCTACACTATGTGGTGACTGGTGCCAGGTATGCGCTCGCTGCAATTTAGGTTGGGTTGTGCAATGCAAGTTAAGTAATGGGGGTTTCAGAAAAAAATACCGGCAAAGTGCGAGAAGGACTCGCGCACTGAGGGTACCTAAGGAGGAAAAGTAAAAAAAAATATATATACCTACTTCATAGACTTACAAACACACTAGAAAATCCCGTGTTTAGGGAGTTTTGGTGAACACAATATTATTTTCTTGTTTTTCACGATTGAAGTAGGTAAACCTCAAACGAAGCGTCTCTACAATTTTTAAAGCTGTTACATCTATTACCCAGCTCTTTATTTCGAGTTTTTACTGATTTCAGATCCACAGTCAACCGTAACACCTTGAAAAAGCCTTGAAATTTTCCGAAAAGTTGCATTCGAGCGCTCAACAAACTAGCTACCTACCTACGTATCTGTCTGTATAATTTATGTGGTTTTTAAATAAATACTTTTTATCTTTAGATAAAATCGACAACAGATGAACCTTACATTTTCGTTGTAAAGTCGCCCTGCACCCCTGCACGCAGCTGACTAGGGTTCACAGTGTAAAGTCGACGTGCTGTCGAGTAAGATCCAAGTTTTGAGTAACTTACTGGTTCCGTTGACATTTCTTCCGATGATCTTGTTGGAGCCATTGGCCACGGCCAGCGAGGGATGGGCGGGGGGCGCCCGTCCCGCTTCCTCGCCCGGGCTCTCCATGCCACCCCTCTCACTCGCACACATCAACCCGACACCCGCCAATTTTGACAAACAAAAAGTTTTTGCAACAATAAAAAGTTCGAATCATTTGCTGAAAACTGAAAGTAAAGAAAAAAGAAGAAAATTAAATGACAGTTAAGTTTTTTTTTTATCAAGTTTGCGTTCCGAAATCTTTAGTAGACTTTCACGCGCGCGTAAATGTTTCGCGCCAAATTCGCTGTCAAGTCGTGACGTTAGCTCTGCGGCGCCCGTTCCCCGACTGGCGAGGCCGCCGCCGGAGCCCTACGATGCAGCTGCAAGCCCCGCCCCGGCACCCCACGCTTTCCTTGCCCTCAGCAGTATATAAAAAACATAAAGGATTCAACTCCACCCTAGTGTGAGTGGAGAAACTTTTGTGTGAGTGCTCTTTATATTATGAAGGGATTGAAAGGGTACGCCGAAGTTGAGGGGTACGAACTTTTTAATTTCGTGTGTTTACGTATATTGCTCGGTGGGTTAAGTAAAATTTTCGTCCGATTCTTTGCCGATGCGTTGTTTTTTTAGTATTTGGCTCAATTTCAAACTAAACAAGCAAAACTGTTTGAAGTTGAAGTTTTGACTTTCGCATTTTTTACTTTTTGTGTAAAGTTTTATACTTGCCTGTACTTTTACCACTTTTCAGGATTTACACATTTAATTAGTAGCCATTTTCACTAAACAGGTGTTTCAGGGCTCAGGTCAGGTCTATTCCGGCTCTTTCAGTTGAGGCTAAGTAACAATCAACTAAAATAAATAACTCTCAATTTCTTTCTAAATAATAATCTGGTCTTTAAAAATAGGCCTTCCCGACTCTCTCTCTAGATTAGCAAAAAACTCCGGCTGTTATTTACCACCATCCTTAAACCTAACCTAATAACCTAATAACCTAAGCCATCCCATATTTTTTGCCGCAGAAATGGCGATACGATTCCCTCGTCGGCATTTTATTAGCTTTTTATAGTTTCCTGGAACGCGGGCGCTTTTAGCGAATTAGCCTTTTGTAACTGATTATCTCTGATTTTCTAATTCGATTTGGACACGAAAGTTAAGCCTTGATAGAATAGGTACATTATTATATTATTATATCCACAAAGACGTTACCAGAGGCATGCCAGCCAGCATGCCACATTGCTTTACTGTTTTGTATTTAGGTTTGTGTTTTTCACGGTAACTTTCAGTAACTATTTAGGATTTTCAATTTACGGGGCATTCAGCTGGCTCACTTTTTCAGTTTATTGGCTGGCTGCACTGACTTTGTTGTGTCAGTACCGGACGTATTTAAAGGCCTAAATTCAAAAAGTCTAAGGTCTAAACTTTTAAAATTAAAATGCCTAAAGGTCCGCCAAAAGTCACAAAACCGAAAACTGACACTTTTGGAAGAGAGCACCCAGCAGTCTACAATATCATGACTGGAACTGCTTTAGACGTGTTTAAGCAAAGCACGCATGGCCTAACTAATTGGTTATCCGATATCCGTTAGTTAGAATCAGTAACTTAGATACAACTTAATCTGGTTTATTTTTATGGTTTTTTTCGATGATCGGGGTTTGGTATCGAATTATTATATTCGCAATAAATGGACACGCGGGAAACAAGAAAAAAATCTGATGCGAAGTTTTTGCGATCTGTTTTGGATGGAAACTAATTGAAAGGCTTGTTTGATTAACTTTTTAGATAGGTGGTGCTTGACCATAGTTTCCCTAAGTGCAGTATGGTACGATAGCGCGGTCTTCGGTTCGAGTTCGAGGTTTTTTGTACCGACAAGTGTTTTCGGAACATACATCAATATATCACTGAACTGTAGTGGAAAACATGGTGGGTTAATAGACATTATTTAGACGTGCTTTTTTCTGAGTCAGAACTAAATACGTACCTATCCATGGGGTTGTTTCAGAAAATACAATACCAATAGATAACCTTCACAATAGGACTAACTCTGCAATCTTGAAAAAAATGCATAAGTAGTTTGGTCACAAATCACAATACAGGTTTGGCGCAGTAAGGTTTGGAAATCGAATTTTAGTACAGAAACGCTAATATATTATTTCATTTAAAGTGTTGGACCCATAGTTATTTGGTGGACCCCTACTTATCATTAAAACTCCGCTTATACTTATACTTAAGAATCATTTAAAGTGTGGGGTGAGGGCGTGAGAACACTTTGAGTGTTTGCGCAAAAACTGCAATAGAAAATAAAACGGGCAGCATACTTACTTACGAAGGGAAACCCTACAGAGAACCGTTTTCCACGAATTTCTTTACGAGGCGCAAAAAACTGCACGTCCCTGACAGTTTTCCCACACAACAGGTCCCGTTGCGCCTAGCATCGACGTATTTCCAACTACCCGGTATTTGCAACCTTTCACCGGGCGCTTAGAAAAACCTACACTGCCTTTAAAGCGAGTCGGATATTATTTTTACAGTAATCCTCAGGCCACGGAGTGAGCGGTTCAGCCCCTGTAAAAATTCACCGTCGATCCATCTGTCACCTGTGAAAAAAACCGTGTCGCTTGCACCGGTCACGGACTTTAAGACCACCGGTCTTTACGGTAACCAACCGTGTGTCTCATAGGTCCTGTAAAACTTAAAATCTGATTCGACACATTTGATCCGATGTTCACAGAAATGTATGTCGGATCAGCCCCTCTACCCTTGACGCATTTTTCCAATACGGCCGCAAAATGGCGCACTTTGCAAAATTTAATATTTTACAAATTAAGGCGCATTTTGTGCTTTTATTGAATTAAACCGCCTAACCTATGAATAAACATTACAAAGTATTTAAAATCAAAGCATTACTATGCGAATTCAAAGAGAAATAAATTTTAATACTTTTTCAATTTGATCGCAATAGCGTCAAGGGTAACCACCCTGGCTATCGGAAAAGTCGGACGTGTGTTCTCGGCCTAAAGGGGTCGATATAAGCAACTATTAGTATTGTGTTACCTGCGAAATCTCGAAAAAAAAGAAAGACAAAAGGTATCGAACATCCTGCATCAAATGTATCGAGCAGCAGATTTTTTTTTCGAGATTTTGAAGTTAGTTCCTTAGTAAAAATTGTATTGAAGAGTCCCCTTCCAAGTGTGACAGATCCTTTCTGTAATAATACCATGTCAGTACCATGTATACTTAACAGAAATGACATCATCTTTATGACCTCTCTGTCTTTCTCTACCTTGAAGTTTGTCCATCGTGCAATGGTCGATGTGTAAAAAGAAAGAAAGAAATCGCTAGTTTAGTGGCTACAACCGGCCAGTGCGACACTCTCGAATGGATATTTTCTCACGGACTGCCTGTTTATGTATTTACCAGCTATTACTTCGTACGATTTAATTGCTTTGCTGTTAGGAAACTGTCCTCAACAACTTGACTCGGAAAAAGGATTAGAGAAAATAGACCACTTTTTGTTCGTACCTAGAGGTATCTTAGTGACCACTTTTTTATAGAAAAGGAATGTTTAGTTCGAAATTAACTCTGTCTGTTGCATTAAATGAACAAAAACCACACATTATACCTACATAAGTGGTCTCCCCCAACAAGAATTTCATCAGCGGCGAATTTTTTTCCACCCGATTGTAATTTCGGAACGCACCATCATTTCGATGCCGTTCGCGCGGGAAAAACTGGCAAAATGGCCGCCCGATGCAAATTGCCCGCTGAAAAAGTAGTAAAAAGGCGAAGGAACTCATAGTATTCATCGTCGTCGGCGGTTATTGAGCGGACTGGGGGTTTTTGCGGGGATTCTCGTGATCGCCGCCAGCCCAGTTTTTGCTCAGCGCGGAGTCTGAGAAACTCTTGTCCGCAACTCTTTCTGGACAAAAACCCGGTCCACGCCGCCACAGCGCGGCTAAAAGCGACAAAAACCAAACGTATGGATAGACTTAATGCGACGACTTTTTAATTTTCTTTAAAGAAAGCGCGGGAGGAAGCGGCGTAATGAGTGTTGCCAGCAAAAAAGAGGCACACACAATCAGGTTAATGATGAGTAGAGACGTTTTCAAAAGCAAGTTTTTCAGAAGTTGTGTTCTGCAGTTGTTTTTGCCACTGCATTTACAATGTATAAAAATTCCTATTACTAGTGGTTCGCCCCGAACTATGAACTCGCGACCCCATATCTCAGCAACCCCTCGACCGATTTAGCTCATGTTCGAACTTAAAAATTCTTTTGGCCTTATTTACCTGCCTACCAAATTTCATGACGATCCGACAAAATTTACTCAAGTTATCGTCGAACGAACATTCATACATACAAACATACAAACATACAAACATACAAACATACAAACATACAAACATACATACATACATACATACATACAAACACCAGATTGTTCAAGTAGACTCGGAGAACTTCGCTCGCTTCGCTCGCTCGTTCAATAAAAGTACCTATCTTCATTGGTGTAGTACCTACTTCGTGCAGTGCAGGTTAGCTTATGTCCGGCCATAAGTCAATACGGAATAAGAATAATAGAAATCGCTATCTATCACGATATGTACTCGTGCAAGGCATGCTAGACTTTGTAGTAAAGGTCTACGAGCTGTCAAATGTTGGCTTTGTGTGAACACCAAAACTGTGCTTTGGAACACCAATAACTATTTCTAACTCCATTACCTATCTACCGGGTAGACTTCATTAATTTCAAAAGCTCATTCAAGGTTCGATTCTAGAAAATCCAACTCGAAAATTACTCTGATATATGACCAAACAAGGATTTATTTGACGAGTTCCGGCGAAATCCTATAGAATTCAGAAATGGAACGCAATCAATAATCAAAAACTCGAAGGTAGATTCCACCTCAAATTCCACTCCTTACACAACCCTTCATATTGGTTATCTCCCTTTTCATACCAATTACCCTCACAAGGCGGATCACCAGAAAAGTCTTCGTCGAGAAATTGACAACGGATCAAATAACCGCCATCAAGACAGTTGCCCACTAACTGCCGTCATTTCAGCACATTTATTTCATCGACGAAACGAAAAGTCCTGTAAAGCTTCCAAAAATCGTGAAATTTCTAACCGCCTCTTTAAATAAAACGTTCACTAAACGCGCATCTATAGAAAAAGAATCTGCGAAGAAGCGAAGGAAATGGAGCGCTACGATTCAACGGACTCCAACTTCTCAGACTACGAATTTTGCTGTCCGGATGGCGAATGCGCGCTGGCTTTCGACCCTTCAGCCATTGAGAACGTGATACTAAACATCAGTGACAGTTTCGACCTGCGCGTGGTCTTCGGGGAACGCGTGACCAAAGCCATGAAGTTCACCTCGGGCATGGCGATGGTTGGCGGGCTGGTGGGGCAGCACTATGGAGGCAAGCTAGGGGCTGCCGTCGGGACGGCTGTTGGAGGCGCATGTGGCCTTGGATTGGCTGGTGAGTTGCTTTGGTTTCCTTTTTGTGAAGTTTGTGGGATACTGGGACACTGAGATACCCCGTTGTAGATCTTACCGGCATAAAGACGTAACCCAGCGTGTCGTCAGAGCAGTGTACAGACGGCCACACACTAGGATACCCCTTTTTGTTCGATCGGCGCCCTTATGTCGCGCGCGGTAAGAGCTGCCTTGCCATGGGTTATCTGTGTGACTGGCCGACCGTACCTACACTTTTGTTGTAAAGTCGCCTGTAAAAGAGAAGAGTGCTGGCGTGTAAGGGTCGACGTGCTGTCGTGTGTACCTACCTATAGGAAGGAAGGTAAGGTACCATATGGTTCACGATTTCACGATTCAGGTAGAGGTACCTACCTACAGATTCAGTACGTATACTTAGCTATAGGGATGAGGATTGACGCCATCGCACAGTTGCCATTGAATTGATCTGTGTATCTGTGTATGAACATTCCTATTAGCTTTTTGCTTATTGTCACATTTATACTAGTGGTTCGCCGCGAACTGTGAACTCGCGACCTCATATAAACTTAACAACCCCGAATATCTCGGCAACCCCTCGACCGATTTGGCCCATGTTCGAACTTAAAAATTATTTTAATTTCATTTACCCGCCTACCAAATTTCATAACGATCCGACCAAATTTACTCAAGTTATCGTCGAACGAACATTCATACATACAAACATACATACATACATACGAGCGCCGGATTGTTCCAGTAGACTCGGAGAACTTCGCTCGCTCGTTCAATAATATGAATTTTATCTAATAGGATATATTTTTATCTATCCAATACGAAACAATTATGGTACAAGACTGGGACTGGCTTAGGCTATAACCTCTAAGTGGAGGGTAGGTTTACCATAGGGCATAGTGAATTAGCCCGCGCGCAAAGAAAAATGCGCAAAATCGATTCCTGTATCAAATACACAAAAAAAAACGAAAATTTTCACATATCAAACCCTAGAATTAGTTGAGACCTATCTACAACAGCCAGTTTTGTGTTGATATCCATAACAGATTGGACGATATTTTTATTGAAAAAAAGTGCGCCGCCTATTTTTTTTCAAGCTAAATATCTTCAAAACCTTTATGAATGTCAACACGAGACTGGCTGTTTTAGATAGGTCTCAACTAATTCTAGGGTTTGATATGTGAACATTTTCGATTTTTTTAGTGTATTCGATACAGGAATCGATTTTGTGCATTTTTCGTTGCGCGCGGGCGATTCTTTTTGTAATCTGTGGGCGATTCACTATGCACAGCGCCTTAAGGGTAGACGATAGCAACGTGGCGGGAAATTCAAAATTTTCACAGTTTTTTACATTTTGTAGCTAAACTGAGCTATTTTTGTTCAGCGATTTTTCGTTCGCGGCAATAAAACAGTATTCTTTTCATTATTGTAAACAACAGAACAACAATAATTCCGCCGATTATGAGTTCTGGTCTACGAAGCAGTGGCACTGCCCAAAAAACTTGTCGTAGACCAGAACACATAATCGGCTGAATTATTGTTGTTATGTTGTTTACAATAATGAAAAGAATACTATGTTATTGCCGCGAACGAAAGATCGCTGAACAAAAATAGCTCAGTTCAGCTACAAAATGTAAAAAACTGTGAAAATTTTGAATTTCCCGCCACGCTGCTATCTTCCAGCCTTAATGATGCAACTGATTGATATACTGATTTATTAGGGAATATGCAATAATCAAAGTTTGATGTATCAAACAGCCAAGTGCCTGATTTGAAAGCAACTTACTGGACGTTAAGACTGTATGGTGCGAAACGGTGCTAAGAGTAATTGCGCAGGCGCTCCTAAAGTAATGGTGGTAAAGTCCGTTCGCTATCATAGTGTCACTTGGATATTTGCCGCCTTGGCGCGCGGCGGCTTTTCACAAAAGAAAGTAAAGGAAGCCGCCGGCGGCGCAAACACGCCAGTGAATTTGGCTCGCCGCTCGTCATTCTATGAAGAAGCGTCGTCGTATTGAGAGGTTGTGCTTGTGACTTTTGACTTAGTATTTTGTATTGAGTGTCGATCGCTGCGTGTAGATAAAATGTTTTTCCGTCCGTGGGAAAATAGCGAGGTGCCTCTAGCTAGACGAAACTTCTAATGACCCAAAAAATTAAAGACGAAGGTTTTGTAAAACATGTTAGCAAACTCTAGTTAATGTCCATCAGCATTGTGTTGAAATGAATTTGTCTGCGCCCATCACAGATACTTCAAAAATAGTTGGTATCCCAAGAACCAAGATTGCCGTCGTGTGTACCGAAACTATCTAAGCGAACGAACTTTAAGATAGACTGATTGGTAGATACATATTTATGTATTACTTACTGCCCGTGGTTTTGCCTAGCAGATTTTGTGTTGATAAAATATTCGCTGTCAAATATAGTTAGTTTCCAAGTGTTCCGCGGCGCCACTTTCTGTGCCCAAAAGACCACACAGTGGCGTTGAGGGCTGAGTGAGACACCAGAGATAATAATAATATTAAACGCTACTTGTGCAAATTGAAAATACCCCTTTTCGTAGTGCTTTAACACACCACCACACATAACATTACAGAAATCAAATTGTATTGTACACACGGCAGCACGTCAGAGTGTACACTTTTGTTGTAAAGTTGCCCGTAACGTAACCGAGTAGAGTGCTAGCGTGTGTTTTTACGTGTACACACGACAGCAAGTCAAAGTGTAGGTACACTTTTATTTTGTTGTAACGTAACCGAGTAGAGTGCTAGCGTGTAAGGGTCGACGTGCTGTCTTGTGTACTACTACATCGTATTTCAGTACCCACCTATCCTAAAAAATCTTTCCATCCCAGTGTTCTCCATGCGTGACATCTGGGACGACATCCGCGCCAAGTTGACAGACCTCTTCGAGCTGGTCTACGACTACCTGGCCGGAATGGGCATCACCGACTACCGCAAGGCCGTCAGCCTGATCACCAGCAGCAACGGAGACACCAAGCAACTGGCTTTGATCATCATGCAGGTGAGAAACTAGGCCTTTAGGGGTTTCGTAAAACGGGATTACCCTTGACGTTATTGCGATCAAATTGAAAAGTTTAAAAATTAATTTCTCTTTGAATTCGCATAGTAATGCTTTGATTTTAAATACTTTTAATGTTTATTCAAAGGTAAGGCTGTTTTATTCAATAAAAACACAAAATGAGTCTTAAATTGTAAAATATTAAATTTTGTAAATTGCGCCATATTGCGGCCGTATTGGAAAAATGCTTCAAGGGTAGAGGGGTGATCCCATGAAACGTGATAGTTAGACAGTTGAAATTTTCACAGATTATGTATTCCTGTCGCCGCGATATCAACAAATACCTACTAAATAACGGAATAAAATTAATATTTAAGGGGGCTCCCATACAACAAACGTGATTTGACACTGGCCGAAACCGGCCAGTGATCATCATCATTGTGTCATCATGACAAAGGTCAAATATCTAAAGCCCTTTCTCCTTTGCCCCCAGGTTGTGTCAGAAACGCTCGGCAAGGAGGTCCTCTCGAGCCTCACTTCGGGCGCCGCCATTGCCTCGGGCTCCACCACCATCGCCTCGGGCTCCGGCGGGTGCTGTGGGCGCGGCGGCTGCGGCTGTTGAAGGCTGATTGGCACGGAACAGCGCCCTCTGTTGGCAGTCGGCGGATTTTCAATCTACTGACTTCACTGCATGCCTAGAACGTCGCTCGAGCTCGCTGTTTGAATGAACCGTTTTCAGCACAAATTCACAAAGCATTTTATAGATGGCACCGATAGGAGTTGCCATAGAAGAACTGGAAGACGGCTGTTAAAATTAAAATGTGCTAAGCGTTTGACGCCATCTATGAACTGCTTTGAATTTGTTCTTTGAAAACGGCTCATTAGGTCGAGGAATTTGTAAGTGAACAGTTCGCAGCTAGAGGGCGCTCTGTCTGAGAAAGCGTATTTTTATTTATGTAAGTATTTACCTATATGTATGAAATATTATTAGTAATCGATTTGATAAGGATGACTCCGATGACTGATTGAAATTAAGATTAATATTTGTAGGTTTAGTAAAGTTTGTTGACTATATGTAGGTACTTTTCATATTTTGCGGCCACTAGAGGGCGCACTTTGAGAAACTATATTTTTGTATGTTGTAGCTTTGGTTGTAAAGTAAGATTTTGTTATTTTATTGTGAGATCTATTTATTTTGTGGATGATTGATGACTGAAATAAGAGATTGATTTAATAATAATTAGTGTGTGGATTTATAAAATTGATAAGTTGGTAAAGAACGGCTGGATCGTTTGATGTGATCTTTAATTTTTTTGGATTTGTCTTCGTACCGAATAGCAGAATATCAGTTATTAGCTTAGATGAAAACAAAAAAGGTAAGTAGTAAGAATGTGCCGTATCTTCCCTTTTTTGTTTTCATCTAAGGTTATTAGGTTTTTTTTTTAATGTGAAAACTATGTACTGTGAATACTGTGATGGATGATATTAATTATTATTATAATGAGACTGTTGTTAGGAAGGTATTGTGTGCTAATGACAAACAGGGTGACCAGATTTTAGCTAACTCGATTCGCCTAATTTTGTCTTCCGAGTAGCCTAAATCGCCTAATTATTTTTTCTCGTCTACTTAGCCTAATTCGCCAAATTTTTTGAGCCTAGAAGCCCAAATTTAGCCTAAATTAAAGAAAAAACAAAAAAAAAACAGAGTACAGCAAAAAAGTTCTTTAAAAATATCGAATAATTTTACATTCGTTTTTTTTTAAAGCCCCATAAACTAAAATAATAACATCCTGCAAAAGTTCTCCGTCCCTCTCAGTGGAGAATCCTCCTTTCCATGTGCATATTACGTTTTGTTACAAGCATTATAAGGAACAATGAAGGAAAGGTTCAATAAATTTGCGATAATAGCCTAAATCGCCTAAATAAATACGAAATAATCCTGAGATAGCCTAAATCGCCCGTTCCCATTTTTTAGGTAGCCTAAATGGCTACTGGTCGCCGATCGGATTTTATGGTCGCCGTTTGACCCCCTGAGGTAGCCTAAATGGCGACAATTCGCCTAATCTGGTCACCCTGATGACAAATTATAAAGCTAGTGATGTGGTAATATTTTTTAAGTACATTAATTTTGTTGATAACCATTGAACTTCTTTAATTTGTAAGTAGGTATTTTAAGTAGTGTACCTAAGTAGTGTCCTTCTTGTGATTGTGTACTATGATATTATGACGCTCGCTGGTAGGAAATAATAATAAGAAGAAAGAACTGAAATAAAACTTACCTTTCAAATGAGATTGTTGAACATTCCCTTCCATAGACGAAAATCCCACGTATCAAAGAGATAAGTTTATAAACCATTTTTTAACACAGCTTTATGCTGCTTAGAAAAATTGTTTTCTGTTTTTCTCATACCCAGTATCTTTTTTATTTAAAGTTTTTTACCTAACTACTTATTTTACGTAAGTTATTAAATTTGTGGATATTCAGGAAAGACGGCAGGTTTTTTTTCCCAAGTATCGGTAGTAAAAACAAAATAGTTTCAGAACAACTGTTTTGACAGACGTCCGTCGCATTTTGTTTTGACATTCTGCTTCATTCATTCACATCACAAAAAATATTCTCGTCGCTTGCCAATATTTTATTTCGGTTCCGAATCGCGACAGACGTAATACATACGCCACCTATTAACAAAAACAGCATTATTCGTCATTACATTCTGTTTACAACGAAATGGCAATGGAAATCCAGCGATACCATGGAATCGACAACGATCTCGGAGAGGAAGTGCGACCGTTTATCGAAGACCTAATTCTGAATTTAGGTGAGTTATGCCCGTTTTCACCAACGACCCCTAATTTTAAAAGGCCTTTTAACGAAAGTTATTTGCACCTCTGCAAGTCTATAGGGCATGGATGAAGGATCATACACACTCAACTCATAACGCTTGTGAGTGGAATTCGTATGGTCCTTCATCCATGACCCCTAGACTTGCAGAGGCGCAGATAATTTTCGTTAAAAGGTCTTTTAAAATTAGGGGTGGTTGGTGAAAACGGGCATTGGTTACATTGACTTCCTAACCTTGGCTGTAGTTTGCTTCACAGCACGTCTTAACCTCTATCCTCTACCTATTCTACGGACTGATTAGGCAGGCATACACACATAACATAGCTGACAAAATCAACTACAAGAAAAAAATAAGTTATTGATAGAACAACCATACCTTGTGAATTAATACTTTGAAAAAAGGACCCTACTAGAATCACCATCCATTAACCAGCCTTCTCTTTCTTTGTCTTTATCCAACTTGACTCACCAACCATGGAAATCTCATGCCAATAGAGAAATGCCACTGGACTTTGTATAAATCATCTCATTACGTAGATGCACAGGCCGTTATTAGAGAGGTTAATCTAAATCGTTGTCTGCTTGTGTCATTAGCTAGCCATCTTACATATTTTGTATGGGGACGACCTGTGAGTCAATTTGGGCCCCTTTTTGCTCTCCAATTACAGCCTACAACAATGTCCCAGGCACTGCAGCGCCGAGTGGTATCTTCAACCATCTAGTGTGAGTGAAGGTGGCACTGAACGCTTTAAAAATAATCTCATTACGTAGATGCAAAACGCCTTAGTTAACAGCCTAAAATACCCCGAAACATATTTCCGCAGCTGACGCCTTCGATATCCGCATAGTGTGGAATCGAGACACTGCGCTGCTGACCGGAGCCCTAACCCTCGCCGGAGGCCTGGTCGGGGGCTACGCAGGCGGGCGGATGGCAGCGGCACTCGGCGCTGGCATTGGAGGGGTGGCTGGCCTTGGAGCATCTAGTAAGCATCAACATTCTTATTCACTGAAGCCTCGTGGAATTGTGGCTGAGGACTTCCATTGGAAACGGTCTCTTGTTATATGGACCGCCCAATAAATGCTTCCTGCAGCAGTCGCAAATTAGGACAGCTTACTATCTTCAACTTGAATGGGGTTTTTTCCAGGCATCAAACATAGCCCCAATAACTGTCAAAATCGACTGATTATTAATCTGTGATTTCCATACAAACCACAGATTTAGTTGCGCAATAATTCGCGAATCGCTGTCAAATTTCACACTTGGAAAAATCCCTATTGATCATGAAATTAATTTGATAATGTTTGTTTTATTGATGGACTTAAAATATTTACCTATCATTTTATTGAATCAAGGAGACTATAAAATTATTAATATTTTTATTAGACAATATGGAGCTCTGCCTTCAAGAAAATGTAATCTCCCATCCTGTATCTTTTAAAATACATACTGGTGCCATCATTTATTATGATTCGGCATAGATAAACTTTTCTCTTGAACACCTTACTATACCTACCTACCTTTTAACACTTAAACTTTCGTAAGCACAGCACATTTTGTATTTCGTAAACGGTTAAACTTACTAGTATTATGTCGGTGTAGCCGACTAGTTTCGGTTCTCATTCGGAGACCTTAATCATGGAGCTGATACGGCCCTCGCGACGCCGCGGCCAGTCTCAGACATAATACGAGTATAATGCGTGCGGGATGAGAATGGGATGGAACCTTGTCAAAGTCTATCGAAAACATACTGTATTTTACTTTGACAAGGTTGCATCGACGCGAGTTTGCTTACCGTGCGCGCCTTAGTTCCAAAAGGTCGCATCCCATTCTCATTCCGCGCTGATTATAAGTTTAACCGTTTATGAAAATACAAAATATAAAATTACATACCTTGTGTTTGAAGCATACTAACTTTTCATTTCACAATTTTTTCAGCCTACATCCACCTTCGCGAACTTTGGACAACAATCAAGGAGCAGCTAAAAGAACTATTCTTCATAGTGTTCAATTTCCTCCGCCGACTCGACCCAATAGACTACTTTAATGCAGTGGAGATCATCATGTCATCATATGGCTCGCGGCGGGAGCTCGTCATATCGATTTTGGACTTTATAGCGCATAAGTTGGGTCGCGAAGTGCTGTCCAGTATTGCTGCGGCGTAAATTCGTTTTTTTTAAAGATTTGTTGTTTTTGTTTTTTTGGGATGGACAAACATTTAATCAAGGTTGTGATTTGGTTGATATTGATACCAAAGTTATTGGGTTAATTTAAGTTCCTTATTTTGCCGCAAGGCTGTTTTTATATCGCGATAACATTATGAATCATGGTGACATTTCGATTGGATTTAAATCTCCATGTGGTATATTTTTAGACACATTATATTTTATTAACCCTTAGCCAGGCAGTGGTACTATGGAGACCTCATTAAATTGAACCATATTGCTTCGGAATAGAGTCTAAAACCAATGAAAATGTTGTAGTAGGTCGACTAAGGCTTAAATATTATACTGCTGTAGGGAATGATGCTGGCTGTATAGCGCCCGCCTTTCTTTTATTTTTGACTTTATCTACTATGTTATAAGATTGCTCAGAATATAATATGAACATAATTATATTTTAATACGCGCATAATTATTTTGAACATTAAATGATAAGGGCCCGGTTTCTGAGTTGAGAATTTTGCTAAGCAAATGGGTAAGTATCGTCCTGTCTCTGCAGATTTCTCACAAAAGAGCGTGACAGAGCGATACGTTAGTATGTGCTTAGTAAAATTCTCAACTCAGAAACCGGGCCATAGGCCCTTTCCCTCAACTGGGGCCTATGGCCCGGTTTCTGAGTTGAAAATTTTGCTAAGCAAATACTTTACTATCGTTCTGTCATGCTCTTTTGTTAGAAATCTGCAGAGACAGATACTTACCCATTTGCTTAGCGAATTTCTCAATTCAGAAACCGGCAGATAGTATAGTAAGTACCCAATGACCACCAGTGCACTTACGCTTTTGACGATTGTGATTTAGTAATAATAAGATTATAAAATATATTGTGTATTTTGTGGTTTTACTCTGTTTTCCTGAACAAGTGCATTGTTATTTTGAACCCTCTCTCGCAAAAACTAGTTTCTCACGTTTCTCAGTAAGTTCTGGATTTGTATGAAGGTATTTAATCCTTACTAATATTTTGCGAATGTAAGTTTGTTTGTTACGCTTTCACGCTGAAACGGCTGAAGGGATTTGGATGAAATATGGAATAGAGATAGCTTAGACATCAAAATAAGACATAGGCTACAAATTATCACACTTTTACACTTAGGAGGAAAGTAAAGCACATATCCTTTTACTACACGGACGAAGTCGCGGGAAAAAGCTAGTATTGAGGAATAAAACCAAGTTTTCGTTTCCTAATGTTAATTTATTTGGTGCAGCTTCCCGAAGGAAATTCAAATGTTTAAATAAATAATAAAATGCAGTCAACTATCACAATTCTAATGGAGCTGTTAGCAATAAGGAACATTAACACTGAGAGCGTTTGACAACAAGCATAGTACGACGCGACACGTTGAGATACCCTTTTTCGTCTCATTAAAACACAATACAGATAAGTTAAAAGTTGCTCTGCCGCACACACAGAGTATACCTACAACGTGCACTGATCTGTCTGATCTGATGAGTTTGCTGGGAACTCCGGTATAGGTACACAAGACAGCACGTCGACCCTAACACGCTAGCACTCTACTCGGTTACGTTACGGGCCATTTTACAACCAAAGTGTACACTCTGACGTGCTGTCGTGTGTACAAACACCTGTATCTAAGCTAGATAGATAAAACTCTTTTAACTAAACGAATTTAACTAAACTCTAATTTTTAAATCGAGTCCACGGAATGACAGTTGCTACAAAGGCTTTATAATTCTGTCAGTGGCATACTAGCAACTGTCATTCCGTGGACTCGAATAAAAAATTAGAGTTTAGGTACCTGTATCTTATACACGCACTATTCTTGTAAATTCTTAATTGTACGTACCACCAATTTAAGTACTTATCATAAGTAAGCCCGAATTACATTATAAGGCTGGATGACTGTAGGGTTTCCTAGTAAAACAGGGAACCCTTCTTAAGTTATTATAACCAACGTAATGAACGGAATGCTTAAGTGGTTTTCAATAAGCTAAAGCTTAATTTATCTCAACAACTTTATACACTTCAGTTTAAAAAGAAAAATTAAGTTGCTAGGAATACTTGAAAAACCCGCACAAATATAGTAAGTGTATTTAGGTAAATAATGTAAATAATAAAACGTGTCCACAGAGGTAAAATAAAATTGTCTTAATAAGGACAAATAAACATTAACGTGAGAGGTGGCGCGAGGGGAAAAAGGCCTATACCCAAAAGGGGGTTACCCTTGACACTATTGGGATCAAATTGAAAAACTTTTAAAATTAATTTCTCTTTGAATTCGCATAGTAATGCTTTGATTTTAAATACTTTGTAATGTTAATTCAAAGGTAAGGCTGTTTTATTCAATAAAAACACAAAATGCGTCTTAATTTGTAAAATATTAAATTTTGTAAATTGCGCCATATTGCGGCCGTATTGGAAAAATGCGTCAAGGGTAGAGGGGCTGTGGGCAAAGGTGGACTGATGATGACGAAACATAAAATAAATAAAAACGAACCAAATATTCACACTGTCATGCATGAAGCAAATTGAGATTTCTAATAGTTACGTCATGAATAATTTAAGTAACCTACTTCTTACGTGACTAAAAAAAACTTAAAAATAACAAAAATAAATATAGGAACCAGATACATACTAAGCTTAAATAAATTTGTGGCTAGGTTTAGTGTCTTTAAATCTTTAACTGAATATAAATACTTATTATTTCCTAAACTTAACTGTCACATGCACAGAAGGTAATATAAATTATTTGTACTATATTAAACTCAGGATTAATTCAATATCCTACTTAACCATTTCCCGACCGCAACCTTATACTTAAAATAATATACATTCAAGCTCTTCGATATTCCTACTAAGTATAAAGAAACACATAATAACATTTAAGGGGAAGGCACACTAGCGCCGCCAATGCAATATTATCATCTTTTTGGGTAATTAATTTGCAAAAAACATACCGATAAGTTCAGAATCTCTGTATTAAGGCTGGAAGATAGTAGTGTGGCGGGAAATTCAAAATTTTCACAGTTTTTTACATTTTGTAGCTAAACTGAGCTATTTTTGTTCAGCGATTTTTCGTTCGCGAGAATAAAACCGTATTCTTTTCATTATTGTAAACAACCGAACAACAATAATTCAGCCGATTATGTGTTCTGGTCTACGACAAGTTTTTTGGGCACTAGCACTGCTTCGTAGACCAGAACCAGGACCAGGTTCTAAAAATTGCTATTCGTAATATAGAAAACTCTGCCGTTTAACTTTTTCAAAAAGGGGGTTATAAAAAAAGCCATGATTTTTTTATCATTGGCGGCGCTAGTTAGAGCCTTAAAAGGATACCCCATCATCAATACCGCCGCCGATTTTTTTCTTGTGCGAGATTCTTTCGTAGGTTCTAGGATCTGGAATCTCGCTCTAAGCGTTACGTCCTAAAAATAGTTAAGCCTAGGGTTTCTCATTTGAAGGCTCGTTTTCAGCAATAAAACCCATATAGAAGATGTTATTTTTTTCTTTGGCGGCGCTATTGTGCCTTTATTCATAGGTTCGATCTGGGATCTAAGTTAGATCCTAATAACAATAGCTAAGACTATAGTTGAGAACTTTCGTTTAGTTTTTTTTTTGCAAAAAACGCATCCAAAAATAAGATATTTTTATGTTTTTTGTTTTGTTGGAGGCGCCGTGCCCTTCGTCTTAAAAGCAGCAGTTGATAATGGGTGGATTTTTAAAAGCTTCGAACTAAACGATATTCAGTAACACTAAGTAAATGACCAACATAACAAGATCTATCTGTATAATAAGCTCTATCGTGTACCGTTAGGGTCGTTTCTCCTACTGCTTGTCTTCCATTGCTGTTTTGAGCTCCATGGCTAGTTTGTATCCGAGCTCTGGTCTCCTATCGCGACCCTCAACCATGGCTGGCACCTGAAATTAAACGCAAACTTTTTTTTGTATCGCCTTGGTATGTTTATTAAGCAGCAGATTGGCATAGTCGGTAAGATAATTGTCGCTATATGCATGGGCTATATGCTTTTCGTCTCCCAGGCTCGGAAAGTATGCTGTTACTAGTTTCATACGATCGCGGAAAAGCCAATCTTAAACTATCTGCATTTTAGCGCGCTTCGAAATTTGAAGTTGAAGCCCAATAGTGTATTAAAAGAAATAAAGGAACTCCTTTGACTCATCTGTCAAAGCTAAAAAGAAGGAAAATCATTTCACTGACCTGAGCCGTTGAGGCCGGCTTTACCTACTTACAGCCGGCCTCACTCAAAGCTACCCCTTTTCGTTCGATTGGCGCCCTTATGCCGCGCGCATTAAGAGCTGCCATGGGGTCTGTGACTGTGGCCCACCGTACGTAGTTGTCTATTGATTTTCTTGCATCTAACTTAATCATTTCCTCGCTCTGTGAGATGAATATTCGATACGATCTTAAATGCGTTCCTCACCTCGTCAGAAGTGACGATAACCCCGTTGTTTCTGACGATGGTGGCCTTAGTGCTCTCGATGTCGGCCAAGTCCACACCTCGGGAGGCGTCGTCGATCAACACAGCCCTGTAGCCGATCGCCAGCGCGTCGGCGATTGTCGCACCTGAAACACGAAAAACAATATTTTTTAAAGGGTATTTTTTTATTCTAAAGCGTTCTTTTTATTCGTTCCCGAGAACTCATGCTGGACATAAAAAGGAAGAAGATTAGCTGCCGATGTGGTTCGCCACGACAGGTACCGACTTCATCAAGTGATCATGATGGGCAAGATTGAGGGGAAACAGCATGCTGGTAGAAGAAAGTCGTGGCTCAGAGACATTAGGGAATTGACAGAGATAGCCAGCGTTGAACAACTGTTTCGTTTGGCAAGGAATATAAAAGAATATGAGGACCTGACGGCCAACCTCCATTAATGGAGAGGCACGCCAAGAAGATGAAGGGCTCAAAAATACCAAATATATTTTTGGGCTGGCCCAAAAGAACCGATCAGCTGAGGCTGCACTCCACTTGCTCGAGCATTATTTCTCTACGGGACAGAAGTAGACTGTCGCGTGGGAGAGATTAATTGCTAAAGGTCCAATATTGCTAAAGTGTACCTACTTGTATGTCGGAGCAATCTAAGAAATAGACAATTCATCATCATCATCATCATCAGCCTGTTGACACCCACTGCTGAGTAAAGGCCTCTTCATGCTCACGCCACCTCTCACGATCCTGTGCGCAACCACTGATTTCCGTCTACTTGGACTATGAAATCAGACCATCTGCCTGGTGGTCTCCCGACCGATCTCTTCCCCTCTCGAGGTCGCCATTCCAGAATGGACTTCATCCATCTGCCGTCAGTGCGTGTAGCCAGGTGTCTCACCCACTTCCACTTCAAAGACGTTATGCGTTTTCCGAGGACAATAAGGAATATCCGTGTCGTTTAGATCAAGGGGAGAGATTACGCAGGACCCATATTGCTAAAGTACTCGTATGGCGGAGCAATATAGGAATAGAAAATTCGTCTGTGTCAACACGTACCAACGCAGACGTCATAGGCGAGCCCGCAGATGTAGATGTCGGTAGCGCCGCGCAGCCGCAGCTGAGAGCTCAGAGACGTGTCAGTCAGCTTCTTATTGTCCCAGAACACCGAGTACGAGTCTACTTCCGGATTAGTGCCCTTGTACACCTTCACAGCGCCTTCTACTACCTGGGAAAGGAAGATTAAATTTTTGTCATTAATTAGTATTTATTTATAGTAGCCATCCCTGGTTTCGAGAGTTTTACGCCGCCCAAGTTATAGCGAGCGTATCAAAGAGGCCTATGCCTATGTCTTAGACATTCATGAGCTAGATAAGTAGACCAATATATTTGAAAACCAGTAACTAAGGCATTACGTTAATTTGGTTTTTGATGACGTCAAATACCCATTGACGCTCGTACATTCGGCGGCATTCGAATTAACCTAACTCCTGCTATAAATTACCTTCAGAACCTTGTGTATTACCTTCAAATCCTTGTGTAGTCCGGTCCTCTAGGTCTCTTGGACGCAGTATCTTGACGCAGACGCAGTATCGCAGACGCCAGAAAAGCTGCTTCATCGGGCGGCGGAGGTCTAACGTACACTACGATGTCTGATACCTGCGATACATTACCTTCAGATCTTTAGGTATTACCTTCAGAACATTACGTATTACCTTCACATCCTTGTGTGTTTCCTTCAGAACCTTATGTATTACCTTCATATCCTTGTGTATTACCTTCAAACCCTTATGTAGTTCAGCCCCCCAGGTATCCTGGACGCAGTGTCGTGGCCAGAGCCGCTGCTTCATCGGCGGAGGTCCATTGAACACTACGGCGTCGATAACTACGATACATTACCTTCAGATCCATGTGTATTACCTTCAGAACCTTGTGTATTACCTTCATATTCTTGTGTATTACCTTCAGATCCTTGTGTAGTTCAGCTCCCCAGGTGTCCTGGACGCAGTGTCTAGGCCAAAGCCGCTGCTTCATCGGTGGAGGTCCAGCGAACACTACGGTGTCGTAGGCTGCTGCTTTGTCTGCTGATACCTGCGAAAAAATATTAATTAGGTACAGAAAGTGGCTAAAATGTTGCTAGAGTAGGGTCCGGAACCCGCGTCCTCAGGCTCACTAGCTCACACTCACTGCTAGCGCTCTACCAGCAGAGTTATCTTCACTAGGAAATCCGACTAAAAATAAATCGGCTGCTCCCAGCCAATTTTTGGTTCGCTGATTTTCCGTGTACCGAACGTCGTAATAAGAAGCCGCACAAAAGTGGCAGACGTCGGGAAACGCATAAAGTCTTTGAATTGGGCAGGACACCTGGCTAGGCGCATTCATGGCACTGACGAGGTCCATTGTGATGGCGACCTCGAGAGGGGAAGAGATCGGTTGGGAGACCAGCGGCCAGATCGTCCGATGACATAGCCCAAGTAGCCGAAAAGCAGTGGTTGAGTCTGGCACAGGATCGTGAGAGGTGGCGAGAGCATGAAGAGGCCTTTACTCAGCAGTGGGTGGAAACAGGCTGATGACGATGACTCTCCCATACATAAGGTGAAGGCAGTACTGCACCACATTTTATGAAACAGCTTATATTTTTTGTTGGCCTCATACTAAAAGTTTTTTGCGTTGATGAATAGAATTCTATGGAATTAGATTGCGCCTTGTAGCAAACCAATTAAATTGAATAAAGAAGTAATTAATCTTTGCGTTTTTTCCAACAAAATTGTTCATAATCAGAATCACCATATCCATTTCCCGCTTTTCAGCGATAAAAAAACTCGATGGCAATTTTTTTTGGACCATAACGTCTGCCAAACTCACTTCAGTCACAGAATTCATAATAGTCTTCAGATACGAAAGAGTTGGCGTGCCCCCGGCCTATAGAGCATAAATCACTCGATTACAATGTAGTCAAGGACTTAGCCGCGCGTTTTTTACGCAAATTGATTAGCGATGAGCTTGATATAGAGTTAGATTTAGGTTCAGACGTGGTATGACCCAAAGGGCAAAGGTTTAGTGGCATTTGATAATTTTTTTTTTTGCAACTTGAATACCATATTCAGATAGTGAGATGATTTATACAGCGTCCAGTGGCAACTTCACTCACACGAGATGGATGAAGACTGAAGAGACTACGGCGCTGCAGTGCCTGGGACATTGTTTTAGAATTTAGATGGAGTAGGCTTGCCCAGCACCTATACCATCCTGAAAGCTTAGCCGGCCTAGCCCACAGGAAAAACAAGTCAATACGTGTGAAGCCAACTAAGCCGCGGGTTTCCTCACGATGTTTTCCTTCACCGTTAGCGAGTGGTATTGCTACTACAAATTCCCAAAAGTACGTAATTTTGAAATTATACAAGGTGTACTTTGTCGATAAAGCTAACGTGGTCCGGTGTAACCGAGAGAGAGAGAGAGTAGATAGGGCTACTCACCGGGCTAGAGGGATGCAGCTCTCTCGTGTGAACGTTGTCGATAAAGCTGACATGGTCCGGCGGATGCCAGTCGAGAGAGTAGAACACGCTGTCGAAATTGGCTATCTCTAGAAGGCGGTTGATCGGTTCTACTACCTGAAACAAGAAGGAGTTTTTGGTGAGTAACTACCACTAAAAGGTAAACCGTATGAGGTAATGGCCACCTCTGGTGTCAGCAGTGGGTAAAACAATGGATCCTTCGGAAGCATGACAGGGTGTTTGTATTCTGTGGCCCAGCGTTCTTATTCTGTAAAAAAAACCGCGCAGTTGCACAGGTCTTCAAAACCGGCATAATTTTACAGAATAAGCACTTAGGTTACAGTTCGGAAGGCAAAGTTTTTTGTTCGAAAGTCTGTTATTATTGAGAAACTAATTTAAATATTTTTTATTTTGGTCCAGTAGTTTTGTTTTTATGTGCTAAAATGTTTTGTTCCTATGACCGCCAACAGTATGCAGACCGTCGCGTGACGTCATAAAACCGTATCTTTGAAACGTTGTAAAATCCAAACTACTGAACCAAAATAAACTAGTGGTTCGCCCCGAACTTTGAACTCGCGACCCCATATAAACTTAACAACCCCATATCTCAGCAACCCCTCGACCGATTTGGCTCATGTTCGAACTTAAAAATTCTTTTAATTTCATTTACCCGCCTACCAAATTTCATAACGATCCAACCAAATTTACTCAAGTTATCGTCGAACGAACATTCATACATACATACATACATACATACATACATACATACATACATACATACATACAAACGCCGGATTGTTCCAGTAGACTCGGAGAACTTCGCTCGCTTCGCTCGCTCGTTCAAAAATATTGAAATTAGTTTCTCAATATTGTGTAAAGATAAGATTAAGCCAATAACGGACTTTCGAACAAAAAACTTTGCCTTCCGAATTACAACCGATGTTCTTAAAGTACCTATGTAACCTATAATACCCCACAATAAAAAAACAGTTTCAATAGAAACCATCTGTCACAATCACAACACAAAGCATTTCATAGATGGCGCCTACAGGCGTGCCCGTATTCCGGTTCTTCTATGGCCCCGCCTGACGCCATCTATGAAATGCTTTGTGAACTTGTGCTGAAAACGGCTCATTATACCATTGATAAATAATTTACGTAGAAGGGTGTCTTCTCAGTTGAACAAAGTCTAGGAAACCGAGTAAACACCTGGGGAGTCTTTTTTTCAACCTGCAGGCTGTAACATGCAACCTTGGGGCAGGCTGTACCTACCTACCGTCTAACGACGTAAAATAAGCACGGACAAAAGGTCCGCTAGCAATAATGATTGAGGTCCTGAATGATTTCAAAACTAGTCAGCTGGTTAACTGCTTCGTTGGTTATGGTATCGTAAATAAGACGTATTGAGTATGCGCAACACTAAGTCTTAGTATGGATTCTTTTAACTTATCATCCAAGGAGAGATACCTACCCGGCAGAAGGAGACCGGCTCGCGTCATGCATGAGGCTTTGAGAAGGCGGGGGTGACCGCACGTCGCGGTTATTATAGAACTACTTGAACAAGGTAATTTAACCATCAAAAAATTTTAGAAAAACAAGTAAAGTAATTTTTAGTTTCAAGCGTTACTCAACAGTAACCAAAACAACACCGGTTTTTATGGCCAATATTTTTCCTCTTTGTCGATGCCAGTGCGGCCGAATTCGCAGGAAAAAGTGATTTCTTATTTTTGTGTGCATTCCAAATCCATCCAAATTTCATCCCAATCCATCTAGCCTTTTCAGCGTGAGGTTTCTTTCTGCCGATTTCTGAATTGAGAAATTCGCTAAGCAAATGGGTAAGTATCGTCCTGTCTCTGCAGATTACTCACAAAAGAGCGTGACAGAACGATAGTTAAGTATTTGTTTAGCAAAATTCTCAATTCAGAAACCGGGCCTAGTTGCTCAAACAAAGCTCACAAATTTTATGCATTTAGAACTGTTGAACTTATGTTTTGAGTGGACCTTCTAAATTCTTCTATGTCTCCTCTAATGCGACAAAACGCTATAAATTAGCTAGATAGATCGATGGGGCATTACGTAATTACCTACAGTCATATTCTTAGACCTAGGCTGTCTTGGCCTCGGTGACGATGCTAAAATGCCTAATACATCGGCGAATTGGTACCGAATGGCATTTTCCTTAGGATATTGTGGAAAATTGCAAATAATGAAGCGTTTTCTGTGGAATTAATCATCAATCAAAAAGCTATTGTTAGGAATAGGTACATCAATTCAATTGGTTTAACTTTGGCCTCTCTGACTGTCCGATTTTATTGTTCGAGGCCCGGCACACACATCAGATTTTTCCAAATGTATGTCGGATTAGACTGAAACGGCTGAACCGATTTTGATAAAACATAATTATCTCAGAACACTCGCTAGAAAATCGGCTTTTAAAATAAAAACGCATCCAAATCGGTCCAGATAGACACACACACATGGCGGTCAAACATACAACACCCCCCTCTTTTTGGGTCGGGAGTTAAAAATAAAACCAAGAGTCCAAACTGTCTGTAGGTATTGTATGATAAAAGTCTATTAAAGATACGAATGCGCCTCTATCTTTCAATCAAACCTCAGATTTGGGCCGAAGCCAAAGCCGAAGCGAAATCGCGAGCAAACAAAAACTTAGCTCTTCTTTCAAAGCCTAGGCGGGTACTTACCTACTTCCTTATCAGATCCACGTCTTGTTTGAGTGGCACCGGTGAGGGGTGCTATTTCGGTTTCCGGTAGAAAGGTTGCGGTTGCAAGGGGAAGCGGGAAAATGTAGAAGTTGCATTGCACCCCTCGTGAGGCAAATGAGCCGTTTTCCTTAAGGCCCAGTACTACGCACAACTAGAGACGCCAATGAAAAAAAAAAATCTTCTTTTTGGATGCGTTTTTTGCTAAAAACTCCTGCAAGTTCTCAACGCGAGCACCCCGTCCACTATGCGCCGCCAATGAAAAAAACTCATATTTTCTTTATGGATGTCTTTTTTTGCTGAAAAAGGGCCATCAAATGAGAATCCCTAGGCTTAACTATTTTTAGGACCTAGATTCCAGATCCTAGAAACTACGAATATATCCCAAGAAAAAAATTGCCACTTTTGACTTGTGCAAATTTTATTCATAGCTGTGGTGATGGTGGCTTGGTAGGACGATAGCAACGTGGCGGGAATTTCAAAATTTTCACATATTTTTACATTTTGTAGCTAAATTGAGCTATTTTTGTTCAGCGATTTTTCGTTTGCGGCAATAACATAGTATTCTTTTCATTATTGTAAACAAAAAAAAAACAACAATAATTCAGCCGATTATGTGTTCTGGTCATCAACAAGTTTTTTGGGCAGAGCCACTGCTTCAGAACACATAATCGCCTGAATTATTATTGTTTTGTTGTTTACAATAATGAAAAGAATACTATGTTATTGCCGCGAACGAAAAATCGCCGAACAAAAATTGCTCAGTTTAGCTACAAAATGTAAAAAACTGTGAAAATTTTGAATTTCTCGCCACGTTGCTATCGTCCCACCTTAAACCTCTGTACCTAAGTAAGTTGCTATTCTGTGGCTGCACCGCGATTGCCTATTCACTGAATGCCAAGGTTATTGAAGAATGGAAACGGATTGCGGAAATAGGATCCCTAACGACGTATTGACATAGCATTATGGATAGCTAGGGAAGGACTTTCAAAGTCCTACCTAGGTACTAATATTTCCTCGTAAAGTAAACCCTACACAGAGTGTTACCAATGCCGTCTTTACCATAAGGGCCCATGGGGCCCGTGCCCAGGGTCCCCTTCCCTTAGGGGGCCCCTAAGGACCGACAATTTCTCTCACATTTATTCACAAAACATTTTTGTCGGGTACAGTAACAGTGAGCAGTAGGTAATTCGGAAGGTAAAGTTTTTTGTTCGAAAGTCCGTTATTGGCTTAATCTTATCTTTAGACAATATTGAGAAACTAATTTAAATATTTTTTTCATCTCCCACGCTCGGAAAGTTTGCTGTTACTAGTAACTTACGATCGTGTAAAGGCTGGATTTAAACTATCTGCATTTTAGTGCGCTTCGAAATTTGAACGCGACGCCGGGAAAGTCTTTCCCGCGCCCTATGGTGTTGAAAGATCCCGACCAAAAAAAAGATTCTCATTCATAGTTCGTTTACACGCGTATTTCAGCGAAAGTGATTGTTCGTGCCGATCCTCTATACAAAACGGTGAATGTAAATGGGGCATAAGGATCTTTTAAAAAGGTAAAGTCACGAAATAGAACATTCAGAAACGCGGTTTCTTCTTTCAGGTTTTTTCAATATTTTGTACACTATATTTATTTTTAATACCAGTAAATAAAAAAAATGCTTCGCTTCTGTTTTATCAAATAGATAATTATGTTTTGGTTTGTTAAATACATTTTTTCAAACGATATTACTAATTTCATTTTTTATCTCCTAGAAATTTTTATTTTATATGGTATAAGTTCAGAATGCACCCGGAAAAAAAACATTCTTTTATTTACAATATTTTTGTGTCTTGATAAATAAACTTCAGGAAATTATTAATAAAACGAATGGTTTTAATACAAACGAAGCTGACAACTTTAGTGCGGCAGCCATAACTACGGTAAAATATGCCTTTAAAAGGAACTTATTCGACTCACCTGTTTTGCCTGTAAGTAGTTGTCCATAGAGTTTTTCCCGCTTGGCTAACAAAATCATTTCCTCGGTTCTGTGAGATGAAAAGTTTTGTGTTTCGCACGAATGCAATATTATTTGCGTTTCGTGCTTCTGAATACCTCGCTACGCTCAGGTTTCGTTTTTTGAACCACTCGCTACGCTCGTGGCAACCTTCGCCTGTTATGCAAGAATGCAAAATTATTGTTTGCGGCGAGTGCTTGTATTGAAAACCGAGCTAGCGAAGGTTTCTAAAATTGAGCCACGAGCGTAGCGAGTGGTTCAAAAAAAGAAACCTGAGCGTAGCGAGGTATTCAGAAGCACGAGACGCAAATAATATTGCATTCGTGCGAAACACAAAACTTTTCATCTCACAGAAGCGAGGAAATGATTTTGTTAGCCAAGCGGGAAAAACTCTATAGACAACTACTTACAGGCAAAACAGGTGAGTCAAATAAGTTCCTTTTAAAAGCATATTTTACTGTAGTTACGGCTGCCGCACTAAAGTTTTGAGCTTCGTTGGTATTAAAAACAATTCGTTTTATTAATAATTTCCTGAAGTTTATTTATCCAGACACAAATATAATGTAAATAAAAGAATGTTTTTTTTCCGGGTACATTCTGAACTTGTACCATATAAAATAAAAATTTTGTAGGAGATAAAAAATTAAATTAGTAATATCGTTTAAAAAAATGTATTTAACAAACCAAAACATAATTATCTATTTGATAAAACAGAAGCGAAGCATTTTTTTTATTTACTGGTATTAAAAATAAATATAGTGTACAAAATATTGAAAAGACTATAAGAAGAAACCTCGTTTCTGAATGTTCTATTCCGTGACTTTACCTTTTTAAAAGATCCTTATGCCCCATTTACATTCAAAGTTTTGTATAGAGAATGGGTACGAACTGAAGTACGAACTGAACTTTCGCTGAAGTACGCGTGTAAACGAACTATGAATGAGGATCTTTTTTCGGCCGGGATCTGTAGAGTGTTTTTTTCTTTTTCAACACCATAGGGCGCGGGAAAGACTTTCCCGGCGTCACGTTCAAATTTCGAAGCGCACTAAAATGCAGATAGTTTAAATCCGGCCTTTACACGATCGTAAGTTACTAGTAACAGCAAACTTTCCGAGCATGGGAGATGAAAATAACTATTTATTTTGGTCCAGAAGTTTTGTTTTTATGCGCTAAAATGTTTTGTTCCTTTGACCGCCAACAGTATGCAGACCGTCGCGTGACGTCATAAAACCGTATCTTTGAAACGTTGTAAAATCGAAACTACTGAACCAAAATAAAAAATATTGAAATTAGTTTCTCAATATTGTCTAAAGATAAGATTAAGCCAATAACGGACTTTCGAACAAAAAACTTTGCCTTCCGAATTGCCTGTCAAATGGTTGTCACTTTCCGAGAAGTTTGTTGTTGTTGTGACAAGACGCCATCAAAAGTTTTGTTTAAACACAATAATTAATTCCCAGTCGGAGTTAGGCAAATAAAATTCAATTCTAAGTTCGGCTAAACACTCCGTTTTATTTGGATCACGAAACAAACAAATCCAACAAACAATACATTTCGAACATGCAAACTATTTTTAAACTGTCGGAAAAAAACTATGAGCAAAGATAGACAGGCATTACTGAACGCATCCGCTCGCCATACCAAAAGCGCGCGAAATTAAATTGCCTGTCAGTGTGCTGTCAATGTCAAACTCGGACAAAGGCAAAGGTTTTGATTCGAGTTTCCTTTTATTGATTTCAGTTTCCGTCGCAGTATTACCTAAAGTAAGTAGGTGCTCGCAATAAGTATAATATATTATGTATCAATAAACAAAAAATCAGAACATTAGGTAGGGCCGGCCGACGTGTGATAAGATTTCAGATCAAGATAAGCAGCAATAAATATCAGAGAGTCTGTGAAATAATTATAGGCAAAAATTTTGGCGTTTATCAATTCTTATTTTTGATAACATAATGAGGTACGGACTACGGTCGGCCACAGTCACAGATACCCCATGGCAGCTCTTATCGCGCGCGGCATAAGGGCGCCAATCGAACAAAAAGGGTTATCCTAGCGTGTGGCCGACTGTACCATCCTCGGCATTTCTCGGTCACACGAAGCAAATACCTATACAACAAATAATCACGCGCTTATCTTTCAAAAAATCGTTACGTAAAATAATTTTGAATCGACAGATGCATGCCCCCGGTGTCGGCCGGCTCTAGGTGTAAACTCTACAGGGTGCACTCTAAGTCGATAGCGGAACTTTAAGTAGGCTGTCTACTGATCACTGCAAACAACTTTTACCAGGTGGCGAAAAAAATGGAGCGAAAAAAATATCAGCTGTTTCATACATTTGGCGCAGTACTGAGTCGACCTTTTGTATGGAGCAGCTGATATTTTTTGTGCTCCATTTTTTTCGCCACCTGGTAAAAGTTGTTTGTAGTGATCAGTAGACAGCCTACTTAAAGTTCCGCTATCGACTTAGAGTGCATCCTGTAGATATGAACTTTGATGTTTAGTCCATTTCACCCATTTTATTGAAATTGTTTTTTGGAATGTTTATGTTCACTCTACAATCTATGTTTTTTTTCTATCCATGTGAAGTCCGCTCTAATTGTGATGTTTACCTAACTGTGATTGTGGTCTTAACCGTGATTTTATCATTGTAATTTTGGCTTTAATTGTGATGTTTATAATGGTAATTGTGATTTTATATTTTGAATTTAATTTTGAATGAATTTATTGCACGTAATTTTTATTTCTTTTTATATGAAATTTTTTTTTAAATCCTATTTCGATGTGTAATGTAAAGAAAGACACATAGTATTTTCAAATATTATTGCTTGTCCGAAATAATTAATACATTTTACATTTTGCTGTTTTATAATATTGTTTAACTACACTCATGTCGTAAGATTCGAATTATGATCTTAAAAGTTGACACATAAGACTGAGTATTACGTCACAAACAACTGTAAAAATTAAAAAAAAAAAATTACGATACAAGTTTTGTATGAGAATTTCTGCCAACCTGTATCGTAAAATAACTTTTTTTTGTTATTACGATACACTTCCGGTGTAAATTCTCCTTGCTGATACACTTCCGGTTAAAATTCTCCTTGCAGTAAACTATTCTGTGAATCGAGCACTGGCTGTACGTAAGTATGACTTCTTTGCCTCTATACCAAATCGACCAAATAAAAAAAGCGTCCGCTGTCTTTTTCTTTTTTTGTGTCAATTGTTTTTTTTTACTTTGGATTAATTTTGCCGCCATTATTAGTTTACATTTTTTTTTTGTGCGGTTCCGTGACAATTAAACAAATAAAAATGGAAAATGATAAATGAGTGAAGATAAAGTAGTGTATGCAACTGCATATAAGACGATATTAGAATTCTCGTGTTATACTATTATCATACTCGGCTTCGCCTCGTATGATAAACCCACACTCGTATTCTAGAAATCTCTCTTATATATGACAGTTGCATAAACAACTATTACGAGACGACACTTGTCTTCCTAAGTCTTTTTAATAGCGTTTTATATTTTTGTTTTTTTTTTTTTTTTTGCCTTAGTGTTAGCAAAATATTGCACCAACTATTAAATCAACTGTCACGCAGGGGGCAAACTAAAAACCAGCTCTGTGCAATTACTGCTGAGTTTGTCACCCTTTATCATTGTATCAACATCTTTCTAATCTGGGGGCACGGCAGTGCTCCCGCCAGGTCGAGCGCGAAGCAAACACTGCCGTACCATCCTTTACTGGAACCATTTCGCCGCATTTTCAGGCCCCTATTTGAGAACCTCTGGATAAGACCAGAACGCAGAAATTTTCGTCATCTAGTAAGCTATAATCACATACCTAAAATCCAAAATTTCAAGTCTGTAGGTCATTTAGTTCCGAAGTTAAGCGAAAGCAAAGTTTCGCATTTATGACACACACTCACTCACTCACTCGTTAGTGTTTAATGGCCACATAAAGGAAAAACTATAAAAACTAGGATAATCGAAGATCTGGAGTACCTGGTGACCCTGATTAGAAAACACAAGAGCCCTAATAGAACTAGTACTTCCCATAAACTCAGAGAGCTGAAATTTGGTACAGAGTTAGGGTTTAATGGCCACATAAAGGGAAAACTATAAAAACTAGGATAATCGAAGATCTGGAGTACCTGGTGACCCTGATTAGAAAACACAAGAGCCCAACCAAACTATTATAGATCGACATATACCGCCCTTACAAAAAATATTCAACTTGGTGGGCCGCTTCATTTGATGTCAAAAATCGAAGGTCTGAAGTATCTGATGAAGAACCCTAAGCTGGTCTCAGCTGTATAAGAGATTATGGTAATGCCCCCTTCTACTATTTTGGTACATAAAAACATCGACTGTCATTGCAGAAATCCAGCGTAGTGGGACACATCTTCTAATGTTGTCTAGCCTATAGCGTCCTACTGCTGGGCGAATGCCTCCCCTCCTGCTTTTAATACGCATATAATTAAAATTAAAGGAAATCTCTGGATAAGACTAGACTGGCTATTATACTTATACTTACAATTTAACAAGAAGAAATAGTCGAAAGATTAACTTTATTCTACTCGAACATTACACAAATTTTAAAAAACTGTTTCCAATAAAAAAAACTAATGAAATAAATCAATATGCCCACGTTTCTACAAAAAGAAGTGAAATCCCACCAAAAACATTCTGTAAAAAACTAGCCAGGTCTCGATGGAGCTGCTTGTTTATCTCTAAAAAGTAATGAAATCTAGACAAAGTCGTGCCAAGTCTAAGGTCCCTTACTGCAATTTCTTTAGTATTACAGTTAATGTTGTGTGACTTGGCCGTTGAAGGGTATAGGTACAAGGGTACAAAGCCAGGTGCTCCATGACACCATTGCACCAATCTGACGCCAGAACCGCTTGTGTACCCTTCAACGACCAAGTCACACAACATTAACTGTAATACTAAAGAAATCGCAGTAAGGGACCTTAGACTTGGCACGACTTTGTCTAGATTTCATTACTTTTTAGAGATAAACAAGCAGCTCCATCGAGACCTGGCTAGTTTTTTACAGAATGTTTTTGGTGGGATTATTTTTATCTGAATAATCGAATATCTTATTGAATACTTTGTATGTTGTTGTTCAATGATAATAAACGTTTTCTATTCTATTCTATTCTTTCTATTCAAATTATCCGAAACGAACTCTATCAGCAAAAAAACCCTTTACCATAGGCGGAAAACCCGTGGCCATTTAATAAAAGAACCGGATCGCGACTGTCAAAATTAATCTGTGCTAAGCGTTTGACAGTCGTGTTCCGGATCTTGTTGTACGCCTATAAGCGCCATCTATGAACTGCTTTGAATTTGTGCTTTGAAAACGGCTCATTAGCAGGGGTTTTCCGCCTATGGTCAAGGGTGCGATTCGTCAAAATATCCCGTTTGTCAAAGTTGCCTTTGGTCAAATTACGTTTGGTCAAAGGTGCGATTCGTTAAAATATCCTTTGAGCGACTATTCGCTTCGTGCGACCGAGTGGCTGCCACACTCCGGCACAACACAAAGGCCTAATTGCAAATCGCTTCAACTTCACACCTACCCGCGTATCTTCGGCAAATCGTCGAGGTTGAATTAAGCTTTTATCACGTTTTAGCCCCGTGCCTGGCACCGCGCGGCCCGAAGTGGGTTCGATGGGGCGGGCAACAACTGAAATATTGCCAAAAGCCAAAACAGTTGCAACAGAAGATAACACACGAAGTCCGCCTGCAAATATTTGAAAGCGCAAGAAACTAAGGACGTGTCAGTCAGCGAGAACCGAACGTCTTGGCAGCATTCCAAAATGACGCAGGCGCAGGCCCCATAGAAAACGGCATGCATTTTGTATGGGGTATGCTGCATACCCCATACAAAATGCATGCCGTGCCTTTTTTCCCGGTGGATTCCCGGCGGACGGCGTCCAATCGATGCATACGGTATGCATCGATTGGACGCCGTCCGCCGGGAATCCGGGACGCATTGCATTGGAAGCATTAGGGAAGCATCGTCAAGGGCGGTTTTACGCCTTGGTTTGATTGTTCTGTGGTTACGAGCCTAGCCTCTTCTGTCTACCTATTCGCTAAATTCTCTCGCTTCGCTCGCTCGTTCAAATACCCCGGGGTATGGTCTTCTCTTCTTCTTCAACTTATAGCTTTATAGTCTTATAGCCACCCAATGCTGAGTGTAGGTCTCTTCCATTGCACTCCATTCTTTACGGTCTTGGACTTTTCTCATCCAGTCTTTTCCTGCCACTTTGACCAGGTCGTCGGTCCATCTCATCGGTTGCCTGTCCACATTTCTACGACCTGTTCTGGGTCTCCACTCCAGTACCCTTATGGTCTTAGTTCTTTTTAAAAGAACACAGGCTTGACATCCAGCAGAAGGAGTATACTCGTACCATTGCATTGCAAAGGCACCTCGTCGCCACATAATGGAATGTAATCTAGGCTTTTTTTCTTGTGGTAAGAGTAGGTTCGGAACTGTTCTTTTGGAAGTATTTCTTTCAATACCAAAAGCGAATAATGGCCAGCTTTCTATTTGGTAACTATTTGTTGCTATAAAAAGAGTTGTTAAACTTAATTCCAATCGATTTTGCAGTTTTAATGGAGTTGTTATCAAATTAGGTATTAAGTTATTTACTTGCACCATTTAGATTAACATGTGCCAGGCACTGCAGCGTCCGAGTGGTCACTTCACCGATCTAGTGTGAGTGGAGGTGCCACTGCACCCTGTATAAATCATCTCATTGCGCAGGTGCGTTGTTTTTCTTATACAGGTAAATTTTTAAATAATTAGCTTTATTCCTTAAAAACTTCCACTTCTAAATATTATTTCCAACTTTTCTTTTGGTGAAAGCGCGATTTTATTTTTCCATACAAAAAAAAAATCCAAAACATATATTTTTTGCAAATTTCCGGTTCTTAGTAACAAAGAGTTGATAGAGAGTGGAGTGGCTCGAAACTTAGCGCTGAAATGGTACAAACGCAAACTTTTAAAGAATAAGAAACGTTCAATAATTAAAAAGTATCGATCTATTCGAAGTTGTAGAACAAAAGTTGTCGGATATTACATTTAATAATTGACGTTTTTCAGGAATAAAGCTATTTAAAAATTACCCAAAGGTACGCGCGTAAGGTTCACATTATTTGCTCCAAAGAAAGAACATCATTAAGAAACCTACCATTCTTTATCTAGGCAGCCGTAACCACAACTAGAGCATACAATAGAGACGTCGGCACATTGCATGCGCTAACTAAAGGCTAAAGCCTGCAGGCTTTAGCTAGCAGATTGATCAGGGAACTTTTTCATGCCTCCGAACACGGAAAGCGTCGGTTATTACCCGATACGGCCTGCCAAGTAGATTGATACCTGTGACCTTTTTAACCTTCGACCAAACAGAGAGGTGTGGTGAATTAAACGTTTGTGGCTGTGTGTGGCATAGTATCTCCCAAACGCATGAACCGATTTTGATTTCGTGGCCCACACCTAGGCACAACTAGCGCCGCCAATGGAAAAAAAATCATATCTTCTTTTTCGATGCGTTTTTTGCTAAAAACGAAACGTCAGGTACTCAAAATAAAATAAAGGATTTTATTCGTAGGTTCTAGGATCTGGAATCTAAACCTTAGGTCCTAAAAATAGTTAAACCTCGCGTTGAGTACCTGACGTTTCGTTTTTAGCAAAAAACGCATCCAAAAAGGAGATATCATGTTTTTTCCATTGGCGGCGCTAGTTGTGCCTAGGTTATCACCTTTAAAGGACAAGAGATCGGTTGGCAGACCAACAGCCTACTCGTCCGATGTCATAGTCTTCCCTAGGAAATCCGACTAAAAATAAATCAGCTGTTCCCAGCGAATTTTCCGTTCGCAGATTTTCCGTGAACCGAGCGTTCGTAATAAGAAGCCGTATAAAAGTGGCAGACGTCGGGAAACGCTTAAAGTCTTTGAAGTGGAATTGGGCAGGACCTCGAGAGTGGAAGAGATCGGTTGGGAGACCACCAGCCAGATCGTCCGATGACATAGCCCAAAAAGCCGAAAAGCAGTAGTTGCGTCTGGCACAAGCCGCACAAAAGTTTCAGACTTCGGAAAACGCATAACGTGTTTGAAGTGGAAGTGGGCAGGACACCTGGCTAGACGCCCTGATAGTAGATGGACGAAGTCCAACGACCAAGTCACACAACATTAACTGTAATACTAAAGAAATCGCAGTAAGGGACCTTAGACTTGGCACGACTTTGTCTAGATTTCATTACTTTTTAGAGATAAACAAGCAGCTCCATCGAGACCTGGCTAGTTTTTTACAGAATGTTTTTGGTGGGATTATTTTTATCTGAATAATCGAATATCTTATTGAATACTTTGTATGTTGTTGTTCAATGATAATAAACGTTTTCTATTCTATTCTATTCTTTCTATTCAAATTATCCGAAACGAACTCTATCAGCAAAAAAACCCTTTACCATAGGCGGAAAACCCGTGGCCATTTAATAAAAGAACCGGATCGCGACTGTCAAAATTAATCTGTGCTAAGCGTTTGACAGTCGTGTTCCGGATCTTGTTGTACGCCTATAAGCGCCATCTATGAACTGCTTTGAATTTGTGCTTTGAAAACGGCTCATTAGCAGGGGTTTTCCGCCTATGGTCAAGGGTGCGATTCGTCAAAATATCCCGTTTGTCAAAGTTGCCTTTGGTCAAATTACGTTTGGTCAAAGGTGCGATTCGTTAAAATATCCTTTGAGCGACTATTCGCTTCGTGCGACCGAGTGGCTGCCACACTCCGGCACAACACAAAGGCCTAATTGCAAATCGCTTCAACTTCACACCTACCCGCGTATCTTCGGCAAATCGTCGAGGTTGAATTAAGCTTTTATCACGTTTTAGCCCCGTGCCTGGCACCGCGCGGCCCGAAGTGGGTTCGATGGGGCGGGCAACAACTGAAATATTGCCAAAAGCCAAAACAGTTGCAACAGAAGATAACACACGAAGTCCGCCTGCAAATATTTGAAAGCGCAAGAAACTAAGGACGTGTCAGTCAGCGAGAACCGAACGTCTTGGCAGCATTCCAAAATGACGCAGGCGCAGGCCCCATAGAAAACGGCATGCATTTTGTATGGGGTATGCTGCATACCCCATACAAAATGCATGCCGTGCCTTTTTTCCCGGTGGATTCCCGGCGGACGGCGTCCAATCGATGCATACCGTATGCATCGATTGGACGCCGTCCGCCGGGAATCCGGGACGCATTGCATTGGAAGCATTAGGGAAGCATCGTCAAGGGCGGTTTTACGCCTTGGTTTGATTGTTCTGTGGTTACGAGCCTAGCCTCTTCTGTCTACCTATTCGCTAAATTCTCTCGCTTCGCTCGCTCGTTCAAATACCCCGGGGTATGGTCTTCTCTTCTTCTTCAACTTATAGTCTTATAGCCACCCAATGCTGAGTGTAGGTCTCTTCCATTGCACTCCATTCTTTACGGTCTTGGACTTTTCTCATCCAGTCTTTTCCTGCCACTTTGACCAGGTCGTCGGTCCATCTCATCGGTTGCCTGTCCACATTTCTACGACCTGTTCTGGGTCTCCACTCCAGTACCCTTATGGTCTTAGTTCTTTTTAAAAGAACACAGGCTTGACATCCAGCAGAAGGAGTATACTCGTACCATTGCATTGCAAAGGCACCTCGTCGCCACATAATGGAATGTAATCTAGGCTTTTTTTCTTGTGGTAAGAGTAGGTTCGGAACTGTTCTTTTGGAAGTATTTCTTTCAATACCAAAAGCGAATAATGGCCAGCTTTCTATTTGGTAACTATTTGTTGCTATAAAAAGAGTTGTTAAACTTAATTCCAATCGATTTTGCAGTTTTAATGGAGTTGTTATCAAATTAGGTATTAAGTTATTTACTTGCACCATTTAGATTAACATGTGCCAGGCACTGCAGCGTCCGAGTGGTCACTTCACCGATCTAGTGTGAGTGGAGGTGCCACTGCACCCTGTATAAATCATCTCATTGCGCAGGTGCGTTGTTTTTCTTATACAGGTCAATTTTTAAATAATTAGCTTTATTCCTTAAAAACTTCCACTTCTAAATATTATTTCCAACTTTTCTTTTGGTGAAAGCGCGATTTTATTTTTCCATACAAAAAAAAAATCCAAAACATATATTTTTTGCAAATTTTCGGTTCTTAGTAACAAAGAGTTGATAGAGAGTGGAGTGGCTCGAAACTTAGCGCTGAAATGGTACAAACGCAAACTTTTAAAGAATAAGAAACGTTCAATAATTAAAAAGTATCGATCTATTCGAAGTTGTAGAACAAAAGTTGTCGGATATTACATTTAATAATTGACGTTTTTCAGGAATAAAGCTATTTAAAAATTACCCAAAGGTACGCGCGTAAGGTTCACATTATTGGCTCCAAAGAAAGAACATCATTAAGAAACCTACCATTCTTTATCTAGGCAGCCGTAACCACAACTAGAGCATACAATAGAGACGTCGGCACATTGCATGCGCTAACTAAAGGCTAAAGCCTGCAGGCTTTAGCTAGCAGATTGATCAGGGAACTTTTTCATGCCTCCGAACACGGAAAGCGTCGGTTATTACCCGATACGGCCTGCCAAGTAGATTGATACCTGTGACCTTTTTAACCTTCGACCAAACAGAGAGGTGTGGTGAATTAAACGTTTGTGGCTGTGTGTGGCATAGTATCTCCCAAACGCATGAACCGATTTTGATTTCGTGGCCCACACCTAGGCACAACTAGCGCCGCCAATGGAAAAAAAATCATATCTTCTTTTTCGATGCGTTTTTTGCTAAAAACGAAACGTCAGGTACTCAAAATAAAATAAAGGATTTTATTCGTAGGTTCTAGGATCTGGAATCTAAACCTTAGGTCCTAAAAATAGTTGAACCTCGCGTTGAGTACCTGACGTTTCGTTTTTAGCAAAAAACGCATCCAAAAAGGAGATATCATGTTTTTTCCATTGGCGGCGCTAGTTGTGCCTAGGTTATCACCTTTAAAGGACAAGAGATCGGTTGGCAGACCAACAGCCTACTCGTCCGATGTCATAGTCTTCCCTAGGAAATCCGACTAAAAATAAATCAGCTGTTCCCAGCGAATTTTCCGTTCGCAGATTTTCCGTGAACCGAGCGTTCGTAATAAGAAGCCGTATAAAAGTGGCAGACGTCGGGAAACGCTTAAAGTCTTTGAAGTGGAATTGGGCAGGACCTCGAGAGTGGAAGAGATCGGTTGGGAGACCACCAGCCAGATCGTCCGATGACATAGCCCAAAAAGCCGAAAAGCAGTAGTTGCGTCTGGCACAAGCCGCACAAAAGTTTCAGACTTCGGAAAACGCATAACGTGTTTGAAGTGGAAGTGGGCAGGACACCTGGCTAGACGCCCTGATAGTAGATGGACGAAGTCCATTGTGGAATGGCGACCTCGAGAGGGGAAGAGATCGGTTGGCAGACCACCAGCCTAATCGCCCGATTTCATAGTTATAGCCCAAGTAGCCGGAAAGCAGTGGTTGCGACTTGCAATCGTGGGAGGTGGCGTAAGCATGAAGACTTTTAATCAGCAGTGGGTGTTACCAGGTTGATGATTAGGTATAAGGATGAAAGGTGACTTGATCGATAGTGTTCTTAGCTGTTTCAAGAAAATCTGTTTCGTCGTTTGAAGATCAGCAGCCCTTTTCTAGTTGATGAAGGATGTGAGCAACTTCTGCGCGACTAATCAATTCATTTGGTATCCTTCAATGAAGATGAAAGAGTTTTTACTCCGCAGTATAGAAAGTCAAGACAGGTGGGCAAAGACTAGGCAAAGATCGCCACCGACTGGGTCCCAAATGACGGACAACGAAGGCGCGACAGGCGTAGGCGACGATGGCGAGATGACCTAAATAAGTTCTTGCCCGGATGGCCAGAGGTGGCACAGGATAGAGATGTGTGGAAGACAGGAAAGCCTTTGCCCAGCAGTAAAAAAAAGCTGTTCTAGAAAGAATTTGTGGGAGGTTTTTATTTTATTGATAGTTATTACTAGCTGATACTTTAATAGTCTGATGGATAGGCTAGAAAGCTTAATGTTATAGCCAGGTTATTGCCTGGTACCGTATGGGTCGGAACTTAGGTTTTTACGTCTATTGGCTCTATTGTAGTTGATTATAAAAATATAAAATCAATATAAAAAATATAAACCTTAATTCGCGAAATATTAAAATTTGTAAATAAAAAAAAATGGGGATGAATGCAGCATATGCAATGCAATGCTTTAGAGATAATCTAGGCGCGTGCGTGCGTGCCCTTCGATCCGCATGTAAGGTCACCAACACGTTGGGATAATCTATGACTGTACAGTCAGCCACCTGTTAGGATACCCCTTTTTGTTCGATTGGCGCCCTTATGCCGCGCGCGGTAAGAGCTACCAAGGAATATCCTGGACTGTGGCCGACCGTACAATACAATGGAAACTCGTTGCGCTCCATTGCACTTCACATTTGCATTTGTCACATGCCACGTATTTTGTATAAAGTCTAAACCCGCCCACTAACGATGCTTCCAAATGGAATGCGTCCTGGCCTGGCCCCTGGTGAATGGCGTGGACCAGCATCCCATTGGATACATGATGCATCGTCAATGTTGAGCTTAAAACATGTCCCAGGGTGCCAAAATGGGCTCCCAGTTGACGGCTTCATTTACGATCTACTAAAGCTGTCGGTCCTTTTAATGTTTTTTTAATACAGTTGCTCAAAAAGTGGCGTATTGCAGGGACGTATAGCGTTCGGGATGTGGGCTATTACACACGCGTGCTTTTTTTTTACCTTTCCCGCACTCGTGCGTTCTCTTTCCCAACTGTCAAAATAATGTCTATTAAAAAGTAAAACCAACCATGAAGTTTTTACTAAAAAAGTTTTTATGATACATGCAAATACGTATATTTCTAAAAAAGAAGCTACTAATTTGTTTCAATATCAGATTTAATGATTTGATTGAATGAGTTTGGTTAGGTTTCATTTCATTTCATCTCATTAAATTTCATTTTCATTTCATATCAATAAAAAACTTCTACTGAAGATTTGGCTGTATGGGCATAGTTGCCTTTGCCTACCAGAATGGGTGAAGAAAAAAAAACTCTGCTTATATTCTACGGTTGGCGCCATTTTGATTTTTCAGAAATTTTCTTCGCGAGTTTAGTTGTTTGTTGCACAAAATGAGTAATTTCGACCCTAGTTTTTTTAAATTAACACCACCGGAACTCAGTATAATTGCACAAAATGCTTCGGAGAACATTTTACCGGAAAAGTCAAAAATGTCAAGTTAGTAGAGTTTATTGTGTTTTTATTATTTTATTAAATTGCTTAATTTTTTCGCAACTGTATTAAAAATAGTCGTTCAGTACACGTGCGGAACCGTCATTGCAACTTGTTCCGACTGTCAACCCTCGCCTTCGGCTGCGCCTCGGCTCGGGTAGCCATTTGTCGGAACTCGTTGCAATGACAGCCTTTCCACACTTGTAATGAAATATACTATTGTAGTACAGCATAGAATATTCATTATTTCATTATTTGTTCGCTGGTTGCAGGAGAAAATCGAGGAAACCCCGGTTTTGACCTTCTATGTTGACGTCATCGACACGGGAACTGCAGAGCGTCTGTGTGGTCGGTATATATTTCTTCGCGCATTTTCAACCGTCAGTACAAAAGTAAGTACCTAGGAGCTCTGACATTTCCAGCTTTTCAGCAAATCCTTTCATGTAGAATCCTATCTATATCTCTACAGTTTTGTAGGTTTGTATATGTATAATACAATGAGGCTACAATATTGCCAATTTGTATACTAAGTGTTTATTGCAACGCGTGCCAAAAGTATGAACCCGAGAATCAGCAAGCGTAGCTTATGGCTTAGAGCGTATACTGCCTAACCCAACCTTATGCTACGCTTGCAGCACTAAACTCGTCGCAATCCCTGCGTTGATACAGTGCGACATAAAAGAGTAGAAATTAAATGGCAACAATTTTTCATAGTAAAGCCGACCACTTTTCGGATTTACTATGATAAATTGTTGCCATTTAATTTCTACTCTTTTATGTCGCACTATACTTTGCTATCTACGGCCATATATTTTTCCACCGTCAAAACATAACGTATAGGCTTTCAGCGAAGCCGAATTAGATTTTACGAGGCAGGCTAGCCCTTATGCTAATGCTAATGCTAATGTACGTACGTAAGAATGTCGCTTGTATAGTTTAGTCACTGTGTAGTCCTACGTTGGAATAACATTCTACCTTCATTAAAAACACGCAACCAATTTGTAATGAAAAATGTTTATAATAAGATACGCTACTAGTATTGTTTAACTAACTTAAATGTTAGTACATATTACTAAGTATAAGCTCAAATTGCATGCAATAATATGAATTAGTTAGTTCTCATTCTAAGTGAACGTTTTGTTATGTTCTTATGAGAATAAAAATCTTAAACCATATGTAGGAGCTATATTGACATGCTTCACGATACTATTGATTGCGGGGTTTTGCTAAATAACGCAAGTTCTGTTTATATCCCTAAAGCAGCCCTAAAGATATCAACAATATGACGTCCACGTCACACGTCACAATATTACGACATGTAACGTATATCGATCAAACATAGCGTTGTCATATAGGGACATAACCTAACATCTTCAACCGATTGACAACCCTAATACTACCTACTTTCAGTTCAAAGTGGTATGCAACACAGTTTACATTACACGGCGAATAGTTAATAGGTCCTATTGTGTAAGTGAAAAGGCTGGGAATCGATTGTAAAGTTGGATGGCTATTTATCGTTACTTGGTAAACATGGGCTGAAAGAAATAAAATTGAGGTAGCCTGAAGAATGGGAACTTGTTTTTTAATAGAATGAATGTCTATTGTACCGAGACTATATTTTATGTAGAAGTTGAATTTAAAGTTAAAGTCAATAATTACAGGTTAAATACATAGGTACAAGAGAGAAGGCCGCTTCTCTGAGAGAAGGCCTTTGCCCAGCTAGTGGGACATGTACACATCTTACTCTTACTTACATAGATACAAACTATCAAAATAGGTCGCCAATGTACACACGATAGCACGTCAGAGTTTATTGTAAAGTCCCCCGTAACGTAACTGAGTAGAGTGCTAGCGTGTAAGGGTCGACGTACTGTCGTGGCCGTTTCAATTTCATTAAACCCGGTCAAGTCAGAGTAATGGATTTTTTTATTCGAAATCTACATAAACTCACCTCGCTCCCGTCTTGCTGCGCGTTGCACTTGCTGATGTTGAGGGTGCCGGATATGAAGTCATTCTGCACATCCACCACCAGGAAAGCGCTCACTGGACGAACGATCTGTTGGGATTGGGAGGAAAGTAAGTAAGTAAGATGTCCCACTAGCTGGGCAAAGGCCTTCTCTCATAGAGAGAGTTCGAGCTTAATCACTGTGCTCAATGCGGTTTGGCGATTTTTGCGTTGAGGGTATAATGCCACATACGCTCAGGTTTCCTCACGATGTTTTCCTTCACCGTCAGCGAGTGGTATTGCTACTACAAATTCACAAATATACGTAACTTTGAAATAAATGAAAGTCATAGGTATATGCCCGCACCGGGATTCAAACCTGGGTCTCTCGCTTCCGAGTCCATTGTTCTACCCACTAGACCACCACCGCCGGGAGGAAAGAACTGAGTTTATTTTTCTCCTTCTGTAGCTTATTCTGTGGGTGGGGGACGCGAAGTGTAATGTGTGCAGAGTAGATTTGGACCACTGTGTAGTTCCTTTAAGTTAAGACCGATGTACCTTATATGAGTTATGCGTAGATGGACTAACTGCCGGTTTCTGAATTGAGAAATTCGCTAAGCAAATGGGTAAGTATCGTCCTGTCTCTGCAGATTTCTCAAAGACAATCTGCAGAGACAGAACGATACTTAAGTATTTGCTTAGTGAATTTCTCAATTCAGAAATCGGCAATAAGTCGCGTTATGACTACTCATGTTAGTTAGACCTACTGCGATAAGTATAGGTTTGAAGGGAGGATAGCATAGAGTTTCATAGACATTGGTCAAGGCAAACTAGCGCTACAAAATGTAAAAAAAAACTTATCTTCTTTTTGGATGCGTTTTTTTTTCTTTCTTAAAGCGAACCGTCAAATGAGAATCTAGGACCTAAGGCCTAGATTCCAAAAGTGGCCGTTTCTCGTGCGGGATTTATTCGTAGGTTCTAAGATCTGGAATCTAGGCCTTAGGTCCTTAAAAAATAGTTGAGCCTAGAGATACTCATTTGACGGCTCGTTTTTAGCAAAGAAACGCATCCAAAAAGAAGATATGTTTTTTTTTTCATTGTCAGCGCTATTGGACGGGGTTCCCTCCTCTGGAAGATGGCAGGTGGACGAGGGTAGTAAAAGAGTGGCAAGAGCTAGATGGCGGTTGGTGGGTATACCAGCAGCTCGATATGGTCGGGCAACATGGTTGTGTCCATGGATGCGGATGGCGAGAGTTCAAAGGGGAAAATGCCTTTACTCTGGCTGATGCTGTTCCATACATTTAGTGCATTACTGAGTCTACCTTATGTACGGAACAGCAGATATTTTTTTCGCTCCATTTTTTTTGCCACCCAGTAGAAGTTTTTTTTAGTGATCAGTAGACAGGCTACTTAAAGTTCCGCTATCGAATTCGATTGCGAGTAGTGGGCAGAAGTGAGCTGATGATCATCTAACTACTTGGAACTAATTTATGGAGGAAAAAATGTGATGATGTTGAGGGTGCCACAGATGAAGTCATTTTGTACATCCACCACGAGGAAAGCGCTTACAGGAGGCAAGATCTGTTGAGAGAGACATAGAGTGTAATGTGTGCAGAATAAATTTGCACCACTGATAGATAGAAAATAGTACCTATTGGTGCAGGTCAATGGCAAACGCCTTATGGCTCCAGGGGTAACAGGTAATGGATGGCGTATGGATGGCGTCCCAGCAAAAGAACAAAACCGGGGTTTCCTCATTTTTCTCCTATAACCAGAGAACCAATCCTGTCGAATTAGACTCAGAATATTTTTTCTCCTTCTACTGGGAACCTATCGACACGCCATTACGTTACAGACCTAAGCCCGATATCGTTGTGTCGGCAGAGGGTCCATGGATGGATGTGAAGGCAAGTTGATTGCTTGATTGTTAAGTTTCGCATATCTTAAAAAAATAATCAACAGCCTTGAAATGTGACTGGAGAAAGTGGTAAAGTCCAACTTTAGTTACGGTTATTCAAGAGTTAACTTCATCTTTTGTTGGATTGATGCTGCACTTGATTTCATTGATAAGTATGTATTGATAAACTCTTTTGTCATAATAATCACAGGTAATCATTATCATTTGTTGTTATTTTTATCACATAAGTAGATACCATTACAATCACAGTCATTGATTGAAATGAACTGCGCAATTATCATATAATTGATGTAAGAAACTCTAGGTTTTTCTTGGCATTTAATTAGGTTTTGTTTAAAATCTTACCTTATTTAGGCAATTTAAGTCTTTTTAAGGGACTCTTTCAATACTTTTTTTCTTCAACTTTTGAAAAGGTCAAAGGTTTTATTTTATCCTATGTCCTGTACTATTTATTTGACTCATGTTCGAACTTAAAAAAATCTTTTAAATTTATTTACCCAACTACCAAATTTCATAACCATCAGACTCAAGTTATCTTCTCTTGCTTCGCTTGCTCGTTTAATGAAATTCTGATCGGTGTCCAGACTTTAGTAGGTATTAGCAAATTTCAGCACTCACAACTTTAATCCAGTGATTCCAGCAGAAGACGAATTCCTCCTTATCGATGAACCCGTCATTATTCTTATCGAAGACACTGAAGATGTGCCGCGCTCGCTCCTCGGACAGCGGGTAGATGTGGCCTTTGTCGTTGCGGAATAGAGCCTTGCAGATCAGACGGAACTCTTCGAGGTTCAACTTGCCGTCCCTGGTGAAGAAAGAAATAGTAACTTTAACTTTTAACAACGAAACAAGAATTAAATTCGCCTAAATATTTTAGAACTAACATAGGTATAGTCCGTTTCCAGGGCAGGCGGAAAAGCGATCATTAACCTTTGAGCGGATCACAGAAATAAACAAAATTTTTTATGCCAAAGGTTTTTTGAATTTTTGACAAGTTTACTACGAACTGGCACATTAATGAGCGATGATGTTTAGTAATTATTAAACAATTATGTTAAGGTGAAACGACACCAAAGTGGCAGAAAAAAAAACAGGGTGGTATGAGTATACATTGAGTATATTAAACTGGGATGTCACGTTCATCAGTGTCAGTTTCACAATCGTTTTCTGATGATGAGGATGTGCGATTGTACACACTTGCGCAGAAATCCCTACCAGTTTCGTCGAGCGCTCATAACTCGTGACGCTACCTGTAGCACGTTGAAACAGGTTTTTTATCTCTGACTGACCGGAACTCTCACCCCACCCCGTACCTAAAAACACGCTTCGATATCCAAACGATACAGAAATGTAAGGAGAGTGACGGTGTGCGACACGAATCGTTATATTTTTACGGTAACATAGTACTTCGTATCAATGATCGCTTTTCCGCCTGCCCTGGAAACGGACTATAGCTTTAATTTTAATTTTTAATTACCAATAAATTGTTACTAACCCTATGGGATTTTGTTATCTTAAATAAATAAATTATTATTATCAATGATTCGCAGTATTTCACACATTTGTAATGGCTGCCGAAACGTCTGGAAAATAAAGGTTATGAATTTACCTACAAAACTAAATGTAATTCAACACATTTCCAACCAAAATTATGAAAGATGGGATGTCAAAATTACACTGAGAAAAGTAAGATTTGAAAATAATGCTGGTTTCTGAATAAATACTTTACACACAATCACATTTGCACTAGGAGTTGGCTAAATAATTTTGGTTCGAAACGGGTTGAATCGAGGTTTATTGGGTATGATTGAAAGTTACTAAGGAAAAATAGGTCCAAATACCAAATACAAAAAGAGGAAAATTAATTAGGTTTAGGCCCGGTTTCTGAGTTGAGAATTTTGCTAAGCAAATACTTAACTATCGTTCTATCACACTCTTTTGTGAGAAATCTGCAGAGACAGGATGACACTTACCCATTTGCTTAGCGAATTTCTCAATTCAGAAATCGGCAGTAAGACACTTATGGCAGAGTTTTGAAGAAGTCAAACTAAAAAATGTGAAGATACTTTTCAAGATAAGCTTTTAAATTAATGTTGTACTGAGATTTGTATTTATATGAGTTCTTAATTAAGTTATTCAAGTTACTAAGACCCTAAAGTTTCATTCTGTAGTTACCCTTGCAAAGCATCAAACAAACCAAAACAGTTAACTTGTTTTCTAAAGTTATAAAACTTTAACAACCATTTTAACTTCAGCGTTGACTCAATACCACAAATTACACCCTTTTCATGCACGATGGCTAATTCGACTGAAAGTTCATCATTTCAAGGACTTTCTAAAGTGTAAAGTGGAGAAAAAAGTTTTGAAAACAAGTAGGAACATACCCATCTTTGTCAAATGTTTCATAGCAGGCGTCCATATCGAATAAGCAGTTTTCCTCCACTGGAACGCCGTTGGCAACGTCCGTCATCATAGGTTGGATCGAAATGAGCTGCTTTCCGTCGCCACGGCTGCTTATAAACCTGTCCAACCTCATTGTTACACTGCGCGAACCCACCGAAAATTTAACCGATATTATGTAAGCCGCTGCGGTTAAAACTTCTTAATTATTGGGCTAGATCACTGAAGCACTTTATTTGGAAGAGTTCGGTGAAGAGAACTAAGGTAATATATTTAAAGTTTATTCATGAATTCAGTAAAATATCTTTTTGATTTCACGCAAACACCAATGTCAAGCACAAATGTCAAGCCCAGGGTTGCCAGATGCGTTTTTCTGTTTCTCCCCAAATTTAAATTATTTTTTCTCCAAAACGATACTATTTTCCATGGTTTTACCCAAAGGCTCGTTTTTTCCCTCATTCTAAGGCATATTTCGCCTGGTAGTATTAAAGACAATGTTTTTGTTAGTGGTTCTACCAGTAAAACTACAAACAAATGGCATTCACTGTAGTTTAACTAAACTTTTTGTCTATGGTATTGACAATAAACAAACTAAATCGTATAAAGAAAGTTTATTCAAATAAATTTGATATATTTATGACAACCATATTATTATCAAAAGTATTTAAAAATTAAGTACCCAAAACTCTCCACTGTGTTTTCTTTTTCTCCAAACATTTCTCCAAAGATTTCTTTTCTCCAAAATTTCTCCAGGAGCCAAATTTTTACCCAGAATTGCGAGAAAAATACCCAATCTGGTAACGCTGGTCAAGCCAGATTGTCAAGGAAATGAAGGAAATGTCATAACAAAACGTTTCGTTGTGCGCTGTTGGGATTCCGACAAAGGAGAAAAGGTGGTTTTGTCTGCGTCAAATGGAACGAACTTTAGTGATGGAACTTTTTTGAAAAAGTAATCGACTTTTATTTTGGATTTCATTACATTTTCTTTGCTTTTGCAGTAAAAATTAAAATGATGAATCGATTTGACTTTGATACAAACTATAAACATGACATGAATTTATATCCCTATTTAAAAAATAAATAAACTGCATTTCACTTTCACGCAGTGTTGCCAGGTATACCGCTTTTCCGCTTTTTACACCGCCTTTTTGACATCCTCCATCCGCGCATCTAAAAGCACGATGTCGAAAATGACTGCAAACAACATTAACAACTTCTCAAAAGCAGAGGTTGGAGAATCCAGCGACGACGTAGAAGATTTATTTTTAGCCGACTTGGGTTATGTTTTTCGAGTGTATGTATGTATGTTTGTATGTATGTATCTAAGTGTGTATACTTCTATGGTACGAATACGATCTCTGGCCTTAACGGCTTGATGGATTTATTTTAGCTTGCGAGGTGTTTTTAGTTTCGTCTAGATTGTGAGAGTCACAGGTGAGAGTGATTCTTGGTAGGTATATCAAACTAAAAAAAAGGTCGATTTTTGGCGCTACATTATATGAGATAAAAATGTTGTTTTGTCAAAACCTATCGAGTGGGGTATCAAAATGAAAGGTTTTACAAATGGCTTATGAAAATATGTACAACTTAATTGTTGTAATTCGGAATAAAAAATGCTAAAAAACAACAAAATTTTATTATTGTTGTTACCCAACTTTGCTTTTGGGGGGCATTGATTAGGATGCAGATGTTTAAATATTAAACTAAAAAAATAAAACCCCGACTGCGTATGAAAAAAAATCGATTAAGGCCGGGAATACTCGTCCGACTTTTCGATCCGATAGTCTGATAAATAAACAAAAAGAGTACGTGAAAAAAAATTAAGTAAGTATGAAATCCCGCTTTTTATGTTCAAAATTTTTTGCTCTCGATCTGGCAACACTGCTTTCACGAGTTTCTCGTTTGTTTGTCGAATTGTCAATTTTCGTCGCCGCCGAGGTTTGTTTTGAATTTATTGAATCTATTTAGCTTTTACCTGCTTTGTTTATACACCATTTTATCCTGCAAAAAAGCAATCCGCCCCTTATCTCCCCACCAAGCCGTCGCCATACGGTTCTTTCCAATGAAAATCAAGCCAGAGACTGCGCAACAAAAACACCACAGTCAGCACTTTAATTTTGCCCTTATTTTAGGCGGGAAGCAAGATGCTGGATAAAGTGTTCGGCCACCATGCCACGGAGATCAGCCTCAACGATAGATTCACGATGTTGGCCGCTCAGCCGCCTCCCAAGCCGGCACGGCCGCGTCGCCGGTCATTTGGCTCCTTCGGGCTGTTTGCGGATCCAAGACTGAATTTCCACAATAGAAACCTTATTGAACAGATTGCCAGACGTCTGCAGTTACAGGCTAAAAGGGTAAGCAGTGTGTGAGGTGATTGAAATGGTCTGAATCTAACATAACCTCAAAAGTGTTCGAAGAGTTGGTTTGGGTACAGAGTTGGTTGTTGTATATCCATCCAATCACACATTTACTTAACAATTCGTCAGTTCAAATGAAAGAGGATGGTGATGACTTTAGAATTGGAACTTTATTGAAGGAAATATAAATCATGTAACTTGATCTTTCTAAGGTGTCTTACTACAAGTTAGTATTTCCTTTTTCCTAGAAGCAAATTAATCCAGCCTCTCATTTCCATGTTTCCTTTAATATCACAAATGGATTTCTTATAAATTCCAAGTACGGTCGGCCACAGTCTAGGATGCCCCATGGTAACTCTTACTGCGCGCGGCATAAGGGCGCCAATCGAACAAAAAGGTGTATCCTAGTGTGAGGCCGATTCGCCATTGTTTGCCTTTATTTATTTTGCTTTGCGTTTGGTGATATTGAATGCGAATTGTGTATACTAAACCTGGGGCTTTAGCCTGTAACGCAATGGTGCCAAATGGGCTCCCGGTTGATGGTTTAAATTACCATTTATTAATGCTGTCTGTCCTTTTAATGTTTTTGTAGCACAGCAAAGAATAATATGAGTCTAATTCTAGAGGATTAGTTCGCTGGTTGTAGAACAACGAAAAAATCCCGGTTTTGTCCTTCTACCTGGGACGCCATTGATACGCCATTGTGTTACAGGCTAAGGCCCCTGCTTTGTCATGACACTTGAACTAGTAAAAGAAGAAAAAGATGATTTAAAAAAAAAAAAACTTGAATCTAGTGTGGCAACTTTCAGTGCTTGCGGTCTGAGACATAATACCTAAACTCGAAAATCGCCAAACTACAGAGGAAATGTGCAGTGATTAAACCCGAACTCTCTCTCTTAGAGAAGCCCTCTGCCCAGCTAGTAGTCCTACCGAATTGCAGAAGCACCGATGGCGCATGCTGAAAATCAGTGCCATTCGGTGACTTGTCACTAGGGTGTGCAGAACCGGTTACGGTTCCAGATTTTTGATACCGGGTTCTGGGAGCAGTCGGAACCGGGTAACGGTTCTACCCGGTTCTGACCGATAAAACTGTAAGTTTCATAATAATCAAATAAATCACTGAAAAACTGAAAGGATAGGCTGGGTATGACATTATTAACAGGTTTGAAATAAAAACTGGCATTGTTATCATGAAATAACAGGAATAATAAAGGAACTCCAAAAATATAATTATGTTATACAAAATCAGACTACACAGTCAGGATCAATAACTAACGCTAAGCTCCTGTCATTTAGCGAGCTGCGTAAACGATTACAAATTTAGCCTGCTGAGGAGAATATCCTTTGAGGCACCACACTTTGTTAGCGGCGTATGCTCATAGGAATGGGAACTCAATAAAGGCAGGCAGTACCTTAGGTTTAAGGACGTGCAGAAACGCCACACGAAAAGCTGTGCAATCGACCATTTGACATGGGAAGAGCAGGCTGAAAACCGAGCCGTGTGGTGGCATACAGTCAAATCAAACAAAAGTAAAAGTAAGTGAAACCGTTAAATCCATATACAAATCAAACATCTCCGTCTTCGCGGCCAAACGAAGAGCTGCTCTTGATGCCACACGAAGAGCTGCTCTTGATGCCAGACGTGATGAACTCAGATGTAGACCGCCAGCGGCCATACAGTATAACCACTCCAATGGAATTTTAACGTGTAGGTGCAACCGCAAGGAGGGATTGAACGGGATGTTGAAAGGCGTATCAAAAGCTAGACGAGCCTTTGCCCAACTAAAGGACATCTGGAAAAGTCCTAGCATTCTTAGTACCAAGAAGATCCGCTTATTCAATTCCAACGTGAAAACGGCCATACTAAACGGCTGCGAAACCCGGAAGGTCGGAAAAGCTGTATCACACAAGATCCAGGTCTTCGTCAACAACTGTCTAAGAAGCATCTTACGAAGACACTGGCCCAACAACTGGCACCATCTCAAATGCCGAACTGGGGCAGATCACCAAACAAAAACCCGTAGACCAAGACATCAGGAAACGCGAATGGCGTTGGCTGGGATATACCCTGCGTAGACCCGATCACCACATCCCGAAGGTGGCTCTCGACTGGAAACCCGCCGGAGGCTCACGACGACCCGGAAGACCGTCTCAGTGGAAAAAATCCGTTCTCTCTGAGACGACAGAAAAGGGATCAACTTGGCCAGAGCTACCCTCCCTAGCCATGAAAAGAGACAAATGAAAAGCCCTTGTGTCAGCCCCAAACTCCACGGAGGAGTAATAGGATAAAAGAAGAAGAAGGTGAAACCGGGTATACTTTTTCGGAACCGGTTCTGCAGATACTTCGTCAGAACCGTGTATACCCGGGTATTTCGGAACCGGGTGCATGCCCTACTTGTCACGGACACGCACGGCACATATCTGAGCAATCTGAGCATGAGTCCATTTTCTGAAACCACGGCACATAGCTGACGATGACGTATGGTCGAAATGATGTTTCGTATTGTTCTATTGCTGATGTCTTTTGTTTCTGTGGGGACAAGTTTTTGAACGAGCGAGCGAAGCGAGCGAAGTTCTCCGAGTCTACTGGAACAATCCGGCGTTTGTATGTATGTATGTATGTATGTATGTTTGTATGTTTGTATGTTTGTATGTATGAATGTTCGTTCGACGATAACTTGAGTAATTTTTGTCGGATCGTCATGAAATTTGGTAGGCAGATAAATGAAATTAAAAGAATTTTTAAGTTCGAACATGAGCCAAATCGGTCGAGGGGTTGCCGAGATATGGGGTTGTTAAGTTTATATGGGATGAGAGAGGGCGCCACTGCTGCCTCTCAGTAACATTAAAATAGTGCTAAAAAGTGATTTTAAAAGTGATAAAAACGTAAATCTAATCAGTAAACAGTGAAAGCAGTGATAAAAACTAACAAACAAACAACTAACCAACTAACAATAAATACAAATTCTGTTTGGAAATAATATTGTGGATATCGGACATAAAACTCAGTGGAAACAATAAAAATAAACTTTTACGGGTCGCAAAATAATCCGTAACAAGAACTCTATTTTAATCCAATATATCCAAAAATAACCAAAAATCCAAATTACACCAGATTAGAAAATTCAAAACAGCGCCATCTATTTAAAAAAATATATATCATATTGTTATTGTATTTCCTAACAGAGGGCGTGACAAAAAAAAAATATCAGAGCCATCTAGTGTTCAAAATTATAAACCAAAAAGTCCTTATGCTCAACAATAGAGGTCGCTTTACTTCAAAACTACGAGAGAGTCCAATAATGGAAGAAATACTAGATAAACTACAAAAAATCCATAAGAAAAAGCGGCGAACAAGTTACAGAAAACATTCAAATAATGTTTGGCGAAAAACTAAAAATGCTAGAAGAAAAATCTGAAAATCTTGAAAAACGAGTGGAAAATCAAGAGCAAAGACTGTACTATCTAGAAATAAATGCTAGACAGAAAAATTTGGTTTTCTTTGGCGTCGAGAAACGTGAAAAATCGTAGTTTGAGTTTGTAAAGGATTTTATGAATATTGAACTGGACCTGAAGGATATAGAAGCACTATAAGAAAGATAGGAAAGAAATCAACTCGCGTCTTATGCATCTTTCACTTCCATCCATGCGAGCATATAGCTCTTGCGCTCCAATCTGGACGGCCGGTAAAGGCAAGCCAATCCACTCTTGTACAAAGACTTGGATGCGAGGACCAGTTTTCGACCTTCGGAAGACTCGGATCCGTGGTACCGCCACATACCAACAGCTCCCCACAAGCTGCCCTGCGGTGGAGGAACCATAATGGTCCCTCCATTCCCTTAGTCGCCTTTTACGACACCCACGGGAAGAAATGGGTTGGTCCAATTCTGTACCTTCCGGGAACCACACGGGGGTTATTATTATTATTAAGTTTATATTGGGTCGCGAGTTCATAGTTCGGGGCGAACCACTAGTTATTGTGATTTTATACGTAATGCGGATTCTATGGGATTTAGTTCGGTGGTTTTCGGCAATAAAGATTTTTCACTTTCAAGCAGCCTGCATGCAGACGCATTTATGCTGCCCTATTCTGCAATTTTCTGAATGTTTTCTTAGATTAAACTACAGTAATTATTTTCTGGTTTAACAGAAGTCCCTCCGCCAACGCCTGGGAGTGCCGCAAGGAGCGCTCCGTAGGTTTGGCAGTGAGAGCAGCTTGCCCGGCAAGGGCCTCCGTCGAGCCGGCAGCTATGGAAACCTCAGCCAGCAGCGGGGCAATTTCAGAGGATCCAACGGCAACTTTAGAAACTCCAACGGTAACTTGAGGTGAGCGTTAGATTAGAACTCGGAAACTCTAATGTTATGATGTCTTTAGGGTTGGCATGTGTCGAATAGGCAGCTACGGCAACCTAAGCCAGCAGCGGGGCAAGTCAATACCATGTACCTATGACTTCGTTCCCTTTCAAAGTTAATGTAAAGGTGTTGTTTCATAATGGGCCATTTTTTTTATTATTTTGATATCGCTTTAAAATTTTGAAGGACCATTTTTTATGAAAGAGGAAAATCCCCTGAACAGTACCAGATTCCTGAAATATTTAATTTCTGTGTTATTTACAAGTACGAAACCTTTTTGTTTGTTGAAAGGTTATTTAGACGCGTTCAGAAACTGCTTTACACGAGCGACGTCATTCTTGTAAAAAATGCCTTTGATTTTGAAACCATATTTTTTTACCAAAAATACAAACATAACAATAATGTGATAAAGCGTAAACCTTGCCATTCGAGACATAAACCCCCATTATTTATAATCAAGCATTATGCGCAAGTTATTTACAAAGGTTTTTTTTTTTTTCTACATACGTTCTGGTTTTGGAACATTTGCGAAATTTATCTGGTGTTTCGTTCGTGGCATGGAGTGTTGTTTGGCGTTTGACTCACAGATTACAAAAAAGAAGTAAGTTTGATAAATGTGTTGGTGACCGGTGCGTTTCAAAAATGTTTTGGTTTTGTTTAGCTGATTTTTACGTAATGTAAAATAAATCCAGTACCTACCTACCATTTGAGGTTACTATTTATTGTTATTTTGACACTTCAAAAATAAGTTTGTTCTGTGTGTTGGTGACCGGTGCGAGTCTATTGCTTGACAGCTGACAGCTCCACTATTCTGTGCACACGGCTCACCACAGAGTTCGCCATTTTTTCAGTGTTGAGTGTGTGTTGCATTGCAATCAAATGAAAACATTAGGAACCACAGCCTTCTTTATCTCTCAAGCCATGCTGTTAAATTTGGCAACCTCGCATTTAAGGACTGCGTGAACCGGTTGTCTGTCTTGTAAGACTATCTAATAATTAGTTTTCCAGCGACTTAATAAATCGTTATCCCGTGGGAAAGAAAACGTGGATAAAGGTCTTTCTTCTCTCTTTAGACTTGAGTCGTAATTCGACTTACAGCAGGGCAAACCACACCGGCGAGGCATTTGAAAATAAATTCATGATTTAATGTTGTGTTACGATTGGTTCTCTAGGATCAAATTGTAACTACAAATCGTAACTAAAACTATGAAAATACTCTAAAAACATACCTTAAGCTGGCAAGTCAAGTTAGGCTGTTTTAAAGCAATGAATAACTAATAAATTACTTAATTTTCACTCACAATATCAGCCACACAACAAATCAAAACAAATCCTTACGTCAAATGAAGATGACGTATTATCCAGCTAACTTAAAACTACAAGAAAAATGGTATAAAAACAAACAGCATAACTGCCATGTTATTTAGCCGGGTATTATTATGTGACTAAAATTAATGGTACCAGCCAGAGTTGAAGTTAGTGAGACTCGGATTAGTTTTAACTTGGTCGTACTATCATAATGGCTTCTGACAGACAGTGCACTGCGTAAACCGGTTCACGGGCGACGTTGCCAGGACTTGCACAGCACGGCTTGAGAGATAAAGAAGGCTGTGTTAGGAACCTAATGAAGATATTGAGGAGTGGTCAGTAAAAGATGGTGTAGCATTCAAATATGTATAGTCTATCTTTTTTGGTCCTAATTAAATTTCTGTCTTAGCCTGAGCCCCATACTACCGAGAAACAACACCTTTAAAGTAGCAAAACCACTCGCTAACGGTTAGGGAGAAATATCGTGAAGAATTGTGCATAGCAACTGTCGAAATTCTCTAAAAACAAGGACTGGTTATAAGTGTTCAGCTCAAAATGTACAGTACTGTTCTATATTATTTTGTCTTTTCTTCGGTTCCAGCCGCTCAGCATCATTCAATAACCTATCGCAGGCGTCAGGGGGACGCGGGCGGCGCGGCTTCAAGCGACGCGGAGTCACTAACCGACCTACGACGGGCGCTATGAGGTATGTATGCAATCTTATGAGGCAGAGAGAGAGAGATCACGTTATTGTACACCAGAAATTAATTTACAAGAATTTTGTTAACCTAAAAGTACAGACGGCGGTCTTATCGCTAAATGCAATCTCTTCCACGCAACCTTAGGATAGGTAGTAGCAAGGAAAGGATATGATTATGCAACTAGCTATCCATAAATTGACTATTGTCCCTGTTTAAAAAGGCTAGTCACGAAATGGATCATCCATTTTGGTCTAAAGTGGACTTGGTCTCCGTAACTAAAAGACGCCAATTTCATAATCATAATGTTTATTGCTTCATGTGGTAGTTTTACAATAATCTTTTACCTGCCCCCTTAGCACGCGGGCCATTTTGCCTACTCTCAACTGTCTCCTTAGCCACTTAACACTACTGAGGTGACAGTGAACAGTGGCCAAGGTGACAGTTGAGAGTAGGCAAAATGGCCCGCATGCTAAGGGGGCTGGATCTGAAATTTTGTATTTAGCAGTTATACACAATAAAGCTGTGCATGATTGTCCACAGGGGAGTCAGTCAGGGTCGCGTGACCCGGTCACAGAGTACGGCGGGGCGCGGCGGGCAGGCGGCGGGGCGCGGGGGGCAGGCGGCGCGGCGCGGGCGGGGAGGGGTGCGCGGGCGCGGGCGGGGGCAGAACATGAGAGGGAGAGGTATGTACACTTGGTTTTTAAGGCGCCGTGCATAGTGAATAGCCCACGCGCAAAGAAAAATGCACAAAATCGATTCCTGTATCAAATACACTAAACAAATCGAAAATGTTCACATATCAAACACTAGAATTAGGTGAGAGCTATCTAAAACAGCGTGTTTCGTGTTGATATTAATAAATGTTTTAAAGATTTTTTCGCTGAAAAAAAAAAATAGGCGGCCCACTTTTGCTCTGTAGAGCCGCGTACAGACATCGCGAGGCGTGCGTCGCGAATGGTTCATTCGTACCGATGGCAGATGGGCCCCAGTCCATTGCGGGATAGTTAGTTGAAGAATGTTTAAGAACGAATAATTACGCGGAAATCACATACTTATTGTGTTCTTTTTATTTAAACACTAAAGGTTTTTGTCTTCTACGGACCATTTAAATAGTTGATACGCACGATTTCATTCATGAATTTCAATAAGCAATCAATAATGTTCCTCAACTTCCACAATGAATAACACACACGAGAGACATTTTTCCTCTTCCTATGTAGAGTTGGCGGTTCTAGTAAGAAAACTGGTGACACAGTATAAGCTGACCTAAATTGTAGTTTCTTTACTATTTATATATTAACCCCTGACCAACCAGCGGTGTTTCCTATAAGATGAGCCACTAGGGACCAAAACAAAGCAATACGCAGTTAGATCTTTGATTCAGAACCTGTTTATACTTTAAGGGTTTATAAAAGTTCATTAAAATCATTCCTTATGGGCTGGAAGCTGGAACACTGGATCGAAAGAGTGCCAATTTTCGAGTATTCTGAACAAACGTTCCCCAAAGAGCCAAATGCTCCGTATTAAGCTCTTGGACTTTAAACCGAACGTTGTGAACCGAAGAAGCCGCAAAAAAGAAGTGGAAGTGGGCAGGACGCCTGGCTAGGCGCACTGATGGCGGTAAACGAAGTCCATTGTGAAATGGCGACCTCGAGAGGGGAAGAGATCGGTTGGCAGACCACCAGCCAGATGGTCTGACGACATAGCCAAAGTAGCCGAAAAACAGTGGTTGCGCCTGACGCAGGATCGTGAGAGGTGGCGTGAGCATGAAGAGGCCTTTACTCAGCAGTGGGTGTTAACAGGCTGCTATGACGATACTGCTACATTGTGTACTGTGACATCGTTGCAAGATAGCAGCGTAGCGGAAAATTCAAAATTTTTACAGTTTTTTACATTTTGTAGCTAAATTGAGCTATTTTTGTTCAGCGAAGCAGTGGCACTGCCCAAAAAACTTGTCGTAGACTACAACATATAATCGGCTGAATTATTGTTGTTATTTTGTTTACAATAATGAAAATAATACTGTTTTATTGCCGCGAACGAAAAATCGCTGAACAAAAATAGCTCAGTTTAGCTACAAAATGTAAAAAACTGGGAAAATTTTGAATTTCCCGCCACGTTGCTATCGTCCACCCTTAAACAACCCCCTTTAGAGGTTTCCTTTTCTTCCAGGCGGCGTCAGCAGACAGACCACCGCGGCGATCCCCTCGCGCGAGGAGCTGGACCACCAGCTCGATGAGTACATGGCCAGCAGCAAGTCCGTGCTGGACCGGGAGCTGGACAGCTACATGAAGACTGCCATGGAGCTGGAGGAGCAGCTGTGAAGTGTGCTGGTCAGGGGTTTTGTGGAGTATTGTGGAATATTGGTGTGTTTTGAAGCATTGGAACAGCCTCCTTGTACACACGACAGCACGTCAGAGTGTACACTTTTGTTGTAAAGTCGCCCCTAACTTAACCGAGTAGATAGAGTGCTAGAGTGTAAGGGTCGACGTGCTGTCGTGTGTACGTTAGGCATTTCGTTGGGTTCAAAGTTATAAGTGCTGCTTTTAACCTGACTGCCCCAAAGGAGGGTTATGTTTTTCACTGTCTTACAGTATGTATTTGGCTATGCCCAATCCTATACGTGTATAGGCCGACTAAGCTGTCAGAATGGTATAGATGCTGTGCACGCCTATTCCATCTAAAACAACGTTCCAGACACTGCAGCGCCAAGTGGTCTCCTCACCCATCTCGTGTGAGTGAAGGTACCACTGGACGCTGCATAAATCATATTATGTAGATGCAAAGGCCTTAGAATCGCTAGATTATATTCATTCGTGAGGTAAAAGTCGCGGGTGCAACAGAAAGAAAAACAATCTCTAAACACAACTTTGTACGTCTACAATATTCCACAAAATATTTTCCCTTCCACAGTAAAATTAGTGACTAAAGAAAGAACTCTTTTGAAAATAGACTATACTACTAAAACCCCTTTAATTACTTCTGTGCAGAAAAAATACAAAAATAAGCAGAAAAAAAGGAAAAATTCGAATGTTTTTTTGCAAAGAATTAATGAAAAGGGTTTGAAATAAAACCAAACCTTGTGATCTAAATACAACTTACCTATTGTAAAATATAATTTTAACTCGAACTTCTGGAAAGATCTTTGCTTGTAGGCATTTGAAATAACTTAAGGTTGAACGATAGCAAAGTGGCGGGAAATTCAAAATTTTCAATTTTTTACATTTTGTAGCTAAACGGAGCTATTTTAGTTCAGCGATTTTTTGTTCGCGGCAATAACATGAACAAAAATTGCTCAGTTTAGCTACAAAATGTAAAAAACTGAGAAAATTTTGAATTTCCCTCTACGTGGATGTCGTCCCACCTTAAGTAACTTAAGTCCAGAGACGAAAAACACCTGGGGCTTACGTCTGTAACGCAATGGCGTATCTATGGCGTCCCAGTAGAAGGACAAAACCAGGATTTCCTCGTTTTTCGCAATGGTGCCCAAATGGGCTCCCGGTTGACGGCTTCCGTTACGATTTATTAATGCTGTCGGCATTTTAAATGTTTTTGTAATACTGCAAAGAATATTCAAATTCTAGAGGATTAGTTCGTTGTAGGAGAAAAACGAGAAAACCCCGGTGAGGTCCTTCTGCTGGGACGCCATCGACACTGCGCCATTGCGTTACAGGCTAAGGCCCCTGGAGTTACTCTGCGTTTCATACAGATATTGTATGGAGTTTTTGGATTTAGAGTATTTTGGAGTTAGAAGAAGTTAATGGTCCTAAAAATACTATGAATTGTTCCACAAACAACTGTTAAATTCGGTTAAAAGTTAGTTAACTGTATTTTTTTCTTTCTCATTAATCAAGTTTATTGAAGTTGCTTTTTGTTTATTTTTTATTTAATATTCCATCGAGGAAACCTCAGCGTCTGAGGCATAATACCCTCAACACGAAAATCGCCAATTCGAATAGTAGCGTTTTTAGATAAAAATAAATAAAACAAAGATTAAAAAACCGACTTCACTGGTAAAAAGGTACACTGTTTTTAATCTACTTCACTGATTCCACGTGATCTGCTGCCGTCCGTTGAGGAGTTCCTCATCAGATCTTCACCATTTTTGTGGGACCACAAGAAAATAATACCCTTACAAACAAAAAAAATAATCCTCCAAAACGGCCCACCTAGAAAAAAGTTCCGAGGTAACAAACATAAAAAATACAGGTTGAATTGTGTACAGTCGGCCACAGTCTCAGATACCCCTTTTTGTTCGATTGGCGCCCTTATGCCGCGCGTGATAAGAGCTGCCATGGGGTATCTGAGATTGTGGCCGACCGTACCTACTCCTTTTTTTAAGTCGGTTAAAAACAAAAGATCGTTTCAAATCCCTGACATATCTTTTGTATCTTTTTTTTCTATCAAAAAACGCTACTTTATGCCTCTGAAAGAAGTCCGTGCTCACCCTACTGTTAATGCTATTTTGGTACGACTACAGGGGCCTTAGCCTGTAACGCAATGGCGTGTCCATGGCGTCCCAGCAGTAGGACCAATCCGGGGTTTCCTCGTTTTTCACCTACAACCAGAGAACTAATCCTCTAGAATTAGAATTAGAATATTCTTTGCTGTACTACAAAAACATAATGACCGATTTATCATTAATAAATCATAATTGAAGCCGTCAACTAGGAGCCAATTTTGGCACCATTGCGTTACAGGCTAAGGCCCCAGTTGGATTGGACACTGTTTTTTTGGGCATTTTTCTTTATGTTTACTACAAAATTAACTGACTATTTTGTATAACAAGGTAACCCGCCGATTGTCGGTTGAAAATTGTTTTTGTTTAGTTTGTAAGTTGATAGTTTTATGACGTCATGACGTGAGTCTTGTTTTGCGCCTTTGTTCCCTATGTATCCAATGGCTAGATCCATTTTACTTACTTACTTACTAATGGATCCAACGAGATTTTACTTTCCCTTTAAAACCCGATTTTGAAAAATTGATCTAAAGAGAAAGTAAAATCTCGTTTGATCCATTATGGATGTAGCCACTGGATCCATAAGGAACAAAGGGTTTTGCGAGTTCCAAAGGGAACTAACTTGTACATACAGTAAGTTGTTCGCAACTAATTAAAGATAATATGACAAATATATTGTATTTTGTTGATCTTTCGTTTCTTCATTGTTAAACATTCGTAATGCTATACAGGGTGTTGTTTTGGTTAGTGACACCCGTCTCAGGGAAGATAGTTTTAGTAACTCTTGAAACTAAAATAAAGTTTTTTTTTCAACTAATTTGTACTTACATTTAGTTTTTTGCTTGCATCTAATTTTAGATTGGTATTTAGAATAATTAAGAGTATTATAAAACTTAAACTTTCGTAAGCACTGCACATTTTTATATTGCTTAACGGTTTCACTTACTTTTATTTTGTCGGAATAGCCGACATGTTTCGACTTCGTCGGGAAATCTTAGTCATGGAGGAGGGATGGACGACGCGTTCGTCTTGGCGTTCATCCGCTCACTGCGGGCTCGTTGACGATGCTCCTGCGCGGACAACTCGACGCACGCGTCGTCCATCCCTCCTCCATGACTAAGACTTCCGGACGAAGTCGAAACATGTCGGCTATTCCGACAAAATAAAAGTAAGTGAAACCGTTAAAGCGATAATTAAGAGTAGCAGTGTTGAGCTCCTCTTTCAAATGTTTTAGTGTGGGGAAAAGGTCAATATTTTCTGTAGCCAAATTAATTGAAAAGAGATTTAATTTTGCTTTGAATCCGCTTATCAAATGAAACATAGTCGGAAGTGAACAATCTTTACCTTGTAATTTGAGATTCAAAATATTGAGGTAATTCGTAACGTCAACAAGAAATCCAAGATCACTCAACCAGGATTATTCTTCAGTAAATAAATTTCCAATGGTAAACCCCCTTTCTGCTCTAAAAGTTGCGACACCTGTTCTCTCGAGTTGAATAAATGTTTCAACATGCTGCCCATTGAAAGCCATCGCACAGCACAGCCCCTCTACCCTTGACGCATTTTACCAATACGGCCGCAATATGGCGCAATTTACAAAATTTTATATTTTACAAATTAAAACGCATTTTTGTATTCGAAACGGGTCGAATCGCGATTGGTTTTTAGGCAAATTAATTACCTTATTTATCCCGACGTTTCGACCGCGTTACAGCTGCCGTGGTCGCGGGTAGACTGGAGCGGAGAGTGTTTTAATTATTGTGGTGACAGTTGGGAAACTACAATAGACAATAGTAATAACTACTATGACAATAGTGATGTGAGGGTAGTTTCCCAACTGTCACCACAATAATTAAAACACTCTCCGCTCCAGTCTACCCGCGACCACGGCAGCTGTAACGCGGCCGAAACGTCGGGATAAATAAGGTAATTAATTTGCCTAAAAACCAATCGCGATTCGACCCGTTTCGAATACAATAATGTTTAAATATCGCGAATCATTAAAAGTGAAGACGCATTTTGTGTTTTTATTGAATAAAACAGACTAACCTTTAAATAAACATTACAAAGTATTAAAATCAAAGCATTACTATGCGAATTCAAAGAGAAAATAATTTTACAACTTTTTCAATTTGATCGCAATAGAGTCAAGGGTAACCCCCCAGTACAGTTGTAACTCTCCATATTCCCTGATTTCTTCTTCAAATAAATAGTATGTATTTTAATTCAAATTAAAATCTCTTCTTAATCGATCGTGACCATGTCGTACTCGCTTCTATTGGAAGCGGTTTTCCGTCATATGAGCTTCCTCCAGCCGCTGCCCTTATCGCATCAGACCATCTGGTTGGAGCCCTTCCCCTGGCGCGTTTGCCATTCACCTGCCCCAATATTAAAATTAAAATAGTATTTCAAAACTAACTTGCGCGAGCCATTTAAAATTCTTTCGCGGGCCACTGCCCGCGGGCCTGGGGTTGAGCACCCTTGCTGTAAAACAACCGTCCGACTAGAGCTCGCGCCATCAAATAAGTCCGGAGCAAAGTCCTTCTAAGAACCAACATTATTTGATCTGCGAGACTACATAACAGCGGCTTTCCGTCGAAAATGTTCAAACAAAGAAATAATACCTTTTCGACTTCGCCGTATCATAGTAGGACCTCCCATTGGAGTAACGAATCAAAATGTAAGTTAATTCACAAAGGTAGTCCCACTTGCACCAAAACGAAATAAAAGTTAATTACATTTCTTCTTTTTCAGAGTGTGTACGGTTTTTATGAAAATGTGCGGAGTTCAGCAAATTCGACATTTTGGAGATACCTAGGTGAGTGGACCTCAATAACTAACTATTGTATTTATAATTTTATTATATTATATTTATATTTATATATTATATATTTTATATAATTATATTAATTTTATTATATTATCATCAATCGCTAATGAATTGACGCCGGGATTCCTACAAAAGTTTTAATAGTCCCTTCACTTCAGGTACTTTTATTGTCTGTTTTTGTACCTTTAAAATAAAAATAAAACCGGTCAAGTGCAAGTCGGACTCGCGCACGAAGGATTCCGTACCATTATCTACAAAAACCGTAAAAAAAAACACGTTTGTTCTATGGAAGCCCCTCTAAATATTAATTTTATTCTGTTTTTTAGTATTTGATGTTATAGCGGCAACAGAAATACATCATCTGTGAAAATTTCAACTGTCTAACTATCACGGTTCATGAGATACAGCCTGGTGACAGACGGACAGCGGAGTCTAAGTCACAGAGTCCTTTACCCTTTACCCTTTGGGTACGGAACCCTAAAAATAAAATAAATCCCCCACGTAACCGCGCACTTGTGCAAGTAGTAAGCTGTCAGGATGGTATAGGTGCTGGGCAAGCCTACTCCATCTAAAACAATGTCCCAGGCACTGCAGCGCCGAGTGGTCTCTTTACCCGTCTAGTGTGAGTAAAGGTGCCACTGGACGCTTTATAAATCATCTAATTACGTAGATGCAAAGGCCTTAGTTTTGTGCAAGTAGGTACCATCCCTACCACCCTTCCTCAACCATCCTTCCTTAACGTAAAACAAAAGCAAATCATCGCAGTTGCCAGAACCATACCCTCATCCCGTTACCACGACGGGGGGCCTACAAACATACGGGCAGCGACACGCTCAGATACCCCTTTCTGTTCGACGCACGTATCCCGCGCGCGGCAAGAGCTAACGGGGTATCTCAGCGTGTCGCTGATGTACGAGACTAGCGGTCGCACGCGAGGCTGGTTTGTTTTGGTTGTTTTTTTGGGGCTCCTTATTATGTGGGCTTAGTGTTGTTGGGAAAACTTTGGACCTACCACTACACATACCACATTTTCATTTGTATGCAGTTTGGATTCGTTTCGTTTTTCCGAACAGAAAAATTCCGCCTGCCATAATGTCTCTGACTCTCGGTAAAACATTACATGTAGGTAGAATCCGCGCGGGCTGAGAATGGGATGGAACCTTGTCGAAGCCAATCGAAAATATACTTTATTTTACTTTGACAAGGTTGCTTCGACGCGAGTTTGCTTACCGCGCGTCTCAGTTCCAAAAGGTCGCATCCCATTCTCATCCCGCGCGCATTCCTAATATTTCTACGTAGCAGCACCACACCACTAATCAATTTCAGGCCACCCGCATGTGTGGTCCAATCCAAGGCCCTCCTCACTCGCGTCGTAATGAATAACCAACGGCCGACGGTTCGGTTACGGTATCACGAGAGCGAGCTCTATTCCGGTCCGGCCCGTTATTGCCTCTTCATTCATGTGCAGAGATTATCTATCCGCCATTGGTGATGGTTTTTATTGAACGAGCGAGCGAAGTTCTCGAGTCTACTTGAACAAACCGGCGTTTGTATGTTTCTATGTTTGTATGTATGAATGTTCGTTCGACGACAACTTGAGTAAATTTGGTCGGATCGTTTTGAAATTTGTTAGGCGGGTAAATGAGGCAAAGAGAATTTTTAAGTTCGAACATGAGCCAAATCGGTCGTGGGGTTGCTGAGATATAGGGTCGCGAGGTCATAGTTCGGGGCGAACCACTAGTTAATATTGTATTGCCTTTGCCTGCGCCTTCGTCCGCGCTGACTAAGATAAAAAGTTGTAGCTCTATTTTTCCCCGCTGTCGACGTCAGTCAGGCGAAAAGCTAGCAATTTATAGCTTGTAAATCGAGTAAAATAATATATTTCCCTGTACGAACTTTGGTGGCCCGTTTTACCCTCTTAGGGGCGAAATTAAAAATTAAAAATATGTGTCAAATTGATTTGCTGTAGATTATTCAAACTAAGTTTCAAATCAGTTGAACCGAAATAACTAGTGGTTCGCCCCAAACTATGAACTCGCGACACCATATCTCAGTAACCCCTCGACCGATTTGGCTCATGTTCGAACTTAAAAATTCTCTTTACGTCATTTATCCGCCTACCAAATTTCATGACGATCCGACTAAATTTACTCAAGTTATCGTCGAACGAACATTCATACATACATACAAACATACATACAAACTTACAAACGCCGGATTGTTCAAGTAGACTCGGAGAACTTCGCTCGCGTCGCTCGCTCGTTCAAATATTTCCCTAAGTATGGCCTTCACCCTCTCAGGGGTGGAATATCTCCACCCCTAAAAGGTGCCCTGAAAATCTCCTATCTTCATACAAAAAACACCCTGAAAATTTCATGTCTCTAGGACCAGCGGTTTAGGCTGTGCATTGATATATCAGTCAGTCAAGACTTTGAATTTTATGTTTTTTATAGATGTAGAGTCGTCAAGGTCCAAGCTTCGCACAGTTCCGTTAGGTTGCAAGCAAACGCCTCTGCTTACCCTTCTGGGATTCGGTCGTAACTTTATGACGAATATGTGAGAAACTATGTGTCAAATCTAACAGTACTAGTGGTTCGCCCCGAACTGTGAACTCGCGACCCCATATAAACTTAACAACCCCATATCTCGGCAACCCCTCGACCGATTTGGTGTCAAATAGGATTGCTTTAGTGCCAACGGGAAAGCAATCCTATTAGCACTGACTTCTTCTTTGCGTGCCGTTTCCCACCAGATCGTAAAAGCTGTGAAAAATGTATGAAAGAGAAAGATTGCACTCTGTGGTCTACACAAACGTAGGTAGGTATTTTTTCCTCGAGTGGGACTTGGACCCGCGATTTTCGTCTTCTCAAAGTTTCTAACCATTATTGGAGATTGGCAGACAGCTCTTTGCATCTTTCTTTTATTCATGGATCCTCTAAATATCCTTTTTTTTCCAGACCTTTTCTACTTTTCTCACTTACAGTAGATATTTAAATCAGAATACTTCTTTTGGTATGCTTTAAGTCAGGCTTGACCACAGATGGTTAGGTATCTATCTTTCTAGCTATCTACATAATATATTTCTAGCGTGGGAATGACCTGCTCCGAATCTGTGTTGGATCACCAACCATTAGCACTGTTATGCTATGTTGAATTTGCACCAAAAGAAACGTGGTAACTACGCCATTATGGTCTGGGCAAATATGAGGAGCTGATCTGTCCAGTGTGCAGCTTTTCTAGCCAAGTAAATAGAAACAATTGGTTACTTCGCCTACCTGTTTTACAGTGGCAGTGGGTGTAAAGATTCAGTCACCCACCACTCTATCTGTAACTTCTCATAAGATATTGTTGAAATGACTTTTAAAAACCACACTTTTGTGTTGCTATTTGGTGAATCAATAACAACAAAACGTAAGTAAGGCCAGCGATTTCCGTGATGGCTGCCTTCGTAATAAAAATCAATAAGTTAAAAACCCTAATAACTATGATAAAACCTCAGTTGAGCCCGACAAAACGTAAGGTTGATTCTGACCCACATACTTAAACTCTTTCTCAACTTCCGAGGTAAGTAATTAAATAAAGTGTTATGGGCAATTGAATAAAAGTTAAACCGCATTATGTTGTTGGTCAGTTAAATTGAACAAGTTGATCTGCCGTTAAATGCTGGCTATTAGGCAAAGATTATGTTCTGGTCAGATTTGAACAGAATTGACACATAATACTTAGCTTCGTAGCCTTTTCTGTTTCGCATCAAACAAAGTTTTTAATAACTTGATGCAAATGTACAATATCATAAACATTTTACGTACATATTTACGTAGGCGTTTTTAATCGGTGTGCAATTGAGCGGTGGTAGCCCATTGGTTAGAACGGTTGACACTCAAGCCAGTTTTAGCTTCATCGCGTTGTTTCAATGTCCCAGAAACTGCGTCCTATAATTCATCTAAATTACGTACCTCTACATATGTCTGTGTGTTTAGTAGCAATACCACGCACTAACGGCATAGAAAATCATCGTGAAGCTCACGATGATTTTCTATGCCCTATTAGTTTCGCGCTTATTGACCTATTAGTTTCCGTGTACCGACCGTGGGACTGGCGAAACCAGGGGCAAACCAATCCCGGCATGACATCGTACGAGTTGTAATTCCATCCATCTCGACTTTGTCTCTGAGAGACAACAACTCCTTAGGCAACTATCCCGAACCATTTCCCCCCAACTTACTCTCTGGCCGGCATCGCCCGCGCAGCGAGCCCCTTTCTTTCACCGACAGTGTGACGGCGCGCTACAGTGCGAGCGCACGCGCCATGACAGCGTGACAGTGACAGCTTGACAGTGACCATGGCCAGGCACGCGCACTTGACCGTGCTGCTTTTGACAGTGTTCCTAGCGCCCCGCTACTGTCAGGATGACAGTTTCGCCAGCTCCTTCCTCTCGGGTGAGACTTTCTCTCTAATTTGTCGCTTTTGGGTCGGGCTGGGGACCCCGGCGGACCTCGTTGGCCCCCCGATGTGGGTGACACACTTTGGAACGGGGGCACAAGGTGCTTTTGGCTTTTGGCTTCCGTCGCGATGTCCTTCGTCGGACGTCGGAGGTAAATGAAGTGAAAGATTAGTCAAGATCGTAATAACTCTCCCTCATTTCAAACAAAGATACTTAGCGCAATACAAAATAACAAATAATTTAATCATATAATAAGCTTCGATCAATAATAATTAAAGAATCCATCAATTTCATAATAAATGTGACTGACTCTACAAATTCACAAATGTACGTAACTTTGAAATACACTAAAGTCATGGGTACATGTATAAAGGTGGTGTGGTTTTTTTCATGTGTGCAATAAAGTATAAAGTACATGCCCGCACCGGGATTCTAACCTCACTGGTTCTCAATTTATTCTTGATTGATTTGTGGAACCCTGGCGACGTTTTCACGGATCCCTCATTAGCCTCCACCGCTCTATGTTACGAATTCCACAACCGCTAATCAGTAGGTCTAACCGTATCATATTCGATTGACACGGCGTCTATGCCACGGTCACTACGAATACGATGTTCACACAAAGATGTGGAACGCACCTTCCGGTCAAAGTGTCAGCGACACCCAGAGAAATAACTTTCGAGAACTCATTTCCTATGACAGGCTCATTTTTTAATGTTCTGCGGGTTCTGCGGCCTAAAAACTCTGACACCAGAGGTGGCCACTACCTCATGCGATTACCTACCTGCCAATTTTCTCTACTTGGTTATTCATTAATTTCTTTCATCAACATATAGCCTCTCCATGCTCACGCCACCTCTCATGATCCTGTGTCAGACGCAAACACCGCTTTCCGGCTCCTTGGGCTATATTATCGGATCATCTGACTGGTGGTCTGCCAACTGAACTCTTCCCCTCTCGAGGTCGCCATTCCACAATGGACTTCGTCCATCCGCCATCAGTGCGCCTAGCCAGGTGTCCTGCCCACTTCCACTTCTTTTGTGCGGCTTATTCGGCTCACAACGTTCGGTTTAAAGTCCAAGAGCTTGATACGGAGCATTTGGCTCTTTGGGGAACGTTGGTTCAGAATACTCGAAAATTGGCACTCTTTCGATCCAGTGTTCCAGCTTCCAGCCCACAAGGAATGATTTTAATGAACTTTTGTAAACCCTTAAAGTATAAACAGCTTAGAGGTTCTGAATCAAAGATCTAACTGCGTATTGTTTTGTTTTGGTGCCTAGTGGCTCATCTTATAGGAAACACCGCTGGTTGGTCAGGGGTTAATATATAAAATAGTAAAGAAACATACAATTTAGGTCAGCTTATACTGTGTCACCAGGGCCCTTAGCCTGTAACACAATGGTGCCAAAATGGGCTGTCAGGTGACGACTTCAATTACGATTTGCTAACGCTGTCTGTCCTTTTAATGTTTTTGTAGTACAGCAAAGAATATTTTGATTCTAATTCTAGAGGATTAGTTCTCTGGTTGTAGGAGAAAAACGAGGAGAGCCCGGTTTTGTCCTTCTGCCGGGATGCCATTGAGCCGCCATTGCGTTACAGGCTAAGGGCCCAGTTTTCTTACTAGAACCGCCAACTCTACATAGGAAGAGGAAAAATGTCTCTCGTGTGTGTTATTCATTGTGGAAGTTGAGGAACATTATTGATTGCTTATTGAAATTCATGAATGAAATCGTGCGTATCAACTATTTAAATGGACCGTAGAAGACAAACACCTTTAGTGTTTAAATAAAAATAATATAATAAGTATGTGATTTCCGCGTAATTAATTGTTCTTAAACATTCTTCAACTATTGTTGTCTTTCTGTAAGAAAAAAAAACTGAAAAAAGCAGATAGTGGTGCATAATATTTTTAGTGCAGCATCTCCAGAAATAAGTAGAAGGGTGAAGTGACCACTGCAGTGAGATGTTGCAGTGATCTGCAAGACTGAGTGGGAAATAAAGAAAAAGAGAGAAGAAGAAAGTCATTGCTTAGAAGCACCAAACAATGGACTGGAGTAGGTAGCTAGCGTATAAGAATAGAATAGAAGATGTTTATTCGTTTCCACAAGTAAAATTTACATTTCCACTTATACTAAAACACCAACATAATATAGTACAAATACCGTAACATTTGATGTGGAAACAAAAGGGCATATGTCTCGGCTTGTAACTAATGAGCATCCGTAGGTGCAATCAGTGCCAGATTTCGGACATAGCTCGTCTTTCTTCTCGCTAAAGGTGCCAGTTTCATAAAACTACATACAATTCATCGTTTATTATGACAATTCGATGTAATTGAATACTCGGATAGTAAGCTAACTTTATTTATTGGTACCTCTTTTATGTTTAATCGGCTACTCAAGGAACACACGATAGCACGTCGACCCTTACACGCTGGCACTACTCAGTTAAGTTACGGGCGACTTTACAACAAAAGTGTAAACTCTGAAGTGCTGTCGTGTGTACATCGAATTGTCATAATAAACTATGAATTTTGGCATCAGCTAGGGGAGCACAATGTCCCGATAAAAGTTTTATCCCATTATCGGTATCTTACTTTATTTCACCGCGTGAAGCGAGATGCCGCTACCCGATAGTCGGATACAACTTTTATCTTGAAGTTGTGCTTCCCTACCTAAACGGAGTATGAAGAGCTGACGGCCAACCTCCAACAGTGGAGAGGCACCAAAATAAGAGGTTCACACACACGATAAAGCGGTTGTGGCCAAGTGGTAAGAACATTGGACTCGGAAGCGAGATACAGAGTTCGATTCCCGGTGCTGGCATGTACCTGTGACTTTGTTTCTTTTCAAAGTTACGGTTAATAAGGCCGCCAATTGTACCTTGTTTAGTTAAGTTTTTTTCCTAGCCTGTATTTATATTGGTGTACAATAAAGAATATTTTATCTTTATCTTTACATTTGTGAATTTGAAGCAGCAAATCCACTCACTAACGGTGAAGGAAAAACATCGTGAGGAAACCCGCGGCTTAGTTGGCTCTACACGTATTGACTCGTCTTTCCTGTGGGCTAAGCTGACATCTGTCAGGATGGTAGAATAGGTGCTGGGCAAGCCTACTCCATCTAAAACAATGTCCCAGTTAAAACTGCAGCATCGAGTGGCCTCTTCACCCATTAAGTGTGAGTGAAGGTACAGTCGGCCACAGTCTCAGATAACCCCTTTTTGTTCGATTGGCGCCCTTATGCCGCGCGCGATAAGAGCTGCCATGGGGTATCTGAGATTGTGGTCGACCGTACCACTGGACGCTTTATAAATCATCTCATTACGTAGATGCAAAGGCCTTTATTATACACACCATCTAACTCGCGCGATCGGTCAGCCACACTCGCTCGTGCGATATGTAGCACTAACGGTGCCGGCCCGTTAATGTATGCGTCGGTTTTTCTAACTTTAGCCCCAGAAACCAGCCTCTAAAGACCCCTCGGTGTTTTGTCGATGGTTGTGTTTGGGTCAAACGCGCGCCCAAACTTTATATCCACAATAAGTTTTGCCATTTCGGGATATGTTTGGTTCGCAACGGGTCGAATAGCTTTTATATACAGGGTGGCCCCAACATAGACGTAAAGCGAGAAAATCTAGATAGCTTAGAAGTTATGGGGCTATGAAGTTATGAAATAAGATGAAAGATAACGCCACACTAGCCGCCTCAAATGAAAAAAAAACTTTTTTTTCTCCTGAATGAAGATATGATTTACGGTTTGGTGTGTGGAAACCCCATTTTAGTAGGTAGCAGTTTTAGCACCGAAACCCCATCAAACTTCATCCAGCGATTGTCAAGAGCTAATAAACAATATGTTGATGGGTTGATGGCGATTCGCGAAGACTTTATTAACTGTTTGTGCTGTTTTTCTATCTTAAACCACATGACGTGTCCATAACGGTTTGGTCTTTAAGTGAAAAGTGATGCTTCCAGTGTGTAGGTCAGTATTGAGTGGTTACGCGTAGTGCTATTGACTGTTTGATGTTGATACCTTGTGTAACAGTGAATTTTATATTTTCTTTCGTAAAATTTGTTTTGTGTGTAGTTTGCACGTATTGAAACGTATTGTTTGTAGTTGCAAGTGTCAAACGGTTCATAGTCTCTGCCAGCCCCTCTGGGATAAAGTTATGGGATTTCTATTGAGACGCATACGAAACAAACCGATAAAGGTCAATTTTGTGAATTAATAGGTATTACTAAACAAATATTAATTGTCTTAATGCAATGTCACCGAGATGACTGTGCTTATCCCTTTCGAGATATGAGTGTGAGGATATATTAAAATAATAATGTTTGTATCAATTTCCATTCAACGCACTTCCTAATATCAAAAAGAAAAAAAAACCGCAAAGTCGCAAAATAACCTTCCACATCTGTCCATATAAAAGACAACAACGAAGTGCCGGGACTTCATGAAACCATATTTTTTTTGGAATATCTTCAATTTCCGTTTTCCTTTCGAGATATGGGCATGAGGATAGGTTACTAATTTACTATACGTTTGTTTCAATACACTAGTATCAGTAAGAAAAATACCCCAAAAAATTAAGTTCCACTTTTGCTCCATATAAAAGACATCAACGCGTAGCTGGGACTTCATAAAACCAAAAATACACGAATATGCTTACAAAATACTATCTTCCTCAATACCGCGTCCTGTAATAACTCTTTAACTGCCTTCTCTCTGTAGCTAATTATAAGGAACGACCAATGAACCGATTAACACGTTAATTAACGCATTAACCGCGACCGACGACAAAATAAATCAGTTTCTTTGGTACTTTCGCTGGACTTGTTAATGATAATCACAATTACAATGCACGATAAACCTAACTTTGTTTAACGTTGGCTTAATAGTTCTTAAGAGGATGGTGTACCGTGTGCTCACGCTCATACAAACAGAGAAGACGTTTTGCTACCAAAATCATTGGCATATTAGCGGTGCCAAACCATTTTCTCCGCTCATATGCGTGAGCGGCAGAGCGCGAGGTACACCATCCTCTTAAGGCGCTGGGCATAGTGAATTAGCCCGCGTGCAAAAAAATGCACTAAAACGATTCCTGTATCAAATACACTAAAAAAATCGAAAATGTTCACATATCAAACCCTAGAATTAGGTGAGAGCTACCTAAAACAGCCAGTTTTGTGTTGATACCCATAACAGATTGCAAGATATTTTGTTTGAAATAAAGTGCGCCGCTTATTTTTTTTCATCAAAAATATCTTCAAAACTTTTATGAATGTCAACACGAAACTGGCTGTTTTAGATAGGGTTCACCTAATGTGTTTGATACGTGAACATTTTCGTTTTTTTTTGTGTATTTGATACAGGACTCGATTTTGTGCATTTTTCTTGGCGCGCGGGCTATTCACTATGTACAGCGCCTTAATCAAAGGGAGGTCTTTATTTTGATAAAGAGTTACCCGATTTAAATTCCGGTGGTAGCGTGCATGCTTTATTTTCGATTTTCGTCACTGTAAGTGAATTTCTAGTTGCAAAAAGGAAAATATTATGAGGCGCGATCTATCAACGTTTATCTACAACCGTAGTTAGTTTCGGATGTGGCGCGGCAAGTCTAGAGTTAGTCAAATGAAATCCGGTAGGTATAACAATTTACCAGTTTTACAGTATAATTACTGTAATAGGTACATGCACGTGTGTTTTATTGCAAGGTTTCACTCAGAGCCATTTCTATCGGTCACTTTCGATGGGAGTGACCGTGGTGGGACACCATTCAGACCGGTGAGACAAGGTCTAATATTATCTCTAGATCATAACATGATATTTGGATGATTAGATGCTTATTAAACGTCTGACATAAGGGCTGCAGACTTGTCAATCTATCCAAGTATTTTAACATCGGATAACGTTTTAATCATCGGATGTTATCTATCACTGAAAAGCGCGACAGTGCACTCTCCTCGTGATTTTCATTTTAATGTAATATGAGGAACCAAAATCTTTGAAATTATGAGGGACCAAATCTTTCCGACATTTACCGATTTTTGGCTGAAAATGCGGTAATTATGATTTGAGGCGTCGGTGAAAGTCGACAGACAGACCGACGGCTGATGGCGCATATTGATTGGGTTGAAGGATGGCGGAGGTTGAGGATGGGTTCCCGAAAACCTCCAAAATCGTGGCGTAATTTACCAGCGCTGTAGCTGGTAATGCAACGACAGAAAATGCTGGAAAAGTCCCATTTGTCTAGTCACGAGTACCTACACGACCATTGTTTTTTTAAGCGATACAACCTCGCTCGTTACTTTTATACCATCCAAGTTCGTTAATGGGTGTATTATCCCTGCTAGAGGTCCTAATCGACGAGCTAAAGAGTCAACCTACTTCTAAAAACTGGCTTATTCAGCAAGATCTACCGAACCCCAGCGCAAAAGGTCAGCTTTTTGTATCGGTCAAAGTTTGTAAACCCATCCCATCGATATAAACCGATCCAGACCCAGTCCATCATACATTCTGTGTGTACGATAAACTATTTCTTCCTATAAGTATATCGCTGCTCTTGGGGGTTACCCTTGACGCTATTGCGATCCAATTGAAAAAGTTTAAAAATTAATTTCTCTTTGAATTCGCATAGTAATGCTTTGATTTTAAATACTTTGTAATGTTTATTCAAAGGTAAGGCTGTTTTATTCAATATAAACACAAAATGCGTCTTAATTTGAAAAATATTAAGTTTTGTAAATTGCGCCATATTGCGGCCGCATTGGAAACATGCGTCAAGGGTAGAGGGGCTTCTCTGCGTACCATTGCATCTCCTATTGCAGTTAGGCGACCAGTTTGGCTATATCGTACCTCAAAGCTCAAAGGTGTCAGACGAACCCCTAACGCGGTAGTTACTTTGCTGAAATCATTGAAACAGGGTCTGGCATATTATTATGTATCGCTAAATTATCTCAAATCGCACTTGGTTAATTTTGAAGCCTGATTTTCATTCTACCCCTACCCTTTTCAGTCTAGGACTAAACTGGTTGGTCCTAGAAGACATAACCTACTTGCTACCAGAAAGAGGCCCACTGAATGTGTAATAAGTGAAATGATACACGTCATATACTACCGGTACAGTTAGTGCTGTGAGTCACGCGCTTGGCACACAGTTGCTAATTAATGGACTCTTTCATCGACTTTCTTCTTCTAAAACTCCGTTTGTTAGCTCTCAAAAGGGCATGCGATTCAAAATCTAAGCGCTCGAACCAAGTCAACTAAAATGACTGCATGATATGCGCTGGGTCTGGGATGCAACGTCCATTTAGAAGCTTGCCTAGCACCTCCATCTGTCTGTACCATCAATAGCCGATGTTTTTTATTTATTTGACAGAATTTGACAGCACATATTATGTTGTGCGCGTGGTGCCTTAGCGAAGTCGTGTGTTCATTTAAATGTCTTCTTTCGTGTAAGAATTCTTATAATTTTTCTTGCCAGTTATTCATTTAAAATGCATGCAACACATCTTCGAAATATCTACTTACCAAACATCTGCATTCGAACCGTCTCAAAATAAATTAATATATCAAGCCATTCCAGTGTTTTTTCACCGACCGAGTTGAGAAGCTGCTCTCCGCGCCTGATACAATGCAATGCGCTACAATCTTTTGATTACAGCAGGCCTAGCATGAGTTGTCTACATATCTAGATATCATGAACTATCTCTCCCCTACTCTTTGATCAACATAGAGCTGGACAGACATTAGGTGTATCGAGCTACCTCGATATGGCCGACGTTAAGTCAAGGTTAGATACTGTCGCTCTTTGAAAGATGCCAAGCACCTCGACTCCTCGAGCTATCGAACTTGATAGCTATCTCATGCTATGCGTGCCAGCAATTTTTGCTATGCTTATTTGTTCTTAATTCCCGCAGCTCATCGCCTTCAAAAGCCGATTAATTCACTTTCCGCCGCAGCACGCGACGTTTCACATGCCGGTGACAAATATAGATATTTGAACAAGCGAGCGAAGCGAGCGAAGTTCTCCGAGTCTACTGGAACAATCCGGCGTTTGTATGTATGTATGTATGTATGTATGTATGTATGTTTGTATGTTTGTATGTATGAATGTTCGTTCGACGATAACTTGAGTAAATTTGGTCGGATCGTTATGAAATTTGGTAGGCGGGTAAACGAAATTAAAAGAATTAAAATCTGGTAGGGAAATTAAAATCGGTCGAGGGGTTGCCGAGATATGGGGTTGTATACTTTGTATGCCAGGGCGCGCGCCCCTGCGCGAATGGCGTAAGCAAAGTTACACATCTGCAACTGGGGTCGCGAGTTCATAGTTCGGAGCGAACCACTAGTTATTCTAACGTATTTGACTAATATGTAGTCAGTATAAATAAGTAGCTTTTTTTTGCCCGCAACCTCAGCCCCGGCGCACGACACATCGCCAAACGTTTCGTGCTTTGTAAGTGATGGGGCTTCTCTATAGCACGATTAAACATTTTCACGATATACTTTTTGAAACTTACATGGTTATAAAACATTTATATATTTTTTAATGTAATTTCTTGTCCCGCTGCTGGGCAAAGGGCCCACGTTGTTTTGTCCACAATTTTCTATCTGGAAACAATTTCCGCCACCCTGGTAAAAAAGTTTTGAGATCGTCCCGCCACCTTCGTCTACCACGGCGTCGGTGCCCACTGTGTGGGAACCAGTCAGTGGCGATTTTCGCCCGTCTGTGTAAGCCCATACGATTTATGTGGATTTATGTGGAAGTGAATTAAATGTATTGTAAGTCATAGGATTTATCAAAACAAAATAGAAATTCCGTAATCTTTGTCGCTATGTGAGCCTATCGGGTCTGAAAGCACGAATGTAGCATTTTTTTCCATTCCATCGAACTATATCCATTGCTATTCCATTTGGTCACTCACACTGAAGGTACGCGTGTAATGTCACATCACTCTATTACGTAACAAGGAGTCTACTTTCATTTATAAGTATCTGCAACTTGTATAAGTTCAACATCTGCATCCCAAATCAGTTAGTTTCTATAATTATATTATAGAAAATTTAAATCAACTGTGTTCCTATTCGTTTGTCCAAGTTCGTAGTTCGGACCTCTTTCCGAGGTTTTATGTATCTACTTACTAACTGAATTGTATACTTACTTTTGTCCCTGAAAAGCGTGAAATAGTAGAAAATTAAATCGCGTGCGCGGCGCCACATGGATGTGCTACGGGGGCAGGATCCAGCCGCTTCAGATAGGGATCTGTCAAAAACTGCTTTTTTTTAATAAAACTGGCCAAGGACCGTCGGCAGCACGACGACCCTTATACGTGTGCACTCTATTCAATTACGTTACGGGCGACTTTGGAACGAAAATGTAAAGGTTAACATGCTGTTGACTGTACAGTCGGCCACACGCTAGGATACCCCTTTTTGTTTGATTGGCGCCCTTATGCCGCGCGCGGTAAGAGCTACCATGGGGTATCTGTGGCTGTGGCCGCCCGTACGAGTCGGACTCGCGCACCTATATTTTTCATCATAAATCGATTTGATTTATTCACAGCTCCAAGGCACTGCAGCCTTGAGTATTTGATGTTAATTTCAACTTGATACCTAGGTTCGTTTTTTCCTTTTGAGGTAGGGAACCCTAAAAACTGATTCTAAAACTTTGACGCTATAGCAACTTGCCTTGATAGACCACCAAATCATAGTTCATCCATCACATACCTAGGTATGTAGGTACGTCGAAACTAAACTTGATCTTTCTGTCAATGACCTCGACTATTTAGCATGTTCTTAGCAATTCATATTCTTTATAATATTATTTCGTCACCTAGTGGTCAATCTTTCCGGGGTCAATAACCTCTGTGTGAGGAAGAAGTTCTGATTTCTCGCCTCCACAACCTTCCTGCTCTGAAACAGGTCTCCTGCCATTAGAGATTACCTAGGTACTCGAATGTAATGACTGTTTTTGTTCCCATGACAGGATGCTGGGATGGCATATAGAGTTAATGATGCACTCTGCAGGCTTGATAGAACCAGACGCCGTTGATTTTGGTTTGGTAAAAAACCAAGGTTTTATCAAGCTACTTATACGTATCTATTACGTTTTCGTTTTTGAGTGTTGGGCACGATAAACGGAATTCGATTCAATAGGGGTCGGCTCCTTATAATCTTGCGTGATTTCTTCTTCACTCATTTGGGTCCGCTCCAAGTATTCAGACCGTGGACTACCACGTGGCTTCTAGACAATACCCGACTCTCCCCACGTTCGGGAGCTCTATCTAATGCGCGTTAGAATATTGTAGATAACTAGTAAGTAATGAGCGTGTCAACTTAGCGATTATGTCAAAAATTTAATAATAAAATACATTCACACACACACACACACACACACACTTAAACACTAACAAATTAAATCAATAATTGTTCAAACCATAATCAATTAAATAATCCCTTGTTCCATTTCGACAACTAAACGGACGATGAAGCCATTTTATTCTAATCGAACCAACTGGTTGGTCCAATCCCTTATATCGCTTCCGTGCTTCGGAAGGCACGATAAACCATTGGTCCCAGTCTGATATGCCACAATGCCACCCTTTAGATGGCATTAAAACTCTGACACCTTCATACGATTACCTACCATCAACCAAATGATTTACCTACGCTGGCATAGAGTTGCCAAATCTAGCTGGGATCTCGTCGTGACATTCTGGGCGGGGCGAAATCGGGACAAAATTGGGTCTCGTCGGGATGTCGGGACACGAAGGTCCATAACGGTGACAGTCCCGATATATTGGGACCCTACGCTGGCAACATTACCCCGCCGTACAACGAGGGAGATCCTCGAATTCCCAGATCCACGGTTCCTCAGACGACCCCTGCCTGACTTTGCCCTGAGCACCACAAAAATAACTAAAAAGCAGTTCCTCTATTAGCTGATGCGATGTCATTGTCATCGTGTGGCAATATTGTCTCTATAGCCTAGTCGCCGGTCCAGTCGGCGGCGACTTTCGCGCGGGCGTTCACCCGCCTGCGCGCGCGCCGCGATAGAAAGCGCACGATTCGGCGCCCGCGCGGTTTATTGCTTTGAAGGTCTGGGTAGCGGCCTTGACAGGTACGTACGTTCACACACATTTATAAACGAAGAGGTAAATAAAGTCACGCCTAAGTCGGAGGGGGATAGGCAGAGAGTCTAGGATACCCCATGGTACCCCACCTCTCTTACCGCGCGCGGCATAAAAATAAGAGCGCCAATCGAACAAAAAGGGGTATACTTGCCCCGATCTTAACCTACACTCTATTTCACGGTTTACTGTGACAAAAAAAAAACAGGTATCTTCTGGAGTGAGGGATCACCTAAATCCATCTATCTAGCTAGTCTTATGTATCATTCATGTCGTCTCCAAAAGATACAAAGCTACGTCTATCTACCTACGTTTTATCTCTACTAGAGCAAACGGAAGACCCAGCCTAAAGCCGTTTATAACTCCGGTAAGTACAGTTCAGTTAGATTACTCGGCATTTATCTACATTATTGCCAAGCATAGAGAAAATCCATTTCTATAACTGCCATGTTAGGACTTCAGGGGGTGCTTAATGGGGCTTGGCTGTTCCTTCAGCTCTCACAGCTCATTTCACAACCGCCAAAAACATTGAATCGAACCTACAGTCGCCAGTTCCAAGTTCCAACCTGTCTCCAGGCCGAAGGAAGGACCGTCGTCGTCAGCAGGTACTTTCGTTTTCGGCTCGCGGCGGATTTCTCTGCATGCGCCCGCGCCGCGTTAGGTCATCATCAGGTAACGGTAGTGCGTGGGCGTGGCCCAAACATGGGCTATCAGCGATTCAGCGGTCGCCAAACTTTGACAATCAATTTCAGAATATTAGTTAGTAAAAAAAAAATCCAAACATCCTGAACATAATCAACCAAAAAATTGATATCTGGGCGCTTCCGTGCTTCGGAAGGCATGGTTTTTCGGTTTCTGTTGATTAAGGTGAAATACGTCTCACAACTAGCGCCGCCAATGGAAAAAAAATCATATCTTTTTTTTTGGATGCGTTTTTAGCAAAAAACGCTCCTGCGATTCCTCAACGTGAGGCTTAACTATTTTTAGGACCTAAGGTTTGGATTCCAGATCCTAGAACATAAGAATGCAATCCTGGAATCCAAACCTTAGGTCCTAAAAATAGTTAAGCCTCGAGTTGAGGAATCGCAGGAGCGTTTTTTGCTAAAAACGCATCCCAAAAAAAGATATGATTTTTTTCCATTGGCGGCGCTAGTTGTGAGTCGTATGGCGTCTTAATAACAATCGTTATGCCACCCTTTAGGTGACCCAAAAACTCTAACACTAGGGGTGGCCGCGGCCACCCCTAGTGAGACACAAGTTTGTCAGAGTCAGAGAGACACAATATGGGTGGGAGATGTAGGTATAATGTAACGTTGATTCACCTAGTATTTGGGCATCTAGTGGTAGGTAACGTACCCCTCCGGTCCTGACTTAGACCCGTCCCAAATTGTTTTCCTTTCATTTGCCTCTGACCGTTTGTGTGTCAGTGGTGTGAGGTCGAAACCCGCCCCCCTCCCCCCTACTTACGGGACGGGAGGGGCTATTGGGCTAACGGTACTTTGTAGTTTAGGAGGTACTCCAAAATATTATTATTATGGCACAGAAGAATGGGTTCGCATTGCCTTACTATTCATTAAAAAAAAAACTTGAAGTTTTACGAACTATAATTGAAGTAACGGTGTAAAAACTGTACAGTGCTATTTGAACGATATTCTCACTTGTACACAAGACAGCACGTTACCCTTACACGCGTGCGGTCGTACACACGACAGCACGTCAGAGTGTACACTTTTGTTGCAAAGTCACCCGTAACATAACCGAATAGAGTGCTAGCGTGTAAGGGTCGACGTGCTGTCGTGTGTACACCCTATTCACTTACGTTACGGGCGACTTTGCAACGAAAGTGTACCTAATTGTTTACGTGCTGTTGGCTCAAAATATATACTGGATTTTTGACACTTAGTTCTTGGCGTATCGTCTCTAATTATTGTTGAAAAGCGGGAATATCTGTAAAAAAGCACTAGAAAGGCGCGAAAAAAGATCTTTTCATTTTTGCTCTACCTAAATATCTGTAATAACAAGACGTGTCAACTTCTTGTGATTTTTTTATAACTAAAACTTTAAAGTACAACACACAACTATTGCTTCTCGACTCTATTGACTCTACTTACACTTGAGACTTGACTCGACCACAGATATTGTTTCAATAGGTTCTTAAAAAGATAAAGATAAATAACGCAAAAATATTTAAACATCTTCGTCGATACGAACTAAGCCAACGAGGTACCCCGTGGGTTTCCCGATAAGTGTTTGTGTCTGAGGCTGAGCTACGCTTCTGTACTCAAGCTCATTGATGGAAGCCTCGGGAATGTGGCCGAGACAGGTCTGTTATTGGAGGCTGTTATGTGGAGATTTGTGTGAAGATGCCTTCCGATTATGGCGGGTTATTCAAGATTGCGGTAACTTGGATGATGATGGCTATTGACTGGGGTTTTTGTCCTGCAATTTTCCCACCGTGTTTTTATTGTCGTAAGACAGTTGGCGTGACATTACACCCTATAGGATATTTTCTGCTTAGACACTACCACATTGGGAATTTTAGTACCTACCTGGCTATACCAATGTATCTAGCCCATAAGTAAAGCCATTGTTGGGCCCACTACTTATTCTTCCATCTACACCGGCATTGGCCTCTTCCTTGTCAAGTTAATCCCCCCAATACCAATCTCGTCCATGTCCTCCCGCTGCTTTGACTTTGTCATCAACCCATCGAGCTTTAGGCCTAGTACCAAAAGCTAAGGGAAATTGAAAACATCGGAAATCTTGTTTTTCTTGTGGACTAGGCCGCCTATTCAGGTTATTTAAGCGCTCACAGCCTAGTTGGCTTAGTCATTCTTAATCGATTGGCAAAGTTAAGCAACATGGTCGGGTGACCGCTAGTGGCAATAATATCTGAGCGCTTCCGTGCTTCGGCAGGCACGTCAAACGGTTTTAGTCCCGGTTGTTGTTGATTAATAACAATCGTTAAGCCATATCAGAGGCCCTTTGGGCGGCTTAAAAACTCTGACACCAGGGGTGACCACTACCTAGGTACCTCATAAGATTACCTACCCTGCTGCCCCTACTGGATGCTGTATAAATCATCTCATTACGTCGACGCAAAGGAAGAGGTTATCCTCAGATAACCCGACAAATCAGATCCCAATAAACAAACCCGCCATTCACGCCAAGTGTTTACAAGTTCATCATAACCCGCCGAGGCCCGTTATACCACGGTCGCATTCCTCACGCGCCTATGCGCACGCGCAGTTTCACCCACCACCTTATTGCCGAGGCGTTAGAGGCGGTTTCGCCGTGGCACAGAAGGGGTAGGCTAGATATTTACAGGCATTTAGGTCGTAACGGTAGTAGCGTTATCAGCGGCTACTAATTAGATGGTATTGTGGTCGCCTCTGCCTTTTGACGGATGGATGAGGACTTGAGATGTGGATTAGTCGATGAAGGTATCAAATTTCTAGGTCCTGCCCGTCTATGTAGTACGACGGACTCTATAATGTTAGAGCTCGATAGTGGCAGTCTCTCTAACTAATCTGTTGAATAAAATATTGGTGTTTGTGTATGGGTAGGTAATGTTTTTAATCGCTTAGAGTTGAATTTGGGAGTTGTAGGTTTCGTACGTACCTACAGAAAAAGCGATTTTATTAAAAATGGTTGGGAACTCCCCACACAATTCGGTCAAGTGTTGCACTGACAAGAGCCTTGAACTGTGAATTCGCGATGTGTAACTTTTTGCTAACACTTTACAACCCCATATCTCGGCAACCCCTCGACCGATTTGGCTCATAGTCGAATTAAAAAAAAACTTTTAGTTTCATGTAGGTAAGTACCCGTCTACCAAAATGTCATGCCCTACTCAAGTTATCGTCGAACGAACATTCATACATAAGTACGGTCGGCCACAATCTCAGATACCCCATGGCAGCTCTTACCGCGCGCGGCTTAAGGACGCCAATCGAACAAAAAGGGGTATCTGAGACTGTGGCCGACAGTACTCACAAACAAAAAACCAACAAATAAACCAACCAACAAACGCCGGATTGTTCATGTAGACTCTGAGAACTTCGCTCGCTCGTTCAATAATTACGAATGAGCTACTTAGTTACTTATTTTCTATGTTCTTAGGTACTTATTTTTCCTTCTGCTTCAGCAACAAAGCCTAACCTCAGCCCCTCATTCGTTTCCAGGTCTTCTCGACACGCTGGACACCCAGGTGGATGCGAAGAACTGTCCAGGAGTGTGCATGCACGCGCTGGCGACGCTGATCTGCCCTCAAGTGCTGGAGGAGGTCGAGTGTCCCAACCCTAGCATGAAGTGTTGCGCGGATGAACCTACGAGTAAGTTGTTCCAAGTCTCCCGTTCTGTTGCATAAAAGTAAGAAGTCGAGTTATTCATCAAAGTTAAATCACAATTTTAAACATTTATAATAAGTTGAATGTTTCCTAGCACAGGTTATAGTTCGCTTAATAAATGTGTTGTATTTATAGTGCACGAGCGAGGACCTTAGCTATTTCTTCAGAAACGTGTTAAGGGTGTTTAGGGTGTAAACATACTAAATGGGGAGTTAAGTTCCTATTTTTGGGTCTTTCGCAAATATAACCAAAACGGTGCATCGTAAAGAAAAGTGGCATTTTGGCTTTATAGAGCCGTACATAAAACATAAAAGTGGGTTTAAAGTTCCCAAATTTTTTGTTTTTTGCAAATATAATAGCCAAAACGGTGCATCGTAGAGCAAAGTGGCATTTTGGGTTTATAGAGCCGTACATAAAAAAAAACACTCAGTTAAACTACAGGGTGCACTCTAAGTCGATAGCGGAACTTAAAGGAGGCTGTCTACTGATCAATACAAACAACTTGTAGTACTAGGTGGCGAAAAAAATGGAGCGCAAAAAATATCAGGTCGACTCAGTACTGCGACAAATGTATGAAACAGCTGATATTTTTTGCGCTCCATTTTTTTCGCCACCTAGTACAAGTTGTTTGTAGTGATCAGTAGACAGCCTACTTAAAGTTCCGCTATCGACTTAGAGTGCACCCTGTAGTCTGCTTTATAGTCCGTGGCAAATTTGGTCTTTCAAATTTTAACAGTTCCTTCTTCCTCCAACCCTCAGCGAACGAGACGCTGCCGACGACGCGCAAACCGTTCACCACGCGGTACACCACCACGCCGGAGCCCGACGACGAGGATGACGTCACCACGCGCGCGCCCGCGCACACAGACAAGCACAAAGACAGTGGTAATTGTTAGGTACACATTGTGATACACATTGTGATGAGCTTGCACCTACCACCATAGGCCTATAGGAGGAGCGGGTGATCGTGCTCCTCACTATAAAGGGTTTCCCGCCAAGCAGATGTTATGCTTGGGGACCGGCCAGGTCCAACTGAACATAGTTGGACGTTCTATATACAGGGTGTTAAAAGACCGCCAACAAAGCGGAAAACCACGTATTGTCCTCATCATAAGGAACATTTTTGCCCAAGGAACTATGCCTGGGAAATCAACGGTTTCCGAGATAATGAGGTTCAAAGTCGGACTTTTCAAAACTTTTTTTTTGCAGAAATGTATTCAGTGCCTAGTTCTTAACATACCTCCCCAAGAGGCCATATCAAAATTATGAATATTTCTTTGAAAAAACGACGTTAAAATTGCAACCCGCAATGTATTCTAAACATCGGCACTTTAAGCTTAAGTAACATAAACTTATACATACGCTTGCGCAATATGGCTTCTGTGCGGTACACGTCCATCGCGTGATAAAATATTTTTCAAAATTATAACCTAAAAAACCAAAATCATTTCCCAGCAATAATTTATCGAAATAGTTATTTGTTATGCAAGAATGCAAAATTATTGTTTGCGGCGAGTGCTTGTATTGAAAACCGAGCTAGCGAAGGTTTCTAAAATTGAGCCACGAGCGTAGCGAGTGGTTCAAAAAAAGAAACCTGAGCGTAGCGAGGTATTCAGAAGCACGAGACGCAAATAATATTGCATTCGTGCGAAACACAAAACTTTTCATCTCACAGAAGCGAGGAAATGACTTTGTTAGCCAAGCGGGACAAACTCTATAGACAACTACTTACAGGCAAAACAGGTGAGTCAAATAAGTTCCTTTTAAAAGCATATTTTACTGTAGTTACGGCTGCCGCACTAAAGTTTTGAGCTTCGTTGGTATTAAAACCATTCGTTTTATTAATAATTTCCTGAAGTTTATTTATCCAGACACAAAAATAATGTAAATAAAAGAATGTTTTTTTTTCCGGGTGCATTCTGAACTTATACCATATAAATTAAAAATTTGTAGGAGATAAAAAATTAAATTAGTAATATCGTTTGAAAAAATGTATTTAACAAACCAAAACATAATTATCTATTTGATAAAACAGAAGCGCAGCATTTTTTTTATTTACTGGTATTTAAAAATAAATATGTGTACAAAATATTGAAAAGACGATAAGAAGAAACCGCGTTTCTGAATGTTCTATTCCGTGACTTTACCTTTTTAAAAGATGCTTATGCACCATTTACATTCACAGTTTTGTATAGAGAATGGGCACGAACAATCGCTTTCGCTGAAATACGCGTTTAAACGAACTATGAATGAGGTTTTATTTTCCATCGGGATCTGGCATCTACTTAAGGCGCTGTACATAGTGAATAGCCCGCGCGCCAAGAAAAATGCACAAAATCGAGTCCTGTATCAAATACACTAAAAAAATCGAAAATTTTCACATATCAAACCCTAGAATTAGGTGAGACCTATCTAAAACAGCCAGTTTCGTGTTGAAATTCATAAAAGTTTTGAAGATATTTTTGATGAAAAAAAATAGGCGGCGCACTTTTTTTCAAACAAAATATCTTGCAATCTGTTATGGGTATCAACACAAAACTGGCTATTTTAGATAGCTCACACCTAATTCTAGGGTTTGATATGTGAACATTTTCGATTTTTTTAGTGTATTTGATACAGGAATCGTTTTTGTGCATTTTTTTTTGCGCGCGGGCTAATTCACTATGCCCAGCGCCTTAAACGGCCAGTGTTTTTTTCTTTTTCAAAACCATAGGGCGCGGGAAAGACCGTCCCGGCGTCGCGTTCAAATTTCGAAGCGCACAAAAGTTCAGATAGTTTAAATCCGGCCTTTACACGATCGTAAGTTACTAGTAACAGCAAACTTTCCGAGCATGGGAGATGAAAAAGTACTTTGTTTTGGTGTCTAGTATGCGTGGCTTTCGGGTCTGTTGGCGGTCTTTTAACACCCTGTATACTCAGCTACGATGAACATTTTGCTGGCGCGATGCAGGATTGTAGCGAGTAGATACTTGACAGCTCGAGTATGTAGCAGTTTCCTGAGCGCCCGACAGGGGTCAATACAGGCCATACCAAGGACAATCAACCATAGGCAGTTGGATTAGTCTGGCTGGCCGGTCCAAACACAAATTATCGTCTGTTCCAACTGTGAGAAAGAGAGAGTTAGAGTGAGAGATAGAAAGAAAGAGAAAGAGAGAGAGGGGGGAGATAGAGAGGAGCGCAACACAACCACGCCGGAGTCCGACGATGAGTAGGACGTCAGACAAACCAGCACAAAGACAGTGGTATATGCTAGGTACACATTGTGATACACATTGTGATGAGCTGTACACGTGCAACGCTCTCTATTGGGCGCACAGTGAACTGCAATGAATACTTCAATGCTACAAATCCTGCCTCGCGCCACCAATGTTTCATAACCATAGGCCATACCAATTGAGAGAGAGTGAGAGAGAGAGGCCGTAGGCATGGGCGCCGCAAGGATTAACTACTTTCAGGGGGTTGCATAGTGCATCTTCATCCAAAGGCGGATTTGCAGTCTTGGCCGCCCTAGACCATGTAGTAGGTACCGGCCGCCCTCTTCTTTATCTTTCGATATTTGTAATTTCTATCATTGTACCTAAATAGAACAACACGCATCGCGCCCGAAAATGTACCGATTTCGTTCTAAAGTGTACAGAAACCTAGAGCCTTCAGCTTTTATTCAAACAGTAACTGAATTAAAAAAGACATGTATTTTCTTTCCTAACAGGGGGGTGGAATTGCACCCCGTTGCACCCTGCTGCCGGTGCCCATGGCCGTAGGTCAGTCTAGGCAGGATCGAATCCTCAGTCAGAATGTCGAACGGAGAAACCTTAACCCCCCTCTACCGTTTCACGTTAAACCGTTGGTCATGGTTGTTGTTGAATAATGACAATCGTTAAGTTATGTCAGAGGCCCATTCTTCTTCTTCTTAGGGTGCCTCTCCGACAAGCGAAGGTTGGCGGTCAGCTCTGCATATCCCAGGTTTCTTAGCCAGGATTTTCTCCTTCGGCCGACGCTTCTCTTGCCAGCGACTTTTCCCATCATTATAAGTTGCAGGAGGCTCTTTGGGCGGTTTAAAAACTCTGACACCAGGGGTGGCGACTACCCCAAACGATTACCTACGTACCTACCGTTCCAGGCAACAAAGGCTGTCCCGGGGTGTGCGTGGAGGAGCGCATAGCGCGCTACTGCGAGGCCTATCTGACCTCGCCCGAGCTGTGCGCGTCGGGCATGCGCTGCTGCGTCAGCCGCGACGGCTACAGCGACCGGCCGCCGCAGGAGCTGGTCGTGCCCAACGAGAAACAAGCTACCACGAGGCGGCCCACCACTGCCGTAAGTCTAACTTCAACAATTCTGTGGCTTCATTAACTAACAACATCTTTTAGGTCCACTTGCGTCAACCAGGGTTAACCAGTTAACTCTGTTAACGTGAATAATTGTATCGAAATTTCAAATTAACCCGGAGTTAGTTGGCTAAATTAACCCGGAGTTCATTGCGCAAGTCCACCTTACGATCCTTTTTAAAGGTAACTTTATTGACGTGAGGTAGTCGCGATCAAAGCTTTATAAAGGTCAGTAAGTTGGAATCGTAAATCGTTATCGTGACATTTTTTTAAGGATAGGTATGATTTTTTTTAACCCACACTTCTTGCAAAAGTTAAAAAAAAACATATCCTTAAAAAAAAAAGATTGCGAATATTGCGATTGAAAACTTAGATGTTTTCATTCCGAAGTCCCGATCACGATCATGACTATGATTACGATATTGATCACAATGAAATATCTTCTTTTGCAACATACGTAAAACGATAACTGTATCTCTGACAGACCGCCACACAATATTCCGTATAAAGATCTCACATTTTCTCCCCAACAGCTAACAACAACGCCACCCCCAAAGTCCAACAAGCAGCACAAATGCCGCGGCGACTGCATCAGTGGCCTCTTCGCGCTGCTTTGCGACAATGTTGACGAGGACGCCTCCTGTCCAGGGGACGCGGCGTGCTGTGTGCAGGAACCGAAGAGCGAGACCATCGCTACCACCAGCAGTACCACGCCCAGACCCACCAGACCCACCACTCCGGTAAGAGCACAGTTTTTGGCTCAAGGCTCAAGGATATCAAGCCTTTTTGTCACTTCCAGGGCCCTTAGCCTGTAACGCAATGGCGGGTCAATGGCGTCCCGGCAGAAGGACAAACCCGGGCCCTCCTCGTTTTTCTCTTACAACCAGAGAACTAATCCTCTAGAATTAGAATCAAAATATTCTTTGCTGTACTACAAAAACATTAAAAGGACAGACAGCGTTAGCAAATCGTAATTGAAGTCGTCACCTGACAGCCCATTTTGGCACCATTGTGTTACAGGCTAAGGGCCCTGGGCCAACAATATCCCCTTGACTAGCAAGAGCGCCTTTTAGTGGTCGAAACAAATTTTGTCGTTCCGCCACCAAGGGGGATATGGCATTTTCCAAACATGTTCTAAAAGTTCTCAATAGATGGCGCTCCTCCTAAATTACTTAGCTCACAAACACTTGCAACTGTCAAAGTAACTTTGTGGCAGCCGCGAGGGGGCAGAAGACGTGGACGCCCCGTTCACACATGGCAGCGAACAGTGGAAGGCGAGCTGCGAGCCGTTGAGCTAAGCTGGAGCAAAGCCAGAAGAGTTGCTGAGGACAGGAACGCGTGGCGTGATCTTGTAAAGGCCCTTTGTACCTCTAAACTACCCTAGGACAGCAACAACAACAAGCAAAGTGCCTGTTTTTCTAACGGGCTCTTAGGTACCCTACAAAAACCACGAAAGTTTCAAAAAGTAAATATAATAATATAATGTCCTCAGGCACCGTTGCCCCGCTGCCCGGGGTACTGTCTGCTCAACATAATGGCGGCGTTCTGCGAGCGACCCGCCGTGCTGGTTGCGCACACGCATTGCAAGAACAGCGGTGCCGTCTGCTGCGATAACACTAGGTATGTGAAAGGAAGATCTATCTAGCTATTTGTCGGTACGGTTGGCTCAACACTTTTATATAAAAATAACCCTCAATTGGCGCGAACGGCAAACTCATGGCGAACGGGTACTAACAGGGGCCTATTGCATAATACTGATAACGGCTATTTACTACGGGCCGCTTTGAACTGTCATTTTAAAGCTGAATTCAAATCACTTTATAGATGGCACTTACGGGCGTGGCCATAGAAGAACCGGAACGTCAAAATAAATCTGTGTTAAGTGAAATTTTATACGGTCACGTCCCGATTCTTCTGTGGCCACGCCTGAAAGCGCCATCTATGAAGTGGTTTGAATTCAGCTTTTAACTGTCAATTGAAAACGGGCCATTCGATGATCATTCGGTATGATACCAGAAGATGATAATACTAAACGGCTACATAATGTACCTACCTACATTTATTTGTAATTTTCAGTTTTATGTCATACCTATGCAATACCTAGGTAGTCCTTAAGTAAATTGCTAAACGTTTTCTCTTTCTGCTCGCCCACAGAGTCCCAAAGCGCACTACGCCGCGCCCCACGCCCCGCCCGCACACCACCACCTCCGCCCCGCCGCCCCCGCCACCCCCCGCAGACCCCCGCCCCGACTGCCCCGGCTCCTGCATCGTGTCGCTGCTCTCCTTCACCTGCTTCCGTGAGTATTGAGACGAACTTATAAAGTTTACACGTGGTGCCAAAACCCTAATCCCACTTCTGATGTCGAAACTAGTAAGATGTATTTTTATATTAAGATGTATTTTTATATTATATTAATTGAACGATTTCACTTACTTGTCTCGGCCTCGACCGGAAGTCTTATTCATGGAGAAGGGCACAGCCTTCAGAAGGCTGTGAGAAGGGACGACGCCAAAACACTTATCCCACTTCTGATGTCGACAGAAATAATCAGTAAGAAAGAAGACCGCGGTAAAGTTTGTATCGCGGCAGCAAAAAGGGACTATCTCTACGGCGTAGAGATATCGAATGAAAGTGGCCATAAACCTAGTATGACTGCCATCCATGCCCGGAAGGTCTCATTATTATCTTACGCTAAACGGCAAACTTAATCTTATTTTCCCCCAGGCAATGCCGAGATGACCGATGTGTTCAAGTGTAAGAAGGCGGGCACCCAGTGCTGCGCGCCCAAGTCCAGGATCCAGGAGCTGGTCGGCATCAGCTCGAGGAACGAGACCTACCCCCTCACCACCCCTCCCTATCCCGGGTACACCACCGCGCCGCCCACTACCGCCCTCAGTGACTACAGTGAGCATTTTCCAACATTTTTAATGGAAGAAGTCCTCGCACTCTGTGACAATGTCAGAGTCTAATAATTCCATTTAATCAGCAGAATCTAGTGGTCAAAGGGTAGAAAACCGAGGCGGAAATTAGTGTAAGGAAACTGCTTGTCCGAGAGTTATTCTAAGACTGACTTGCTGCATACCGTTAACTGGCTATATGTATTGTAACAGAATGCGACCACAAAAATCTAGGTCAAGCGTCGAAAAAAGTCCAATGGACGTCTGTCTTCTTAGGTCCACGTATAGGTGTGATATCAACTAAAGAAAAGAGTTTTACTCAAAAAAGCTCGTAATGTGGTCATTAATTCGACAACCTTCTTTGAGCAAAGGAGGACTTGCGGGCTACTTTGATTAGGCGCCAGAAAAGTTGTATGGAATTTCATTAATGTCGTGTTTTGCGGCCAGAAAAATTGTATGAAAATCCATTAATGTCGAGTTTTGTTTCATAAATAGAACTCAAAAATCCGGCGCAAAAAGTATTTATTTAAAATTGGGCTGTATGAGTACAGGCAGTCTACAAATTGCAAAGAAAAAAAAAGCGCGGCCATATTGTTTTCGCCGTTTCGCGCTTTGTTCCAAGTGTGTTTTTTCTGTGTTTTTGTTGTATAAGTGAGCTAATAAAACGACAAATCCTCCGATTCATTGTGTTTAACACCAAAAGCATCCGGCGAAAGTGAAGTGAATTTAGTAATTAAAAATGTATTGCCACCGAAGTCAAATAAAAAATACAAGCAAGCTTACCAGCAAAAAGTTTGCGAAAGGGAAAATCGACAAAAAGTAATCTACGACAAAAGGTAATCTCATTAAATTACTATTTAAATTACTCGCATTGTTTGAGTAAAGCACTATACAAGCCTTGGTCTGCAATGAGTGCGCTTCTGGCCACGCTATGATGGCCTCGAGCTTAGCTTAGCTACGCTCTCGGCCCTCAAGCTTGGTCATCATTGCAGACCTTGCTGTCCGCGCTATAAAGGCCTCGACCTTCGGTCTCGGCCTTCATTTCAGCTTGTCCATCAAGGGCTGCAATGCTGACCACGCTGTGAAGGCCTTGAGCTGCGCTACGCTGCGCTCTGTCGGCCATCAAAAGCTCGCCAGAAACACACCCATTAAAGACCGCGGCAGTAATGTACTATTCTTCATCCTTATAAGTATTTCAATGGTTGTCAACTTCATCTAAAGCGTAGGTCTGATTTCTGTTCCAGCGCCATACGACCCGCCCGGTTACGGTTCGACGATGCGAACGCCGGAGAAGTACAACAAGTACGTCTGCGGAGTCAAAGGTAAGCTATGCTCCACCAACAACGAGTATGTTAACAAAAAGACGCTTGACAGATAAATAATACAAACAAAGCCACGCAAAAGTGTAACCGGGCTCCACAGGTAATTCTGATCTTTGTGATTCAGTGATGTGATGGTCAATATAAACATCAACAGAAACCAGGATGTCTAAAGTGTCCTTTCAATTTGTTTCCCAGTGTGTTAGACCCCCCCCCCATTATTCCTTAACATTTTAGTAGCAGAGCGTGGTTGAAGATATCATACTACACAGGCTAATAACGATTAAACAAAGCGCCAATGTCCATCGAACTTCAGACGATAATGAAATACAAGCCACCATCCATCCAGTCCAGCGGTTCCCTCCATGCTGAGTGGCGACACCTGTGCTCGAAATAAGAAACACGAACTCCAGAAAAGATAATTTTCTTTGACCTTTGTTTTATGAAGATTTTCGAGAGAACTGCTTACCCTATAATACAGGTTTTACCTTCTTAGGCCACCCTTAACTTAGTAACTTTAAAGTTTTATTGTACAGTTTTATCCTGAAATAAATTTCCTACTAACTAGAACATACCTACGTGTATTATTTCAGCAGGCACATTCTTACATTTTAATCATCACTTCCCCAGGTTCTTCCTCTCGGTCAGCGCGCGTGATGGGAGGCGAAGACGGTCTCCGAGGAGAGTGGTGCTGGCAGGTGGCCCTCATCAACTCGCTCAACCAATACCTGTGCGGAGCTGCCCTGGTTGGGACACAGTGGGTGCTCACGGCCGCGCATTGTGTTACCAAGTAAGCTATCAACAACTCACTGAACCAATAATACCTGTGCAAGAAGAATAACCAAGTCTTAACCAAGAAGAAAATACTTGCCGAAATAGAGAATACATTTTAGAGCCATCAGTATTAAAAGAGTTATTCCAAGGCTTTTTGTAGCAAAACAAATGCGATGGCCCTCCATAAGGACAACTCTGGCCAAGACCAAAGAGAATATAACACTACGTTTAGCCAAGACTTTCCCTTTTTTGTCTCAGAGAGACAGTTTTTACACTTAAACTTTCGTAAGCACTGCACATTTAACACAGACAGTCTTTAAGAAAAGCAGTAGTTTCTCGATATGAAAATTATTTCAAAGAAAAAAGCACATTTTTGTCCTCACAAAAAAAACCTGCCAAAAAACTTACAGAAAAACCCCGGATCTCTTCCAAATCTGGGAATTATGTTATAGAGACATGTTTATGAAGCATAATACTTACGTTGAAAATGTTGAAACGTACTATAACATTCCCTTATGATTCCCAGCATCGTCCGTTCAGGCGACGCGATCTACGTCCGCGTGGGCGACCACGACCTGACACGCAAGTACGGGTCGCCCGGCGCGCAGACGCTGCGTGTGGCGACCACCTACATACATCACAACCACAACAGTCAAACGCTAGACAACGATATAGCGCTGCTGAAGCTCCACGGAAAGGCCGAGCTGAAGGAAGGTCAGTTTGAAGTTCTCTGTAGGAAAGAACGGAACTTCACACCCATGCCAGCAATCTCTAAACAGCCGCTTTAACTTTACAAAACGAAGCAGCAAATGAAGGCGACGCTAAAAGTAGGATTCTACAACTGCCATCTTAGGCCTAGTGAAGAAAGACTACAGAGCTGTACAAGATGGCGTTAAGCGTTACGCTGCCGGCACCGAATCAGTCATGGCAAAAATTCCGTGGTCATGATTCTGCTAAGCATTTGGGTGATCGCTAGCAGACCAGTATTAGCGATCAACTTGCCTGGCGTGATCAATACTTTCTTCAACTCTTGGTCAGGGTACAGACAGATTTATCGAGCTGGTCACCACCGTCAACTCGTTATCCATAAAGCGCTAGCGCAAAAACACCTTGACATGACATTGGTTGTTTGTTTGTTTCAGGAGTGTGCCTGGTGTGCCTACCGGCTCGAGGAGTGAGCCACGCGGCAGGCAAGCGGTGTACGGTCACCGGATACGGATACATGGGCGAGAGTGAGTATAATCTATCATCCTGTCTATCACTGAAGTATCTTGGGCAATGTATAGTCTTCATATCGTTTGACACCTCATATTTACAACTTCTTGTCTGTTTTTGACGGTCTATGCGTCCTAACTGCAAATCTTTGATCCAATGACCCTTCGACACCGCAGCCCCGCTAGCACGATACTGCGACAAACATTTTTATTCAACTATCGCCAAGCCTAGCGACATATTTCTTCACTACGTAAGGTAAGATGGCGCTACGAGTAATCGATAGCCCTGTCTTTCGCAGTGTCAGTCCACTGGGCCGGATTATGGGAGGGGCCAAAAATTTACGACAGCGATTTTCAATCAATTTTCGCAAGGAAATTGATTCTTGCTTCCCAGGGTCCTAATTCCCGGGAATCTCGCATTCGACACATCTCGAAGGAAAAATCTAATTTTGCTGCAAATGTCACATCTCCTATTTTCACGAAGTCATCCTCGACATAAGGCACGAGATTTCTGCGAGACGTTTGCCTTTTTGACATGACTCGAGTGGTCGGGAGCAGTCGAGATTGAAATGACATGAGATGTTTCCTTCGAGATGTGTCGAATATCGAGAATTATCCCCTCCTGCTCCTTCTAAAGCACATTTTCTCCTCCAGCGGGCCCAATCCCTCTACGAGTGCGCGAAGCTGAGCTGCCAATAGTGAGCGACGCTGAATGCATCAGGAAAGTCAACGCGGTTACGGAGAAGATCTTCATACTGCCGGCTAGCTCCTTCTGCGCGGGAGGGGAGGAAGGCAATGATGCTTGTCAGGTTAGTGCTCTTTCCTTTGATGTGTAGAAAAAACTATCTTCTTAATCGATTGCTCATGGCTGAGGATCGCGACCATGCGCGGTCGTCCTTCCGTCATATGAACTGCCCGGTGAATGCTTCCTCCAGCCGCTGTCCTTATCGCATCAGGCCATCTGGTTGGTGCACTTCCCCTGGCGCGTTTGTCATTCACCTGCCCCAATATTCTTGTGTGCAATAAAGTATAAAGTAATATTATGAGCTTCTCTAGACTATACTAGACTAAAACGACAAGCCCCCGAATTCACAGGTGGTCAAGCATGTAATGCCGGATCTGTTTACACACTTGGTAAACTCAAGCGTAGAAGTAACGCAAGCGATAGCTGCAAACAAAATTTTTGTTCAATTTACACGCTTGGCAAACTGTTGCTAGCGCCCGAATCATCTTTGCAGAAGAAATGCTCATTGGATTTTGCCTGCACGGTATGCAAGAAATTGCGAGTTCAAGTCCTGTCCCGAGTGAATTTTTTAAAACTTATTATAAATATTTAAAACATTCCCTAGCACGGGTTAGTGCTTAAAAAAAAAACAAAAACTGACATACCTTTTGTTCGACAGGGCGACGGTGGAGGCCCCCTCGTGTGCCAAGACGATGGTTTCTACGAACTGGTGGGTCTGGTTTCATGGGGCTTCGGCTGCGGCCGGCAGGACGTTCCCGGCGTCTATGTCAAGGTCTCAGCCTTCATCGGGTGGATCAATCAGATTATATCCGTCAACAACCTATAGTGAGGAGGGACGGGTTCGAAACACAATCAGTCGAATGCCGTGGTTATCGTATGAGGTATTGGCCACCCCTGGGGCCTTAGGCTGTAACGCAATGGTGTGTCGATGGCGTCCCAGCAGAAGAACAAAACCGGGGTTTACTCGTTTTTCTCCTATAAGTCTATAAAATATAGCTTGAGCTCTGTGACAGATGTCAAAGTGGTAACTCATCGTACGACACTAATTCTGCACCAATGAAGTATGAGATTATCGTAGGGTAAATTTACCGTTAAAAAATTCGGAACTTGATGGTTATGATTTCGATGACAGCTGTCACAGAGCTCAAGCTATATTTTACAGACTCCTCTAGAATTAGAATCAGAATATTCTTTGCTGAGGCCTTTGCCCTGCAGTGGGACACTATACAGGCTACATAAAAATAAAAAATAAATTCTTTGCTGTACTACAAAAACATTAAAAGGACCGACAGCATTAATAAATCGTAATTGAAGCCGTCAACTGGGAGTCCATTATGGCACCATTGCGTTACAGGCTAAGGCTCCTGGTGTCAGAGTTTTAGGCCGCCCAAAGGGCCTCTGACATGGCTTAACCATGGTTATTAATCAACAACAACCGGGACCCATCCATGGGCTTCGGCAATCGATTAAGAATGGCTAGTCCAACGCTGTGAGCGCTTCTGGCATCGAATGATCGATTATTTTACGAAAACTTAACCAGAAGCTCGTTTCGCCGATTGTTGTTTGATGATTTGATCAGCGCGGATAATACAACTTCGGTTAAAACATTATATTGGTGGTGTTTCGAATTCATGTAGGGAAGCCGGTGAACATTAGGATTCTAGTGAAGGCCACGCATATCAATCACAGTTAAAACCAAAAAGGCCAGTTTAAACCCTATCTGTCGATTAATTTTCATACAAAATGCGAGGTTTAATCTAAGTTTAAACTGTGATTTATATTACGGCACTTAGTTCACTAGGTGAAACAGGTCGGGCTCGATACGGTCTATCGCGTCGTATTGAAGAAAACACATTGGTTAAAAAGCTCGTTAACAATAGAAAGATAAATTAAACATAGAAGTGTTTTACTTACCGAACAACATATCTTCAAATCACGACATCACTCACTTATTTATTTTAATCTGTCACATCAATTTTATTTGTAAGTACCTAGGCCTAGACATTGTACAGATTCCTAGCTGGATTTTACAGACGGTTGATTCGAGATTAATCTTTCTACTGTAACAAATCAACGACAATATTATTATCATCACTGACAGTTTTTATCAACACCCGAGTCAGTATTCAGTATGTTTCAAAATGAATCGAATAAAAAATGTAAATATTTTATTTCATAACTCCTACACATCTAGTTTCATAGGTGAATAAATTATTCGTTCGTACTTTAGATGTTAGTTATTCTCGATGGCATTTAGCAAATAGTCTCCCACCATTTTATAATTTCTTTCTATTTATTTATTTTATTTTATTTAGGTAACTGTGCCAAAATTTATTTATAATTTTTCTTTTTAAGTTCACTATTTATTTATTTATTTACTAGTTAAGCTGATATTTTAGTCATAGTAGAATGAGAAACCAAACTATTAAATATATATTTAAAAGTAATTTATATAAAAAGTTTCAATCGAAATGGCTATGTTTTATATATTCGTATTTTTCATAAAATTTCAAGCCATATAATTTATCATTAGTTAAGCTATGGTGCTCCATGGTGAGCAGTGTAAATAGACCTTTAAGTACTCGCTGTAATGTTAACGTACTTTGTCTGTTTGCTAAATAAAGATAAAATATACAACTTAGTAATTTTCTTTTACTATAAATAACAAAGTCACAGGATTTTCTATATAAAATCATTTATTGCTATAGTCCAAGCATAACTTATACGCAAACCGTCTTCACTTCTTGTAAGCATTTATAGTTAAAATACAAAATAATCCAAATAAAACATTATTGTGGCCAAAAGTATAATTATTAAAATATTGTAAAAGTAGGAGCAAAATTAAATCTTGAATATAAGCTTGTTTATGTCATTAAACATTACGTCGTTCACAAAACAATTATAGCAACTTATTTATGTTACAGCGTTACACAAAATCGCAAAATTCCTTATTTCGTCGCATCATTATAAGGCAAATCCGAAATTAAACGCTATAAAATAAAAAAGTTTGAAGTCGCTCCACAAAAAATACACATTCAATATAAAACTAACTATAAAACTAAGTTTACCGCGAGACACTTTATATTTTCGCGTTACTTCCAATTATATTTTAAATGTTTTTCCAAGAGCGTAAAGTAGTACTATATTTTAGTGATAAACTCAGACTAAAAAAATGAAACAGAAAATCTTACAGTAACTACAAAATAATCTCTTTAGATAGTTATTTTACTTTTAGTTCGCTGTTAATAGCTTACATACACGCATTCACGCAAAAAATATTATAATATCGTTTTAATTCTACCATCAACCCCAGGTCGAGTAGAAAGTAACATATTATAGGCTTACATACTTGTTTTTCTTTTACTCGGTAACATACCACGGCTGTTAACTATCAGAACCAGCCCTGGCAACACTACAACATTTGATTTTCTGACAGCTAAAAAAAATAAAAAATAGTTCTACAAGCTGTGACAGATGGCGTTGACCCGACATGTGGGGTCTATCACAGAGTAAATTAGTGCTTACAAAAGAGAAAAGTCTTCTTCACTTCATTGCTCTGTCGTAGACGTCATTCCATTTTGGTACACACAAAAGCACGTCGACCCTTACACGCTAGCACTCGGTTACTTTACAGGCGAGTTTACAGCAAATGTGTACAGTCTCACGTGCTGTCGTGTGTACATGAAAAAGTGCAAGAGTTGGTTATTGTTCTTGTAAGAGTGAATGGTAAAACCGGAAACACTTCATTTTGCTCCACCACTCATACCTAAATGTGTTTGGACGTATCTATGAAAGTCAACGAGCGCGAACTGGCATAAAAAAACATGTCTAGTCAGCTAGTTACAGGAACTACAACTTATGAGCTGTCGGAAAATCCCCCATTCCGAATCTCGCAGCTCGAGTGGGGCCATCTTGCTTTAAATAATAAAAGCGGCTAGAAGATATGAGGGATACAAACATTCGTCGCGGTTGATACCACATCTTTATCATTAGTATGTTTTTGTTTTTTAAACGGTTTTATTTAGCTCACCCCGTTTGTTTTATTTATTCTTGGGTCAAATTTAGTAATTCAAATTTCACCCTCTTCCTGTCAACCGATTAATCTGAAATTTTGTATACACTTTGGATTTTGGTGACAATACAATTATGTTTATTCATTATCATTATAAATTCAAGATGGCCGCCGCTACAAAATGGCGGATAATTTATGTTTTATTAATCCCATCAATATGGGTATCAAATGAAAGGGCTCAACAAGCAGAATACAATATACTATAAAAAATTGAAATCCAAGATGGCGGCCGCTACAAAATGGCGGATAACGTAGGTTTTATCAATCCCATCAATATGGGTATCAAATGAAAGGGCTCAACAAGCAGAATACAATATACTATAAAAAATTGAAATACAAGATGGTGGCCGCTACAAAATGGCGGATAACGTAGGTTTTATCGATCCCATCAATATGGGTATCAAATGAAAGTGCTCAACCAGTATAATACAATGTACTATATGAATTAAACAGAATGCGAAATAAAAATTAGAAAATAAAAATAGGTAAAAAAACTTTTTAAGTTAAACGGTTTTATGTTAAACATACATTGCAATGTTTAAGATAAATGTACTAAAAACCAAAAAATAATAAAATAGATGCAGTCGTGGGAATTATAAACATATGCATAGACTAGACTAAAATAAAACCGTGGGGCACGTCAACTGCCTAATTATTACAAAACAAACATTTTAATCAACGATTGTAGACAATTGACGTGCCCCACGGTTTTATTTTAGTCTAGTCTATGCATATGTTTATAATTCCCACGACTGTATCTATTTTATTATTTTTTGGTTTTTAGTACATTTATCTTAAACATTGCAATGTATGTTTAACATAAAACCGTTTAACTTAAAAAGTTTTTTTACCTATTTTTTTCTAAAGCACTAACCCTTGCTAGGGAATATTAGTATGTTTACCAATCAGGTAAAACCCAACTAAGAGGCCCAGACAGAGAAATCTAATTTGTTATACAAGGTGTTGTTTTGTAAAGACTGACACCCGACTCAGGGGTGACTATACACGATACTTAAGCTAAAAAAAAAAAAAAAAATTGCCAAAAATCATGAAATTGTGGCCTTCTTACTTACTATATCGCTTGCGGCCGCACTCGCGATATCGGGTGCCACATCGCGCGCGCGCGCGCTTAGAGAGGGGCGGGGGTGTCCGCACTTTTTTTTTTACACGCGGTTTTTACCCGACTACGCGAAGGAAAAAAAGGAGGGTTATGATTTTAGCAGCGTATGTATGTATGTGGGGATGTTGGTGTATTCATCTGTTCCCTCGCAGCCGATTTAAATAAATGAGGTGTCAAAGTATTTTTCACTGAATTTGCATTGAGCACGCGTGGTGATTAAGCTCGCACTCTAACTCTGAGAGAAGGCCTTTGCCAAGCTAGTGGGACATGTACAATTGTACAGGCTATATCTTACTTTTTTACACTAAATTTTTTTTTGCTTCACTATTGCGTATTTACGTATTTACAGTGAAACCAAAACAAGTCGGGTGCCACTTTACAAAACAACACCTTGTAGGTGGTTGGTACACACGACAGCACGTCAGACTGTACACTTTTGTTGTAAAGTCGCCCGTAACGTAACGAGTAGAGTGCTAGCGTGTAAGAGTCGACGTGCTGTCGTGTGTACAGAATAAAGGTGTCAAACTTACATAACTACGGGTCCAGTAGTCATTAGCTGATGGTGTTGTGTCGGTCGGAGAGCGGTTTCTTGTTGGACGTGGGAGCGGGCAGCTTCGAAGGCTTCTTCAGCGATGACACGGTGATTGTGTGCTCGGTGTTCTCTTTACCTTGTTGCTGGAGGGAAAAAACTTCGATAAAGACTAAAATTATATCCTCAACGCGAAAATTGCCAATCCGCATTGAGCACGCGTGGTGATTAAGCTCGAACTCTCTCTATGAGAGAAGGCCTTTGCCCAGCTAGCGGGACATGTACAATTGTACAGGCTACATCTTACTTTAAAGGATAGAACAACATACAGCGCCTACTCTCAAAACGAAGGCGCCGCAAAAACCACGGCAGCTTCGCAAACACACGTACCGAGTAAAGCGGTGAGATAGTAATAATGCTTCTAGGCCGAGACAGCGATGTGGGCAAGTAGGGTTTTCACACGTATTTTTAAAACTCGCACCGACTGAGGTAGTCAGTTCAGTTATTTTGGGATCACGAACGACGGTAGTAGTAGTTTAGACCCGTGGTTGAGAAAACGGCGGAATCGTCGGATTCTACCTCCTCCTGTTTGTACCGGGACTAACCTTTTTGAGCCGGGACTAACCTTTTTGAATTGGGACTAACCTTTTTGAACCGGGACTAACCTTTTTGAACCGGGACTAACCTTTTTGAAGTGGGACTAACCTTTTTCAACCGGGACCAAATTTTTTGAAGTGGGACTAACCTTTTTGAACCGGGACTAACCTTTTTGTACCGGGACTAACCTGTTTCAACCGGGACTAACTTTTTTGAAGAGGGACTAACATTTCTGAACCGGGACTAACTTTTTTGAAGAGGGACTAACATTTCTGAACCGGGACTAACCTTTTTCCTCGTATAGATGTCTGTCTCCGAGGTTGACTTCATGAGGTTCCCGCCGCTGTTACGGGGCGCGGGGAGGGGCGCGGGGAGCGGCGCGGGGGGCGAGGGCGCCGCAAAAACGGCGGAATCTTCGGAAGACTCGTAGTCACTGGCGGAATGGTCGTCGGATTCCACTAGGATGCATTCCTGCGGATTGGGTGAATAAGGTGATTGTTTGTTTATGTGAATGAAATGTGTAAAGAAGTTTTGATGAATTAAGCTTTGCTCGAGTCGTCTATGGGTTTACCAGCGCTCTATAAATGAGGACTACAGTTTAATGATCACTAGTTGGCGCCACTGTCGAGTAAGACCATGAAGTAATATGAAGTATAGCTCTTAAGAGTTCCCTGTACAAGCGTGGGAACTCGGCGATGGCCAAGCGCGTGAAACTGTTTCACCCAGAGCGAGACGAGGCGCGGGAAAAGTGAGAGGCAATGTGGCTGCATGAGTCTACGTGTGTTCGTGTCCTTTCGCGAGTATGTAGTTGTAGTTGTAATGTAATAGATCTATTTTCTAAAAATTTTTCGTAGTTCAGCTGCATTTTATTAGCTATTTCAAAAATCTTTTTTGATCAGACAAGTACAATACATTATTGATGTTCCCAAGGTAGTTAGACTCCCAGTGTAATAATGTAAGTAAATAACAGCTGAAAGTAACCCCATTTTCGGGGCGAAAAACGCATCGCTCTAATTTCTTTCAGGCTATTTTTTTAATTATAAAACCTTGTTTCAAACCTCCGTATTTGTCATCTACTGATATAAACCAAGTTTCAGCAAAATCCAGCCTGTAGTTTAGAAATTAAACCTGAACTACGTTTGTATGGGAAAATGGTGCTCTAGCGCCCTCTTAAAGGTAGATATTTCTTAACCCTTAAACGGCCAGAGGTAGTATAAAATTTTCATTGGTTTTGGACTCTATTCCGAAGCAATAGAGTTCAATTTAAAGTGGGATCTATATATCTTCTGGCCGATTAAGGGTTAAATTAGCCTTAATTACAATTAGGACCCGCTCGTGTGGCGAGGTGGCGGTATATCGCGGGTACTTAGCACTACAGACAGCCCCCGGTGTCATCACGGCGGCGTGCGGCTCTGTACCGTGACAGGACCCGCTCATGTGGCGGTACTGCGCGGGTACTTAGCACTACAGACAGCCCCCGGTGTACTTACATCGTCGTCACGGCGGCGTGCGGCTCTGTACCGTGACAGGACCCGCTCATGTGGCGGTACTGCGCGGGTACTTAGCACTACAGACAGCCCCCGGTGTACTTACATCGTCGTCACGGCGGCGTGCGGCTCTGTACCGTGACAGGACCCGCTCATGTGGCGGTACTGCGCGGGTACTTAGCACTACAGACAGCCCCCGGTGTCATCACGGCGGCGTGCGGCTCTGTACCGTGACAGGACCCGCTCATGTGGCGGTACTGCGCGGGTACTTAGCACTACAGACAGCCCCCGGTGTACTTACATCGTCGTCACGGCGGTGTGCGGCTTTGTACCGTGACAGGACCCGCTCATGTGGCGGTACTGCGCGGGTACTTAGCACTACAGACAGCCCCCGGTGTACTTACATCGTCATCACGGCGGCGTGCGGCTCTGTACCGTGACAGGACCCGCTCATGTGGCGGTACTTAGCACTACAGACAGCCCCCGGTGTACTTACATCGTCGTCACGGCGGTGTGCGGCTTTGTACCGTGACAGGACCCGCTCATGTGGCGGTACATCGCGGGTACTTAGCACTATAGATAGCCCCCGGTGTACTTACATCGTCGTCACGGCGGCGCGCGTCTCTGTACCGTGACAGGACCCGCTCATGTGGCAGTACAGCGCGGGTACTTAGCACTACAGATAGCCCCCGGTGTACTTACATCGTCGTCACGGCGGCGCGCGGCTCTGTACCGTGACAGGACCCGCTCATGTGGCGGTACAGCGCGGGTACTTAGCACTACAGACAGTCCCCGGTGTACTTACATCGTCGTCACGGCGGCGCGCGGCTCTGTACCGTGACAGGACCCGCTCATGTGGCGGTACTGCGCGGGTACTTAGCACTACAGACAGCCCCCGGTGTACTTACATCGTCGTCACGGCGGTGTGCGGCTTTGTACCGTGACAGGACCCGCTCATGTGGCGGTACATCGCGGGTACTTAGCACTATAGATAGCCCCCGGTGTACTTACATCGTCGTCACGGCGGCGTGCGGCTGTGTAGCGTGACAGAACCCGCTCATTTGGCGGTACAGCGCGGGTACTTAGCATTACAGACAGCCCCCGGTGTACTTACATCGTCGTCACGGCGGCGCGCGTCTCTGTACCGTGACAGGACCCGCTCATGTGGCAGTACAGCGCGGGTACTTAGCACTACAGACAGTCCCCGGTGTACTTACATCGTCGTCACGGCGGCGCGCGGCTCTGTACCGTGACAGGACCCGCTCATGTGGCGGTACAGCGCGGGTACTTAGCACTACAGACAGTCCCCGGTGTACTTACATCGTCGTCACGGCGGCGCGCGGCTCTGTACCGTGACAGGACCCGCTCATGTGGCGGTACAGCGCGGGTACTTAGCACTACAGACAGTCCCCGGTGTACTTACATCGTCGTCACGGCGGCGTGCGGCTCTGTACCGTGACAGGACCCGCTCGTGCGGCGAGGTGGCGGCCAGAGCGCGCGGGTACTGGTACTGCTGACGGACCGGCGTCTCGCCTGCCAAGTAACGAGATAGGATGTTAGTGTATTGCAGACACGTTTGTAACGATAACAATAAGATGTAGCGGTAGCCAAAAGAAACATACATTTCTTGCTAGCCGGGCACAAGACAGTTCGTAATACGTAATATTGGGAAGCTTTTCGGAAGTTTTTGCGCTGTTTTTGGGCCGATTAAGCTGTCAGGATGGTATAGGTGCTGGGCAAGCCTACTCCATTTAAAACAATGTCCCATGCACAGCAGCGCCGAGTGGTCTCTTCACCCATCAAGTGTGAGTGTAGGTGCCACTGGGCGCTGTACAAATCATCGCATTACGTAGATGCAAAGGCCTTAGTTTCAAAAGTTTTTGCACTGTACACTGGCCAGTAATAAAACTTACTTTGCCCCGGCAGCACAACGTTGCAAAAATCGTTTTGTCCCACCATAGACTAGCGCTATTGTCGCGGTGCCGTGCCGGCAAGGACTAAAGGCCTATGCTTTCTTGAAACACACCCCTTGGGACGTGAATCGGGCTATAGAAGTTGGTATGTTACTTTGTTCGTTCGCTAGCTCTTTCGTTCAAAGCCAACATGGAAAAGATGCAAATTGCATCTCACTCCTTGATCGTGTGCGCAACGTCGACATTTGTCATAAGTCTAAAGTCGAAGATGTGGGCGCGCGAATCTTATGATTAAAGTGGAGATGGGCAGGGCATCTGGCTAGGCGAGAGGATGGATGGTGGACTAGGGTAATCAAGGAATGGTGGCCTAGAATGGGTAGACCGAAAGCTCGATGGGTCGATGACATTGTCAAAACAGCGGGAGGACAATGGACGAGATGGGCATTATACCGAGGGGGTTGGCGTGAAAAGGAAGAGGCCTATGCCCCGCAGTGGGCTTTATTTATGGGCTGGATAGATAGATAGAACTTACCAGAAGGCGTGTAGACTTGGTACTCCTTTGCCAGATAGGTCTCCTCCAGATCCTCCATCTTGTCGATGCACCGTGCCACCTCCTTGTTCACAACCTCGACGATCGCGTTGGTGGTGCTTGCATGCGCACCGATGGTCGATTGGTGTCGATGGCTGGTGGTGATGAGGCGGTCCGTGGTGGCGGCGAGGGTTGAGAGACGGTCCACGGTTTGGTTGTTGGCAAGCTGGAGAATTTACAATAAATTTTAGACATGGCCTGGGGCCTGAGCCTGTGCCAAAATGGGCCTTTTAGTTGACAATGCTGTCGGTCCTTTTAATGTTTTTGTAGTACAGAAGAATATTCTGATTTTTTATATCGCTTTAACGGTCTTACTTACTTTTATTTTGTCGGAATAGCCGACATGTCCGCGCGGTCGCATCGTCAACGAGCCCGCAGTGAGCGGATGAACGCCAAGACGAACGCGTCGTCCATCCCTCCTCCATGACTAAGACTTCCGGACGAAGTCGAAACATGTCGGCTATTCCGACAAAATAAAAGTAAGTGAAACCGTTAAAGCGATATAAAAATGTGCAGTGCTTACGAAAGTTTAAGTTTTAAAATATTCTGATTCTAATCCTAGAGGATTAGTTCGCTGGTTGTATGAGAGGACTCTCCGGTTTTGTCCTTCTACTGGGACGCCATCGACACGCCATTGAGTTACACTTGGGCTCCTATAGTAACATGGGGTTATGCGTGTAGGAAATAAGTCTGTAAAACAGGGGCTTTGTTTGACTTTTGAATCTATCGCGATCCCTTTCAATTTGACGTTTGAAGGGTGCCGACGAACTTCACACTGCATTTATTTGACACTCACTGTCATTGAAAGCGATTGAGATAGGGATAGGGATTGCGACTCAATTTTGAAGGATATTGAGTGAAGAAAAATTGTTGAGAAAAAAGTAAGACTTATTTTTAAGCTTTATTAAAACTCCCCCGTCTTCCCCGAGTCGGGTGTCGCTAACCAAAACAACACCCTGTATAATTATTTATGAATTCGGGGCCGGGCTCAGTACTCGGTAAACTGCGATCCACTGAGATCTTTGATCTTTTGAGTCAACCTCCCATCCCCATTCCCATTCCTCCTCAACACATTCAAAGACCGGGTCAAAGGGGAAAATAACAAACTATCGAACTTGTAGGGAGTTTTTGCCTAGAAACAGCAATTCTTACCTCGATATTCTCCACAACTGTGTCCATAGCTCGCTGACTGCCCTCTACGACGTTTTTTAATACTGCGTCAGTCTCCTTAGGCCCGGTTTCTGAGTTGAGAATTTTGCTAAGCAAATGGGTAAGTATCGTCCTGTCTCTGCAGATTTCTCACAAAAGAGCGTGACAGAGCGATACGTAAGTATGTGCTTAGTTAAAATTCTCAACTCAGAAACCGGGCCTTAGTCAACTGTTCTGTGTTCCTATCATCCTCTATCTATTAATGCGTTTGGTCACACCTCTCAGCAAACTTGTGGCTAGTCTCCATCATCATTCTTACCTCGATGTTCTCCACAAATGTGCCCATAGCTTGCTTACTGCCTTGCACAACGCTGCTAAATACTGCGTCAATCTCGAGTTTGGTAAAATCGGGCCTTAGTTGCTTTACTTTCACTAATGAAAGAAATAAGAGTGTTTTATTTTCATTTCAAAGATTTATTTAGAATTTTATTACTTTGTTATAGTGATAATAAATGTCTATGACTAAAGTGATATTTTAGTGTTGATTGCTTTATTTCAGAGATTTAAGTATAACTAGTTGTGCCCGCGACTTCGTATGCGTTTTTACACATTTGACATTTAATTTAAATTCGACTGTGGAGGAAAACTCAAAAGGAAGGTTTTTTTTAACCCCCGACCAACAAAGAGGGGTGTCATAAGTTTGATAGCTTTGTTTGTGTGTCTGTTTATGTGTTTATGAGGGTGTGCCTGTCTGTGTGTCTGTCTTTGTGTGCCCTAATCTAAACAATACATTTATGATTAAATATGTTTTGTTTAGATTAGGTATCGCCCGTGTAAGATACCAGGAAGCTTAGCATAAGAATTGCCTGGGAAGTATGGGGGTTTATTATGTATCTCCCTCGACGTAGAGTGGGATAGATAAAGTTATAAGCCCATAGATAAGGTCTTACCCATTCTCATGCTAAGCCAGCAAGCAAAGCATAAGGTTGGGTTAGAGCGTATCTACCGCAAATAACTCTGTCAATCCCGCTCTACGGCAAACAAAATATATTTTTTTAATATCAAGTTGGGCTCAGTAGAGTAAATATTTAAAAAATGGCACAAAAAAAAATTACAACCTCGCGTGGGTTCAAACCCAGAAGATTTTGACCGCGACGCAACAGTACTACATTTCTAACATCGATGAACTTTGTCCGACCTCCACCGAAAACCACTAACAATTCCCTCCAGCAAGCATCATAAGGCTGGGTTAGAGCGTATCTATGGCTCTATCCATCCCGCTCTACGTCAAACAAAAGAGTGAGATACCTATTGTTTTAAACCCATAGATACGCTCTAACCCGGCCTTATGCTACGCTTGTTATGTAGAACTAACATTTTCCGCCAAAATAAAATAAAAACAAATGCCGATTTTTATTTACAATATGCGCCCCAAATGCCAAAAGTCGTACGTGCTATTATACAGAGTGTTAAAAGACCGCCAACAAAGCGGGAGACCACGTATACGTACGTATACGTATAGTCCTCATCATAACGAACATTTTTGCCCATGGAACTATGCCTGGGAAATCAACGGTTTCCGAGATAATAAAGTCAGTTTTTTTTTTTTTTTTTCAGAAATGTGTTCAGTATTACGTTCTTAATCAAAATTATGGATATTTCTCACAAAAAAACACATTAAAAATTGCAACCCGCAATGTAGGTTTTCGAAAAAATGTGGTTCAAAGTCGGACTTTTTTTTTTTTTGCTGAAATATGTTCAGTATCACGTTCCTAACATACCTTCTCAAGAAGCCATATCAAAATTATGAATATTTCTTACAAAAAACGAAGTTAAAATTGCAACCCGCAATGTATTCAAAACATCGGATAGCCTAAGTTACTCCCAGAAACGTGAGTTACGACCATGTTAAGTTTGGTTGAAAACTATTCAGCGGTGTTCGCGTTTATCGTGTTCATACAGACAGACAGACAGACAGACAGACAGACAGACATAAACCGTTTTTTTTGCATTTTTGGATTCAGTATAGTTTACTTAGTAACCCCTGCTACTTTTTTTCTAAAAATATTCAATGTACAGAATTGACTTCGCTAGAGTTTTATTATAAGTATAGATTTGATTATTATGTAGTAAGTAATATAGTGATGATAGATCTCTATGACCAAAGACTGAGTACAAAATATGTTTTTGTTAATGAAACTTGATCTGTAATAATTGTATCTTAAGAGAGTCGATTTATTTCGTTTTAGGATTTAGTTTTTGTTTGTGTGAGATTAATTATTTTTACTCAAAAAAGCTCGTAATGTGGACATTAATTCGACAACCTTCTTTGAGCAAAGTCGGACTTGCGGGCTACTTGGATTAGGCGCCAGAAAAGTTGTATGGAATTTCATTAATGTCTTGTGTTTTGCGGCCAGAAAAACATTAATGTCGAGTTTTGTTTCATAAATAGAACTCAAACATCAGGTGCAAAAAGTATTTATTTAGAATTAGGCTGTATGGGTACTGGCAGTCGACACATTGCACAGAAAAAAAAAGAGCGGCCATATTGTTTTCGACTTTTCGCGCGTTGTTCGAAGTGATTTTTTTCTGTGTTTTTGTTGAAAAAGTGAACTCTCAAAGCGACGAATCCTCGGATTTAATGTGTTTAACACCGCCGGACATTCAAAATCAAGCGAAATTAGTAATTGGAAATTTATTGCCACCGAAGTCAAAAGAAAAATACAAGCAAGCTTACCAACAAAAAGTTTGCGGAATGGAAAATCGACAAAAAGTACTTAATCTACGACAAATGGTAAGCTAATTAAATTACTATGTTAATTACTATTCTAATTAATATTTTAATTACTCGCATTGTTTGAGTAAAGCACTATACAAGCCTTGGTCTGCAATGAGTGCGCTTCTGGCCACGCTATGATTGCCTCGAGCTTAGCTTAGCTACGCTCTCGGCCCTCAAGTTTGGTCATCATTGCAGCCCTTGCTGGCCGCGCTATAAAGGCCTCGACCTTCGGTCTCGGCCTTCATTTCAGCTTGTCCATCAAGGGCTGCAATGCTGACCGCATTGTGAGGGCCTTGAGCTGCGCTACGCTGCGCTCTGTCGGCCATCAAAAGCGCGCCAGAAACGCACTCATTACAGATCGCGGCAGTAATGTACTATATAATCCTGGATCTCCATCTAAATAAATAAATCAACTGTATTAAACATATCAGACGATATCTTTAATACAGTTGATTTATTTAGTTTAAGGAAGTGTTTTTAGTTTGTCTAAGACATTTATTTGGTAGTTCATTTTATTTAATACTCAATATAAGACTGAATTCCTATAAAAAAATATTTTTTCTAGCTTTTAAAAATCATTGTCAATCCCGGGATAATCCCGGGATCCCGGGATTCTGTTTAAAAAATCCCGAAATCCCGGGATTGGCGAAAGGGTCCGGGATCGAATGCTCTAATTGCGCGTGTAGTTGGTAGGACGGTAGTATTCGCCAGAGTGTGGACGCACAGTGTTCAACGTACAAGCTGGCTTGCGCAGGCAAAACTGTGGTGAAGCGTGTGCGTGTGGTAGGTCTTTTAGAATGAGTTTGGTCACATCTCTCTGAAAACTTGTGGCTAGTTCCCATCCCATTCTTACCTCGATGTTATCCACAACAGTATCCATGGCTTGTTTGCTGCCCTCTACGACGTTTCTCAATACTGCGTCAGTCTCTTCGGTCAACTGTTCTGTGTTCTGCTTATCTTCGTCTATGAGTTTGGTCACGCCGATCTGGGAACATCGACGAATTTTCTTTAGAGTAGGTTACACATATTTTTTTGGCTACTTGAAGTAACGAAGTGAAAGTGAAAAATACTTTATTGCCGTGAAAACATAAAAAAAACAAGAAACAAAAATTCCGAGTTATAGAGATTTGAAAGGTAATATTTCATAGATAGGTACTTAGATCTAAGCTTTTGACAAATGGTCTTATGTTCAGAGCTATGTGCCGTTTTGGACGGCGATGATTTTCAGCATGCGCCATAGACATGAGAATATTTACTTGATACAGTTTCAACATTTAATTTTTTTTTAAGACAAATGAAAACTTTTTGGGTACACACTTTGCTATTGAACACTAACTGCCGGTTTCTGATTTGAGAAATTCGCTAAGCAAGCACTTAAATATCGTTCTGCCTTCGCGGATTTCTCACAAAAGAACGTGACAGAACGATAGTTAAGTATTTACTTAGCAAAATTCTCAATTCAGAAACTGGGCCTAAAGTAACTTGCCAACATTTATCTGAAGACCACACTGACCTAGTGGCAATAACAGAACAGCTAGAAGATTTTTTTCAGAGAGCAGTGATGTCAGCAATCAGAAATTGCCAGTCCTCAAGTTGACCTGTTTAACCAACCTTTACGCCTATTTGCCACACTTTTTGAACCACTTTTAAACAAGGCACGACCCTAAGGGAATGGACAATAAATACCATGGGTGGAGACAAGTGACCCTTCAGACGTTAAACACTAAATATAGCATAAATTACCTCAATATTGCAGCTTGCTTCTTCAAGCGCTTGCAGTAACGTGGCGTGCGCTTGATTCAGCGCTTCAAGCACGCCCTCCGACACGCCTTCTATGGACGAGGCGATGTGGTTTGTGCCTGCAAGAAAAAAACATTAACATTAGAGACGAAAAATGAATGCTAGCACAGTACGATATAATTTTCGCGCAATCAGGCGGTTAATTCTCGGGAATCTCGCATTCAACTCATCTCGAAGCAAAAAATCTCATTTTGCGGCAAATGTCACATCTCCTAATCTCACTAAGTCATCCTCGACATAAGGCACGAGATTTCTGCGAGATGTTTGCCTTTTTCGCTAGACATGACCCAAGTGGTCGGGAGCAGTCGAGATCGAAATGACATGCGATTTTTCCTTCGAGATGTGTCGAATGCGAGATTTCCGAGAATAAGCCCCCTGTCCGTTTCAGGACGAGTGGTTGACGGTCGGACTTACAGGAGTTACAGAAATGTTTGACAGCTTTTATCCACTTATCACTAATGTAGTCAAACCGTGTCCGAACTTATGAGCCCACGAGTAACGCCCATGATAGACTTGCTTTTACCATCAAAATGTTATCAGGGTTCATAGTGATAATTATCATTGATAATTATCTTTGATAATTACCCAGATAATTATCAAGATAAATCTAGGTTGATAAGTATCTTGATAAGTATAATCGAAAATATTTGTCACTGGCCTCACCACTTCGAGCCCACACATCCCTATCCAATATCAGTTAACAAAGGATTGCTAGGTTTATATCTGTTTGATAATTATCGGATAATTATAATGATAATTATCGGATAATTATCATGATAATTATCGTGATAATTATCAAAGGACATATTTATCTTGATAATTTCAAATCCTGCTTATCAGTCGCGGTGGGCAGCCATGTTAGCTTTTGCAATTGCGATCGAATGAAAAAAATTTTACGCAAAAGAAATTATTAGTAATATTATTAGTATTCTATTAGTAAAAGTTATTTAGAGTTTTTTTTAAGAACTCGCCTTCATTTGTTCGTTGTGGAACCTTCACGCCGTCGTGAATTTGATCTGTGGTGTACGTTAGTGTTTTTTGGCGTCTGTTGTTCTGTGATCACACGAAGTGTTGGGTGTTCAGTTGCAATTGCGATCGAATGAAAAAAAATTTTACGCAAAAGAAATGAAGATAACGAGGAATTATTGATAGAGTTGTTTAGAATTAAATTAAGGGTTGTGCTATGTAGTTTTTATAAATTCGCAGTGATTCTGAGCACTGCACGGCCTTGGTGTCAGAAATGATGACGGCGAAAGGTTTGTTGATACATGCTCGGAGCACAAACTGGTCATCGGTGGCACCCTCTTTCCACATAAGACCGCTCACAAAGTCACGTGGTTTTCCCCAGACGGTGTTACGCGAAACCAGATAGACCATCTAGCAATCAGCCGCAGATGGAGATCATCCCTACTAGATGTCAGGAGCAAAACCGGAACAGATATTGGCAGTGATCACCACCTTGTCATGGCTGAATTAATAATAAAAATAGCACGAATCGCGAAGAAAAATCCACCTAGCCAAAGTTGTTTTGATGTTGTGAAGCTTCAAATTGCGCATCCAAAGAAAGGTTAAGACGTTTAGAGGAAGACTTCTTTGAAAGAACTGATGATAAGCACCGCGACTTCTTTCGTGTCGCGAAAAGAATTCGATGTGAAATATGTCGCAAAAGCTAACATGGCTGCCCACCGCGACTGATAAGCAGGATTTGAAATTATCAAGATAAATATGCCGTTTGATAATTATCACGATAATTATCATTGATAATTATCTTTGATAATTGGGTACGCAAAGTTTTTTGTTCGAAAGTCCGTTATTGGCTTAAACTTATCTTTAGACAATATTGAGAAACTAATTTCAATTATTTTTATTTTGGTCCAGTAGTTTTGTTTTTATGCGCTAAAATGTTTTGTTCCTATGACCGCCAAACGTATGCAGACCGTCGCGTGAAGGTCATAAAACCGTATCTTTGAAACGTTGTAAAATCCAAACTACTGAACCAAAATAAAAAATATTGAAATTGGTTTCTCAATATTGTCTAAAGATAAGATTAAGCCAATAACGGACTTTCGAACAAAAAACTTTGCGTACCGAATTGCCCAGATAATTATCAAGATAAATCTAGGTTGATAAGTATCTTGATAAGTATAATCGAAAATATTTGTCACTGGCCTCACCACTTCGAGCCCACACATCCCTATCCAATATCAGTTAACAAAGGATTGCTAGGTTTATATCTGTTTGATAATTATCGTGATAATTATCAAAGGGCATATTTATCTTGATAGGTAATTTCAAATCCTGCTTATCAGTCGCGGTGGGCAGCCATGTTAGCTTTTCCGACATATTTCACGTCGAATTCTTTTCGCGACACGATTCAAGTCGTGGTGCTTATCATCAGGTCTTCCAAAGAAGTCTTCCTCTAAACGTCTTAACCTTTCTTCAAGGAGCTGCGATCGAAAACCAACATCCTTACAGCCACCATAACGTCATAATATGACTTACCTTCGTCGAACTGTTGGCCATACTTGTCCACCTCCTTCCCGGACGTCTCAATTTCTCTCTCCTGGTCTTCCAAGGCCATTGTCTCGAAGGCCAAGTCTTCCTCCGTACACCTGACCTGCTCCTCGTGCCACGCCAGACGTCTGGACATCCTCTGTTGGAGCAGCTGCTTCTCCTCTTCGATCTCGGCCGTCTTCTTGGCTAATCTGTGACACAAGGCGAGTGTGTGAAAGGGGAGAGAAGAAAAATGGCATGATTGTATTTCTTACAAGAGTGGAACTGTATCAAAACTAAGAAAGAAATCATAATTTACAAAAGATAGTATTATAGCTCAAGACGGGCTTGAGAGATTTTTATGATATTTGATTTCTAGGAAAATATGGGGAAATTTTCCTTTATAGTTGAAAATCCCCAGACACGAAAATTGGGAATCCTCAAACGCGAAAATTGCCAATCCTCAGTCGCGATAATGGTCAATCCTAAGACGCGAAAATTGCCAATCCTCAGATGTGAAAACTGCCAATTCTCAGACGCGAAAATTGCCAATCTTTAGACGCGAAAATTGCCAATCCTCAGACGCCACAATTGCCAATCCTCAGACATGAAAATTGCCAATCCTAAAACGCAAAAATTGCCAATCCTCAGACGCGAAAATTGCCCGAGCTTTATCTTAACAATTTTAAACAAATTTTGTTTGTGTAAGTACGCAATCTTTTACAAACCGGGTCAGATTTCGCCTAGTTACCTTTTACTATTAACTTTTTTACTCACCTCTCCTCCAAAACCCTCGTTTGTTCAGCCACGTGCTTCGCCAGTCTCTCCTCAAAGCTCCTCCGCTCTTCCTCCACCCACTGTCTTAGTCGCTCGCTCGTTTCCTCTCTTTCACGCTCTACGTCGCTCAGTTGCTTCGATATGCGTTCCATTTGTAGAGAGCTCTCTTCGGCGATTTCCTGGGGAGTGAGAAAGAAATTAGTCTTTGGAAAAGTGTTGACAGCACCAAAATAAATCCCATTGAATCTGCATTACGTATAAAATCAACTTGTCCCCATTGAAACAAATGGTAGCAGCAATAGAACAATACGAAACATAATTTCGATCATACGTCTATATTCGAATGTCAACCTTATAGCATTAGTGTACAGTTTTCTTAAATTGCATTGACTACGAGCAAGTAAGTGCCCAGAGAGAATTTGGGCACTTAATGTTCCAGATACGTTTTAAGAGTTGGCGCTTTATCTCGCTTTCTCGTTGGAATGGGTAATTAGGTCGCGCATGTAGGCGCTGTCAGGAGAAACTACGTAAATGTGAATGTGTGAGTGGCAGCGAACCGACCGGCATTTCCCCACAATTCGTCTCATTCTGGATCTAGCGTGAGTGAAGGCGCTACTGGACGCTGCATAAATCATCTCATTACATAGATGCAAAGCCCTTAGTTGTATGTAGTGTGTAGTGTTGGTGAACAGACCTCTCTACAAGCCCTCAGAGCGTCGCCCCGCCTGTCTCTACCAGCTGTCCTGCCGCCGGCTCGCTTCCTAGCCGCGTCCAACCTCGAATGTAGACCCTCGCGCCACCAACACACCAGGCTGGTGTGGGACGCACGCAGCGCCGCTATGTGCTGGCTACTGTTGGTTAGCTGGGAAAGTACAAAAAGAACGGTTAAAACGTTTTCCCTGCTATCTTCTTCTTCTTCGTCGTTACGCTCTTGTTAGAGCGGTCGTGGTCCACATGCAGTCCTATCAGTGGCTGATGTTGCGCGCCTTACGATGCCACGCCATTTATCTCGGTCAATACGAGGACGACTAAGCTGTCAGGATGGTATAGGTGCTGGGCAAGCCTACTCCATCTAAAACAATGTCCCAGGCACTGCAGCGCCGAGTCGTCTTTTCACCCATCTAGTGTGAGTGAAGGTGCCACTGGATGCTGTATAAATCATCTCATTGCGTAGATGCAAAGGCCTTAGTTTTTTTAATCTCGATCAGAGGTTGCCTGGGTGCATTCATACAATGTTTTCCCCACAGTGGTCGTGATTGGGTCAGTCCATCGTATCGGTGGGTTTCCCCGAGTTTAGTGCCTTCCACCCTTCTCTGCATTGCAATGCCCTCATTGGAGTTGTTGCCTGTCGTCGTCTTCCCTGCTATGGGACATCGCAAAACAGCCTTGTAGGTACAGTTATATTCTATTTTTTTATCCACTGTGAAGTGGTGTAAGATCAGGGGCCTGAGTCTGTAACGCAACGGTGCCAAAATGGGCTCTAGATTGACGGCTTCAATTACGATTTAACAATGCCGACGGCCCTTTTAATGTTTTTGTAGTACAGCAAAGAATATTCTGATTCTAATTTCAGAGGATTAGTTCGCTGGTTGTAGTAGAAAAACGAGGAAACCCCGTTTTTGTCCTTTTACTGGGACGCCATCGACACGCCATTGCGTTACAGACTTTTCCTCCGAGAATTTACGAATGCGAGATTCCCGAGAATTCGCCCCCTGTTGTGTCGTGCTATGTAACTCTGATGAAGCAACAAGATGACATTGAAACTGTCGAACATAGATGCTTACCCAGGTCCTCAGATAGTGTTCCATGCGCCCCCTTCCGCTCGCGTCTTCACTGTTCGCTCTCTGCACCACTTCTGCGGCGGTTTGCGTCAAAGTGCGCATGAGTTGGTGCGCTCTGGCGGTGCGCTGACGCATGGATGTGTGGAGTTGTGCGCGTTGGTCGTCTGTTTGGTTAGAGAGTGCCGATTGGGTGGTAGCCGTCAAGGTTTTGATCTGAAATATTGAAAACATTTATTTCGGAATATTAATAATTCCATGGATTAAAAACTAAAAAACAGATAGAAAAAATAAATAAAAACATTACAATTAAAAAGTAATGCTATAATCTTAATTCATAAATATTAAAATCATAAAATAATCAATTAAAAAAGGGAGAAAAATGTAATTAGTTAATTTACAGCAGCAGTATTTAATCTTTTACTTTAATGGCTAGTAGAGTCTAGTGAAAGTATATGCAGGAATGTTAATAAATATATATGTCCCTGGCTCTGCAGCACCGAGTGGTCTCTTCACCCATCTAGTGTAAGTGAAGGTGCCACTGGACGCTGTATAAATCATCTCATTACGTAGATGCAAAGGCCTTAGACCTTAATAAATATGCGTGAATCAGTATAATTTTGATTCATTATAAAATGTGAATTCACGACTAAAACGAAGATAAGAATGTTAACTTACTTCAGCCATAGCTTCGTCAAGTTTTTGCATCAATTGTTGAATAGTGTCCTTGTTTTGTTTGTGGCACTGAATACTTTCAGTGCAGTGTCCCTCTGGAAATAAGATAAAAGGTTGTAAAACAAATAATTCTAAAATAACCGCTATGGTGATAGAATCGGTATGCGTGCTGGGCAAGCCTAGCCTTCGCCAGATACAAAGATAAAGGCTCCCCCACAAAGGCGCGTTATTGCGTTTGCGTTCCTGCGATATCTGTTATCAGTACATTTTGTATTAGGAACGTGGCGAGCGTTCTTGCCGCAGCAGTGTGTAACTCCATGGCCATCCTAATACAAAATGTACTGAAAACAGATATTGCAATAACGCAAACGCAATAACGCAAACGAAATAACCCAAACGCAATAACGCAAACGCAATAACGCACCTGTGTGGGGGAGCCTATAAAGCGGAGCTGACGCCCTTCGCATGAAGAATTGAGACATGAAAAGAGATAAAGAAGAAGGTACGTACATACTCGTACCAACACCAGAATAAAGTCCAGCGAGCGCATTCGATAGTTACTCAGTGCAGGTGTTTAGAGCTTGCAGCGTGCGGGCGCGTTGTTCGGCGCATTCCGAGCGGTATGTCACTCTTTTAGCACACCAATAGCGCTCTAATAACACTTTTATAACTCCCTAAATATAGCACTTTTATAGCTCCCTAATAGCACTTTTATAGCTCCCTAAAAGCACTTTGGTAGCTCTCTAATGACAATTATTTGTTAAATGAAATTTAAATTTTAGTTAACTGTTCAAATCGCGGTTATTTTTAGGAAAAATTACCTTCTTTATTCCGACGTTCCGGCTGCGGTTATATTGTATCTTTGTAGAACGGGTTAGTGCTTCAGAAAAAATGTAACAGTTGCTTCAGAATGAGTGTAAATAAGCGGTACGTACCAACACCAGTGTAAAGTCCAGTGAGCGCGCTCGATAGTTTCTCAGTGCAGGTGCTGAGAGCTTGCAACGTGCACAAGCGTTGTTCGGCGCATTCCGAGCGGTATGTCTGGGTCACCTGCAGGTTCGTTGCCTCCACCATCCTGTAAAGATACAATCATGTAGATGGGACCACGGACGAATGTTGGGTACAGATGTTTTATCTCACGAAAGCGGATGAGCCTTGTGTGTACATGCACATTATCTTTGCATGCGTAAGCTCGGTTTCGGTCGAGCGCCGGCCGAGTCACTAGTGTTACTCAGTTCTCGCCAAAATTATCCAGAACTACAAGTATGGCTCAACCGCTTTCGGGAGATAAAACAACTGTACCTGGCGAGGCGGGAAGACGGCAGGTGGACTAGGGGCCTGTCTTAGTTAGTCTGTAACGTAATGGTGCCAAAATGGGATCCCAGTTGGCGGCGTTAATTATTTTACGATTTATTAATGCTGCCAGTCCTTTTAATGTTTTGGTAGTATATTCTAAATCTAATTCTTTATAAAAGATGAAACCCCGGTTTTAGACTCGCGCGTTTGTATCAGCTTGTCGCGCCACTAGATGGCGTTGTTCTTGTACTGTAGTACCGGTACTGCTGTCCTGAGTGTCTAACAGCGTAGCACCATGCAAGACCAGCTAACCAAGATCATACAAGTGCCTAGCCGCGCAGCGCTATAAGAAACCAAGTAACAAAACCTCTAGAAACGTTAGATTCAATGTAAATCACTATAGTACACAAGACAGCACGTCGACCCTTACACGCTAGCACTCTACTCGGTTACGTTACGGGCGACTTTTCAACTAAAGTGTACAGTCTGACGTGCTGTCGTGTGTACATAAGTCCCAGCCCTTACCGTCTCCTGTCCACAGTATTGTGTAGTCGCCCCGCGTGTCCCGCAGCCGTATCAGCCGCGTCTAACAGTCTCCGTGCCTGCGCGCCTAGTCGCGCCTCTGTCTCAGCTTGTCGCGCCACTAGATGGCGTTGCTCCTCGCATTGGATGCGCGTGCTTTGGAGCGCCTGTGGAGCGAACAAAGGTGGTGGTTTGACATTGTTCCCGAGTTTGCACGAGCGAGCGCTGAAAATAGAAGAAATCGCGAAGACCGCCATTTGTACTTTTATTCTACACCTCTTGAACTAATATATTGTAAAATGATTTCTTTTGTACAATAAAGAGTAGTTACTTACTTACTTTCTATTAGTCTACAGTTCGAGGTTTTAACCGATGAAGAAGCGCCTAGGTTGATTATAAATACAATAAAATATTTTCTTTTCAGATTACTACTACAATATCATTAAAACATTATAAAATCCATAGAAAAAATAATTAAATGAGGTAAAAGTTTAAATTATAATCAAATTATAGAGATAGAAGGAAAGAGAGGTAGAGGAAGGTTACGGAGAAGCTATATTGACCTAATCAAAGAAAATGTGGATGTCGTGACGTACCAGGCTGCGAAGGAACTGGCCTGTGATCGAAGTGCATGGAGAATGCTGCACCGACAAGAGGATAACTCTTAAATAAAATGATGATGATATAGAGTAAAATTAAATTGCATGTGTGAGTGAAGATGCCACTGGACGCTGTATAAATCATCTCATTACGTAGATGCAAAGGCCTTAGACTTACATTGCTGGCGTCCACGAGTCGTGCCTTGGTAACATCTGCATCCGTCGTCCATGGATGCGGACGGCGAGGGACCGTGAGAGGTGGCGTGAGGGGGAAAAGGCCTGTACCTAGCAGTGGGCAGAGGTTGTCTGATGAGGATGAGTGTTTGACTTACATTGCTGGTGTTCGCGAGCCGTCCCTTGGTAACATCGAGCTGCAAGAGCACCTTTCTCCAGGCGTTTACATAGGAAACCCTCAAGCAAGACGCTTCTAGGTTCTTCTAGGCCGTAGATTCTAGGTTTTAGGCGCTAATGACGCTACTACAAGGACTGAGATATTATTATGTCACTTTTTAATACAGTTGCTCAATAAGTGGCGTATTGCAGGGACGTATAGCGTTTCCCAATTGTCAAAATAATGTCTATTAAAAAGAAAAACCAACCATGAAGTTTTTACTAAAAAAAATCATAGAAGTTTTTATGATTCATGCAAATACGTATATTTCTAAAAAGAAGCTACTAATTTGTTTCAATATCAGATTTAATGATTTGATTGAATGAGTTTGGTTAGGTTTCATTTCATTTCATCTCATTAAATTTCATTTTAATTTAATTTCAATAAAAAACTTCTACTGAAGACTTGGCTGTATGGGCATAGTTCCCTTTGCTTACCAGAATGGGTGAAGAAAAAAAAAACTCGGCTTTTTTTCAGAAATTTTCTTTGCGCATTTAGTTGTTTGTTCCATAAAATGAGTAATTGAGTTTATTGTGTTTTTATTATTTTATTAAATTGTTTCATTTTTTCGCAACTGTATTAAAAATAGTCGTTCAGTACACGTGCGGAACCGTCATTGCAACTTGTTCCGACTGTCAACCCTCGCCTTCGGCTGCGCCTCGGCTCGGTAGCCATTTGTCGGAACTCTTTGCAATGACAGCCTTTCCACACTCGTAATGAAATATACTATTTTAACACGTAAACTTTCGTAAGCACTGCACATTTTGTATTTTGTAAACGGTTAAACTTACTTGTATTATGTCGGTGTAGCCGACTAGTTTCGGTTCTCATTCGGAGACCTTATGATGTGACCTTCGTTTTTCACAACCGGAACGAAGAAGTGTCGTACAAAATTATGACATTTCAACATGGCAGCCGACAAATGGACAGCTAAAAATAACAATTTCATTTTTTTAGACTTACATTGTTGGTGTTAGCGAGCCGTCCCTTGGTGAGGTCTAGTTGCTGCGAGGTGGCCTCTAACTGGTGCTGCTTGTGTTGCAGCTGCGCGCTCAGCTCCGTGAAGAGAGCGTCGGCCTGCTCGCGCTTCTCCTCCACCGCTCGCTTGGCGAGGAGTAGCTCCTGGATCTCCTTCCGTTGCTCCTCCTGCTTGAGGGTTATCTCGGCGAAGGTCTCGCTCGCCAGGTAGACGCCTGGGGGAGAGGTTTTGGGGGTTAATCACTAAGGTCCACTTCACTTCGTTCGGGACTTGAACCCGCAACCTCTTGCATACCGTGTAGGCGCTCTACCAATTGAAATCAATTGAGTAATCTTTGTTACAAAGATTTTTTTTTATGATGGTGAAAAATTCGCTCGGGACAGAACTTGAACCCGCAACTTCTTGCATACCGTGCAGGCGTTCTACCAATTGAAATCAATTGTGTTAGGTTAAGCCCGTAATATCAATCACAGTTTAAACTCAGACCATAGATAAAACCTCGCATTTTGTAAGAAGAATAATCGACCAATAAGACGCACAACTTCTATGGCGTGAATCGATTGCATTCTTAAGTTATAGGATCTGGAATCCAAACCTTAGGTCCTAAAAATAGTTAAGCCTCGCGTTGAGAAATCGCAGGAGAGTTTTTAGCAAAAACACATGAAGGCTAAGGGGAAAGAAGGGTCATAGTCAGTATTTTTCATAATTAAAGCTAACAACGCCTTTTTTTGAAGAACGTTATTGACAATGATCTTTTCTTAAAGAATCCTGTTTTTTTATACGGACTTTCTGAAGACAGTGATCATTCTTTTGCGTTTCTGTTTTCACTATACCATAGAACACCAATTTCATTACTAGATGGCGTTATTAGCTTTAATTATGAAAAATACTGACTATGACCCTTCTTTCCCCTTAGCCTTCACATCCAAAAAGAAGATTTTTTTTTTCATTGGCGTCGCTAGTTGTGCGTCCTTTTGTGCCTTAAAACAGCTCACCATTCTTGTCCCTTGCAGCTTGCAGGTCCCGCTTCAGCCGATCGATTTCCTCCGCGTACTCTTTTAGTATCGCCTTCTTCGTCATCTTCTGGTTCACTTCCGGCTTGTTCTGGATGTTCTTAGCTCTGTTAGCGTACTCGAGGGTCGACATGGTCTCCTCCAGGTCCTTGTGTCCCGGGGACACTGTCGCGATGATGGACGTCTTGGTGCGACCGCCGAGCGACTCCTGGAGGATCCGGGTCAGCTTGGACTCTCTGGTGGGGAGAGATGAAGAATATGAATACACTGGTGAAACAAGAAAGAAAGAAAGAAAGAAAAAGACATTTATTACAAACAGACACACCTTAGGTACATAAAGGCCCGGTTTCTGAATTGAGAATTTCACTAACCAAATGCTTAAGTACCGTCCTGTCTTTGCAGATGTCACACAAGAGAATGTGACAGAGCGATACTTAAGCATTTGGTTAGTGAAATTCTCAATTCAGAAACCGGGCCACAGTAAAACAAACAAACTAAAAAAAACATGTGATCAGGGGCCTGAGCCTGTAACGCAATGGTGCCAAAATGGGCTACCGGTTGATTCTTAATGCTGTCGGTCCTTTTAATGGTTTTGTAAAGAATATTCTGATTCTAATTCTAGTGAATTATTTCGCTGATTGTATGAGAAAAACGAGGAAATCCCTGTTTTGTCCTTCTGCTGTGGGACGCCATCAATACGCCATTTTCTAATGCCTAATCGGCTACGTAATGTACACCGAATTGTCGTAATTATTTATATTGTCATTGCCAGTTTTATGAAATGGCCCGATGGTGCGGCCACCGAAAGTGGCGTTGTTCGAAAGCTGGATAAAAATGTTTGTCGAGGCGTCGTGAAAGTAAAAGCTCTTTTTACAGATATAGCATAAAGTAAAAAAAACTGAATGTAAGACAGTTATTTTAGCCTGCTATCTCACCTATAAGGGATGTGCGGGTGACGCTCAACTAGGGCAGTGATGACGCGGCCAAGTGTCAGTAGTGACTGGTTGATGTTGACACACTCGCGGGCTCGCTCGCGCTTGGCCGGGTTGTCTGAGCCTGCTTTGCTGTAACACAAAATGTTTATTGCCATTTTTTTTAGGGACAGTATACATTTTGCTGACCACCACACTAGGCATGGCCTGTCTCGTGGGGTTAACATAGGGACTATACGCTGAAACAATACTCCATCTAAAAGAATGCCCCAGGCACTGCAGCGCCGAGTGGTCTCTTCACCCATCTAGTGTGAGTGAAGGTACCACAGGGACGCTGCATAAATCATCTCATTACGTAGAGGTAGATGCAAAGGCCTTTTTTTATACGCTGAATAGCGCTAACAGCTCCACCTAAAACAACGACCCCGCAATTTCTGAGTGGTCACTTCACTCAACTAGTTTTAGGGAAGGTGCCACTGGACACTTCTCTGTACGCCACCGTAATGTAATTGACCATGACCATTGGGGCACAGAGATCTCATCGCAATTTACTCAAAAAAATCGTAGGCCTCTCTGCATTTTTTCTAACAAATCTAACATAGTCGACGCCAGAAATAAGGGAGAAAGCACTTACCTGATATTCTCCGAGCCGGCCAGGTCCACCAGGTTCAGTTTCCCGATCTTGACCAGCTCCTCCCCCTCGGGACTGTTCTCCTTCATGTGGACCACGATCGTGAACACCGTGTGAGAGCGGCTAGGAACAAAGATATACAGGGTGTTGTTGATTGTTGTTGAGTAACGCTTACTAACAGAGGTTTGCTCCAGGGGATGAGAAAAAACGTTGAAGTAATGAAGACCATCAAAAAACGCAAACTTGAGTACTTTGGCCATATAATCCGCAATACCCAATATGGACTCCTTCAACTAATCATCCAAGGGAAGATACCAGGCAGGAGGAGACCTGGAAGACCCAAGATATCATGGCTTAAGAACTTACGCCATTGGTACCAACAATCCACGAGCTCCTTGTTCCGAATAGCCAATTCGGAAGGCAAAGTTTTTTGTTCGAAAGTCCGTTATTGGCTTAATCTTATCTTTAGACAATATTGAGAAACTAATTTCAATATTTTTTATTTTGGTTCAGTAGTTTGGATTTTACAACGTTTCAAAGATACGGTTTTATGACGTCACGCGACGGTCTGCATACTGTTGGCGGTCATAGGAACAAAACATTTTAGCGCATAAAAACAAAACTACAGGACCAAAAAAAAAATATTGAAATTAGTTTCTCAATATTGTCTAAAGATAAGATTAAGCCAATAACGGACTTTCGAACTTTGCCTTCCGAATTGATTGCCAACCTCCGACAGGAGGGAGACGGCACTACAAGAAGAAGAACGCTTACTAAAAATACGTTTTTTTTTCTTAAATTTTTTTGATGGACAAATTACCTTGTTCAAGTTGTTCTATAATAACCGCGACGTTCGGACACCCCCGCCTTCTCAAAGAGCGCGCGCGATGTGGCGATTTGGCACTCTACTCGGTGACGTTACGGCGTTTACGACGTTTACGACAAAGTGAAATAAAGCAAGATGGAGGAAATACCGTACACCGGCTAAACAAAATAGGCATCTCAACTTCTACCTGCATTACACTACATCTAACAACCAACGACAATAAAGTTTGAATATGGTTCCTCCGCCAAACAAGCAACCAAATATGTATATGTATCGTAAAGAGAGGAAACATAATCAAAACAAAATAAAAGTACAAGAAATAGGTTTTACTTTGAAACAAAGAGGTACATCTAACTTTTAATATTCGTCTCATTACGATACATACTTCGTTGGTTCTATACAAAAACTGGTCCATGAGGTACCCAGCCTAAAGAAACGACAAAAATAAGTAATTAATGACAGAGGTTTAAGACTTTTTTGTGGCCTCTACCTGTATCCTATCTGTTCCTTCGAGAAGTTGAACTCAAGGAAAAGAAAGCCGCGAATTGTCGAGTCTTCATAGTAAAGGTGCGATGCCACCAGACGACTGCAGAATTCGCCGCGTTTGCGCGGGCGCGACGTACTATGATCCTAACTACTATAGACATAAGGCACAATTAGGATTGCGATTTGTCTGAGAAATAAGGGTATTACTGTGCGTAATAATGTCATGCTGAAAATCAGTGCTTTGCTCTCGGGCAAATACCGTGCACTGAGGCACAAAGGCTACCAAAATTGTATTTTTCTATAAGTTTTATTGAGGTAGTTACTTATGTTTGTGCCTATTATTTACTATGTATTTGTTTCATAATCAATGTTGTGTGCATATTATGCAATTAAACGTCTTATCTATCTATCTAATAAAGTCTTGAGTTCATTGAAAATATACGAAGTATTTTATAGGGAAACGGTACCTGGATTGAGCATTCATCAGAGTGGAGGCGACTCTCTTTCGCTCTTGTCCTTGCGCCATTATCTTGTACACTTCCCTCTTGTTGTATACCTGAAAAAGAAATACGTATTGAAATACTAATCGCATGTAAAAAGAAGACTGTGGTAGCTTGGGTGTAGAATGTTTGGCGAGGTCCCAGGTTCAAATTCTAGCATGTTGTGTAAGTTAGCGTGAAGGAAAACACCGTGAGGAAAACCTTAGCGCGAGGCATATTAGTTTCAACGCGATAACTACTCAATTCAAATTTTTAAATAACATCTCCCTTTTTACTTCAAATTAGCATATCTCATAAGTGGATGAACCGATTTTGATAAAACATATCTAAGAACACTCGCTAGAAAATCTGCTATTAAACAAAAAAAAAACTGCTACCAAAACACAAACTGTGACAACAAAGTCTCACCGTGATTTCCTCCAGCCCGTTGACAATATTGGACCCCTTCCTCGTCACATCCTCGTAGATCCTCAGCTTCGAGTTGTCCTCGGATGAGGACAGCAGGTCGAACAGCTCTTCGTTGTAAAGCTCTAGGTAGGACACGCGGACCGTGTACTCTGTGTTCGATAGTCTCAACTCGTCGAAGAGTTGGCTGAGCGCGCGCGGTATGATTCCGGCTAGAGGGTCCTGGGAAAAAGAAGGTTGAACATGTTTATACGTTGTTTGTATGAAGAGACTAAGGCCCGGTTTCTGAGTTGAGAATTTTGGTAAGCAAATGGGTAAGTATCGTCCCGTCTCTGCAGATTTCTCACAAAAGAGCGTGACAGAGCGATACATAAGTATGTGCTTAGTAAAATTCTCAACTCAGAAACCGGGCCTATGGGTGGTATTCTAGAACGATACTTAAACTGAGTTTAAACAGAGTTCAGACTGTCGATAAAACAGTGCATGTTTTGATATGAAGGGAGGGATATTAAAATCGAAACATGCACTGTTTTATCGACAGTCGACACTACTAAACTCTACTTAAACTGTGTTTAAACAGAGTTCATGGCGCTTTCTAGTTTGAACTGAGTTTAAACAGAGTTTAAGTAGCGTTCTAGAATACCACCCTAAGTGTTGTGGATCGGAACCACGCTCTGCTACCATAAAGGAGTTTTGAGTTTGTTTTGTGGACTAATGAGCCGTTTCCAGCACAAATTCACAAAGCATTTCATAGATGGCGCCTACAGGCGTGGCCATAGAAGAACCGGAACAGAATACGGCTGTCAAAATTAATCTGTGCTAAGCTAAATTTGACAGCCGGATTCCGGTTCTTCTATGGCCACGCTTGTAGGCGCCATCTATGAAATGTGAATTTGTGCTGAAAACGGCTCATTATAAAAGAGAAAATCGGTTCGTCTTTTATATTGTGACTTAGTTTGACTACAGATATGAACATAGATTATTGTAAGAGTTTAGAGTTTGGGTTGAGTTCATAAATCTTCGGGATCAGCTAGAAACCGATCTCAAATGTAAAACATCTTTGTATGGACCAAAATGTCTGAAATAAATGTTTTGTATCCTCTAAAATATCCACAGTAAAACAAACTTTTTTAAATGTAAAAAAAAAGATTGATAATTTCAATAAGGGCTATTTTCGAGTGTTCTGACACTCAAAGGTTGAATGGATTTCTTAGATAATATAGGCGCAGGCGGCCCGATACTTTGACAAACATATCGCTTTACGTGGTGAAATGAAGCAAGACAGCGCGAGTCGACCGTCGAAAACGCTAATCGACATTTGGTGCCGACAGGCCTAAATATAATGTTGAGATCAAAACCTAAACAATAAAATTAGTTGATTTCAATAAAATTGCAACAACTCACATTCTGCCAGTTGGTGCCTTCGCCGGTGTGCTCCCCGACCATGGTGTGTGTCTTGCCCGTGCCAGTCTGCCCATAGGCAAACACCGTGCAGTTGTACCCGCATAGCACCTCCTCTATCAGCGGACTCACTACGTCTTGGTATATCTCCAACTGGAAGGTTTATTTCATTATTAGAAAAATTCCGCCATTGCATGGTTTGTACATAGATAAGACAAAAATAATATTCAACATCCAAAATACTGAAAATCCAAAATAATGTTCTTACCATCGTAATTAAAAAGTATCGAGCTATGAAAAAAGTTGTAGACCAAAAGTTGTTGGAAACCACATAGGCAGATATTTTTTCCAAATTTTAATCAACCTATATCAAGGAAAAGGGTTCTTAACTTGATGCATAATAATGTTCATTTCTTAGCACACTATCCGGTAAAAATAAAAAGTTATAAGTATCCACTTTTTGTTTTTTCTAAAGCACTAACCCATGCTAGGGAATATTTTAAACATTTATAAATGTTTAAAATATGTATAAGTATCCAGTTATTTACCTGCGTAGCATGCGGCCCGAAAGCTCTGTCAAAGGTGAACTTCTTAGTGTGGGAGGTCTGCTGCGACTGCCGCACCACCACCTCGCGGTTGTTCACCACCTCTACCACACCGAGGGACTTAATGTCACGCTCTCGCTGGTTCAACGGTCTGGGGGATGGTACGTAAGTGTTAGATAAGATAAAGATAAAAAATATTTATTTAAAAACCACATAAATAAAATTATACAGTATGTACAGTTTCAGTGATTGTAATAATGGTAAGAGTGCTAGATGCGCTAGATTTACAACTGTGTTGTGGAGGCATTTAGTAGGGTGTGAAACATTTAGTAGGGGTGAGAAACATTTAGTAGGGGTGAGAAAAGGTAAATATAGTGGCAGTGGCGGATCCAGGATTTTGGTTTGGGGGGGGCTTGAACCCAATGAGCGTAGGTTTTCAAGATTACAAAATTTATTTTTATAGAGGGTCTCAGATGCTTTTGGGGGGGGGGGGGGGGCTTGAGCCCCTTAGCACCCCCTAAATCCGCTAATGTATAGTGGTAAAAAAAGTTGACATTTGAATCTATGCAATGAGATGATTTATGCGGAATAGTGTACACTGTACAGTGGCATTTTGGATGTTATTTTAATGTAAGACTGGGTATGAAGATGGGTTGTCGGTTAGTGAGATGTTGAAGCTGAAATTGGGGTTGTTGTATCAAACAAACATTGTGCATTTGTGCGTGAGTTTAGTAATAATTCTCGAATTGTTTGGTGGCCAAAGTGGTAATTTGAAAACAAGGTATAAAACTGGTATAATTGGCATGGTGGACAATGGATATTATGTCACAAGGCATGCATTTAGAGATATACCATGAATAATATACATGAAGAGGCAGTTATAAGCCAAAATATTACCTGAGCCTCACGAATACTTGGATATTCTGATTTTTGTCTTTCCTTCCACCCTTTTCAGACGTCATTTTGACGACACGCACATAAAATGTCTCACGATTGTATTTATTCACACTTCTCTTATATATCACTGCTAAAATTACACAAATATTCGTAAAATCTTCAACAAGCGCGTCAACAAAAATTCCGTTGAACTGAATTTTCAAACAAAATTCAAATTTCGTATGGGAGGGTTGCTAGTGAAAAAAAACGAAAGCTCAGACTACACGAACAAATTCGTAGTGATGTCCCTCTTTCACAGAGAATGAAAACCTCAAAAACCACTCGAAAACCCCTTCTGTAATCTGTGGCAACAAGAAGAAAAAAAATATTTGACAACTGCGAAGCGAAGGCTTTTGTTTGCCAAAATTTTCTCAACAAATAATTAGAAAAATCCTTCCAAAACCATTCTCAAATGTAGTATTTAGTGGTTCCTGTAACTACAAAACTCTATTCCGAACTTTGCGCGTATGTCTAGTGCACTAACACCAGACATGACGGAGACGCGTCGTATGCAGTTACATCTGGGCAAATGTATAGAAGATTTGGACAAAATGCACAATGATCCCGACCTAAAATCCAAAAAAACCAAACTGTAAGCATTACCAACACTTGATCCACCCACCCCTATAAAAATCCTTCCGAAAAACGAACTCAAGCGAGTATTTTCTTTACTGTTTTTGTAGGTTATGCAAAACGGCCCAAAAATTGTTCGAGAGTGCACAGCAAGCGCGTGAAAAGGGGGATGAAGAGACCGCCTATGTGCACTTCATGCGCTACTTGCGCGTCATCGCGTTTATCAGCAAGGATCAGGACTACCAGCGTGACAAGAAGTACTTTTTGGACATGATCGGTCCAAAAAATCCCAATATTGCTATGGATGCAGCTGAAAAGCTAAAGAATAGTCTGATTGATAGGTGAGTTCTTAAGTAGACTTTACATCAAGGTCAAAGTAGGTCTGCTTCTTTGGCTTTTTTTATTTAGAAAAGCATAATTTACAGCAAAATTATACTATGAGTTTCTGTTAGATTACAAAATAAGCTCATCAGTAGTCGAGTTGCGAATACCTTTACCGTCATGAATACGAATACGAATCTGTTACATTAGTCCAGTGTTTTTCAACCTTTTTCATGACCCGCTTACAGCGGAAAAACCTTTTTGCGGCCCCCTACGAAGGTTTTGTCAGTTAAGTACACCTTTAGGCCATAATTGCAACTCCCGAAGACCCTGCCAAAGAAGCTTCGCGGTCCCCTAAAGAAGCTTCTCGAAGGTAGCAGGGCAACAGACCCATCAGTTGAAAAACACTGGATTTGTCAAATGGCACCGCCGAGTAAAATTCTGATGGATAGTATTGTATGGGTTAACTAAAGTAGCGTGGCAGGAAATGCAAAATTTTTACAGTTAATTAAATTTTTAAGTTGAACTGAGCAACTGCTTTAGGTGAATCTAAAAAATAAACAGGCCTGACTAAATATCTTACTTGCCCAACTTAAAACAAAATGACTGGAGTCTTCGCTTAAAGACTTTTATAGACACAAATAGTGATATGATAAAGATTTGATACATTCTGAAGGTTATCAAAACAAGTTGATTGACTCCTATTTCATGTTTTGGTCCAATGACAACAGAGATGTGATTTGATGTAGATTAGCCCAGAGTTATCATATCGAAATGAAAGTACTATGCTACCCATTGACGAGGCTTCCAAATGGAATGCATCCTGGCGAATGATGGTAACTACACAACTACACAAAGGAAAAGTTTTTAGGGATCAAGCACATTTTTGCTACAAATAAATTTTCTGCCATCTACATATATCGGCTGTCATCTGGAAATGTCACGATATTGTAATAGTTTGCTAAACTACGGTATCTCATCTCCTCATCGACACTATATTGGTAGCGCTGACTCGTTTCCCCTCAGAGCCAGAGTTTTTTTCTGAAAAGGAGTTTTCCATACAAAATAAATTTTGATCGCTAGACAGTTTTCATGAGTAGGTATATTCAATTAATTCAACTTCCAGGTACAATAAAGAGTCTAAAACCAAGCGTCTGAATGACATAAAGGACAACGAACTGATCAAGCAGAAGATTGATGAAAACCGGAAGAATGCTATTGAGAGTTTATCTCTGCATACTGAGCTGCCTTTCACGCTACCTGGTTTGTACTATTTCTAAAGCGTTTTTGCTAATGAGTCTAGTTGGTTGAGGTTTTCACTCTTTTTTGTTAGATGAATTCTTCCAATATTCCTCGTAAATGCGTATTTAAAAGCGGCTTTGAAAGCAGTCTGCAGAACAAAATATACAGCTTTACCACAAAAACAAAAAGAAAATTGTAGATTTTTTGTACTTACTGTAGCGAAAGTAGATTCATATATACGTTAGTGACGAATATACAGCTTTGAGAAAGGAAAATGGGAGATAATAAACATCGATTTTGCAGTTCAACCTGAGCTGCCATTTACTTCTCTCTTGACGTGTTTCGAAACTCCAATTTACTGTTTTGTCACATTACTTCGCAATCCCTTGTGTGTCTGTCTAAACAGTTAAATAAAAACGTTAATACATCCCAGGCCTAGACGAAGTGACCATTAAGACGGACCTGCTGTACACAATCCTGAAGAGCAACAAGCTGAAGGTGATGATACTGGACGCGCGGCCCGGCAAGGACTTTGTGGAGTCACACATCAACCACTCGGCCTGCATCAGTGTGCCCGAGGAGAGCATCGCGCCCGGGTGAGTCTCCACACAATACTCTCTAGCATTGGCGGATCCAGGATTTTGTTTTGGGGGGGACTTAAACCCAAGATTTCGGTTTGGGGGGGGGCTTGAACCCGCGTAGGTTTTCAAGATAAAAAAGTAAACAACATTTATTTTGATAGAGGGTCTCAGATGCTTTTGGGGCTTGAGCCCCTTAGGGCATTAGCCTGTAAAGCAATGGTGCCAAAATGGGCTTCCGGTTGACGGCTTCAATTACGATTTATTAATGCTGTCGGTGCTGACAGTGTCGATCCTTTTAATGTTTTTGTAGTACAGCAAAGAATATTAAGATTCTAATTCTAGAGGATTAGTTCGCTGGTTGTAAGAGAACAACGAGAAAATCCCGGTTTTGTCCTTATACCTGGGACCCCATCGACACGCCATTGCGTTACAGGCTAAGGCCCCTGAACGCGTGGTCCGGCAAGGACTTCGTGGAGTCACAGATCAAACACTGGGCCTGCATCTCACTCCACTCAACATTAAAATCCACACACATCAACCACTCAGAAAAAAGTTGTCCGCGCGGATGAAGTCTGCAAAAGCTAGTAGGAAATAATAATTCATTATATAACCACAAACCACATTGACCAATTCATTGTGCGCGTCATGCGCTTTCCTGTGAAGATAACTCATACCACGCTGAGTCATCAAAAAGCTGGGATTCCCCGTATCACCTAAACCTAAGCCACATCAGGGGCCTGAGTCTGTAACGCAAGTGGATAACCCAATAGACATACAGCCATCAAGTGTGCTATCCTCGCATTTTGCTAACCATACTGTTATTCATTTTACAGCCAATCAGCTCATGTGCTCGAGCAGAACCTGCCTGCAGCCTCCAAGCCAGTGTGGGCAGAGCGAGCTTCCATGGAGCTGATAGTGATGCTGGACTGGTCTTCCACCACCGTCATACCGGGGAACACACTCTTCCTCTTGAAGACTATCCTGCTCAAGGTACAAACTATGCTGCTCAAGGTACAAACTTTCCTGTTCAAGGTAAAAACTATCGTGCTCAAGGTACAAACTGTTTTGCTCAAGGTACAAACTATCCTGATTAAGGTACGAACTATCTTGCTCAAGGTACAAACTGTCCGTTCAAGTTACAAACTATCCTGCTCAAGGTACAAACTGTTCTGCTCAAGTACAAACTTATAACCTTTTTTTGTCGGGGGTTAGAAATCTAATCTAATATTGAAGTGGAAAATCTGATTGTTTTCTTCGTTCCCAGTGGGACGTGAAAGTTCACTATGCGCGGCCGCCGCTCACGCTGTTCGGTGGATACGAAGACTGGCTGCTACGGTACCCCGCGCTCACTACCAACCCGCAAGTCACCCCTCCCAGCCAGAACGATGCGCTGGATGATATGCTGGGTGAGTGAGGACTTGGGGAGGAATATCTTTGATAATGAGAAACTTACACACTTTCCACACAAATATAAACACTTTCGTCGCAAACAATAAAAAACTCACCTTTTGTGGTCGTAAATTACACACTTGATGATGATGATATCCTTATCAGGGACATGGGCTCGAAGAAGGGATCTCCATTTTTTGCGGTCTTGCGCGGCAGCGTCTAGCTCCTTCCAGCATAGTCCAGTCGATGCAGCCTCTTAATTACACACTTACGCCAGTTACATATAATCACAAACATACACACTGTCGTCAAAAATGATTGGAATCATAATACACTACAGGGTGCACTCTAAGTCGATAGCGGAACTTTAAGTAGGCTTTCTACTGATCACTACAAACAACTTGTACTAGGTGGCGAAAAAAATGGGGCGAAAAAAATATCAGCTGTTTCATACATTTGGCGCGGTACTGAGTCGACCTTTTGTATGGAACAGCAGATTTTTTTTTCGTTCCATTTTTCCTGGTACAAGTTGTTTGTAGTGATCAGTAGAAAGCCTCCTTAAAGTTCCGCTATCGACTTAGAGTGCACCCTGTAGCTAAAAATAATCAGAAAATATAAACTTTCGTCACTAACACAAAAATTCACACACTGTCACATTACCCCTCGGTGGTGGGCACCGGCAGACACACCACCTTATCAACGGGCTCGGCGTCATCGGCTGGGGCACACACACAGTCATACACTCATACACACATCCTTCACAAATAAATCATAATCATAACACTTTCGTTAGAAACATTCAGCTACATACACACTTTCGTCACAAACGAGTAACCAAACATAAAATCACGCACCTTTTGCCCCAAATTATGTGTCATTGTATGTTTGAATCCCCCTATACATTGTCAACTCTCATTTGCAGGCGAGATCGACTACCCCAACTGGACAGAGATGAATCCCCCGCCCGCGCCCCCTGCCTCCGTCAGCTCACAGCTGTCACGTTCGAGGCCAGGGGAACCTGTCATTGACAGGAGTAGCAAGGTGAGGTATTGACAGGATTCATTAGACAGAGATGACCCCTCATCCCGCGCCCCTGCCTCCGTCAGCTCACAGCTGTCACGCTTGAGGCCAGGGGAACCCGTCATTGACAGGAGTAGCAAGGTGAGGTATTGACAGGAGTCATTAGGCAGATGACCCCTCATCCCGCGCCCCTGCCTCCGTCAGCTCACAGCTGTCACGCTTGAGGCCAGGGGAACCCGTCATTGACAGGAGTAGCAAGGTGAGGTATTGACAGGAGTCATTAGACAGAGATGACCCCTCATCCCGCGCCCCTGCCTCCGTCAGCTCACAGCTGTCACGCTTGAGGCCAGGGGAACCCGTCATTGACAGGAGTAGCAAGGTGAGGTATTGACAGGAGTAGCAAGGTGAGGTATTGACAGGAGTAGCAAGGTGAGGTATTGACAGGAGTTAAGTAGCAATGTGAGAGTAAAATGATGAAGTACTGAGAGGAGTGCTAAGATAAATCGAAAACAGTGGTTACACCTGGCACAGAACCGTGAGAGGTGGCGTGAGCATGAGAAGTCTTTACTCAGCAATGGGTGTTAACATTCACCCATCTATGGACTGACCGATGTTTAGAATACATTGCGGGTTGTAATTAGAACGTCGTTTTTTTGTAAGAACTAGATACTGAATACATTGCTGCAAAAAAAAAGTTTTGAAAAGTCCGACTTTGAACCTCATTATCTCGGAAACCGTTGATTTCCCAGGCATAGTTCCTTGGGCACAAATGTTCCTTATGATAAGGACAATACGTGGTTTCCCGCTTTGTTGGCGGTCTTTTAACACCCTGTATACAGGGCGTCCCACGGCTATGCCACATGGAGGGAAAGTACCTTAAATATTGTAGATGGAACATTTTACTGAAAGAAGACATTATTTTAATTTAAAAAACAATTTAAACTGCATTCATAGATATTTAAATAATTACATGGTTGAACCGGGAATCGAACCCGTTACATGAGAAAAATAATTACCCTGTAGTTTTATCATACCGATCGAAAGGCTTCATCATAAGGATTAAGTTTTGCTAAATAACATAGTGTCAGAAATAAAAGGAAGACCATGAATTTTAACATTTTTAATACAAAATTAATCAATTTATCAATGAAAATCACAGTAACAAAAGAATAAAAGTATGAAAATGGAACACATTTTTGAATTATTTCTTTATAATCAGGCAGCCGCGTCGCGATGGACACATTTAACGCGTCTTTCGGTTCAGGATACGGCTCGATTTGTTGCATACTACCAGGTAAATTTTAAAATTCATGGTCTTCCTTTTATTTCTGACACTATGTTATTTTGCAAAAAATAATCCTTATCATGAAGCCTTTCGATCGGTATGATAAAACTACAGAGTAATTTTTTTTTCTCATGTAACGGGTTCGATTCCCGTTTCAACCATGTAATTATTTAAATATCTATGAATGTAGTTTAAATTGTTTTTAAAATTCAAATAATGTCTTCTTTCAGTAAAATGTTCCATCTACAATATTTAAGGTACTTTCCCTCCATGTGGCATAGCCGTGGGACGCCCTGTATACTCGCTACGATAAACATTTTGCTGGCGCGATGCAGGATTGTAGCAAGTAGCGTCTTGACAACTCGAGTGTGTAGCAGTTTCCTGAGCGCCCGACAGGGGTCGCTACAACATCATTAAAAAAACTAAAAAATCTACCCTTGTACTGTGTTTTATCTTGTGAATAACTGTCTTACTTACCTACTTACTTACTACAGGCGGCGGCGGTGCAAGTTTACGAAGAACGCTCCCGCAATATGCAACAAATCTTGGAACAACAACAGCGACTGGCAGATACCTCGCTTACCCTAGAGATGCAACGGATCGACGCTGAACAAGTGAGTCTATTCAAACCAAACAAGAACAAACAACTTCATACAACCTCGGGCTAGTGGAATCACAACCACATCTGATCCAAAGGTTTCAGCTAACAAGTTCGTAGGTAAAGGTCATAACTTTGTCATAACCTTCATTTTTTATTTTATTTATTATATACATATATTTACCGTTTTTACAGATCACTTAATTCGACAGTTTATCTTCCACTAGGCAAATTAACTAACAAAATACATAATTAAGTTAGAAAATTTCATCATAACTAAATCTTAATTATTATCTACACTACTCTACACTAATCTACACTAATATTATAAAGAGAAAAAGTTTGTAAGTATGTAGGTTTGTAGGGGGTAACCTCCAAAACTACTCACCCGATTTAAACAATTCTTTCACTAATGGGAAGCTACGTTATCGCTGAGTACTATAGGCTATGTTTTATTGTGATAACGGAAAAAAAATGAAGTCTGCCCGGACGAAGTCGCGGGCAAAAGCTAGTAATAACATAATTTTGATCTAATTTAACCCTTCCGCTCGGTTTTTTTTTAAATAAAACAGGTAAGAAGCCCGAATACGTTTGTTGCCGCGGCGCGAATTAATAATAAAATAATTAATAATGGAAAAAATATACCTCTAGCAGTGAATGTGATTACAATAATTATAGTACATTACTGCCGCGATCTGTAATGAGTGCGTTTCTGGCGCGCTTTTGATGGCCGACAGAGCGCAGCGTAGCGCAGCTCAAGGCCCTCACAGTGCGGTCAGTATTGCAGCCCTTGATGGACAAGCTGGAATGAAGGCCGAGACCGAAGGTCGAGGCCTTTAAAGCGCGGCCAGCAAGGGCTGCAATGATGACCAAACTTGAGGGCCGAGAGCGTAGCTAAGCTAAGCTCGAGGCCATCATAGCGTGGCCAGAAGCGCACTCATTGCAGACCAAGGCTTGTATAGTGCTTTACTCAAATAATGCGAGTAATTTAAATAGAACCAGCTTACCTTAGTCTTAGTTTACTTTTTGTTGATTTTCCATTCCGCAAACTTTTCGTAGATAAACTTGTATTTTTCCTTTGACTTCGGTGGCAATAAGTACCTTTACATATCTTATTTCGCTTCCTTTTTATGTTCGGCGTTGTTAAACACATTGACTCAGAGAATTCGTTGCTTGAAGAGTTCACTTTTATTTACAACAAAAACAGCATGCACAGAAAAAATCACTTCGAACAACGCGCGAAGCCGCGAAAACAATATGGCCGCGCTTTTTTTTCTATGCAATTTGTAGACTGCCAGCACCCAAACAGCCAAATTCTAAATAAATACTTTTTGTGCCAGACTTTTGAGTTCTATTTATGAAACAAAACTCGACATTAATGGATTTTCATACAGTTTTTCTGGCCGCAAAACACGACATTAATGAAATTCCATACAACTTTTCTGGCGCCTAATCAAAGTAGCCCGCAAGTCCTCCTTTGCTCAAAGAAGGTTGTCGAATTAATGACCACATTACGAGCTTTTTTGAGTAAAATTACTTACTCAATAAAATATAAATAAAAACATTTATTGAATTGCATAAAATTAAATGTCTTTAAAAATGGATTCACTTTTTGGCAAAAAAAAAAAGTAATAATACAATCATGTCAGGATGAAGGTTCATGATCAAATCTTCTTTCCTCAGGACTGGAAGAAAGTGAACGGTCAGTTCGAGGCGGAGCCTCAACTGGAGCTGCGAGCGATGTACCAGCTCAGAGAACAGGAGATCATATCGCAACTGATGCAGCTGGAGAACAAACAGTATGACATGGTAAGTGAATAAAAGACAATAGAGCTATTTATTTTATTTAGTAAACGGTTGAAAAAAGGTATAAGATGAAAAAATTCACTCGGGACAGGACTTGAACCCGCAACCCCGTTTAAAATATTCCCTAGCACGGGTTACTGCTTTAGAAAAAACAAAAAGTGGTTAATAGGTTTTGCTTACTTTTATTTATGTCGGTGTAGCCGACAAGTTTCGGTTCTCATTCGGGAACCTTAATCACGGAGCACAGACGGCCCTCGCGACGCCTGTGCCAGCCTCTGACGCGGGAAGTGCTTGCGAAAGTTTGATTAGTCTTCATGTTTATCAAACTTCAAGTTTCTGTCTTCATGTGCATGTGTACTTTGTCAGAACGGTTCATTAAACCCTAAAAAAGACCGATAGGTCAATTTCACTTTTGATAATATTCCTCGATGGCACAGTAATAATTTTAAGGTATTGGTTTTCACACGAGATATGAACCCTTAGACCACGGATAATAGGCAAACTTTGTTATTGCCTCTGGCAAAACATGATTTGTATTTAGTGAGATGGACACTGCCATCTAGACGTATTCAAAGAACTAAGAATAAAAAAAACCACTTGTTCATAAACTCTTTGCATCCGTGTACTTGTCTCATACTTTTCCTCTTTTCAGGAACAAGAGAACCAGACTCTCCGCGAGCAACTCGAGGAGTACCAGCGAAGAGAGAAAGAGGACGCTCAACAGCTTGCAGAGTCACTAGCAGTCAATCTAGAGGATACCGGTGAAGATTCTGCGACGCAAGGTGAGAGGATGTTACTATAATTTAATATTACTAAGGTTCTGGCCAGTCTCTTCACAAGAAAGCCACATTTTCCGCTAGTAACGTGTAACCAGTGGAGTAGCAATAGGAGGAGTAGTAATGGGAGGAGAAGCAACTGGAAGAGTACCAGCGAAGAGAGAAGGAGGACGCCCAATAGCTCGCAGAGTCACTGGCTGTCAATCTAGAGGATACCGGTGAAGATTCCACCACGCAAGGTAAGAGGATGTTACTACAATTTAATACTACTAAGGTTCTTGGCCAGTCTCCTTCACAAGAAAGCCACATTTTCCGCTAGTAACGTGTAACCAGTGGAGTAGCAATAGGAGGAGTAGTAATGGGAGGAGTAGCAACTGAAAGAGTACCAGTGAAGATAGAAGGAGGATGCTCAACAGCTCGCAGAGTCAGAGGGCTGTCAATCTAGAGAACACCGATGAAGATTCCACCACGCAAGGTTATTTTGAGAAACTGAAGGAGTCACAAATTAAGGTGTAGCAAGTGGAGCATTATTAGCAATACTAGGAGTAGTAAGTAACCGGAGGAGTAGCAATGGGAGGAGTATCATCGGGGGTTAAACATGAGTATTATAATCCGCGTGGAATGAGATAGGATGCAACCTTTTGGAACTGAGACGCGTGCGCTAAGCAAACTCGCGTCAAAGCAACCTTGATAAAGTAAAATAACGTATATTTTCGACTGATTTTGACAAGGTTCCATCCCATTCTCATCCCGCGTGGATTAAGTTTCTTTCACAAGAAAGCCACATTATTGTTGGGTTAGGGATTAAACATGAAAAACATTGGTGACTATTACAATCGAAGTGGTGGTGGTCTAGTGGGTAGAACAGTGGACTCTGAAGCGAAAGGTCCTCGGTTCGATTCCCGGTGCTGGCATGTATCTATGACTTTGTTTAATTTCAAAGTTACGTACATTTGTGAATTTGTAGTAGCAATATCACTCGCTGACGGTGAAGGAAAACATCGTGAGGAAACCTGAGCGTATGAGGCATTATACCCTCAACGCAAAAATCGCCAACCCGCATTGAGCACGCATGGTGATTAAGCTCGAACTCTCTCTCTCTGAGAGAAGGCCTTTGCCCAGCTAGTGGGACAAGTACAATTGTACAGGCTACATCTTACTTACAATCGAAGTATTGACAACTTTTCCTTTTCGCAGCGGAGAGCCAACGGCTGATGGAGCGCGCGGCGCGCGCGCGCGAGCTGTCAGCGGCCGGCGCGCGCCTCGCCGCCGTCGAACAGCAGCGAGCCGCGCTCGACCGGCGCCGCGAGCTGCTCGAGCAAGAGCGGAAGCGCAAGCTGGCTGAAGCAAGGGCCAAGCGCAAGCCCGATCAGGACAAGACGGTAAGACTACCCCTAAAGCTAGTCTAGATAAAATAACACTAGGAGCGACACAGTCGATGATCCAAAGCACCCTGGAACAAGCGGCGCAGTCAGAGCCCCCTCTCAAGCCTCCTTAAACCCCCAGAAGCCTTCTAAATCCCCAAAAGCCTTTTAAAGCTCCCCAAGCTGGCCGGGGCGCGGGCCAAGCGCAAGCCTGACCAGGACAAGACGGTAAGGACCCTCCTACAGCCGTCGAGCAACAGCGAGCATGTTCGAGCTCGCAAGCTAAAGTTAGTCGAGCAGAGATAAAAGGACGCTAGAAGCAATACATTAGATAAGCCAAAGCATCCTGGAGCAAGCAGCGCATTCAACCTCCTAAAGCCCTCCAAACCCCCCTGGAGTCTTCTAAAACTCGCTGGAGCTTCCTAAAGGCTCCTAAAGTCTCCTTAAACCCCCAGAAGCCTTCTAAAACCCCAAAAGCCTCTTAAAGCTCCTCAAGCTGGCCGGGGCGCGGGCCAAGCGCAAGCCTGACCAGGACAAGACGGTAAGACTACCCCTAAAGCTAGTATAGATAAAAGAACACTAGGAGCGACACAGTCGATAAACCAAGCACCCAGGAACAAGCGGCGCTGACAGAGCCCCCTCTGAAACATCCTTAAACTCCCTGGAGCCTCCTAGAAGCTTCCGAAAGCCACCCAAAGCGTCCCTTAAAGCCTCGCAGACGTCGAGCAACAGCGAGCATGCTCGAGCTCTCTACTACTAACGGCATCAGAAGGCTCTCAACTGTCACCTTACCCACTTAGTACTACTGAGGTGACAGTTAACAGTGGCTAAGGTGACAGTTGAGAGTAGGCAAAATGGCCCGCGTGCTAAGCCTACAGCTTCCGCGATATGTGTGCATTAAAATGTGTAGATGTGATCCCCACTTCAGTCCCCAAAGACAATGAGGAGGTCAAGAACTTAACAAGTCATTATTGTATTCGAAATGGGTCGAATCGCGGTTAATTACACTCGCCGCTCCAGTCTACCCGCGACCACGGCAGCTGTAACGCGGCCGAAACGTCGGAATAAATAAGGTAATTAATTTTGCCTAAAATCAAACGCGATTCGACCCGTTTCAAATACGGTAATGTGTGAATATCGCGAGTCATTAAAAGTGAACATATCAAGTCCATAGAAATAAATTATACCCCTTTGCATGTATGTCTGTTTCGAAGTAGACCCTTACTAAGTAAGTATCAAGAAGAATGATGATTTTTACAGCGTCCAGTGGCACCTTCACTCACACTAGAGGGTGAAGTGACCATTCGGACGAAGAAGAATTTACGTGAACATAATACCTATTTTAAACGTTAATAATAAATTTAAAAAAATCGCTCGGGCCAGGACTTGGGCGTGAATTTGTTCAACTTATTATAAATGTTTAAAATGTTCCCTAGAACGGGTTTAGTGCTTTAGAAAAAACAAAATTAATACCTATTTATTAGGATTTTATAATTTTGCATGGGATGTGTGTGTTTCGAAGTATGTGACCCCTACTTCATCCTACTAAGACGTTGATTGCACAACATTATCTGTCCATAGGATGAGGATGGGGACACGTATATGGTGTCGCCGATCGATAGTCCGGGCGCCGCCGGCCTCCATCGGTCGCAGTCTTCGCCCAACATCGCCAAAGTAAGTGGAACTTTGAACCTGTTTTGTTATTTTGTACCTTCGAGCCATATCACAAACGCCTCGCTGCACTCGCCGCCGCCGCCGTTCCGAATTTGCGGCCTACGGTTCATAATCCATCAAAGGGGAGAGATGGGCTAATTTGCGGCCTACGGTTCATAATCCATCAAAGGGGAAAGATGGGCGAATTTGCGGCCTACGGTTCATAATCCATCAAAGGGGAGAGATGGGCGAATTGGCGGCCTACGGTTCATAATCCATCAAAGGGGAGAGATGGGCTAATTTGCGACCTACGGTTCATAATAATTTTTATTGTTGTTGATTAGTTAATTATTTTTTACGATATGGGTTTTTTTGCCTGAAATATACGATTATTATTATTATTTTATTTATTTTATAATCCATTAAAGGGGAGAGATGGGCGAATTTTCGGCCTACGGTTCATAATCCATCAAAGGGGAGAGATGGGCGAATTTGCGGCCTACGGTTCATAATCCATCAAAGGGGAGAGATGGGCGAATTTGCGGATTACGGTTCATAATCCATCAAAGGGGAGAGAGGGGCGAAGATGGTTTTTTTATACATTTGAAATTACAAAAATAGCTCAGTTTAGCTTAAAAATGGAAAAAAACTGAAAATTTGGTATTTCCCGCCACGTTGCTATCGTCCAACCTTAACTCAGGGTTAGTTGGCTAACCCTGACTGACGCAAGTCCGCCTAAGCCTGTCACAAGTGGTTGATCCCCTGAACTTTCGCAGCAGATATCCTCGGACGAAGACGAGGTGCAGCTCCCGAGCTTCGACCGAAGCACCAAACCCTCGTCCAAGATTCAGACTTCCAGCGACGCGCATAGACAGCGCGACTTACAACCAGTTTGGGGCGGCATGGTGAGTTAGACAATTTAGACATTTCCTTCCAATTAGAGCTACCGTTTTAGTGCCCACTAGTTGGCGCCACTGTCGAGTAAGGCCATGAAGTATAGCTCTTAAGGCCAGCCGCACACAGACGGAATTCCTGACGGAAAAAAAACGAATCGGGATTTCGAACGCAGTGACTGCATAGAAAGTCTATGGACCGCCACACACAACAATAATTCAGCCGATTATGTGTTCTGGTCTACGACAAGTTTTTTGGGCAGTACCACTGCTTCGTAGACCAGAACACATAATCGGCTGAATTATTGTTGTTCTGTTGTTTACAATAATGAAAATAATACTGTTTTGTTGCCGCGAACGAAAAATCGCTAAACAAAAATAGCTCAGTTTAGCTACAAAAAACTGTGAAAATTTTTAATTTCCCGCCAAGTTGCTATCGTCTACCCTTAAGTCTCATCCCGCGCTGATTATACGATAGTATCAATCTATCTACAACGATGTAGGTACTCACATGTAATGAGGCAGCAGAAGCGCAGTCATTACTAACGCACAAAGGCTTAGTGCACTGCTAGGGATTGTGGGCCTTGACTCGCTTCTCGATCGCCAGAGAACCTGAGCCCTTAGCCTGTAACACAATGGTGCCAAAATGGGCTTCCGGTTGACGGTTTTAATTACGATTTATTGATGCTGTCGGTCCAGTGTCGGTCCTTTTAATGTTATTGTAGCACAGCAAATAATATTATGATTCTAATCCTAAAGGATTAGTTCGCTGGTTGTAGGAGAACAACGAAAAAATCCCGGTTTTGTCCTTCTACCTAGGACGCCATTGATACGCCATTGTGTTACAGGCTAAGGCCCCTGGTACATACATGCGTCATGCATAGATGTAACCAGTGCACGACATTTTACTTACATAAGTACTACATTAAGATTTTTTCCGTTACGTACATTTGTGAATTTGTAGTAGCTATACCACTCGCCAACGGTGAAGGAAAAACATCGTGAGGAAACCTGCGGCTTAGTTGGCTCCACACGTATTGACTTGTCTTTCCTGTGGGCTAGGCCGACTAAGCTGTCAGAATGGTATAGGTGCTAGGCAAGCCTACTCCATCTAAAGATGTCTCAGGCACTGCAGCGGCGACTGGTCTCTTCACCCATCTAGTGTGAGTGAAGGTGCCACTGGACGCTGTATAAAACATCTCATTACGTAGATGCAAAGGCCTTAGTTTTTAAGATTATTCCCACAAAAATTCACAAAATTAATACAAAAAAACTTACACTTAGAAAAAAAACCTCACAAGTCAAAAGTGACTGTTTTTTTCTTGAGCGGGATTTATTCGTAGGTTCTTTGGTTTGGAATCTAGGCCTAAGGTCCTAAAAATAGTTAAGCCTAGGGATTCCCGAAATCAAAAGTGTGTCGAGTTTTATTATCTGTCTGCAACTATATTTTATCGTCCAAAGTGGAAACATTCTCTTAAGAAAATAAGGCATTTGCATCTACGTAATGAGATGATTTATACAGCGTCCAGTGACACCTTCACTCACACTAGATGGGTGAAGAGACCACTCGGCGCTGCAGTGCCTGGGACATTGTTTTAGATGGAGTAGGCTCTTACAAGCAATTAAATTGTTGAAAAGTTCGAGCGGGAGGGCTGCATTGGTCCAGGGGCTTCTTAATTGTAATTGCTACGGCTTGTGAGCCTCTATTCTCTGGTCTACCTGCGTCACAGCAAGTGCACGCGTGATATGACTTAGAGTCGTGTAGTGATTGACGTCTGGGCGGACCTTTGCTGACCCGACAGCAGTGTACGGTGCAATGACGTACACACGGCAGCACGTGGACGTTTACATTTGTATAGACCTATAACTACACTCGACATGCTATAGCAAATCGCACGAGAGGGACTTCCAATCTTACGCTCAGCCAATGGGAGCGCGTCCTTGGAGCTTTGAGTTTTTTGCGACAAAACATTAGAATAATAGATGTCCGCTAAAAATCAGCGTCTTGGTTGGTTTGCACTGACCATGGCATAATGCTGAGCGGAGGCCATTTTGGTGCCAAGACTACAATGTAATTTTCATTTTAGCTTCTAAGAACAACAATTTGGTACCAAATAAACATTTTACTTAGTTACTTACAATTTGAAATCGCCGGATTGTAGTTACCAAGATATTTTTCAGTCAGGGGCCTGAGTCTGTAACGCAGTGGTGCCAAAATTGGCTCACAGTTGACGACTTCAATAACGATTTATTAATGCTGTCGGTCCTTTTAATGTTTTTGTAGTACAGCAAATAATATTGTGATTCGAATTCAAGAGGATTAGTTCGCTGGTTGTTGGAGAAAAACGGGAAAATTCCGGTTTTTTCTTCTAATGGGACGCCATCGATACGCCATTGCGTTACAGACTTAAGCCCCAAGTCTTAGGCCTTACGCCTTTGCATCTACGTAATGAGATGACTTATGCAGTATCCAGAGGCACGTACCTTCACTCACACTAGATGGGTGGAGGGACCACTGACGTGGACCACTGTGGTTCGTGTTGTAAATTCATCCCAACATACATTACACTCCACGTTTCGTTTGCCACGTGGGTAAGTGATGCGGTGGGGCATGCGTCGCACCCGTGACGCTAATGCGACTTTAGGCACACTCAAAATTAACAACTATACCTACACGCTGTTTTTCCGAAAGCGGTAAGCTAGGGCACCACTGCCGTGAAAAACTAGAAAATGGCATGTAAATCGAAAAAGTGCATTTTAAGATAGTATAGTTTGCCCCCTAAAATTTTCTACGCCTATTGTATTTTGACTAATCAAATATCTTGGTTTCAAAATAAATGTAAAACATCAAAAGAAATCATAAGATTGTTCATGACTTCGCCAGGTAATTCAATGGTGTGCCTAGATCGATAGTTGGAGAACAAATAAAAGTACTTGATCATACTGAAGAGATATACGCTGACCAAATAGTAGATATGGAATCAAAGAGCAAAGGATGTGCCCATTTAGGTAGAATCGAAGGATTTATCTTATCCCACCAATTCAATCTTTTGCAGCATAGAATTGTAGCGTGAGCTTAACAAAAATATAAACAACCTGCAACGCCAATGTTCCTTACATTCATTTGGTATTCTTATACGCTGTTATTAGGTACTGCGTCATAAGGCGCTGTAAAATATAGATTCAACTCACACGCCACCCTTCATTTTCGCTTTTATTACAAAGGAAACAGAAGTGAAATTGGTGCTGTAAAAACGCCCCGCGGCGCGATCCTATTTATAAACGCCGCAATCATTAAGGAAGTACAGTTTACGGGGTGCTTAATAATGTATTCAGTTCCGGCTTCGTGTGTTGTTACGTATGTATGAAGCAATTGAACTGTTAGGTCTTTAGGCCTAGGTGAAGTGACTTCTCAGGGGGTTAATTCTCGGGAATCTCGCGTACGACACATCTGGAAAGAAAAATCTCATGTCATTTCGATCTCGACTGCTCCCGACCACTCGAGTCATGTCGAGCGAAAAAGAAACCTCGCAGAAATCTCGTGACTTATTTCGAGGATGACTTCGTGAGAGTAGGAGAAGTGACATTTGCCGCAAAATGAGATTTTCCCTTCGAGATGTGTCGAATGCGAGATTCCCGTAAAATAGCTCCCTTAAAGTTGCTAGGGAACTGGTGCTTAAGACGCCCCTGGACCACTGAAGCCCTCTCGCTCGTTTTAATTGATTGTAAGAGAATGATTCAACTTTGGACGATAAAATATAGTTGCAGACATAGATAATACAGCTATCGACATGTGGACACAGTTTTGATTTCATATTCCTAGGAATAAAAAAAACACTGAAATTCGGTTAAACCGTGGTCACTGCACATCCATCTAGTGTGAGTGAAAATGCCACTGGACACTGTATAATCATTTCATCGCGTAGATGCAATGTTTTTTAAACAGGGGCCTGAGTCTGTAACGCAAAGGTGCCAGAATGGGCTCCCAGTTGACGGTTTTAATTATGATTTATTAATGCTGTCGGTCATTTTAATGTTTTTATAGCACAGCAAAGAATATTCTGATTCAAATTCTAAGTATCTAGCTACTTTTTTTGTGATTTGCCTCAATGAGACCTATCTTGTTTCTCACCTACGTTCTATCGGGTTATTTTAAAATGTTAGTCTTTTTAGTAGGCACTAACTTCTCATATAGGTAGGTTCATATTTTTCCTTGAGATAATTAAATGTAGGCCATAGGTCTCGCACGTGTGTTGGCACGTACGTAAGACGCTGCCAGTAGTGCAATCAATCAAAATGTTTGCACAAAAACGGCAAATTGTTTGCAACACTCACGCACGGCGACTTTGGCGTAGTGCGGGTAGGGTGACCACGAACCATTTACCAAGAATACATTTCCTTAATAGTCTTTAGAAATTTATTGTAGTGACTCCTTAAGAGGATTCATAAAAGTTTACAGACATAGATTCAAATAATCTAAAGAAACGATTGACACCAAAATCAATATTTCTAGGTAGCAAAACCGTTTTCTCCATTTCTATGGGCGTGAGCGTGTTAGCCAATCCTCTTAACCAAAGCCAATCCTTTTTTAGAAAGCATCCTGCTATAAGCAAGCAGGTTTTGTTTTGGTACTCTTGCGAGTAGCTTGTAGATTTCTCGAGTACCTTTTGTCCGAAAAAGGTGCAAGTGCAGCAATTTTTTTCGCTCGCAAATGACTAAGCACTAATCACAGTTACTAGCTTACTAAACAGACATTCCTCTGTTGGTGCCTCTCCACTATTGGCGGTTGGCCTATTCTTTGATGTGTCCCAGGCCTCTTTTCTTCTGCCAAAGCCTTTTTTCCACTCAATCTTACCCATCATCAGCTATCGTGTCAAAACATAACAAATAGACATGAGAGGTATAAAATAGGAGTACTAACTTGCAATGTACTTTAAAATTCTCCTAGCCGTCAACGCTTCTCGTACCATGGTCACCCTACAGCCACCCCAAACCGCCACCCCGTCTCAAGTAGTCGCCCGCCCACGGCCACGTGAGGCCGAGCCAGTGCCTTCGCTGCGCCACTCTAGACGACACGTAAACAATACATTACTGCAAATAAACAGAGGAATAATTGTCTTGCCAGCGGCAAAAATTTTGGGCGAAAATTGTAAATTGTGATGCGCTGTTTATTTTAGACTGTCATAGCCGCTGTGGAAGTTCGAAAACGCGTTTCATGAAAACTTATCATACGATAAAGAAATAAATTATACAATACCCGTAAATAATATAACAAAAATGCGGAGCGAAAATTGGTATTGTGATGCGTTGCAGGAATTGTGAATCATGATGCGTTGTTTTAGACAGTCATAGTGGAATTTCTAAAACATGCATAAGTTATAAAAATACTGCGTCGCAAAAGGGGAAATGTAACAGAAGAAAATCACAACTTATACGGCAAAGAAAGAAACTATAGCTAAAATAAAAACTTTTAAAGGCCAACTGGCCCTAAAATCTAAACAATCGGAACTAAAACAAATGTTTCGATCAGTCATAACAACGATTTTCATGCTATACTTATTGGTGTTGTTGATACTAGTATTTCCTCTGTCAAAGTATACGAAAATGCGCGTGAATTTCTAGGGGTGCAGTGTATGAACTTGATATGTGGCGGTTCATCGACCGTCTAGTGTGTGGATTGTATCGCTTCTAGTCATATTGTAACTTATGCTGAGAACAAAGAAAACCATAGCAGTCGAGAACTGAATTAAATATAAAGTCAGAAGAAAAGTTATTGGGTTATAAATAATTTTAAGTGAATAATTGATAGGTTCTTGAAATAAACGTGGCATTTAAAGTTTATTAAAAGTCAAAAGTGTTCCGCTTTCACGGAGTTCGAATTGGTTAATGCCAGAGATGATGTCGACTGAAAAATAAGTACCGAAAGTTCCTTGACGATCACAAGTTATGAACTAGATTAAGTGCAAGAATAATAAACGAGACAGTGAACAAATTATAACTACCAAGGCGCAACACAGACCACCAAAAAGTGACGAGAGTAACAAAATGAATCACAAAGTACGAATAACACTAAGAAGTAACAAAATAAACTACGAAGTTACAAAATAAACTACGAAGTAACGAAATCAACTACGGAGCAACAAAATCAATTACATAGTAACAAAATAAACTACGAAGTAACGAAATCAACTACGGAGCAACAAAATCAATTCCATAGTAACAAAATAAACTACGAAGTAACAAAATCAACTACGAAGTAACAAAATAAATCACGAAATAACAAAGTGAACCACAAAATTTAATAAAAACGCCCGCGAGCTAACGAAGCGGCGCGGTGGCGTGCAAAGTACTGCGTTACGAACAGAGATGCCTTCCTCTGGACACAGCTAACATGGTGTTGAAGGTCAAGGTTAGGCTCAAGTACTCCCAGAACCAGATCACATGGCTGTTCAAACGGGTGAGTATCAGTTAAGATTAGTCTAGAAATATCCCCCGGAGGGCGGCGGCCGGTCGGACGTCACATTCGCTGGGAAGATGCGGTAGAAAGAGACCTGGGGCCTTAGCCTGTAACACAATGGCGTATCAATGGCGTCCTAGGTAGAAGGACAAAAACGGGATTTTTTCGTTGTTCTCCTACAGCGAACTAATCCTCTAGGATTAGACTCTTAATATTCTTTGCTGTACTACAATAACATTAAAAGGACCGACACTGGACTGACATCATCAATAAATCGTTATCAAAATCGTCAACCGGACGCCCATTTTGGCACCATTGTGTTGGGGCCCTGCGCGAGCCCCAGGTGGTGGATTAGAGGGAGTTAGCGAAGGACGTCTGAAGAGCTGGCATCTTTTGTTTGCGGAGGCCAAGATCCACTTTGGGTCGCTGAGCCAGCCAGAATGAATGAATGAAAGAGATGAAACCAACTCCATAGGTAGGTAATCGTATGAGGTGGTGGCCACCCCTGGTGTCAGGGTTTTTAGGCCGCCCAAAGGGCCTCTGACTTGGCTTAATGATTGTTAATAATCAACAACAACCGAGACCAACGGTTTAAGAATCCCCTGGAGCTCTGCAGCTCTCGCGTTCGTACTTTTCAACATTTTAATTGATTGTAAGAGAATGATTCAACTTTGGACGATAAAATATAGTTGCAGACATAGATAATGAAGCTATCGACATGTGAACACACTTTTAATTTCACATATCTAGTTTAAAAAATTATGTTACTTAACGACTACTTTTAACCGAAGTTCAGTGATATATTTTTTGTTACTAGGTATATGAAATCAAAAGTGTGTCCACATGTCGATAGCTTTATTATCTATGTCTGCAACTATATTTTATCGTCCAAAGTTGCTTCTTTTGAAGGAAGATATGATTTTTTCAACATTGGTGGCGCTAGTTAGCCTTATACGCATCCTTAAGCCCCTGGTTACCACCTCTCTATCCCTCTCGCTCACTCGTCAATAACGCCGTCTCCCTCCCCCGCAGGGTCCGGGCCTCACCGGTCTGAAGAATCTCGGCAACACATGCTACATGAACTCCATCATACAGTGCTTGAACAACACCGCCATACTGGTCACATACTTCTGCCACGGGAAGTACCTGGAGCATGTTAATAGGTGAGTTTTTTGTTTGTTTGTTGTTTGTTTGTTACACTTTATTCTTCGATCAAGAATAAAACTAGATACAACATAGAGCTCTGAAATGTGTCTGGAAAAATAGATGCCCATTGCCTTTGGGAGCGTATTTGCTCGTAGTCCATGCAATTAAAGTAAAACTGTAAACTAATACAATAAGGTTGACATTCGAGTATTAGACGTATGGTCGAAAGGATGTTTCGTATTGTTCTATTGCTGATATCTTTTGTTTCTGTGGGGACAAGTTTTTATTGTGATTTTATACGTAATGCGGATTCTATAGGATTTAGTTCGGTGACTTTATTGCATAAAAAAAGATATATTTAACTAAAAGAGATGTGAGACATTATAACAAGGGCGGACTTATTTCTATAGAAATGTGTTCCATCCAGCCCAGAATAAAGTAAAAGTTAAATTGAGAACGGGAAGGGCAAATAAAGTTTGTGATTTGACGTCAAATTCTTCTTCTTGTACATGGGCTTAATTGTCTAACTTTTGAATCTATCGCGATCTCTTTTAATGGTATCGGGATTATGATCGACTTGCGAGTTCAGGATGGAACTGTCTAAGTCTCAAATCACAATACTACTGCAACTGCAAGTTTTTTTTTTTCGTGATTATATTTTGTTTAACGCTATCTGACACGATTTTAAATAATGGCGAAAATTTAACACCGAGCAGTGATGAAGTACATAAAAAAGGCCTGTCACCAAAAGACATCCCTCAGGATAATTATGGTGAAAACATTGGGAGAGACTGATCCATCGTATTCCAGTGTCAAAAAGTGGATAGCTGAGTTTAAGTGGGGTCGGGAAAGCATTGAAGACGACCCTAGGATCGGAAGGCATTCGACGTCTACCGCGAAGGAAATATCAAAAAAATGTGTGGTCTGATTCTTAGTGACCGGAGATTGATTCGTATACCAGGGGAAAATAGGTCACTTTTCATCGGAGTCTGCGCGGACGAAGTCGCGGGCCAAAGCAAGTGGTCAATAAAGAGTTGTCCATCCAGTACCTAAGGCTATCACTCGCCGCAAAGTCCCGCTGATTCTCGACCCTTCCTTCGCTAAGTCGCGCTGTAATCCGCTTAGACGGCGCGTGTTGGCAAACGCGAGCCTTCACGTTTTGCCTTACTTACCTGCCCGGCCCACGTTGATTTGTGCGAGGCGAGGCGGTTATGTGAAATGAGATATTTTCGATAGAGCCGTTTTCAAAGAACAAATTCAAAGCCGTTCATAGATGACGTTTACAAGCGTGGTCTAAGGCCTTTGCATCTATGTAATGAGACGATTTATGCAGCCTATCAACATTAAAATGATCTATTGCTTCTCAGGTCACACGGCACACGCGGTGCTATTGCCGAGGAGTTGGCGGCTGTGTTCAGAGCTCTGTGGTCCGGACAGTACCGGTTCATCGCTACCAAAGATTTGAGGGTAAGATCTACTAATTAAACCAAGGGTTGGTTTAAAATCTCGTGATAACCTCGCCATCTGCATCTATGGACCCATCGTACAAGCATCGGGCTGCTGCTTTTTCCATCGTACGCAGTCTAGCTCCCGGACGCCACTCTATCACTGCCCTATCTAATTCCCGTTTTCCGTGTCACCAGGTGTCTTACCCATTGACACGTGAGACTCGAAATGCCTTCACCAACATCTTCAACCATCGTCCGACGTCGGATATAATCGGCGCGCGATGAGAATGCGATGGAACCTTGTCGAAGTCAATTGAAAATATACTTTATTTTACTTTGACAAGGTTGCTTCGACGGGAGTTTGCTTACCGCGCGCCTCTCAGTTCCAAAAGATCGCATCCCATTCTCATCCTGCGCGCATTATACCTTCGTTGACTCGATCTATGAGTATCGAGTTTTTAATTTGGTAGGTACGCGATCTGATTTGTGATTCGCCACGTTTCTGTCCCGTAAGCACTGGTTAAAGGTCCTGGTCTTCAGAAATCACTGCATTATTAATTTGGACACTTCGGCAAGTTTCTATCATTCTAGCTAAATCCGCCGTGTGATCCCTTTTACCATTGGTCGAAAGAAAAATTTGTCCAACCTACATTGGACATATTTTTCACGAGAGATACAGCCTCCTGCAACTTATAATGATGGGAAAAGGCAAGTCACGGGTCGGCTGAAGGAGAAAATCCTGGCTGAGAAACCAACGGGAGTGGACTGGGATCGCGTGTGCTGCCCAACTATTTCGCCTCGCGAGAAACAGAGATATAATAGTCGGAGAGGCACCCTAAGAAGAAGAAAAAGAACCTACATTATAAATAACCCAAAACCGTTGTAATTCCAGAACGAGGTGGGCAAGCATCAGCGGCAATTCCGAGGCTGCGAGCAGCAGGATTCCCACGAGTTCCTCACCATCCTCATGGACTGGCTGCATGACGATCTCCAGTTCACCATCAAGCCTCAGCCAAAGGTGGGTACTATAAAGGGGAGGAGCCTTCGCTAATAAATTACACCTTTTCATTGTTTTACAACTTGAACTTTCTTAAGCACTTCATACAGGGTGTTAAAAGACCGCCAACAGACCCGAAAGCCCCGCATACTAGAGACCAAAACAAAGTACTTTTTCGATAAATTATTGCTGGGAAATGATTTTGGTTTTTTAGGTTATAATTTTGAAAAATATTTGATAACGCAATGGACGTGTAACGCACAGAAGTCATATTGCGCAAGTGTAGGTATAAGTTTATATTACTTAAGCTTGAAGTGCCGATGTTTAGAATACATTGCGGGTTAAATTTTAACGTCGTTTTTTGTGCGAAATATTTATAATTTTGATATGGCTTCTTGAGAAGGTATGTTAAGGACTAGATACTGAATACATTTCTGCAAAAAAAAAGTTTTGAAAAGTCCGACTTTGAACCTCATTATCTCGGAAACCGTTGATTTCCCAGGCATAGTTCCTTGGGCAAAAATGTTCATTTTGATGAGGACAATACGTGGTTTTCCGCTTTGTTGGCGGTCTTTTAACACCCTGTATATTTATATCGATTTAACGGTTTCACTTACTTTTATTTTGTCGAAATAGCCGACATGTTTCGACCTCTTCCGGAAGTCTTAATCATGGAGGAGGGACCGACGACGCCCTTTTAATTGTTCTTTCCCCCAATTTCTTCTAGACTAATGATTTGCTCGCATTGAGTGTTTGTGCAATTTAGACATCGACATTGGGTAATCGCCTGTCAGCCTCAGTGAAGCTGCTCATTTGCATTTTGCATGGACTTTGCGTGCTTTATGCATTCTGCGTTCAATTCAACTTAATACGACAGACCGACAGATATGAAGCGTCCACTTATTAAAACCCTGGCCACGAACAATAATAATAACGGGAATAGACTTAGTTAGAAGTCTTCCTTTAGTGCAAAGACTAAATGAATAGAAACATGACATACGTGTCAGTGCTAATAAACAGCAAAAATTTAATTTTAAATTTTTAAAATTTTTTCTTTTTCCCCTCGCGCCACCTCTCACGGTCTCTAGCCATCCGCATCCATGGATTCTCTTTAGCAACGCTTTCTTTCCCCAGGACTCCCTTCCGCCCTCCGAAAAGGCGTGGCAAGAGTACACGGCGTGCCGCGAGAGCCTCATCCTACGGCTGTTCTACGGACAGATCCGCTCAACCGTCCGCTGTACACACTGCGACGAGAGGAGTACCACATACGAGTCCTTCTCCAACCTGTCGCTGGAGCTACCCGCCAACGCGAACCGCTGTACCCTGCAGGTAGGTCTAGATACGTCGCAGTCTGTTGTTTCAAGGTCTAGTTACGTCACAGGCTGTTGTTCCAAGGTCTAGCTACGTCACGGTATGTTGTTCCAAGGTCTAGCTACGTCACAGTATGTTGTTCCAAGGTCTAGCTACGTCACGGTATGTTGTTCCAAGGTCTAGCTACGTCACAGTCTGTTGTTCCAAGGTCTAGCTACGTCACAGTATGTTGTTCCATGGTCTAGCTACGTCACAGTATGTTGTTCCAAGGTCTAGCTACGTCACAGTCTGTTGTTCCAAGGTCTAGCTACGTCACAGTATGTTGTTCCAAGGTCTAGCTAGGTCAGAGCCTCATACCCAGACTGTTCTACGGACAGATCTGCTCAACCTTTTGCTGTACACACTGCGACGAGCGGAGTACCACATACGAGTCCTTCTCAAACCTGTCGCTGGAGCTACCCGCCAACGCGAACCGCTGTACCCTGCAGGTAGGTCTAGATACGTAGGAGTCTGTTGTTCCAAGGTCTAGCTACGTCACAGTCTGTTGTTCCAAGGTCTAGCTACGTCACAGTCTGTTGTTCCAAAGTCTAGCTACGTCACAGTCTGTTGTTCCAAGGTCTAGCTACGTCACAGTATGTTGTACCAAGGTCTAGCTAGGTCAGAGCCTCATCCTACGACTGTTCTACGGACAGATCCGCTCAACCGTCCGCTGTACACACTGCGACGAGCGGAGTACCACATACGAGTCCTTCTCCAACCTGTCGCTGGAGCTACCCGCCAACGCGAACCGCTGTACCCTGCAGGTAGGTCTAGATACGTCGCAGTCTGTTGTTTCAAGGTCTAGTTACGTCACAGGCTGTTGTTCCAAGGTCTAGCTACGTCACGGTATGTTGTTCCAAGGTCTAGCTACGTCACAGTATGTTGTTCCAAGGTCTAGCTACGTCACGGTATGTTGTTCCAAGGTCTAGCTACGTCACAGTCTGTTGTTCCAAGGTCTAGCTACGTCACAGTATGTTGTTCCAAGGTCTAGCTACGTCACAGTATGTTGTTCCAAGGTCTAGCTACGTCACAGTCTGTTGTTCCAAGGTCTAGCTACGTCACAGTATGTTGTTCCAAGGTCTAGCTAGGTCAGAGCCTCATACCCAGACTGTTCTACGGACAGATCTGCTCAACCTTTTGCTGTACACACTGCGACGAGCGGAGTACCACATACGAGTCCTTCTCAAACCTGTCGCTGGAGCTACCCGCCAACGCGAACCGCTGTACCCTGCAGGTAGGTCTAGATACGTAGGAGTCTGTTGTTCCAAGGTCTAGCTACGTCACAGTCTGTTGTTCCAAGGTCTAGCTACGTCACAGTCTGTTGTTCCAAAGTCTAGCTACGTCACAGTCTGTTGTTCCAAGGTCTAGCTACGTCACAGTATGTTGTACCAAGGTCTAGCTAGGTCAGAGCCTCATCCTACGACTGTTCTACGGACAGATCCGCTCAACCGTCCGCTGTACACACTGCGACGAGCGGAGTACCACATACGAGTCCTTCTCCAACCTGTCGCTGGAGCTACCCGCCAACGCGAACCGCTGTACCCTGCAGGTAGGTCTAGATACGTCGCAGTCTGTTGTTCCAAGGTCTAGCTACGTCACAGGCTGTTGTTCCAAGGTCTAGCTACGTCAGAGTCTGTTGTTCCAAGGTCTAGCTACGTCAGTCTGTTTTTCCAAGGTCTAGCTAGGTCACAGTCTGATGTTCTTGTTCCAAGATCTAGCTACGTCACAGTCTGTTGTTCCAAGGTCTAGCTACGTCACAGTCTGTTGTTCCAAGGTCTAGCTACGTCACAGTCTGTTGTTCCAAGGTCTAGCTACGTCACAGTATGTTGTTCCAAGGTCTAGCTAGGTCAGAGCCTCATACCCAGACTTGGGCCTGAGTTGAGTCTGTAATGCAATGGTGACAAAATGGGCTCCCAGTTGACGGCTTCAATTACGATTGATTAATGCTGTCGGTCCTTTTAATGGTTTTGTAGTACGCAAAAAAAACTGATTCTAATAATCTACAGGATTAGTTCGCTGGGCGAAATACTAGGAAACCCCGGTTTTCCTTCTACAAATACAAGTTAAAAAAAACGGTGAAGCGCTGGTCAGACTCAGGCGTCTAGGGAGAGGGTCCGTATAACCAGAGTTTTTAAAATTGTATGGCGGTACGGAACCCTCAGTGCGCGAGTCCATTTCGCACTTGGTCGGGTTTTTTATTCTGGTTTGAAATAAGTTTCACAATTTCGCTCTCTGATGTTCCCAGGACTGCCTCAAGCTGTACTTGAACGGCGAGACGATACCGGGATGGAACTGTCCCAACTGTAAGGAGAAGCGCGACGCTGTCAAGAAACTTGACATCTCCAAGCTACCCACGGTGTTGGTTATACACTTCAAACGGTTCTACGTCGACCCCAAAGAGGTGAGATCTGTCACTATCATCATCGGCCTGTTAACACCCACTGCTGAGTAAAGGGCTCTTCATGCTCACACCACCTCTCACGATCCTGTGCCAGGCGCAACCACTGTTTTCCGGCTACTTGGGCTTGTCGCCGGACCATCTGGCTGGCGGTCTGCCAACCGATCTCTTCTCGGGGTCGCCATTCCGCAATGAACTTTGTCCATCTGCCATCGGTAAGTCCGGCCAGGTGTTCTGCCCACTTCCACCTCAAAGAAGTTATGATATGCACACAACTCAGCCAAAACGTCGGGATAATAATGTGATTAGCTACAAAAAATTCGAGCCAGACACTTCCATGGTTCTTTTAAAGCATTTTTGTAAGTCAATTGTAAACGGAGGCAAATACAACGCTTCCTTACAATAATTAGGTAAGATCTGTTTTGGGTGTCTTGTCGACGTGAATTGCAATTAGTAAGCAAAAAAAAACGTGTCGACATTCAAAAACGTTTTGAAGCTATTTTCGCTGAAAAAAAAAATAGGCGGCGCGCTTTTTTCAGCGAAAACATCTTTCAAACTGTTATGGATATCGACATGAAACTGGCTCTCACCTAATTTTAGTGTTTTATATGAGCACTTTTTCTATTTGTTCAGTGTATCTGATACAGGAATCGATTTTGTGCATTTTTCTTTGCGCGTGGGCTATTCACTATGCACGGCGCCTTAATACTCCATACCAGAGTGTTTTCCCAGCACGGGTTAGTGCTTTTTAGGGTTCCGTACCCAAAAGGGACTCTGCTGTCCGTCTGTCACCAGGCTGTATCTCATGAATCGTGATAAATAAATAAATAATTCCACAGTTGAAACTTTCAATGATGATGTATTTCTATTGCCGCTATAACAACAAATACTTCGTGCGCTAGTCCGACTCGCACTTGGCCGGTTTTTGTGTAAAATAAAAAAAACTGTTCCCCATCTAACTTGTCAACTTTCCTTCCCAGTACATGTGTGGCGCGTATCGCAAGAAGCAAACCTACATCGAGTTTCCGCTCGGCGCTTTGGACATGCGACCACACGCGCTACCCTCCGCCGGGCAGCGCTACCAGCTGTATGCAGTGTCTAACCACTACGGGTCAATGGACACCGGACACTATACCGCCTACTGCAAGAGTCACGCCTATGACAAGTGAGTATCAGATTGATAAGATAGCTGAGTATCAGATTGATAAGACCTACAGGTAGCGTCACGAGTTACGAGCGCTCGACGAAACTGGTGGGGATGTCTGCGCAAGTGTGTACAATCGAATCAATTGGGAACGGTCTTCCGTCTGTCCACGTCGAGCATCGATGTCATCGAGCACGCGTCGAACATTTTGTTGTGTTGTGTGAGCTAATCTGTGGGCCACAATAGATCAGATAATCTGTGAACCGTTTTTGACACTTCTAATTTTTACTCCTTTTTTACCGCCACGTTGTTTTCTGTAATTCCAACAACAGTCCACTTCTATCATTCACTTCTATGTTAGGACCCCCAATACGTCATAATATGGATTGACCGGTGATAATATGGACTGACCGGCGAATGCTTCCTCTAGCTGCTGCCTGTATCGCATCAGACATTGTGTTAGTGCCATTCCCCTGGCGCGTTAGCTACTTCACAGACCGAAGATTATGAGCTTTTAGACTTAAATGTCCCAACCTCGTTCCAGATGGTTCAAATACGACGACCACGTGGTGACGGAGATTTCTGCCAACGAGGTGAAGTCTAGTGCTGCCTACATCCTGTTCTACACGACCTGTAACACGTGATGAGGGCACCGGAGACAGCTCACGGACTGAGGACCTGCAGCGAGGGTACTTTGACTTGAGAAACGGCTTTATCCCGCTGACGGGTTGCGCCATCTTGATTTATTTGTCCAGATCAGGGGTCGGCGACTTCAATCCGCAATTTTCGAAATTTCCCAGTTTTTCAAGAGCCACAATTTTTGGCCTATGCGTCCCTGGGGCCTTAGCCTGTAATGCAATGGCGTGTCGATGGCGTCCCAGTAGAAGGACCAAACTGAGGTTTCCTCGTTTTTCTCCTACAACCAGCGAACTAATCATCTAGAATTAGAATCAGCGTATTCTTTGCTGTACTACAAAAACGTTAAAAGGACCGACAGCATTAATAAATCGTAATTGAAGCTGTCAACTGGGAGCCCATTTTGGCAACATTGCGTTACAGACTCAGGCCCTATACAAACCCAAAGCCGCGGTCCGGCTGCGATTTTTTTTTAGCGCAGCGACTTAAATGCCCAAGCAATTTGTGCATTCGTTTGTGCAAATAAGCGTTTTGTGCAAGCCATTGGTGTGGTATACAGTTTTGTCGTCTTAACACGTTCGCTTTTAGCAAAAAAACGCAACCAAAAAGAAGATACTAGTGGTTCACCCCTTTAGTCTCGCCGCACGGTGGCAATACGACTATCAGTACTTGTATTCTCTAAAATATCCACCGTAAAAATAACCGTTTTTAAATGTCAAAAAATATAAACTTTTCAATAATATTCAGACTATTTTCGAGTGTTTTGACGCTCGGCGGTTGAGTGTTTTTTTTTTTAGAGAATTGAGGCGCAGATGCCCGACGAGACTACCAAAATGAATGAATGAATGATGCCAAAATTGTAACGCTCTGTAACGTTGTTTCTTTATTTTGAAGAGTTCTGTTTTTAACCCCCGACCAAAAAAGAGCGGTGTTATAAGTTTGATCGCTATGTCTGTCTGTTTGTGGCACCGTAGCTCTTAAATCAGGTTTTCTAGTGAGTGTTCTTTGATATGTTTAATCAAAATCGGTTCAGCCGTTAATGAGATATGCTAATTTGAAGCTAAAATGTCGGGGGTATTTTAAATATTTGATTTATAGTTATTTTTTTATTACTTGTCTGACTGATTTGTCATTCTGTATATTTATCGGTTTCTGTACCTTTATTTAGACGAAATCTGTACAAAATATGTTTATTGCTGCAATACAGCTCTAAGCTCGCATTCCTTTGTTCACAACGAGTAACACCAGTGTTACTCGGTAGGATTTTTTTCGTAAACATTCCCAACCAGACACACAGTGTGACTCGTTGGAAACAAAGGCTCGACTAACAATATTGAACAGTCATGTATGACAGTTTCATTGGTACTAAATTGCCTTCGCTGCGACACACTTCTTGCGAATTTCGGCATGATCTAGACCTGCAAGGGTAGCATAAGGCTGGGTTAGAGCGTATTTATGGGCTTATAACTACAGAATTTTTAAATAGCTTTTTTCCTCAAACACCCTACCTTCTAAATGTGATTTCCAATAACTTTTGTTCTACGACTTAGGTCGTAGAACAAAAGTAAAATATTTTAAAAATATTAAATAAAATAAATAAAAATATTAAATAAAAATATAGAATATTTTATGCGAAATATTTTTTATAAATCCACAGATACGCTCTAGACCAGGCTTATGCTACGCTTGCTGCCTTTATCGGCAAGTGTTACCAGTATTAAAATGTATCCGTCTTTAGTATCTTTATTATGTCTCCAGTTGGCTTGACATGAGCTGCCATGATAATGTTTTTGGCTCGATTTAACCGTTCTCTATAGATCAAAAGAGTGGGAGAGCAATATAGTTTCCATGAAAATGGCGCTCATGTTAAGCGAGACGAGGTTGGAATATCACGACAGCCTCCTTGGTAGACACCAAAAAGTTATAAAACAATCTTGGCAACGTCGCCATAACATGGAAGTTTTTAAAACAAAAGACTGTGATTACAACTGTAAACTGTCGAGGATCTAAATTGCAGTTTTGTTTCTTATTCCGATGCACTAAAAGTAAAACTATATCGTGTCATTTAGATCCTGGTCTAGCTATGATGTAATTTGTGTAATGATGGAATTGCAATGGGTCGAGAAATAGGGGTTTCTATTATTTATAATTATTATAAAGCGATTTTGTGTATATTAATGTTATAATGTACTGTAAATAAAGCATGGTTATTATAGGTAGGTACACGATTTACGAAGTTTCGGTCATATTATACCCTCTTGTTGCCCTTTTTTTATATCCCTTATGAGTTTTTGATGTCGGCACTCGCTTCATCAGTTATGTTGTGATTCTATTAAGCTAATATTGAATGTAAAATTAGAGCTGTAACTTTAGTGAATATACAATACCGATATTTAATTGTTATTTATATTCGTTTATTATTTTCTGAGTTCTCTGAGAGGCCTTTGCCCAGCTAGTAGGACTCGTAAATTGTACACTTCGTACACTGTACAGGCAATATCTTTTTTTTTACAACTAATTTGATATTTAATAGTAACTGCAAAAGCGGGGTGGTAGGTATACACTGACAGATATTATTATCATCATCAGCCTGTTAACACCCACTGCTGAGTAAAAGCCTCTTCATGCTCACGATCCTGTGCCAGACGCAACCACTGTTTTCCGGCTACTTGGGCTATGTCGTCGGACCATCTGGCTGGTGGTCTGCCAACCGATCTCTTCCCCTCTCGGGGACAGATATTATAATCTTAAACAGTTATCCAAGTCAAAAGTTTGCTGTCCAACCCGAGGCCATAATTCGGTACGCAAAGTTTTTTGTTCGAAAGTCCGTTATTGGCTTAATCTTATCTTTAGACAATATTGAGAAACTAATTTCAATATTTTTTATTTTGGTTCAGTAGTTTTGATTTTACAACGTTTCAAAGATACGGTTTTATGACCTTCACGCGACGGTCTGCATACTGTTGGCGGTCATAGGAACAAAACATTTTAGCGCATAAAAACAAAACTACTGGACCAAAATAAAAAATATTTAAATTAGTTTCTCAATATTGTCTAAAGATAAGTTTAAGCCAATAACGGACTTTCGAACCAAAAACTTTGCGTACCGAATTAAATCTGTCTTGCTTTTACATTAGGCTTATGGGTTGGAAGTTTGTGCAAAAATAGAAAAAACTGCGGGATACATAATACGTGCGGATCGGCTAAGCTGTCAGGATAACATAGGTGCTGGGCAAGCCTATTCCATCTAAACAATTTTGCAGCGTCCGAGTGGTCTCTTCATTTCTCTAATGTGAAGGTGCCACTGGAGGCTTGTATATATAAATCATATAATTAGGATATAAAGGCCTTAGTTATAAAGTAGGTCCGCAATCCTCTGATAATTTTAGTAGGCCGCACGCATGTAAAGTAAAGTATGTAAAGTTCTAGCGTAATTTATTTTAATCCATATGAAAGAAGACTGAGGGGTCTTTGATGTTGTGTAAAGCTGCGTTTTCACCGAGACCAATCGCAAGCGAGTTTTGCTCGGAAGCTTGTAGCGAATGTTCGCGTGTAAATACGGGTTGGAAATTGTTGTTTCGTTCTCTAAAAGAGACCCAAATGTTCTTGCATCACAATATGTAAGCGATTGTAAATATATGCTACAATAAATATAATAGCATTAAAAACAATATTGAACCCAAGTTAAAAACGAAGTTCAGTGCCTAATTTTTAAAATGTAGGTGTTCGCCAATTGTGTCCACCCTCGAACACAAGAGGGTGCGCAGCCACTCGCTCGGGGTGACCGAGCGGCCGCGATTGAAGGCGGGCGAAAGTTGGTTTGCTCCTTCCGATCGGACCCCGCGGCTCCTCCTAGCGAATGCAAATTAACTAGGGGCTAAGCGAATATGAACAGCAATTCAACACTCACCGAAAAGCAGGCACGGCGACACGTAGAAAAATCAAGTAGAGCGGGAAAAACAGTGAGCAACAGCAGTGTATGAGAATGATGAAAGTGAGTGAGATGGAGCGGGAAAGTTAACACAAATACACAGATTACAATAATAATAATACGAAATGGATGATAGTGGGACGAATATCAATTAATATAGAGAAATGCAGCGAATAACAAATTAAAATAGATGGGCAAAATTATTTCGTGTGCGACAATGAGGCGGGAAAAATGCATCTGTCAAAAAATTAAAAAGCGCGGAGGTCATAAAAAAAAACAAAAGAAAAAACGTTCCGAAATTTTGAAGTAAAATGAAAAGTGGCCAGTACTCGGCAATGCAGTGAGGTCGCACTACCGAACATACCGCCGCCCCTGAAACCACGTATTCAGCACAAAGAAATAAACAATATAGAGAGCGGGAGAAACAAATTGAAATGAGCTGGGTTCGAAATCACATCACTTGAAGATTACAAAAAAATAAACAAAAAAGTAATTCAATTAATAAAAGCGATGGCTTATTGCTCCACATAAGGTAGAGGAGCTACCTTAACTACGGAACGTTTATAAATGCCGTGCGCAGTTCGAACTTCTACGACACGAACTAAACCGTCTGGACCAGGAGTAGCAGAGATTATTCGACCTATAGGCCAGTTGAGAGGAGCCAAGTCATCATCTTTGAGTAGAACCATTGTGCCAATAGCAATGTTTTTTACAGGCATATGCCATTTAGCACGCGTCTGGAGTGTATGTAAGTACTCACGATGCCATCTGCGCCAAAAGGATTGGTGTATGGCCTGGATTAGGCTCCAGCGCTTTAAGGACATCATGTTGACATCACGAAGGTTGGGTTCCGGCATTGACGTCAACGGCTCCATCGTGAGAAAATGCGCCGGAGTTAGTGCAGTTAAATCGTTGGGGTTAGAGGACAGTGGGATTAGCGGTCGTGAATTTAAGCATGCCTCGACGCGAGTGAGGACTGTGTAAAATTCTTCGAATGTAAGGGAATGGAGACTGGACCCTAAAATACGAAACAGGTGAGTTTTTACCTGTTTTACCAGGCCTTCGAAAATTCCGCCAAAATGGGGACTGTAGGGCGGTTGAAAATGGAATTGAATACCCTGCGTATTACAAAAGTCATTTATTTGACAATCATGAGCATGAGTGCGAACAATACGTCGAAGTTCATTATTGCAGCCGATGAAATTACGACCCTGATCGCTAAAAAGATCCGAACAACGACCGCGTCGTGAGATAAAGCGCTGAAGGGCTGCAATAAAAGCATCAGTGGTCTGCTCACTTACAAGCTCTAAGTGGCAAGCTTTCGTACTCATGCACACGAACACAGCTATGTAGCACTTTGTTAATGGAGCTTTGCGTAGCCGTGATGTTTTTATCATGAAGGGACCTGCGTAATCTACCCCAGTTTTAGCAAAAGGCTTGATCTGTTGAATTCTAGGTGGGGGAAGTTGTCCCATAACCTGCGTTGCGAGGCGAGGCTTGAGCCGGTAACAATGAGAACAGCGAAACGTGATGGTACGTACAACACGTCTTGCCGAGAGTATCCAATAACGACTTTGAAGCATGGATAGTAGAGCGTTTGAACCAGGGTGGCCGTGGATAACATGGTAATATCTCACTAAGAGGGTAGTTAGTGGACTATCACAGGGAAGAACGATTGGGTGTTGGTTATCGAAAAGCAATTTCGATGATTGCAATCGACCTCCGACACGGATCAAACTTTCGTCATCAATGTAAGGGGACAATTTACGAAGGGCACTGGAGGGCAATTCATCTTTTTTCAAACGACGAATATCATCACTGAAGTATTGAGCTTGTGTGACTTTAATGCAAGCTTTGAGAGCATTGTCAATTTCACGCAAAGTTACAGACTGCGTGGTGAAAAGCGAGCGAGCGGTGTATGAACCAAACCGAAAACAATAGGATACCACACGAAGAAGTTTGGGCAATTGAGAAAATTTCTCAATCAACTCAGTGATGGAGTTTTGTTCAGCATCATTTTTTGTAGTAAGCAAAACCAGTGGCTGTTTGGACTCAAGGACCTTTGAAACACTTGAGTCGATAGTCAGAACTTCCGCTGGCTGCGACTGCCAATCTTCATCAGGAATCGATAAAAAATCCGGACCATTCCACCAGAGAGGATGTGAGACTAAATCAGCGGGAGAGGCGCCGCGACTAACCACATCGGCTGGGTTATCTTGAGAGCGGACATGGCGCCAACAATCGGGAGATGTAATTTCTTGAATGTGGCTAACTCTGTTACTAACAAAAGTCTTCCACTTACAAGCCAACGATTTTATCCAGTGTAGAGTGATAAGTGAGTCAGTCCAACATGTGTAACTGCGAATCGGCAATTTCGGAGTGAACAATTTTTGCACGTGAGCAAGAAGATCTGCTAATAAAAATGCAGCACAAAGCTCGAGTCGAGGGAGAGATACAGTTCTGAGCTCAGAGACGCGCGATTTTGCACAGATCAAGTGTACTGAGATGCTAGTTTTACCGTCAACTACAGTAATAACACGGAAATAAATCACGGCTCCAAAACCTGACTCACAAGCGTCACCGAATCCGTGAATTTCGATGTAGCTAGCTTCTGTAGTGCGGATGAACCGTGGGACGGAAACTTGTTGGAGCAAGTGTAAGTTTTCCTTGATTTGTACCCATTGTTGGAGTACCTCATCGGGAATTGGATCATCCCAGCCGATATCCAGCATCCATAGTTTTTGCATTACGACTTTGGCTGCAAGGACCACGGGTGCTATGAATCCCATAGGATCGAAAATACGAGCCAGGTCTGAGAGAATACCCCGTTTTGTGGGCACAAGCGGAATATTTTTGATTTGATAAGAGAACGAATCTGTACTGGGACACCACTCTAAACCGAGGACTTTCAGAAACGAAGTTGTGTCAGGAGAAAACACGTCCTCTAAACTTTGTTTATGCTCTTCAGGAACATCGACTAAACTTTCTGGCCGGTTGCTCGCCCATTTGCGCAGAGTGAAGCCACCTGAGTCGAGCAGTGAATTGAGTTCACCGACGAGAGCGCGTGCAGATTCTACATCAGGGGCACCACACGTGACATCATCAACGAACGTAGTCTCAAGTAAGACTTGGGAGGCTTTGCTGTGAGAATCGGCGTGTTCAATTGCGAGTTCATTGAGAGTACGAATCGCTAGATATGGGGAGCAAGTCAACCCAAATGTCACTGTGGTCAGAAGATAATCACGAATGGGTTCATTTTCATTGAATCGCCAAAGAATCTTCTGATAAATGTGATGAGCGGGATCAAGTTTGATGTTTAAAAACATCTGTTTTACGTCGGCGACTAGGGCTATCTCATTCAAACGAAAAATAGACAACACGTCAAAAAATCTCTTTGTGAAGTTTTGGACCTGAGAACAAAACATCGTTAATGGATTTTCCATTGTCACTTTGACACGAGCCATCGAACACAACTCGTAAACGAGTGGTGCTAGAGCTTTCTTTTATCACAGCGTGATGGGGTAGGTAGTAACCGCCAGACGAATTGTCGGGAGCTAATCGCATGTAACCCTCATCAAGGTAATCAGTCATGAACTTTACGTAGTCTGATTTGTAATCGGGGTTTTTTCTAAACTTTCCTTCAAGCGAACGGAAACGTTTAAGTGCTACTCCACGGGAGTCACCAAGAGTGGGAGGAAATTCTTTGAAAGGGAGCGAAACCACATATTTACCGTCATCGGTTCGTGACACAGTTTCACGAAATATATCTTCACATTTTTGGTCATCGGGACTGAGAACTTTACTGGTCGGGGGTTCCTCGTAAACCCAAAACTTCTCTACGATTTCTTCGAGAGAAGCATCTACACGGGCATGAAAAGCCAAACAATTTCTATTAGCTCTCACATGGCTGACAGCATTTTTTGGGGTTTGTGTTGATGAAGGGAAAGTGTGACCCATAAGAGCCCAACCAAATATCGTGTTCAAGGCAATCGGAGTGCCTGGTGGACCGCTTATTATGCCTCCCAACACAATCTCGCGATAAATATCTGCGCCTAACAACAAAGATATGTTGGAAGGTATCCCGAAAGTAGGGTCAGCAAGAGGAAGATCCCTAACGTGAGGCCATAGTGAGACCGGAAGAGGCTGCGCGGGAAGATCTCCAGTGATTTTTGGTATGCACTGGGCTTGCAAGTGAATATTCTCACCGTTAGATGGATTAAGGATTGAGAGATCCACTACACCGCCTTCTAATTGGAGAGCTTGACCAGATATACCGTGAACGGTTGTGTTGACTTTTAGTCGAGGTAGGCCTAGCAGCGTAGCCAAATCTTCAGTAATAAAACTGAATTGGCTCCCTGTGTCGATAAGTGCGCGTGCTTGCTGCGGCACTCCTCGGTTGTCAGGAATTTGTAGAAGAACCGTGGCCAACAATATATGGGGCTTCACATCTGATGAAGCGGAGAGACACTCGACATTGGAGTTCATTGGTTCTGACTCATTCACCTTTGAAGAGCCCTGTACAGGTAGTGAACAAGGCGGCAGATCAGACGAGGGAGCGGGCATTTGAACATGTGAGTTTGACAATTCACGAGTTGTGAAACTGTCCAGATGCAACAGTGAGTGATGTGTCTTTGACCTGCAAGTCATACAAGAATAAGATGACTTACACTGTCTCAAAAAATGGTCTGTCGCAAGGCAATTGAGACAAACCTTCAGTCTTTTTACTTCGTTCAATCTTTCTGGGGGCGACAACTTCAAAAAATCAGCACATCTCGATAAGACATGGTCGCCGCTGCAGAACAAACATGGTCGCGATCGAGTAGCAGCTAGTGATACTTGTTTGTGAGGGCCGGCGGGCAAGAGGGACTTCGGACGAGTCCCGGTGCGAGGGAGCGGCTGTGGCGGCGTGCGGGGTGCATTGGCCGCAGAGGGTACAGCTGCAGATTGTAGAGCATTAGACCTTCTTCTAAGGAAAGAGACAAGCTCGTCGTAAGAGGGAATTTCAGACGAGTTGTTGAGCTCAAACTGCCGACGAGTCTCAGAGTCCAACTTGTCAAGCAGCATATTTAGGAGAAGAAAGGACCATTCTTTGGTCGGAAACTTTAACGCATGAAGAGCGTTTACATTATCGACCACATCGTCAATGAACGTAGACAAGGATTTCGGCGAGGAATGGGTCATTGAAGCACCAGCAATTCGCCGATAGTGGGTGGTGGCTATCAGACGCTTGTTATTATATTTCTGCTCGAGAAGGTCCCAGGCAACGGGAAAGTTAGCAGCAGACAGCGGCAAGTGCTGAATTGTGCGGAGCGCTTCCCCGGTGAGCGACGAGCGAAGAAAATGCAGGCGGCTTACATCGCACAGACTTTCATTGTTCACTATGAGGGCCGTAAACATCTCCGAAAAGCCCACCCACTTCGTGACGTCATCTCCAGAGTAAGACGGCAAAGAAATGCGCGGGAGCTTTACTCCTCCGTCAGCGAATACACTTCGGTTTGGTTGCGCTGATTTCGCACGATAGGCCAAGGACTCAATGTCAAACATTTCCTTGAGAGAAAAGAAGCTATGGACGTAAGTATCAAATATTTCGCACAGAGCTTCTTTTGTTATGGGATGAGGCGGCTCATTTTCTCCTACGGGCTCCATTACTCGGTCGAGAATGTCGTAATGAAGCTCCTCTACCTCCGCATAACGGTTTAGCTCCTGACGTATGCGCAACACTTCACTGGACGTAGGATTTTTAATATCGGCAAGAGCAATAAGTGTGCCACACACATTATGAAATTTAAGGACCGAACGCGATATCCTTTCTGCCATGGCTTTTATCTGACCGCGAGTTCGCGGCATATGATACGTGTACACTAGGGTTTAATACAGACTTCAAGTGATGGAGACGAAATAACCGGACAAACAATAAAGAAAAAGTGGGAATTTGGAACAAGTTACCGAGAATGTATGCTGAACACGAGGCTTTGCACTCACCAAAACGAAGCCACAAGGCCCCCCAAAAGGAGCAAATCCGGCTCGAAGGACCAAATATGTTCGCCAATTGTGTCCACCCTCGAACACAAGAGGGTGCGCAGCCACTCGCTCGGGGTGACCGAGCGGCCGCGATTGAAGGCGGGCGAAAGATGGTTTGCTCCTTCCGATCGGACCCCGCGGCTCCTCCTAGCGAATGCAAATTAACTAGGGGCTAAGCGAATATGAACAGCAATTCAACACTCACCGAAAAGCAGGCACGGCGACACGTAGAAAAATCAAGTAGAGCGGGAAAAACAGTGAGCAACAGCAGTGTATGAGAATGATGAAAGTGAGTGAGATGGAGCGGGAAAGTTAACACAAATACACAGATTACAATAATAATAATACGAAATGGATGATAGTGGGACGAATATCAATTAATATAGAGAAATGCAGCGAATAACAAATTAAAATAGATGGGCAAAATTATTTCGTGTGCGACAATGAGGCGGGAAAAATGCATCTGTCAAAAAATTAAAAAGCGCGGAGGTCATAAAAAAAAACAAAAGAAAAAACGTTCCGAAATTTTGAAGTAAAATGAAAAGTGGCCAGTACTCGGCAATGCAGTGAGGTCGCACTACCGAACAGTAGGTATGTATAGTATAGTACATACATATTATGAAGAACTCGCATACATATTTGTATTTTGTATGTATGGAATGAAACATCCATATTGTAAAACTCAGATATTTTTCCACTAAAAAGTTAAATTTCTGTGCCATTTATAAAAGGTCTCCCTCGATAAAATATAAATGTTGTGTTTTGTAAAAGATTCCACCTCTCTACAGATGTTTGCAACATAATAAATTAAATTCAAATCTTAATATAAGTCGAATTTTATTAAAATTCTTTGTTAATTATACATTGTTTGTTTTACAGTCAAAGACAAGTAGCAAACCACTTATTACTAATTCTTAAAACTGAACAGTTTCCAGCTGGCATAAAATAAGAATGGGGTAGGCCATATCTATCCCCCTGTTGATCTACACATATGGGCTATCCTATCCTATCCTATAGTTAGTGTTTAGTAAGCCTGCTGCATTCATGTGGCTTCGGGTGACAATGCAGTTTGTGGCAGTCACTATCCCCCGAACTTCCAACAGTTCTCCATCAATCAAATTGATCGCAAAAGCAAACTTCTCCAATCTTCATAAAAGTGGTCTAATTGAAATAGGCATTATGCTAAGCAGTCTTATTCCTTAGTTTCAGCATTCATAAACATGTTCATGTCAATCTCCACATTTTCTTCATTGTCGGGGTCGTCCGACTCCACATCTTCGCTGCTGTCATCCTCTTCAAATTCTATGTTCATGTTAAGGTCCCCTATATCTGTGGAGCAATATTTAATTTGTTACAATAACTATGGTTTGTGCAAATGATGCTGAGATAAAATTACAATCAAACCATCAAAATGGTCTATTTAGAACTTTTCCTAGAAGAACGCCCCTGGACAACTGCAGTCCTCTCGCTCGCACTTCTCAACATTTTAATTAATTGTAAGAGAATGATTAAACTATATTTTAAGATCCAAAGTTGAATCAATCTCTACAATAATTTCAAAATATGTAGATAAGTGCGAGCAAGAGGCCTGCACTTGTCCAGGGCATTCTTAAGCCTATAAGCACAGGAAGTGGTTAGTAAAGTTGTTTAAAGTTGTTGGAGAAAGAGCTGGGCCCTTAGCCTGTAACGCAATGGTGGGTCAATGGCATCCCAGCAGAAGGACAAAACCGGGCTCTCCTCGTTTTTCTCCTTCAACCAGAGAACTAATCCTCTAGAATTAGAATCAAAATATTCTTTGCTGTACTACAAAAACATTAAAAGGACAGACAGCGTTAGCAAATCGTAATTGAAGTCGTCACCTGACAGCCCATTTTGGCACCATTGTGTTACAGGCTAAGGGCCTTGCTTTTTCATAGCAACGTTGGACCTGCCTTACAACAACCTTATCCCATATATCAGAACTTGACTCGCAAACCTAATGGACTATCGGATATGATTAAAAAGATAGCATTCAAGAAAAACAGTAGTGCAAAAAAGGATTATCTGAAAAATAACAAACAAAAGAAGAATTTAGATGAAAAGAGATGACACAACGGTACTCACTAAAAACCGACTGCGTGAGCGTAACACTCAGATTCAACTCCTCAAAATTACACAGCTCTTCGTTAAGCTCCCGTGCCTTGTCCATTGAGGCTGTCAGCGGATTGCAGATGGAGACCAGTTGCGAGTGAGAATCTGCTCCCGTTGTTTCGGTGACTGTTGATTGTGGGGCTGTGGACGTCACCACTGAGGAGGAGGCGGTGCCTGGTCGGCTTCCTCCTTGGCCTCTCGACATTTGGTTGAACTTGTTCTGTGCTGTCATACTTTCGAGTTGCAGCCTTTCAATCTGGAACAGAAATAACTACCTGTGCTGACCAAAAACAAGGTAGATACATAGAGAACTCTTTTTTATTGCACAACAGAAAGAATTTAACTATCTATTTATCCCGCCCATAAATAAAGCCCACTGCTGGGCATAGGCCTCTTCCTTTTCACGCCAGCCCTCTCGTTCTACTGCCAATCTCGTCCACTGTCCTCCCGCTGTTTTGACAATGTCATCAACCCATTGATCTTACAGTCTACCCACCGACCATCAACCCATTTTGCCCACCATTCAGTGATTTTCTTTGTTGTTGTTGTTGTCCTATGGTACCCCAGAGGTACAAAGGGCCTTTACAAGATCACGCCACGCCTTCCTGATTCAAGGGCAAAGTCAATTAAGCTGGTAGGGTCGTATAGGTGCTGGGCAAGCCTACTCCATCTAGAACAATGTCCCAGGCGACTGGTCACTTCACCGACGATATAGTTTAAGTTAAGGTGCTACTGGATGGTGTAGGTAAGTATTAAACCATCTCCGTAGAAGCAAAGGCCTAAGTTATAATGCGGCTTGCCCTAGCCTAGGACAAGTCGAGGACCAACAGCGGCCTACTAAAGCCAAAATTACTCTACTTATTCGGGTAGGTATAAAATAAGCACTAATAACCTGTAAACAGTTTCGGTGGGTCCGCATTTTCTTTAGCGCGTTGACTATGAAGCGCTCTTCGGCTAGAAGTTGGGCCTCTTGGGCAATACGTTTCCCCTGCGGATTCATGCAACCCATCGCAACTTTACACTCAGTGAAAATAAGATTTTTCCACGGATTTTTAGCACTGTTTTCGGAGATTTTTTTTTTTGTTTTGTTTTCTTTTGACTTTCTTTTGACACTTACTTTTTTTTGTCTATGGTGCTTTGCTCAGAACAATTTTGTAACACGTTTCGTTATGGCAAATCGCAGAATACGAACCGGTTTTCATGAGGTTTTCATGGTTTTGCAGGACCTTGAAAAGATCAAAAGACCAGGGCCCTTAGCCTGTAACACAATGGTGCCAAAATGGGCCCCCGGTTGACGTTTTCAATTACGATTTATTAATGCTATCGGTCCAGTGTCGGCCCTTTTAATGTTTTTGTAGTACAGCAAAGAATATCAATTGAGGGATTTTCTGACAGCTAAAAAAAATAAAAAAATAGTTCTAAAAGCTGTGACAGATGGCGTTGATACGACATGTTTTCTATCACAAAGTAAATTAGTGCTTACTACATCGAAAATACTTCTTCACTTCAATGCTCTGTGACTTCATCTTTCATCGTCGTAGCCGTCATTCCATTTTACAGTACATGAAAAAGTGCACGATTTTGTTAATGTTCTTGTATGAGTGAATGGTAAATCCTGAAACACTTGATTTTGCTCCACAACTAATACCTAAATGTGTTTGGACGTATGTACGTAGGCCAACGAGCGCGAACTGGCATAAAAAAAGAACATGTCTCGTCAGCGACATCTAGTTACAAATTTGGAACTACAACTTATTAGCTGTCAGAAAATCCCTTCCTAGGAGAACAACGAAAAAATCCCGGTTTTGTCCATCTACCTGGGATGCCATTGATACGCCATTGTCTTACAGGCTAAGGCCCCTGAGTAGAAAGAAGCAAAACGACCAAGGAATGTCATTGTTGTTCAAAGCTTTGTCATCTAAGTATCAATATCTTTCATTATCCGTTCTCCCATCGATGTTTTGGAGAAACGAAACGCAAACTCAAACGTCAGAATTTCGTACGCAGCGTAAACAGCGCAAGTTTTCATGCGCACTAAATTCCCGTATATTTCCCGTCTTCGATCGTGGTTTTCCATTTAGTTTTTCAGCTGATCGCGTTTTCCGCGGCCGCGTCGCACTACCGCCCTTGTGTCATGTCCGTCGAAGCGTAGTGAAAAGTCGCTGTGTGTTTGTGCTCTTGTGTAGTTTCGGTCTAGGTAGTGGCTGTGAAAATGTTTTCAGGACTCACGAATCAAGTTAGCTCGTGGATGGGAGCTGCGAAGGGTGAGCCGCAAGACGAGGAGGTTCCTACCCCTACCAAGGAAGCTGGAGAGCCTTCCGTGGAGGTCGAGGGACAGAGGTCAGAATCCTTTTGTTTACTTTTTGTCTACCATTGATAACTCTCCATCCTCAAGCTTATAATGACGGAAAAATGCGTTACACGCGCATTATGACGATTTTTATGCGCCGTAAAGAAGCAATCGAACAGTAGTTTAAAATAAAAATGCAGTTTAGCAATTCTTATTGGTTTCAAGTGGGTTTCGCTTAGCTTCACCACTGCAGTGCAGGTATTACTCTAGCTAACCGGCCACATGGGTATTGCATAAGCTATTTGCATGACTTATTGATCCATTAAAAATGTGCCAATCTAGGTCAGTCACATTGGTCAATGCCATTCAATGAAAGCATTCTTTGTAAATAGGGGTTTGTACCAACAGGCTTAACTGCTTTATGAATATATTGCTCGATATTGACTTTGATTTGATTAAATTACTACTCTATTGTGAAGAAATACATTGATTTCTGACATTTCTATTAGTATTATGATGCAACTTGAATGATTCATTAATTAGTACAAGTTTAGCCCCATTTGTGTCAATGTTAGTATTAATTTATAAGTTTTTGACACCGAACTAAATCCCATAGAATCCGCATTACGTATAAAATCACAATAAAAACTTGTCCCCACAGAAACAAATGATATCAGCAATAGAACAATACGAAACATCATTTCGACCATACATCTAATATTCGAATGTCAACCTTATTGCATTAGTGTACAGTTTTACTTTAATTGCATAGACTACGAGCAAATAAGCTCCCAAAGGCAGTTTGGGCATCTATTTTTCCAGACACATTTCAGAGTTCTATGTTGTATGTTTTTGAAAAATAGAGAAGCTAAAAATTAAGCAATAGTGGTTTTTGCCAGAATAGGATCACTTTACCAAGAGTTTTGTTTAACTTAAGGCTGGAAGATAGCAGCGTATGAAAAATCGCTAAACAAAAATAGATCAGTTTAGCTACAAAAAGTAAAAAACTGTGAAAATTTTAATTTTCTCGCCACGTTGCTATTGTCCACCCTTAACAGTCATTATTGCAAAACTGTAATGGAAAAAATTGCGAAAGAACCAGCAGCTACTTAGGCACAAAAATTAAGTTGAAACCGAAACTTCGTGGTTTGAAATAAAATTAAAATGGTAGTAAAAAATCATTGTTGATGAATTTTTTACATAAGAAAAGTCATTGGGTGCTCTATAAAAAAATAAAATTAGGTTTCTATACAATAATGCTAGTTCCATACAATTCATACAATACTAAACACATCTAACGGCTCCACTCCGTCCACAGCCCGACAAAGGCCGGCAGCAAGCTGGACCTGATCAACAATGCCAAGTCGCAGCTCACGGGCTGGCTCGGGTCCGTCCCAGTTCCTGGGTTGAGGAAAAACGAAGCCGCCTCCGTAGACACCGCTGAGCCCGCCGCCGAACCCGCACCGGAGATCACAGAGACCAAACCTGAGGGAGGCGATGACGATGATAAATCTAGGTATATTAGGTACGCGGGGTTGGCAGACAAGATGAGTTTACCGTCGGGTTTTTGTATGTCTATCTATCTATTTCTGTAACTTGGTATACTAAAGCTTTTTTCAATTTATTGTAAGTCTTAAAGTTTTATGCGAACTGCTTACGTTTTTGCTTTTGAAGTGATGGTAATTTTATCATTTACGTATTTATTATATTTACCGTGTTTGAAGTTTTATACACAGATCAGGAAGAGTTTCAGAGTTCTTTGTTGCAAAAAGTAATTGTGTGTACAGTCAGCCATTCAACATAATTTATTTTTACTAAATAAGTATTTTATTTTTATTTTATGGATTTATAACTTAAAAAATTGTTGGTAGTTATAAGTCCAGAACCAATCAAATAATTTATTTCAGTAACATAGAGAAAACCTAGCAAGAACAAAGAGTGCCAAGAGTAACAACTAAAATAAAATATGTGGCTACAGTGCTAGCTGTATTATTGCTTCTAGGTTTACGAGAAAATAGGCATTGCTTTTGTGTATTCTTTGGTGTGCCATCTAATTAATAATAATAATCACTGGGAATGATATGGCCAAGATAACCTTTATCCCAATATTTATATTGTATCTTATGTTTAATGTTTTCTTGCTTCTAACCATTTCTACTTATTATATCTAATCACAGTATAAATCATTCCTTCAGCTTAACATCTTAATGTTAATTTATTTCATGCAATTGCACATAATAAAACACTATCATAAAAACTAACTACCTACCTATCTACATTTTCCACAGTATTTCACATGTTTTCAGCCTTTCATTACTTTTAAGTTTGTGTTTTAATACACTTATAATATAAACTAAACATTATCTCCATGATAAATTACTTTAAACCACTCTAAACTATCTAATTATATTCTAGTTGTGAACACTTCTTTGCATTTAGTTATTACCATATTATTATACAAAACATAGCACCTGCAACTTAGTAAACTCATTTATTCTGCGCAAACCCCATTCTTTGTTTTTATCGTTGTGCATTCTGTATTATAGCATTGTATTTAACAGAGTTATTATCTGATATACTACCACATCATCCAGTCAAAAACAAACACTTTAAACTACAAGTTTAAAAAAATCTAGAATATAATGGTTTTGATTTTGGCTGGATTTAGAAGTTAAAATTGCATTCTCTTTTCCCAAGTCTTGTTCCATCTTTTCACAAAAAACTTTCAGGACCATGCTTCCAAATATAAAAAAAACGATTTCAGTCGATCGGACGTCGAAATAAAAAAATTCCGATCCTCATAGTAGCCAGATTCGCAAAATTAAATCTTTCGTCAGTCTCGAAAGGCATGCGTGGTAGTAGCGTTTTTTATCCTTACATTCATATTAACACTACTTACAATCTAATGACTTTGGATACTAAACATAATTACTTACAATAGAACTTGCGAATTGGTAATTTTGCGCATGTTTTAACATTTTGCAAGCAAATCCTTATGGACTTTTTGTATTTTGTAAACGGTTAAACTTACTTGTATTATGTCGGTGTAGCCGACTAGTTTCGGTTCTCATTCGGAGACCGTAATCATGGAGCTGAGACGGCCCTCGCGACGCCGTGGCCAGTCTCAGACTGCGGAGGGACTTGATATAGTAATCGGACGAGATCGATGCGACTGCAGTTTTGATAGGTGTTATAATTCGGCAAGACGTAGTGAACCCGTTACACCCCGATATGACTGTGTGGTTGTTTTGTCTGGCAGTGCGACGGGCGGTGCCGACAGCCGACCGGGGTCCACCGGCGGGACGCCCACCGAGGAGCAGCCAGCTGGCGTCGGGAACGGTACGTCCGACCATGTTACTGACGTCTCGATCGCATTCCCATTTTGTTAAGTGCAAGCGTCAAGGACTGAAGTTGGGTCTGGTGATGTAACTTCAATACGTATCGCGATCACTTTCAATTTTAAATACAATGAGCCGTTTTCAGCACAAATTCACAAAGCATTTCATAGATGGCGCGTAGAGGCGTGGCCATAGAAGAACCGGAATACGGCTGTAAAATTTTGCTTAGTACAGATTAATTCTGCCAGCCGTACACCTGTAAACACCATCTATGAACTGCTTTGTTCTTTGAAAACGGCTCATTGTTGACAAACTTCAGACTGCATTTATATGACACAGGCAGTAATTTAGCGATTGTCGTCGCGACTCAAATACCCTTTATATTATGATTTTAGACCCACACGTTCTGTAGCAATCTAAGTTTAGAATCACATTCCATCCGTTATAATTATAAAGTTTCGATCATACTAATATTTGAAATCCTATCCCGAATTCCTTGGTTTATTTCACCATATTCTGTTTTTATGTTTGCACATATTATCACGTTTCAAAGTCAACACACTTTTTGCTATACTTTTAAGTTTTTATGTTTGCACATGTTACATTTCAGCCAGTCGCAGCCAGAAATTATTCCATGTTGACGCTATTGAGGTTCCTGATATGCAAGAGTGTTAGTATTGCCGGCTATATTTATTTATTTTTAAACCTACTACAATAGACCTCCATGCGTAACTTAGTTTGTGGCCAAAGTATCATCATCATCAGCCTGTTGACACGCAGTGCTGAGTAAAGGCATCTTAAAGAAATAAAGAATATTCAATTCTAATTTAAACAATTAATTTTCACATTTAAATATTGTTAAGTTACGTATGTAAGTCTGCCTGTTTAAGTACAATCGACAGCACGTTAACCTTTACATGCTGGCTCATTGGCTCTACTCCGTTACGTTACGGGCGACTTTACAACAAAACTGTTCAGTCTGACGTGCTGTCGACGGTACAGTCAGCAAGACGGTAGGATACCCATTTTTGTTCGATTGACGCCCTTATGCCGCCGTGATAAGAGTTACCGTGGGGTATCCTAGCGTGTCGCTAACCGAACATCCCTCCCAAGTTAATCATCAATCCTATTTTTTACATATAGTTTTTTTTATCTAATGCAATAAATTCACCAGTTGCTCGCGTTTCTAGTACCTACTTACACAAAACAGCACGTAAACTCTAATTTTTAAATCGAGGCCATGGAATGACAGTTGCTACAAAGGCTTTATCTGTCAGTAGCATACTAGCAACTGTCATTCCGTGGACTCGATTTAAAAATTAGAGTTTAGAAGTTTACACGCGTGCAATCTATTCACTACGTTACGGTCGTGTGTACAATGTCCAGTTTTCCTGTGACAGATAAACTCTTGAAAGATGGCACTGATTCCAAGCGTTTCAACGTCTGTAAAATTTCGCTGCTTTAACAAAAATTACAATCCACACTATTACTGTATTACTTTCTGATCTGTGGGAAAAAGCGAAATTTGACAGCCATGTGCCGTCAGCGCCATCTATAAAGTGCTTTAAATTCAGCTTGAAAACGGCTCTATAAAAAGCCGACAATACGCCGCCGCGTCCCAATCACATCACATGTACTGGCCTCGTGTAAACGGCTCTTTAGCTATCGCAAAAGCACTGAAAATGAAAAGTTTACAAATCACAGTTTCCACTAGCTTCTAGTCCTCGGAAACTTGTTTGCAAACTTTCTCCATTCGTTCATATCTCCAGCGGAGTGCATACGAACTTTTCCGTCTACGCGAGAACAAATGTTGTTAAACTAAAAACCTCACTTTTGCTATGAGCTGATAACATATAAGATCCACTGTATCCCCGAAGGGGTAAGCAGGGCAAAGAGACTTACTCCCAGGAAAGGTTGAAAAAAGAGGAGAACTGGTCTACCGATAGAGAAAAAAGATCATGTAACATTTACTCGTAGCAGAAAGAGTGACAAGGCGCCGGTTTGCGGAGCAAGAGGCCTCGGAGCCTACGCGAAACAGTTAGATAGATAGATAAGACGTTTATTTGCATCATCATCAGTTTTATTTATTAACTCTCGTCTATCTTGTCTACGTCGCGTCAAAATGGCCGCCTACAATAATGTCGTGACTGAATTTTATATTCTTTGTTTATGTTACAATTTCTGATAAGATTCTGATAAGATTTACCTAAAACAACTGCAAAAAAATATGAAAAAGCAGTTAGGAGTTTAAAAAGTTTGTCAACGGCAGGTGGTCCGATCGGACCGCATAGACTCTATCAACTCACAGGCGCAACTATTCGCTTATTTGGTTAAGTATCTGTTTGGGGGTACCTTGATTCCACTTAAATCCGATCATAGATGGCGCTTTACTGAGGCGTGGTTTCTGAATTGAGAGATTTACTATCTGTCATGTTCTTTTTTGAGAATTTCTCAATTCAGTAATCGGCAGTAACTAGATGGCGTTACCACCACGCCTGCTCAAAATTGGTATCTACCCTACAGTGACGACGAAGGCGGTGGCGGGCGCCAAGTCTCTCGGCAACTTCCTCTACTCGGCGGTGAACAAGGCCGGCGCGAAGGTCAGCGAGGCCAGCGCCAAGATCAAAGAGACCGTCGAGAAGAACGTGAGTACCTAGATACTGATAAGATAAAGATAAAAGACATTATTTATTACCTCAATACAAATAAAATGGTTCACAAAAATTATCAATACTTAGGCCGACTTGACCACTTCTTAAATAAGTCGCCATTTAAATCGACTTTTGTATGAAGATTTTAGTTAAATTCCACTTTTAATAAAGTGGTGCAAGTTACATTATTAATCTTAACTAGTGTAAGAGGTAAAAGGTGGCGTGCTCAACATGTCCCTTCAAAATTTCGTATACTAGTACACGCTTCTTGACGACGCTGTTTTTCAGCACTCACCTTTCTTAGAAGACTAACTATAACTAAAACCTTAGCTACATAAATAAAAACTCTCTTTCTACTGTAAGCTCTCTGAGCTAGGGCTGTACCGAGACCTCCAAATACCGGGATCCCTCATGATTTTCTTGTCCCGCAAGGTGCGGGATGCTCGGAATGAGTCCTTTTCAAGGCTGTAAAATTTCGCTTTTTCTGAAGATACGGCTGAAAATGGGCCATTTGCTGGATTAGAGAATAGTGTATATACCTACCGCCCACTATAAAGCTGAAAGAGCTTTTTTAATACAGTTGCTCAAAAAGTGGCGTATTGCAGGGACGTATAGCGTTCGGGATGTGGGCTATTACACACTCGTGCTTTTTTTTTACCTTTCCCGCACTCGTGCGTTTTCTTTCCCAACTGTCAAAATAATGTCTATTAAAAAGAAAAACCAACCATGAAGTTTTTACTAAAAAAGTTTTTATGATTCATGCAAATACGTATATTTCTAAAAAGAAGCTGCTAATTTGTTTCAATATCAGATTTAATGATTTTATTGAATGAGTTTGGTTAGGTTTCATTTCATTAAATTTCATTTTCATTTCATATCAATAAAAAACTTCTACTGAAGACTTGGCTGTATGCATAGTTGCCTTTGCCTACCAGAATGGGTGAAGAAAAAAAAACTCTGCTTATATTCTACGGTTGGCGCCATTTTGATTTTTCAGAAATTTTCTTTGCTTTAGTTGTTTGTTGCACAAAATGAGTAATTTCGACCCTAGTTTTTTTTTATTAACAGCCACAGGAACTCAGTATAATTGCACAAAATGCTTCGGAGAACATTTTACTGGAAAAGTCAAAAATGCTAGGTTAGTTGAGTTTATTGTGTTTTTATTATTTTATTAAATTGCTTCATTTTTTCGCAACTGTATTAAAAATAGTCGTTCAGTACACGTGCGGAACCGTCATTGCAACTTGTTCCGACTGTCAACCCTCGCCTTCGGCTGCGCCTCGGCTCGGGTAGCCATTTGTCGGAACTCGTTGCAATGACAGCCTTTCCACACTTGTAATGAAATATACTATTTCCGTTGTGTGCTATTTAGCATCCCATATTCGACGCAGTCTGACGACACCTATGTTGTGTTTTCTTTGACAAACCGACTACTGGACCTTACGGCTTACAGGGTACCTAGATATGATAACATATTGGATTGTCAGCAAGATATTATTAGGTATGTTGCGAATGATTTTACCTCAGTCGCAAAGACGTCTTTCAAAATTACAAGTCTCTAAAGACTATAAGAGACGGTTAAAGAAGTGATAGAGTGCCGCTAGAGACAGTTCCGATCTCGCTTCTCTTTGTAACTCAGCAAAGACATTAATAACAACCGGCCCCAATCCCTTGAAACCTGAACATCTCATATAGTCAGTCATATACATATACACTCAGCCTCTCATACCGCTAAAAGCAAAGCCACCAAGCTCCCATTCCGTTCCACACAACACAATGCTCCACCATTAGCTGATAATTATTTCTGCGTTGGAGTAATGAACGTTCATAATGTTGTAAGTCGATAAGCACTGAGGTACAACGTGTAACAAAAGGTCCTACAGGTTAGGTCCCAGGTTTTTACAGCACTCAGTTATGGATAACTTTCGAAATAATGTATTTTCTTGATTTTCCTTTAGACGTTTTCAATTAGGTCCGTGGATAAATAAGCCTTATTCGTCAAGCTTTGCTAAAGTGCATGAAAACTGTCTACGAATTTATCTGATTACTTATTTACTCCGATGGCTCAGCGACCCGAAGTGGGTCTTGGCCTCAGACACAAGAAGTCGCCACTGGTCTCTGTCCTGTGCGGTCTCCTACCAGTCGCCTGCCTGTAGGTCGCGCAGGTCTTTGCCGACTTTATCCCTTCAGCTGTTTGGGACGGCCAACTGGTCTTCGACCGCTTGGTATTCCAAGGTACACCCTCTTGACTACCCGACCCTCCCCCATCCTTTCCAGGCTTTTTTTATCTGTTTGAAACACCGAAATAAATACATTTGAAAGGGATAGTGATCAATAACAGGAATAATAGTATTAGTTACAAAATACGCCTCCGGTAAACTACAAAGTACACTACAGCGGTAAAGTATCGACGCTTCCAGGGGCCTTAGCCTGTAACTCAATGGTGCCAAATTGGGCTCCCGGTTGACGGTTTCAATTACGATTTATTAATGCTGTCGGTCCTTTTAATGTTGTTGTAGTACAGCAAAGAATATTATGAGTCTAATTCTAGAGGATTAGTTCGCTGGTTGTAGGAGAACAACGAAAAAATCCCGGTTTTGTCCTTCTACCTGGGAAACCATTGATACGCCATTGTGTTTCATGCTAAGGCCCCTGAATTTGATGCCCTCGAACGCAACTCAGTAAGTGATTAATGCCCTAACACTGTCTCCCAGAGCGAAGGAGGTTACTAGTAGAACGAACGTACCAAACATCGTTGCTCAAAGTGCCTTTGAAACCCGACTTAATTGGATGTGTCCGGGCATGTTCAGGGTTTTAGCAATCGCTGCTCCTGGCTGCCTTTTGTGTCTTAGCTAAAAATCTATGTCATTCATATAAGGCCTTTGAATTTATGAAATCTGGCACTAACTGAAAATGCTGAGTTACTGCCCTTTGCACTGCAACACACCGCGACATTACCTGGGCAATTTTCTTGTTTTATGTTTTTTTTTTTTGTTAAGTACCTACGTTATATTTTGTTTTTGTTTTTTTTTAGTTACGTCTATTTTAATGTCTATTTATTTATATATTTATTCGTCTATTTTAATGTGTGTTTGTGTGCAATAAATATCTTTTCTTTCTTCTTTCTTTCTTCAAATCAGATGACTTTTTAATTTAAACGTCCAGCGGCACCTACACTTACACTAAATGGGTGAAGTCTTTTGTCCACTTGTTACAAACCTGACCTTTTTCGCTTCATCCGCATTCATTTATCTCTGCAAGCACTCTCGCCGGTTAGGAGTACTTTTTATTTTGCCCATCAATATAAATCAGTAGTGCACTCTGTCTGTTGGCAGTCTGTTGGTCGATTTGTCACGTTTTTTGGGTTCTGTACCAAAAGTGTAACGTGTCAACGAACCTTGAAAATGTTTGACCAGTAATAGTCAGCAATCGGCCAAGTTTATAGTATTGAGCGGGTTCTGTTACCACTGGAATTCAGAATTTCAGAACCGGTATTTAAAACGATATACATTTCCGTCACGACTGCTTTACGTCTTAAAAACAACTTCTCAGTATAAAACCAACGGCAAAAACAGTAATTACGGCGAGTTTCCTTCCTCTCTTGGTCCGTTGCTTCGGTAATAAAAAAGTAAGTACTTCCAGTGTCGAAGAAAAAAACTAGAGGTGGTATACAGAGTGGTCCAATTAAGGACGTCCAAAAAAAATTTTGTTTTTATTTCTAACACCTTTGGCTATCCAAAAATGTTTGTTCCGTGATATTTCGTGGTTTAGAAGTTATGATTTTTTGTGTTTTTTACTTCCTTCCAGAACGTCTAAAAATAATCTTAACTTTTTCACAGTATATTTTTTTAACTTTTTTTTGCGGCATGATCTTTCGGCAATATGTGGCTGCAATATTGAGAATCATATTTTTATGTTCGGCAATGTATATCTTGGCAATATTTTCTGCAACACTGGCCCATATTGAGAGTCGTCAACAACAAGGTTCAGAGTAAATTCCTAAAGCAACTTCAAGGCGAACTTCGTGTCGCTTAGAAAATTATGCACTATGCCACAACAATAGAGTAGCTGAAAGGAAAATATAACATGCCGGCAACCTTCGAAAAGGCATCGGCCATACCAAATATGTGTCGGTATATGGGCGGGCCATAACTGCAATTGGCAATATTGCATAGGCTGACAGGTATTTGCTGTCATTGTGTCGCACGCAGCCACATATCGCCAAAAATCCGAAGCGAAAAGATAATGGGGGATTTACTGACAGCTAGAAAAAAATATAAAACTAAAAGCTGTGACAGATGGCGTTGAACAGACATTTGGGGTCTATCACAGAGTAAATTAGTGCTTACACGAGCAGTCTGTGGGTGAATTATACGAAAAAACAGTATGACGCCATGCGCGTTATATACAATAATGCGTTCAGGGTGCTGATGGGGATGCCCCGGTACTGTAGTGCATCGGGGATGATCGCCGAGGCACTGGTTGATTGTTTTTACACCACTATGCGCAAACGGTGTTCATCCCTGGTGTGGAGGGTGCGGGCCAGCCCCAATAGTATCCTGCGCATGTTTGCAGGCCGCTTTCTATTTTGAGTACATGAACCATTGCTCTATGGTTCATGCACTCAAAAACAAAGATATGTAAATAATGTGTGTAAATCAATGTTACTAACAGTAGGTTAAACTTGAATTATTATAAAAGAGAAGTCTTCTTCACTTCATTGCTCTATGACTTCATCTTTCATCGTCGTCGTAGACGTCATTCCATTTTGGTACATGAAAAAGTGCACGACTTTGTTATTGTTCTTGTATGAGTGAATGGTAGAACCGGAAACACTTCATCTTGCTCCACCACTGATACCTAACTGTGTTTGGACGTATGTACGAAGGCCAACGAGCGCGAACTGGCATAAAAAAAGAACATGCACGTCAGCGACATCTAGTTAAAAATTTGGAACTACAACTTATGAGCTGTCAGAAAATCCCCCATTCCACCAGTGACAAAAAGCCCCGTCGAATGAGATAACTTTTCCCAAGTTAATCTAATCTGTGACCAAGTTTTTATCGCCGAGATGATTGCCACGGTGGCTCGGGATCACTTCGGAGATTGCTACCTGTTGGCTTATTGTCTTATCATTAGACTAGCTTTTGCCAATAATTTCAATTTATTTTGCTGTAGATTATTTTAACTAAGATTCAAATCAGTTAAACAAAAATAAATATTTCCCTATACAAACTTTGGCATCCCCTTTCACCCTCTCAGGGGTGGAATTTCAGTGCGTTGATATCTCAGGTCATTCAGGACTTTGAATTTTATAATACTAGTGGTTCGCCCCGAACTTTGAACTCGCGACCCCATATCTCAGCAACCCCTCGACCGATTTGGCTCATGTTCGAACTTAAAAATTCTCTTTACCTTATTTACCTGCCTACCAAATTTCGTGACCATCCGACTAAATTTACTCAAGTTATCGTCGAACGAACATTCATACATACATACATACATACATTCATACATACATACATACATACATACAAACGCCGGATTGTTCCAGCAGACTCGGAGAACTTCGCTCGCTTCGCTCGCTCGTTCAAAAAGAGAAGTCTTCTTCACTGCATTGCTCTATGACTTCATCTTTCATCGTCGTCGTCGTTTCATCAAAGCTCATCATGCTTTAGCAAGGTGGCGCCATCGCCACTCGGTAGCTCGATAAAAACGTTTGTTGCAATGCAACGGGCTGGTTATAAAATCGAGCAGCTCTATTTTAGAATATTCTACTGAATTTCTCAGTCTTGTGGATTATTTTGGTGTGTGAATTCTCCATCGGAATTAATTTCATGAATTCGTCGGTGGCTCTAAATTTCATGTTTAAATTTGAGGCGCTTTGAACATGAAATTGGGGCCTGCGTTCTGACGCTGCATTTGAGATTGTTAGCTGCGTTTTGCGCGTTGCGCCTGCAAAAATATACTCGGGAAATTTCTACGGCTTTGCTCTATTTTATGTCCAATAGTCATGTCTCCTTCCCTCTTCGCCTAAATTCTACTTTGGCATTTCCTTCACGGTACGTCGAAAGGCAATTCATCAAATCCTCAAATCTAAGATTGCGAAGCAACGTGCCCCAAATACTATTACATGGGGGCGGTCGCCTTTGTTAGTATTAACTACAAGGTGCAATCGAATTCCGTAGCGGACGGACATTAGTGGGGAGCGGGAAATGTTACTATCAATCTACACTACGCTATTTATAAAAGAGAAATGGTCACTGGCCAAAGGAAAGACGCAGTCAAATCTCCCATGCAGAGAGAGTACAGTGACAAAAGCTTTAGGCGCCAGTCACACAGTTCAGAAGAGACGTGGAACGAGGACGCGGAGCGGTCGTGAACTCGTGACGTTTTGTATTGACCTGACGTTAGGCTTTGTCCGCGCCCCGTCTCTTCTATGGGTCTTGCGTCGCGTGGCTTCTACAGGGCGATTTTTAAATAGCGTTTTTTCTCAAACACTCTAAATGTGATTTCTGGCAACTATTTTTCTACGACTTTCGTGAAAGCGCTTTTTGACGACGTGATAACGTCTTTAAAATCGTTTTAGTCGGGTGACATGTTCAGAAACTTGTGTCACACCAAAACCTCACGAGCGCGATCGCAGGTATAACGAGAGAGAGACGGACCGATCTCCCGTCTCATCTCGAGCGCTGCCAGTCATTCCGTGAAACTTGTCACGCGGAATCCTCACGAGCGGAGGCTGGCATAGCGTTCGAGTGAGTGGACCGATCTTCCGTCTCTCTCACTCTAGCGGCATACAAACGAATGGAGATCTTCCCAAAAACTTATATCACCAATAAGACGTTATCACGTAAACATCTCGATCGTAAACCTACTTTACAAACAACCAATTTTTTTGAACTTAGTGTTTTCATTCTTGAGCTAAAACAGTATCAAATAGTCGAAAAAGCAAGTCGTCCTAGTAGCATCTCGTCAGAAAATATCAGGGTGGAATGGACGCAAGAGAGTGAGGCGAGAGTTACCTACTTGTTACCTACACGCTGTCGGTGTTGCAAAAATTCGGTATGAGCTATAAAATTGTAAAAACCTGCTCAAATCGTTTCACCGTACGGTGCCACAGACAGACACATAGACAGACACACCCTCACAGACAAACACACCCACATAGCGGTCAAACTTGGGTGTTATAAGTTTGACGGTGACCGCTATGCACTCTTTGTTGGTGTGGTTGAAAAAAAATGTTCTGATGAGATACTACTAACTTGCGTTTTCGACTATTTGATACTAACCCGCCGCGTCTTCGTCCCACGTCTCTACTGTGTCTAGCGCCTAACGCGTAAGGCTGCATTACTTCGCCGCGCCCCAATTTCGGAGCGAACCATCTTGGCTCAGAGCCAAGCGTGAAATCTAGCGCATACGTCTCGCACTCGTATCAGGGTAGGTTTACATACCTGGGCCTCAATTTTGTACCGCAGTTGTGTCTCGATAGGTTCAGCGTTGTGGGAGAAAACGAGAAAACACACCGGTTTTGATCTAACAACTGCGAACCTAGCAGAACGCGATAGAGTTACAGACTTGAGGCCCTGTATATAGTTAATTTGAATTCGAAGTAGCAAAATCACTCGCTAATGTTGAAGGAAAACATCGTGAGGAAACTCGCGGCTTAGTTGGCTCCACACTGTGGTAACGTCTTTCCTGTGGGCTAGGCTGACTAAGCTGTCACGATGGTATAGGTGCTGGGCAAGCCTACTCCATCTAAAAACAATGTCCCAGGCACTGCAGCGCCGAGTGGTCTCTTCATCCATGTAGTGTGAGTAAAGGTGCCACTGGACGCTGCATGGAAAAAAAATCTCATTTCTTCAGAAGTCGTAGATGCAAAGGCCAGTATTGCGGGTTTAGCGAATTTCGTGTATCATCAAGCGTGTTGTTGTGTAAAAAAAAAAAACTAAGGCCTTTGCGTGTACGTAGTGAGATGATCTATGCAGCGTCCAGTAGCACCGTCACTCACACTAGATGGGTGAAGAGACCACTCGGCGCTGCAGTGCCTGGGACATTGATTTAGCAAGCCTACTCCATCTAAAACAATGTTATGTAAAGATCACACACAATCTGTGCACACAATACATCTGTGGTGCTGGCAACCCTGACGTCTCCACGAGAGCCGTGGCATGCCCTTTGTTCTCCCTGACCTGATTACGGTGCCTCAGAGGAGGTCGGAGGGGGAAGGGCAGTTGACGTGACCTTTGAACCCCCCCCCACCCCCCCTTTTTCATCTCGACTTCGAGACCGCAAACTTGCCTAGCCCCCACTCAAATGCGTTTTTTTAATTTTATTTTCTTATTGCCTCTTGCGAAGGTATAAATAGATGCATGATCAAGCCAAAGAGAAATGCATAAAGATTAAATAGTCTTGCAAAATCTGAATTTGGAATGACAACAGAATTTTTACCATTTTCATGCTCTGAACCTGAGTGTATGAGGCAATCGCCAATCCGCATTGAGCCCGCGTGGTGATTAAGCTCTCTCTCTCTCTCTCTGAGAGAAGGCCTTTGCCCAGCTAGTGGGACATGTACAATTGTACACATACATCTTTATTTTTTTCATGCTCTGAAGTTCACACTACGATGCATCGTTTGTAAATTATCATTTGTGTTCAAACGAATTTTACCGTATTTTAGTGTCCTATTTGTAAAACTAAATTATTATGATGATAATATAACACAGTTACTTGCTATCAAAGCCCAGATTATACTATGACATGGAACTTAGAAGGTATTATCTAGCCATAAATTACCACTAATAAAACTAGACCAAGAAGTAAAACCTTTAAATCACACGGTGTAAAGAAACAAGGTGTTCTTATCAGGACAGGAACTTCACTCGACTTTATTAAGACAAATCATAATATATTACTAATCATCATCCATTCATCATAATCAATACTAATTTTACCTTCGTATTTATGGACCCTGCTGATTTGTAACACTTTCTTGCAGCAAAAGCATCTAAGAATTCAATGTCGTATTTGAACAACAAAAACCTTCTTTGGAATCGATACTTGGCGTAGAAGTGTAGAAATGATCTAAATGTACAGTCAGCCACACGCTAGGATACCCATTTTGGTTCGATTGGCGCCTTTATGCCGCGCGCGATAAGAGCTGCCATGGGGTATACTAGACTGGCCGACCGTAAATAAAAGGCGCCCACTGACGATCATATTATCACGAGTGATTTTATGCGAGAATGCAGTATGGAGTTTTACTCGTTCGCAGTTCAGACGATCATAGTACGCACCTAGTCTACAAGCGATAAATATCATGCTTGGAAAAATATACCAGGTTCTTTTACAAAAATCCAGGTACGTTGAGTTCGGTGAGAACCGCGCGACTGTATTGCCATCTATCACGCGACTAGACTCGGAAAAACCTCGAAAAAATTGTTACTGTTGGAACAGTAATGGTGAATGAATGCCAGAGATGTGGTAGGAAATGTTCCGATCGTTCTTGGTGTTATTTTGAAGCATGTTTATTTGCTTCCAAACATTTCGCTATCGAGCCATTCTGTTTTTGTATGTTAAGAGTTGGCAAATTGGGACCAACAAAACTGACTACGAAGTTATTTGAAGCGGGCTTACGCTATAGACATAGACATAGACATAGACATTATTTATTGATAATATTAATTATAAGTCATTTGAGTATTTTAATATTATAGCATTAAAATAGGGTAGGTAATATTAAATTATCTTTGTAATATAATTTGGGATTATCACATTATGTCAATAGTAGGTAGGTATGTATATTAAAATATTAATACAATCGAATCAAATTAAAATTATTGGAAATGATATTTAAAATAAATTATATTTAAATCATGGTCATATTCAATGTAACATAACGTGTATGTTGAATAAAAAATAATGTCAAATAAAAATAATGTCAGGATATAAATTCAACCTACAAGAGCTGTAGGTTTTTTGTCCGGCACTAGGAATTCGTCATAGCTGTAGAAGCACTTCTCGATAAGCCATTTTTTTATTTTGTTTTTGAATTCGCCTTCGCTACATGCATTCTTAACATCTGCCGGAAGTTTATTATAAACTTCTGGGCCCATAACATGCAGAGACTTTTCATTTTTAGTCAATGTCCGCGAGACTCCGGCCAGCTTGCCTTTGTTTCGCGTGGCGTATTTGTGGTTGTCCCCGAGGCGCGGGTATAGGTGCAGACATGAGCGTGCGTACAATGCCACCTGCATAATTAGCAGCCCGGTTAGGGTCAGGATCCTAAGCGATATAAAATAGGGCTTCGCCGACGTATCCTGAGACACCCTTGCTAGTATTCGCACGGCCCGCTTTTGCATGCGAAACACGCGCTCCCACTCGGCGGCGCGCGCCCACAGCTCCACGCCGTATTGAAGCAGTGAGTGAACGGTCGCGAAATAACACGTGCGCATAGATTCCGGCGGCACAGTTGACACGAGGCGACGCAGCGCGAAGCAAGCACTGGCCAGGCGGGCGCACAAGTTATCGATGTGCGGCTCCCATGTCAACGCTCGGTCTAACTGGAATCCCAGAAAAGGAGCTGTGCTGACCTGTCCAAGCTGAACTCCTTCGACGTCGATTGCCAGTGTAGGCATGCTACGACCCGAGAGGTCGAACTGCATAAACTGTGTTTTAGACAGGTTCAGCCTCAGCCCATTCCAGCGAAACCATGAACACAGGTGGTCCGCGACGGCGTTCAACCTCCGCTCCTATACTGTAAGCTCTCGAGCCTCAAAGGGAAGTTGGCATTGGTTCATAGATAGGTGGCGATAAAGCTTAAATAATCACACTAAAGCTTCAAGAAAATGGGTTAGTGGGTGTATTTTAATGTAAGTATATCCTGTCATCCTTTATCTTCATAAAACTTTATCTTTATCATCCTCGTCGCCCATTTTGAAGGACCCAGTTCGGGCGCCAAAGTAACAAAACCCAGAATTTGCATCCAAGTTAATCGTGTCTTTTCGTTGATTTTATATCTAAGACTAATTATAGACATATTCATGATAACAGGATCTGATAAATTGTCAATAATTAAGTTCCACTGTTTCCATCTTCGTCGCCACTAAAGCCCCACATCGGGCGCCAAACTTTCACCAAAGTTACGAAACCTAAAATCCCTGTCACAACGTCTCAGTCAAACCGATAATCTGTGGCACTAGCACGAGTTCGTCATGACAATTACAATAATCAACTTATTCATGTGTTGGATAACGTTACATTACTCACGTCCCTAGCAGTATCAACGTTTTGTCTCGAATGGTTTTTATAAACGGCATAAATTGAAAAGTCAGATTTTCGAACAATAAGGTTCACTTGCGCCAACCAGGGTTAGCCAGTTAACTCTGAGTTAACGTCAAAAATTGTATAGAAATGTCAAGTTAACTCAGAGTTACTTTGGTAACCCTGAGTGACGCAAGTCCGCCTAAATCGTAAACAGAAACTTGCGATAAGGTTACTGCTTCGTTTACGAAGGGCTATGAGGCTTACCCGCTTATCGCGGAGGTATCTCAGTGGGTAGAGAAGCGTAGGATCTCAGATTCAAACCCCGATCCGGGCATAAACCTGTGTCTTTGTTCAATTCAAAGTTACGTACATTGCAATTTTGTAGTAAACAATACACCTCGCTAACTGTGAAGTAAAACATCGTAAGAAAATGATCGTCTGAAGCATAATGACTTCAACGCAAAAATGGCCAATCTGCTGTTGGGCACGTGCGGTGATTAAGCCCGAACTCTTTCTCTGAGAGAATATCTTTGCCGAGCTAGTGGGACATGTACACTTGTACAGATAGATCTTACTATTTTTAATCGTTAACCGAAACTCGCGATTAGATGACTGGTTCGTTTGCGATGCGCGCGGCTAAGGGGCTTACCCGCTTATCCGCCGACGCGGCAGCGCTAATAGATTGAATTAGAGGGCTGGGGATGGTAAAATGTTGCTTTAGAGCCTTGTTAGTTCGAAGGCAAATCCACCATCGAGATAGGAGGCTTTGTTAGGGAAGTTTCGAGGTAAGCCTGCTCCATTTGTCTAAAATAACATAGACTTTATGTAACACCCACAACGACACAGCGTTTTTCTTTTGGAGAAAGTTAAAGTGAATGAGTCCTTGAGTTCACATCGAAGTCGTTCAACAACATAAACACACATAAACGATGTCGTCTAAACGCCGTGTAAGCACGGAGTGTAAGTGGTTGTAAGACTCCTGAAAATGATAAATTTATGGATCCCTCGGCTTATGTTTACGGATGTCGTGAATAAGTAGGCTATAACTCGGCATGATGTGTCGCATCATGAATAAAACCGTGAAAAGAAAATGAGAACCTCCAGTATGCGAGAATGTGTACAATTTCTTTCCCCTTTTAAACGCGGCGCCATTTTACCTGCCCAGTCCTCAAGGCCGTGCAAAATTGAATGTGAAGGTGCCAGCCTCGACTTTATAGCTTTAAACTTTGAGTTTCATTTACTGAATATGCATAATTCTGCCAGAGGTAAAAATACTTTTCTTATTACGCCCAGGTCGACGGCTGATTAGATTTTCGGAGCGAGTGATTTAATACTTTTCGTATCCCGGGAAAAGGTATTCAAAAGTCTTGAAACTATGTAGGTCCTAATTGGATTTCGGGCAACCTTCTTTAGTTCGTCTCGAAAGATTATTTTTAAAAGCCTAGGATTTTTCCATTTTCTTTGAGTAATAGTGGAGTCTGTGGAGTAAAATACGACTGGAAACTGGAAACTAATTCAACGTTCATTACAATTTTATGTAAAGGCTGGGGAAGAGATCCGTTCTCTCTGAGATCAAAGACAAGGCAGCAACTTGGCCAGAACTACCCTCCCTAGCCACGAACAGAGATAAATGGAAAGCCCTTGTGTCAGCCCGAGACTCCACGAAGGAGTGATAAGATCAAAGAAGAAGACGGCTGTGGTGAGGGCAATCAAGATCGATCAGCTAAATGGCAACAAAATCGTGCCAAAAATCATCGTGTTGAAACTTGCATTTTGCAGGTGCATCGATGACAGAATACCGGATATTCTGTCGGGTTTGACATACACACAATCACAAACTCACCCTTGAGTCACAAGTTGTAACCCAGCGATGTAGCCAGAGAGGACATTGTCTTCTTCCGAAAGAAGGCCGGCTAAAACAAGAAGTTATCGCAAGAAGTTACTTTGTTAAACTGACATTATCGGCATTAAACAAGCAAAAAACTTCCCTATTCGTTCCGGCCGCTTCCCGGTGCCAATTTACCCTTGTCAGGTTGTTGTTGGGCTCCCGGGAAGCTTGTCCCAGCCATTGTTGGCGTTATTACAATGGACTTAACCTGTTTAAAGTTGCCTTAACGAGGCTCGCCCGTCGCAACTTTGGTGGCCTTCGTCAGAAAGATGCTGAGGGCTTTTTCTGTACAGGTGCTGGGCAAGGCCACTCCCCCTAAAATGCCGTTTATTTAAGTAATGTAATAATAATCTTTAGGCTGATGACAGCGACAGAATTGCCACTTGCCATAAATCTATCTATCCAGCCCATTAATGTCGCCCACTGTTGGGCATAGGCCTCTTTGTTACGCCAACTTCCCCGGTCCCTTGCTAGTCGTTTCCAGTAGTTTCCACTGCCTTCCAGCCGCCTTTATAACCGACTTCAAAAAGGAGGAGGTACTCTATTCGATCCGTATTTTTATTATGTGTCAGTACTTTTTTCTAGGGGAACCGATTTTGAGGATTTTTTTTTTGTTTGAAAGGGCATACTTCCCTTGTGGTCCCATAAAAATGGTGAAGATATGATGAAGAACTTCGGAGATGGAGAAGAGAACTCCTCAACGGACAACAGCAAATAACTCGGAATCTGTGCAATAGCTTAGTATAGGTAGCTTCACGAGTTATGAGCGCTAGACGAAAGTCTTGAGGGTTATCTGCGCATAGGTACAATCTGTCTGCCATACAAAATGACCATAACTCGTGACGCTACCTGTAACAGTGTAATTCTTTTACCAGTGAAGTTGATTTTATTTGTATTTTGTTAATGTTTATTATTGATGCAATGTTAGACAAGATAGAGTTGGTGTCTGTCCCTTACCTTTTTAGGGGTATGGGTGTGGTGTTAAGTTTACATGTTAATGAGGTGACGGATCTGATTGAGGTTAGCGATTTTTAAGCGTGTCTATTTCGAAGTACATGCGCTAAGAATATCAGAAAACATTTTTAGGTATCTATTATAAGCCGTAACGACACGCAATCCTCTTACCGTCATCTCATCTCTCAGGTATTCGAAGCCATATCACATCGTTGCGAAAAAGAGATTGAATTACCCCGTCGCGGACCAAAAATCTTTTCCACATTTTTTTCTCACAATTTCTACCTCCATGCATGTGGAACCTGAAAGCTGAATTGCCTCTAGGACCACTCACAGTCTCTCGAGGGGCCGTATGCTTTGCCCTCCAAGAAATTATTCAACAAGAAATTCTGTGTGAAATGCCTGTGAATATTTTGTTTCGCTACGCTTTTTGTGCGTATTTTGTTTCAGTATTTTCGGTTGTGTTGAGTGAGAAATACGCAGCAAACTGTAGAAAGCTGATACGCGGTGTTGACACATGATTTTGTTTCAAACGGATCGGGCGTCTATTCTCAAAAAAATCCACTCACGCGTCAACGGTCAAACCTATTTATTTGAGGGAAAATAGCTCTCATTATTTGTTTATTTTGCGAATGGCAATATGCTCGAAATGCTATACATTGGTGAAAGATAAGCCGTCCAACCACGTCGTTACGTCTGTGTCGGCCTCATGCACCTTAGCGACGTCGCCTTGGATTGCGAACAGCGCGCAGTCGTCGGTGATGTGGGACATCGTCTGAACCCCCCCGCAAATGCAGCTCTGGTCCGCTCTCATTGATTTTTTTTGCTATTTAATCAATAATTTGAGCATTATTTTATTTGCCTATTTTGGAGACCATCAAAGAAATGGCAAATCGCGGTTTATTTGGTATTAAATGTTAGGCTGTATTTTCACGATTTTATCGCGCTCGGGCTGAGTCTACTAAAATAACTAGGTAATTATGTAAAAATTACACTAGTATCTAAGATCGTGAAAAAGTGGCTTGCGTGGCACCTTAGCACTTTATTTAGGTAGATTGTTTAGGCAAAAACAATATTTAGGTTATGATCGCTATCACCGGGTGCTATTTCCTTGTAAAAAGAGTTCTTTTTACAAGGAAAGGATCTTGATCTACAAGGATCTACAAGGAGGATCTTTTGTATAAAAGGCATCATATTCTATGATAGGATAGTTTACGGGTAACTCGAGAATTCTTGGAAAGTTGTAAAACCGCACTCTATTCACAACTAGCTCCGTTGTGAAGAAACTTGCTGGAGCCTCAATAGGGCTCATTTGGAGCAGGGGCCTTAGCCCAGGCGTCCCAGGTACAAGGACAAAAACGGGATTTTTTCGTTGTTCTCTTACAACCAGCGAACTAATCCTCTAGAATTAGACTCATAATATTCTTTGCTGTACTACAAACACATTAAAAGGACCGATACTGGATCGACAGCATTAATAAATCGTAATTGAAACCGTCAACCGGGAGCCCATTTTGGCACCATTGCGTGACAGGCTAAGGGCCCTGGTTTGCCGCGTTGCCTTTTAGTTTCACACCAACTTCGCTATTTGCTAAGTATCCCCTTCGGTATTTAGTTACCTGTAGCAGCTTGGGTTGAAAGTTTAAGGCGCTAGCCGTGTATAGTGAAACTAAACTACGAAAAATCACGTATTTAGGTACAAAACTTGCAAATAAACTGTAGAAAATGTTGCAGCATCCATCACTATCATTGGTTGAACTGACCGTTCAGTGAACAATCTAGTCAGCTCCTGTGATTTGTTGTCTTTCGAATACCGCCGTTCTAAAAAAAAACTAAGGCTTCCTGCATCTACGTAATGGGATGTTTTATACAGCGTCCAGTGGCACCTTCAGTCACTCTACATGGGTGAAGAGACCACTCGGCGCTGCAGTGCCTGCGACATTGTTTTTAGATGGAGTAGGCTTGCCCAGCACCTATACAATCCTGACAGCTTAGTCGGCCTAGCCCACAGGAAAGACAAGTCAATACGTTGTTGCTATTAAAAACACTCAAGCGGGCGACGGAAAACACTCAAGGTAGAGTCAGATTGTTACCCACATCCCAGCTTTGATTTAATTTGGTTGGGACCGTCTCGCTTCGATTTCCGATATTAAACGTTACGGGTCGGGCGTGGGCAGAACGAAATGGGCCGGTCAATATTATTGGTCCTTCGCGGGCCGGATATGTGGGATGGCGGCGGGGACTCTTTGTGTTTCTAAGACTTGGTTTTGGGAATTATTGTTACGGCCGTTTGCGATAACCGATAAATCCTTCAGATTAGGTCTTTTGAGCTCATGAGTTGTTTTGCAATTCTGTCGAAAATGCCCCTCTTACAATTTTTTCAATATGGCGCAATGTACATAACTCAATATTTCACGAATTAAGACGCACATATTTGTATTGTACAAAATAACCTTACCTTTGAATAAACATTGCAAAGTATATAAAATCAAAGCATGACTATGCGAATTCAAACACTTTACTAGATTAAATTCATAAGCAGAATACTTCATAGTGATGTAGAAATATGAAAAGGCTGTAAAAAAAACGAATTTTAAATATTTTCCACTGAATATTCCATGAATAATGAAGCGCAAAACTGATCTATTTTCAACTTACAGCGTGTCGCGTTTCTCTTCATGAATATTAAATTACTGCCTGTTTACGCATTTGTCCGCCGGCGCTTTGACACAACACCCAAAGACACAGAAAGCACATAACTTTTTTTATTTCGTAAACGGTTAAACTTACTTGTATTTATGTCGGTGTAGCCGACTAGTTTCGGTTCTCATTAGTTCTCTAGTTGTAGGAGAAAAACGAGGAAATCACGGTTTCGTCCTTCTGCTGACGCCATCGACACGCCATTGCGTTACAGGCTAAGGCCCCAGAAATGTTATTAAACTGTGTACCTTTTCACCAGTGAAGTCTGTTTTTGTTTTAAATTTTGTTAATTTTGTATTAAATGATGTTAGCTGGGCAAAACCCTCTGTGGACTCTAGACGCCTACATTTGCCGCGTTTCGCCCTTTAATGCAATTTCGAGACCCCGTCGTTTTGAAATTAATCACGTTATCTAAGTTGCTTTACGTAGGACGAAAATCACTTATCAGCTTCATCTAGCTTCCAACAACATCGTGGCGAAAACTAAGGCCTTTGCATCTACGTAATGAGATGATTTATACAGCGTCCAGTGGCACCTTCACTCACACTTAATGGGTGAAGAGACCACTCGGCGCTGCAGTACATTGTTTTAAATGGAGTAGGCTTGCCCAGCATCTATACCATCCTAACAAGGGTGCTCTGCCATTTTTTAAGCACGAGATCCTTGGAGTTTTTTTACCATGCTTCTTCTCCAAGAACGATCAGAGCTAGTGAAGCTGGAGAAAAAAAAGTAGCTAGATACTTATTATTAGATACTAATAAGTATCTGATTAAATCAGTGCCGGATTAGCCATATAGCAGGAGTAGCAAATGCTACGGGCCCCGCACATTTGGAGGCCCCGCGCGCTTTCTGACCGAAAAAAAATATATTTAGATATTATTTCGGGCGCGCTTCGCGCGGTTATTTTTTGTACAGTAGACAAGGACCATGAATTTTCAGTTTCAGAAATTGATATCGTTTTCTTTTTTAAGCGAAAAATATGAAATTGTATTCTTAGACTTGCGGTGAATATTATAGGCACAACTAGCACCGCCAATGAAAAAATATCATATCTTCTTTTTGGATGCGTTTTTTGCTACAAACGAAGTCGCGCGCGTCATGGGGTCTTAGATAATGGATGGAACATTTTAAATTGAGTTTAAATCCAGGAAAGTTTTTTGTAACAGTTTTGTATTATTTCATACCTTCAATTGATAACCTAATAAAGAAAACCAAGGGCCCATTGATAGAATTTGCTACAGGCCCCGCGCTGGGTTAATCCTGGATTAAATACGTTGTTTTACTTTCGATAATATTTTGACGTTCAATGTAAATTATTTATTTATGGCATATTGAATAAAAAACTTTGATTCTGATTTTGCTTCCTAAGAAGGTAAAACCTGTATTAATAGGTAAGCAGTTCTCTCCAAAATTTTACAAAACAAAGGCAAAAGAACAATTAGCTTTTTTGAAGGTAATAAAAAAATAAGGTTTATACTCAAACTCAATTTTTTTATTCAGTATTCAATAAATACATTTGTATACAGCCCCCTTAGCACGCTACCATTTTGCCTACTCTCAACTGTCACCTTAGCCACATAACACTACTGTGGTGACAGTTAACAGTGGCTAAGGTGAAAGTTGAGAGTAGGCAAAATGGTAGCGTGCTAAGGGGGCAGGTAGCGTCACGAGTTATGAGCGCTCGACGAAAATGGTGGGTGGTGTCTGCGCATACAAAATGACTTCTGCGCATTCAAGGTCAGCGCTCATTACTCGTGCGTGACGCAACGTATACACTGAACATCAAAAGTAAGTCACAATATAAATTAAATTAATATAAGGTATTATCTACTACTAAGTATCTAGCATTGTTTTTTCTTTAGACACATAGACAAAAAATACATTGAATTAAAATACAAGCATATTACTATTAAATGTATTGCCGCTATTGGCGCCGATAAAATCTCGGATCGGATCGGTGCGGTGGACAAGTGCTCTACTCTACCGATATTTCGATCTCGCGCTCCTAAGATATTAATTCGCCGACGACGATATCTCGTTCTACGATATCGGAATTTATTTCCACGTCACTACGGGCCATTCTCTAGCTACAACCGCCGAAAATGTTTTGGTGATCTCTGGTTTCTTTGCATTTGTGAGAAAACAGGGAGTTTCGTCTTTTTCTGTAAGTAGTTTGATTCAGAGACGGTCGATACCAGATTTGGGATAATGCCGGCAAAACTTGTACCATTCATAACGACCACGAGGACCTCGTCGTTAATAATTCATTTAACCGGCCAAGTGCGAGGTTGTCGACAACGTCGTCGTCGGATGAATCTGATGGGAATTGCTATTTGCTAACCGAGTAAGAGATCGAGTGACTTGATTTCTCACATTCTCTTCTGGGGGTTAATTCTCGGGAATCTCGCATGCGACACATCTCAAAGGAAGAATCTCATTTGGCGGCAAATGTCACACATCACCTATTCTTACGAAATCATCCTCGACATTAGGCACGAGATTTCTACGAGATGTTTGCCTTTTTCGCTTGACATGACTCGAACGAGTGGTCGGGAGCAGATCGAAATGACATAAGATTTTTTCTTCGAGATGTCATGTACGAGTACAATTTTAATTTGCTTCGAAACTGGTCGAATCGTTTTAGTTTTTGAACGATTTATCAAGCCATGATAAGCGTACGATTTATCAAGCCATGATAAGCGTAGTTATTGAATCGATATTGTTATCGTATGTTCCAGAATAGGGGCGCAGTTCTTGGTAGATTGCTTCGGGGAATCCACTGGCGCGGAAAAGTAATAATATCATGAAAGGAAATGAGGATTGTAGGTCGCGACTACGCGGGTCCGTTTATCAGTTCGCGCGATTATGCGCTCCGGTGGGGCGATGTTCCATTGATGAATGGCAATAAATAAGTAAATAATCCCATACGCAGGAAAATAAGCTGTTGAATATGTGCAGTCAACGGCACGTAAACCTTAACGTTGCAAAGTCGCCCGTAACGTAACTGAATAGAGTGCACGCTTGTGAGGGTCGACGTGCTGTCGACTGTACTAGGGGGGTACCACAGAGCCAGTATAAAAAAAGTTGGATTAGTACAAAACCTTGTCCTCAAATAGGATGAGGAAACCAGCCGAAATGCATAATAATTTTATCCAATTTCCTCTTCCGTAAACGCAGCCTGAAAGAGATTGAAGGTTATCTGTGGAACTGTCATGGCGATCGAGGCTTGACCCTTACCGCCGTAAGTACAATTTAGGACGAGATATATCGCTTTTACGGTCAGACAGGCCCTCGTGGGTCTAATAGTGTTCTCTCACTCTGATGAACTGCTTTGAGCGGGAGAGACAATGGTGAACGCGTAAGCCACGCCATTTAAATTATCTGCTTCTGACGTTGGACGTCATGTTAGAAATGTCGCTGGACAGGAGTTGACAGGACAGTTATCTGTCGGACGTTTCAGGGTCGCATTAAGGTACCTTTACATCTTCATTTCATTCATCGATTTTTCAATATGTTGATTACCGTTTATGATGGGTTGATGCTATGCAATACGACATACTTACATTTAAAAAAAAACAAAATCTTAAAAAAAAAATTTTTCAAATAAATATCCAGTAAAAAAACAGTAAAAAAATATTTTGGGGATAATCGGAAACGGAAATTTTTCCACGAAGTGTTCGGGAAGTCAATCTAACAAATCCGCGTATTCATGCCGCCTTGCATCCGTGCATCGTGTCTTTTTATAGTCTCTTTTGACACGAGTTTTTGCATAAATGCGGAGATATACCCAACTTTAAGCCCGCAGGAAGCTATAAAGTCTAACCGACCGAGGTTTATTGAAAAATCGAAGATCACGAAAGAAAAACCGTGATAAACAAAACCGGAAGTCCAATTTCGTTATCGACCGTGACTTTAAATAACTAAACTCAAATTTTTAATTCGAGTCCACGGAATGACAGTTGTTACAAAGGCTTTATCTGTCAGTACCATACTAGCAACTGTCATTCCGTGGACTCGAATTAAAAATTAGAGTTTACCTAATTAACAGTTAAAAAATGCGCCCGACATTTTAGCTTCAAATTATCATAGTAGGTATCTCATAAACGGCTGAAGCGATTTTGATAAAACATAATATCTAAGAACACTCGCTAGAAAGTAAAATAAAACGAGTGTTAAATATTGTATTTAAATTATGTATAGTGCTCGTGCAAACCTAAAAACATATTACTCGTTAGAAAAACTGTTCACAAATTGTAAAAAACCGCATCCTATTCGGTTCACACGTTTAAGAGCTACGTACTGTGCCACAGACATACACACATAGCGATCAAACTTAAAACACCTCTCTTTTTGGGTAGGGGGTTCATAAAATTGGAGTCGAAATTCGACACCAGAAGAAGCCTCTTTCGCCCTGCCGCAATATATCGTCATAATAATTATTATTAACAGCTCGTAAAAGGATTTCGTTCCACCGAAAGTCACGAAGCAGTTGGTTTGAATGGATGGATGTAGGGATGGAACTTTGTTACTGTTTCACGCCAAAAATGCTGGACATATTTAGATGAAATAGGTTACAAACCAGAACACAGGCTTTTCTCGCGACGTTGTCCGTGCTGATAATCGAAGTATGCAATAGAGTTTATTTTACATTTCTACATTTCCTCAGCAGTTGTATGAAATACAGATTTTGAAAGAGATTACCAGGTTCTACACATTGGCTGTAACATTAATACCATATCGGGAAAAAACATAGACAAAATCTAGTAAAAGCGGAAGCTAGTAGGTAATAAAAAGCTCGTAAAAGGCTTCCGTCCCGCCAAAGAGAACATTTTACAAAGGAGTTCTTTTGTCAAAAACCATAATGACAACAATAAACCACGTGCTCGCTAATGCACCTACGTCACAGCGCGCGTAGCCGTCTGGACCAATCAGGAGCGGTAACGGCTATCGAATTAAAATTAAATCGGGTGCCCCGATTGGTCGGCGGCGCGTGGCGGGAGCGGGAGGGGTGGCGTGCGAGCGAGACGGGGCGCGATCAATACTAGCCGTCTCTCGTTACGTAACGTGGCACGTTCGGTCCTAGGGGACAGTTTTCCGGCCGATTTTCTTCGCTTTATTTAAGCTGCTGTTTTAATACCCATTTTTCCAGCTGACAATTCGTATTTTTCATTAATTTACTGCTGTTGATGTCTTTTGGTTTTTGAAGCGCTGAAAGATTAGAAGCTAGAGACCCAGGTTCGATTCGCAGTGCGGGCATGAGTTGTCGTACTAGTGTGCTGGGACATCTCATCCCATTATAATACGTAGAATAAAGCGATTATTCACGCGAATATTCATCAAGCACAATAAATCAAAAAAGGAAGGCTTTGCATTGTGGCTTTGCGGGTAAGAGCAACCAACCGCTTACCGCGTAAAATATACGGTGAAAAGTCGATACCTCCTCGTCCTTTTACCTTGCAAGTCTGCATGCTCAATGTAAAGCTGTTAAGGCTGGAAGATAGCAGCGTGGCGGGAATTTAAAAATTTTCACAGTTTTTTACATAACTTGACGTAGACCAGAACACATAATCGGCTGAATTATTGTTGTTCTGTTGTTAACAATAATGAAAATAATACTGTGTTATTGCCGCGAACGAAAAATCGCTGCACAAAAATAGCTCAGTTTAGCTACAAAATGTAAAAAACTGTGAAAATTTTGAATTTCCCGCCACGTTGTTATCGTCCACCCTTAAGAAGGCTTCCATCAGCAGATACTGAGCCTCTTATGCGGCTGGAACCTACCTTGGGGCGGTATTCTCGAATGGCGGAGAATTTCGTGCGATGTGAAATTCGCAAAATATGTAGCATGGTCAAAATGAATTCGAAAGCAAAAAATGTGGGTGTAAACGCATGAGTTTTCTCGGGATAGCATATCGTAGACCGGAAGAATATAAGTTTCTCAACCTCGGTGACTTTCTAAAGCTTATGACCTCGGTCTTTGCACGTCCTGAGCAGGAATAAGGACGGGGGTGACACAAAAGATCCCACTGGGTCGAAGTGTCCCGGGCTCTCAGCCTGGCCCCGTATTAATAAGATAAGATGTGGTTGTTAAAATGTGATTCCCAATTCCCAATATCTTACTATCGAAAGCTTGAGTCGATTGAAGGTGGTCCCCTGATTTACACTTGCCTATCGAGTTCCCTATTCAGCACCGCCATCGATATTCAGTTGAATATAGAGTGCTGTATCTTTTTGCCTTTTCCGACGCCTCGCTCCACTCGAATACAGGGTGGGCCAAAAATGTACGCCAAGCGAGAAAATCTTGTTGTCTAGTTCTCAACGCGAATCACCCTTTGTTGAGCTTTGATGTTATGTTTTTTGTTTAGTTACTAAATAATGACCCAGACACTTCAGTCCACACTTCACACGTCCGAGTGGTCGTCGCTTCACCCGTCTGGTGTGAGTGAAGATGCCACTGGACGCTGTATAAATAACATGTCATGTATGCAAAGGCGTACGTTTTTTTACATCACTTTTTTTCAAAGTATTTTTCCAGGAAAACTCTGGATTTCATATAAGGGAGGAAAATGAACTAAATTGTGATGGATTTCAACTTAGGAGCGATTGGGGTAGGTCTTTGTGGCACGCATTTTAGATATTCTCGCTTGACGTCAATGTTTGGTCCACTCTGTATAAGACCGTATTTTTGATGAAGCGTAAGGTCATGTTAAGAGAAAATCGACTTCCATTGTTTCGTTGAACGTGTAATATTTTTCTTTTACCTTAGCCAATAGTTCATCTGAAAGAATACTGTTTTTATTTTCTTCAAATTTAGGAGGGTAACATAGTGCCGATCTGTTATTCAGTATACAGGACTTTTGGCCACTTTTGGCGATAAAGGATTTTATTCGTAGGTTCTAGAATGTGGAATCTAAACCTTAACCTTAGGCCCTAAAAATAGTTAAGCAACGCGTTAATAACCTTATAAAGAGTTTTTAGCAAAAAAACGCATCCAAAAAGAAGATATGTTTTTTTCCATTGGCTGCGCTAGTGGTGCCTAGGTTTGGGCCTTAATTTGATTTATGTACTTTTTTTTACTTTTGATAATATGCAAATAATGTAAATGCAAATAATGTTAAATGCAAATAATGTATTTATGTCTTATTGAATAAAACCTTTTGACTTTGACAAATAATGACTCGTCATCCTATTCTGCTCATAGCAACTCTATTTAGCAAGGTCCTTATCTCGCTAGCTAGTGCAACAAAACTAGAGTGTTCGATCCACATCGCTTTTAATAGCCGTCTCCTAAAAGCGCTCCGAGGGGCTCCTTCGCGAACGTTCCGGCTGGATCCAGTATAATCCGGTTCGAACCGCACTTGAGAATCCATTTCGCACCAGCTGACGTCGCCCTAAAAACGCTCGCTTGTGTTTAGATGGGTTTTTGCTGCTGTAAAAGAAGGGTCGTATGAAAGAGATAGCTTTTAGTGAATGTATTAATTTATGTAAAATCATTTCTTGTGTACCTACATTTCTGGAGTACCAATTTTTTAAATATTGTTTTCATTGACTTTTACAATTTTTTTACAACTCAAAGCTATGCAAATGCACCTACACACACTAACGTATATATTTTTTAATTTGAGCTAATACCAAAAACAAAAAAGTTATAAATGATTTTAAATTTCGAGGTTATACAGGGTGTTAAAAGACCGCCAACAGACCCGAAAGCTACGCATACTAGACACCAAAACAAAGTACTTTTTCGATAAATTATTGCTGGGAAATGATTTTGATTTTTTAGGTTGTAATTTTGAAAAATATTTTATTACGCAATGGACGTGTAACGCACAGAAGTCATATTGCGCAAGCGTAAGTATAAGTTTTTGTTACTTAAGCTTGAAGTGCCAATGTTTAGAATACATTGCGGGTTGCAATTTTAACGTCGTTTTTTGTAAGAAATATTCATAATTTTGATATGGCTTCCTGAGAAGATATGTTAAGAACTAGATGCTGAATAAATTTCTGCAAAAAAAAAGTTTTGAAAAGTCCGACTTTGAACCCCATTATCTCGGAAACCGTTGATTTCCCAGGCATAGTTCCTTGGGCAAAAATGTTCCTTATGATGAGGACAGTACGTGGTTTCCCGCTCTGTTGGCGGTCTTTTAACACCCTGTATAATGAATATTGTTTACAGAAATGTCATTTTTATTTTTATTTTATTTTGTTTATTTGAAGATAAAACAGAAACATGCCGTGGTACTTAATCCTATTGACCAGTAGGTTACACCCTGTAAAAAGAGATAGGATGTTTTGTAACACGTTGTAGAGAGCCAACTTTTGGTTAATAAAAAGAAAAAGAGAGTGGCTTTGGCATGCATTGTATCCGATGACATAGAAAATACCCTTTTCAGAGCAGCCAATGAGTTTTTGGGTCATTTAGCTTTTTACGTGTCAAACCTCACGATTTTTCAATGTTCATTATAATTTTCCCCTTACACTGGTCGGGGTGAAGCTATATTTAGAATTTGGGTAAAAAAGGCATTTGAGACATTTTAGAGCCTTCGCACACGGCGACTTTTTGTAGCGATGCTGTCGCGCGTTCGTATCGATATAGTCACGATGCGGTCGCTGACTGTGTGCCCGCGCCCACCGTAACCACGATTCAGTAGCGATGCAAACGCCATACCGTCGCGCTTATGTCGCGATGCAAACTCGATTCGCGCGCCACCCTTCCTTCGTTCTCTCCCCGATATCGTCGATACGGCATCGATGCTGTAGCGCATCGCTTCTGTAGCGCTATTACGAAACGCGCGACCGCCTCGCTACAAAAAGTCGCCATGGGCGAGGGCTCTTTAGATAAAAAGCCAAGCGCTACCGAAAGGGGTCGTATCTTATCGCACCAATGTAAATCATTTTGAAAGTTCGCGTCCAATTCGTTTAGGCGGACCGTACAGTCGACAGCACGTCGACCTACACGCGTGCACTCTATTCAGTTATGTTACGGGCAACTTTGCAACGAAAATGTTACGAAAGGTTTACGTTCTGTTGACTGTACGATACCCCTACCTACACTCATCTCTCGGTATATGTTTTCTAAATTTATTACAGTTCTTATTATAAATTAATTACGACATTATTTTGCAATTTAACTTTCCAATTTGAGACATACCTACAAATTACCCAGAACCCCAATTCGAATTCAATCAAGGTTGCGTTTATGGAATCTACTGCTCAGCACCGGCAACAATCTAAGGTCGAGAAGCCTTTTCGGTGACTTTTTGCAATTAACGTTTAATATGAAGGTCAATTGGAATATATTTTTATTTGGTTATTTACAAGATTTAATGGAAATTTTTATTGAAATAGAAATAAAACTAACCTAATAATCCAAAAGTTACCTTCTATTTACAAGTAAAACACCTGCCCCAGATCGATGCCCCGCGGTGGGAGCCCAGAATGCTGGCGACGTTCCCTCGCTGTATGGTCAGACTTAGTCTCTGGCCGAGGTACGCGCCAGCCCTCCGGTCTCCCGTCGAGTCGATGAGGTCAATTTATTTTTATATCAGAGTTTGCCCTACAATAGCTAGGCTACACACTGCGTGGGTAAATTGAGAACATTGCGTTGTTTGCGGGATAAACTTGGCTTTAACTAAAAATACTTACTTTCTGGCGTGGGCTACCGATCTACTTGTTTATTTTTCTTAACGTTTGTTAAATTGCTCCTAAATATTCTGGTGGATTTGTTGGCGTTCAACTCCGTCTACCCTAAAAACCGCATTTGCATACCAAGTTATCGAAGCATTCAACCAAAAATTCAAAATCTTACTATCTCTATCCAGCCCATAAGTAAGCAACTTATTACGTACCAAAATCTGTAAAAACAAAAAAAAAAAACATTGTCAGGGTCTAGTTTTCTTTAGCCCAAAATTTTTTTAGGCCTACTATTTTTTTATGTAGCCTCTTTTGTGTCCCACTGCTGGGCAAAGGCCTCCCCTTGTGTCTTCCACTTCCACTTTATTTTAATTGAAAACCCACTTATTCTACCTTTACAGGTTGCCCTATTGCGATAGACAAGCACATAATTTCTTATCCTAAAATAGCACTTAGTTAGGTTACTACTAACGAAACTATGTACAATCAACTACATAACAAAATATATAGTTTTTTTTTTTCCTATATTACGGTGCCAACTTCACTGCTATCCCTGATTGTCTACATAGATATCCATTTAGCCCTATAAATGGCTGCACATGGGTCACTAAACCCTGAACGTTTCCACGAATTGCCGTTCCGCGTAGGTTCTATTTTCAATCCGACAACGCTCCAGGGACGTTCCACATACGACTACGTAATGTATGTATTTCCACGAAGGTTCGCTTGCAATTTCGTAAGTTAATTGCTGTCACGGGGACAGTATGGAGTATTCCTACTGTCAAAAGATTTTATTGTTGCTTTCAATAACGCGCACGAAGGGTTCCGTACCATTATCCATAAAGACAGCAAAAAAAACACGTTTGTTGTATCGGAGACCCCTTAAATATTTATTTTATTCCGTTTTTTTGTATTTGTTCTTATAGCGGCAACAGAAATACATCATCTGTGAAAATGTCAAGTGTCTAACTATCACGGTTCATGAGATACAGCCTGGTGACAGACGGACGGACGGACTGCGGAATCTTTGTAATAGGGTCCTGTTTGGTTACCCTTTGGGTATGGAACCCTAAAAAATCAATAAAAAACATGTATTGGTAGGTGACAACGGGAGTTGATTTTTAGTGATTAGGCACCGTAATAGTGCGGGTTAGAGATTACTGGTTCGGCAGGATTGATTCTAACGTAATTTCGACGTGAAGAACATTTTGTGCGATTATGAGAGGAAGCGATTATCGAAAGGTGAAACATTTTCATGGCAAAAACGGGAAAATCGTAGTTAGCATTGTAACAATAAGTGTAAACTGTACGTTTTTTTACGTGAATTTTCGAAATTTGCTACCAGCGTGAAAAAAGTTCGAAGCGAGCGAACAAAGTTATTTTTAAATTCCTGTACAAAAAGGAAAAGAAAAAGTGTCATATTTTGATAATCACCTCTTGTCACTCATCTAATCAAAGCAAAACCGCTCGAAGCAATGCGCAAGAGCACCACAGCACTGCGTAGCAGTCGTAGCACTGTTCTACGGCGTAGCATGCACGTAGCACTGCTACGAGATACTCGTAGTCATTAGCATTTTCTACAATGGAGAAGGGGCAACATTTTTTTTTTCCGTTCGGTCTGGCATGTCATTCGGTCAGGTTATTTTTTATGACCCTGGTTTCCCGTACATTACCGATCTGTTAACCAACTGTTGACAGTTGAGTCGCTAACTGTAAAAGAAAAGTCGTAGTTCCGAGCAACCGTTCAAGAGACCGGCAGTAATATTAGTACATTTTATTGTAAGTACATCTGGGTTTTTAACTCGGTAAGCTACGGATTATGTGATGCTAGTAATAAAAGACTCAGATAGTTCTAGCTGTGGAAAATCTAAAAACAAGGTATCAAACTCTTTACCTAGCGACATTTTCCTTTCTCATTGCCCGCCAGGCACGACTAGCAGTTTTCATTGTATTTTCTAGTCTATTCTAGTCGCCGTGCCGCTTCCCCTATGAATAATTTCTTTTGTACCGTCCACTGCAGTTTTGTCTCTTTGTGTGCGCTTAACAAAAGAGCATTTTTGTCTAAATAGTTAGATTGTGTAGGGCCCGAAATAATACGTTAGTTAGCTGGGGTGGGTATCAAGTGATTTTTTTTTGTAAAATCTCATTACGAACTAGCCTTTTAAAAATTGGTTTCGTTTCTTGGGTTAATTTTTAATAACTCATCATCATTATATTTAAGAGTCATCCTCTTGTCAAATGTACGTAACTTTGACATTAGGTGCCACTGGACGCAGTGTAATTCATCTCATTACGTAGATGCAAAGGCCTTAGTTTTATCCTCTTGTCGGTGCAGCATTCTCCATGCACTTCGATCACAGGCCAAATTTTCATATCTTACTCAAGTAGTTTATCATAAAACAGACTAAAACTAAGGCATTTGCATTGATTTATACAGCGTCCAGTGGCACCTTCACTCACACTAGATGGATGAAGAGACCACTCGGCGCTGCAGTGCCTGGGACATTGTTTTAGAAACAGACTACACTACAGCTATGTAGGTATAGGTACTCTGTGTCTACAAATTCTTCATAGTTAATTTTATTCGAAACTCTAGAAATCACCATTATATCCCAGTTTCTAATAAAATTATATGCCAACGTCGCCAATGATTAAAAGTTTAGAGTAGGGTACCCCGTCCACCCGACCTAAGGCCTAGATCCCAGATTCTAGAACCTACGAATTAAACCTACGCAAGAAAAAACGGCCACTTTTGATTTGTGCAAATTTTATTGATACGTTTTAGGACCTTAGGTCCTCAAAAGATTCTCATTTGACGGCTCGTTTTTAGCAAAAAACTCATCCGAATAGAAGACATGTTTTTTTTTTCATTGGCGGCGCTAGTGTTCTTTGATATTCTAGGCATATGCATACCAGTCTCCTACAAGCGGGTTTTATAACTTCGGTGTATTGACGCAATAATGAAATAGCTGCTGTACTTTTCGCTACAGTTTTTCCACTCCTAGCGTCGCTCGGCCCACTTTTCATTACAATAAGTCAGCTTTACCAACCTGGGGTTTGCGGACGTATACAAGCACTCTTCTGGTACTGAACCGTAAAAAATAAACATTCATGGCGTTAGTGATTTGTAGAAGTCGCTCATAATGATGTAGGATATTGTCTGGGTATACGTAGTGGTTTAAAAAGAAAATTAACGATAAATATTGCTGGTCACATAATATTACTTCAACTTAACTTAACTTACAAATAGTACATTACTGCCGCGATCTGTAATGAGTGCGTTTCTGGCGCGCTTTTGATGGCCGACAGAGCGCAGCGTAGCGCAGCTCAAGGCCCTCACAGTGCGGTCAGCATTGCAGCCCTTGATGGACAAGCTGAAATGAAGGCCGAGACCGAAGGTCGAGGCCTTTATAGCGCGGCCAGCAAGGGCTGCAATGATGACCAAACTTGAGGGCCGAGAGCGTAGCTAAGCTAAGCTCGAGGCAATCATAGCGTGCCCAGAAGCGCACTCATTGCAGACCAAGGCTTGTATAGTGCTTTACTCAAACAATGCGAGTAATTAAAATATTAATGAGAATAGTAAATAAAATAGTAATTTAATTAGCTTACCATTTGTCGTAGATTAAGTACTTTTTGTCGATTTTCCATTCCGCAAACTTTTTGTTGGTAAGCTTGCTTGTATTTTTCTTTTGACTTCGGTGGCAATAAATTTCCAATTACTAATTTCGCTTGATTTTGAATGTCCGGCGGTGTTAAACACATTAAATCCGAGGATTCGTCGCTTTGAGAGTTCACTTTTTCAACAAAAACACAGAAAAAAATCACTTCGAACAAGGCGCGAAAAGTCGAAAACAATATGGCCGCGCTTTTTTTTTCTGTGCAATGTGTCGACTGCCAGTACCCATACAGCCCAATTCTAAATAAATACTTTTTGCACCTGATGTTTGAGTTCTATTTATGAAACAAAACTCGACATTAATGGATTTTCATACAGTTTTTCTGGCCGCAAAACACGACATTAATGAAATTCCATACAACTTTTCTGGCGCTTAATCCAAGTAGCCCGCAAGTCCGACTTTGCTCAAAGAAGGTTGTCGAATTAATGTCCACATTACGAGCTTTTTTGAGTAAAGTAACGTTACATCTATAATTTAACATTTTAGCAATATAGACATTCTGGTAGGTGCTAAACTTTTACAACCCGACCATAATGAAAAGTAGCGGGCTAAGTAAACGGCCCTGCGAGACTCCCAACCTCTCCCTAAACGCGTATAGCCTTTTATCCCGCGTGTGCACACAAAACCATTGACTATTTGCCAGTAAATGGCAAAAGGTCACTGAATCGCTAAGTCTTTTGTGTAGTTACTCGTGAAAGGTCGCCTTTTTAGTCGGGCATAATCGCCGTCTTCTGTTACTTAATATTTCAAGGCGATTTTGTCTCATAATTTGGAAGTCAATCTATATTTACACCCGATGGTCATTCTTTATTGCAAGCAAGATAAAAAACATCGTGAACTTAAAAAAAACTTTGGACTTTGCCTGTACAGGGCAATTTTTAATAGCTTATTTTTCCATACTGTATATTTTTTTCTGTTAAATTTTTTTTTTGCCGCTAGTTAAGAAATGTTGATTGATAAAATAATCTAAATTAATATTAATAATAATTGTGACAATGTAAAAAGGGTGTGATTTAAAATTTTATTATTGTATCAACTCAACTTTGCTAATAAATAATTGATTAATAAATAAATAAATAATTGATAGCAATGTGATATGTGAGATGTGAGATATTCATTTAATTATTTTTAGCATATCTATTGCATGTTTCAATTACAAGTTTTAAGATACGTAAAATAGTAGTTATGTTTAATTTATAATGTTTAACTATATTCAGTAGTAGAATAAAGTTATTTTTCTTTTTTATTATTATTTTATTTAAATTAACAAATAGGAGCAGGAGAGTCAGGAATGGTGGTGGAGAGTGCAGTGGCACGCAGGCAGCGCTGAAATGGTACAAATGAAAATCGAGATAGTATCGAGAGTAAAAAGTATCGCGCTTTTTGCAAAGTCGTAGAACAAAAGTCTTTGAAAATCACATTTAGAAGCAGACGTGTTTCAGGAAAATTCTATTTAAAAATTGGCCTGTATAGGTAGACGCCTGTGCCTTGAATCAAACCTGGGGCCTTGGCATGTAACACAATGGCGTATTAATGGCGTCCCAGGTAGAAGGACAAAACCGGGATTTTTCGTTGTTCCCCTACAACTAGCGAACTTATCCTCTAGAATTAGACTCATGGTAGGTAATCGTATGAGGTAGTGGCCACCCCTGGTGTCAGAGTTTTTAGGCCACCCAAAGGGTCTCTGACATGCCTTAACGATTGTTATTAATCAACAATAACCGGGACCAACGGTTTAACGTGCCTTCCGAAGCACGGACTCATAATATTGTTGGCTGTACTACAAAAACATTAAAAAGACCGACACTGGACCGACAGCATGAATAAGTCGTAATTGAAACCGTCAACCGGGAGCCCACTTTGGCACCATTGCATTACAGGCTAAGGGCCCTGGGTCTCTCGCTTCCGAGTCCAATGTCCTACCATCAGGCCACCACCGCTATTAGTCGGTCTACAGTCGGTCTGTCTAACAAACTAATCATCTACAGGGTGCAATCAAATTCGATAGTGAAACTTTAAGTAAGCTGTCCTGTGATCTATACAAACAACTTGTACTAGGTAGCGACAAAAATGGAGTGAAAAAAATCTAGTACAAGTTGTTTGTATTGATCAGTAGATAGCCCACTTAAAGTTCCGCTATCGACTTATAGTGCACCCTGTAGTTTACAGGAAATATAAGTCAATACGTGCCAACTAAGCCGTGGACTGAAATACTTCTGTAGCCTTCCAGGTCGGTTCCAGACTAATGAATACTAGATAGGTAATCAATAACGTCTATAATAGGGTCGTTGATGAACGGAATTGGGTGTGATTGATTACGCCGCGCTTTGTGGGCTCGTCGGCCTTTAGGTGACGGACGTAATCCTGCCGATAGAATGAGTGTATATACTCACGATATTCGAATATCTTTAGTGTAAATTAAGGAGGAAGAATTCCTTATGGTTAACAACTTGTCTTGTGTACTTTCTATTATGGGTGGACTCAAAGCAAAAGCAATCTTCTTCTTGAATTAGAATTTTTAGCGTTAGTGATGATTTACCGGAAGGTCTATTCCTTTAAATGTAAATATTTCTGAATGTGCACGATCCATTTGCACATTTTCAAGGCGTAGTTATTCGTTACCCTGAGAGGCCTCGCCCACGGCGACTTTTTGTAGCGCTTAAGTCGCATTCGCGACGCATTACTAACGCGCTACAGCATCGCGACCGTATCGATGCAAACGCGCGACCGTGGCGGACAACATCGGGGAGAGAACGAAGGAACGGTGGCGCGCGAATCGCGTCTGCATCGCGATAGAAGCGCGACGGCATCGCGTTTCCATCGTGACTGAATCGTGGTTACGGTGGGCGATGGCACACAGCTAGCGATCGCGACTGTATCGATACGAACGCGCGACAGCATCGCTACTGCATCGCTACAAAAAGTCGCCGTGAGCCGCCTCTCTCAAATGCGTTTCTTGTGCGAAGTTCCAAGAGCTCCGCCAGCGGAAATCAATTACCCCCGAAGCGGCGGAACACTCGAGCAAATTTCTCATTGCCAGACCCAATTTGGGTAATTCCTAACTTTGCCACTTCGCAATGAGTGCAGAAACAGTGCAGAACTTGGCTCTGTTTTACATAGTTTTAACTGCCTCCCTGAGCTGGTTTTGTTTCGTTTTTTTTTTCTTATTGGATATTATGATTTCACAGTCACATTGTCTATGCTGGTTGCTGGCTGGTTGGTATAACAAAGTTTGAGACTATAATTCGAAAATCAAACCTCAAATCTCGAAATAGAAATAAGATACAAAACAGAACCCTCTCTTTTGAGTCGTCTACTTTGTAACTGGTGATAGAACACAACATATTTTTTCACAAACACACACACTTCCACGCTGAAACTGCTCGACGGATTTGGATGACATTTGGAATAGAGATAGCTTGACCCATGATGTGAAAAATGTATGCAACTTCATATTTAAGTAGGCGCGGGCGAAAAGCTAGTTTTCTTATAAGCACCTAACTGAAAATGAAAGGACACATTTTTATGCTTTGTATCTACAGTTTTGAACATACCTTGAATGCAATATGCGATTGTTGGAACTTTCATTTCAATCCTCTGTTCCAAGAACCATTATAAAACAAAGCTTCAATTATTCAACTTTAATGTCGGAAGAAGCTCACTGTAAGTTATCTTTTCCACTATTCCTGTTTGTGGAGCGGCAGTACCCCAGTAGGTTGAACGATGGAGAGTGAGGTCCCAGGTTCAAATCCTGTGCATATACCGATGACAGCTGAAACAATCCTATTTTCCACGACGTTTGATGAAGTTTTTTTGTGTTCATTTTGTGGCAATAAATCATTTCTAAATCGAATCTAGGTTATTTTAAAAATAAAAAATTTGACAAATTTATAGTACCAACACTACTCGCTAACCGTGAAGGAAAACATCATGAGGAAACCCGTGACCTAGTTGGCTCCACACGAATTAACATAATAAAAACATAAAACATTTCTAATTCGTGGTAAGATATTCCGTTTTTTTTACCGACTACCGTTCTGAGAAAATGTTTGTTACCTCAAAACTTTTTTCCATATCAATATTTGCGGAGCCAACTAAACCGCGGGTTTCCTCGCGATGTTTTCCTTCACAGTTAGCGGTGGTGGACTAGTGGTAGAATAATGGACTCGGAAACGAGAGACCCACGTTCGATTTCCGCTGCGGGCATGTGTGTAGCTGACTTTGTTCAAAGTTACGTGCATTTGTATTGAATTGGTGTATAAATCATCTCATTTCGCAGAAGCAAAGGCTTCCACTGTCGGAAGTAGCTCCTCTGTTATGTTTTCCACTATTCCTATCTATTCCGCTTCGTATCCGAGTCTGCTTTGTGACGACAAAGTAGAAGTGACTGCCTTCGCGAAGCTGGAAATATGCTGAGAATATTCCTCGCTCTTGTAGTTTCAAAGTCGTCCAACGTATTTGCTTTCTTGAAAGTTTATTGCGTTCAATAATGTATTTCGAAGTATGATCTGAAATTTTATATTTGATTTTTAATTCGTTGCTTTATAAAATGCTTGCTAGATTTGGCGATCACTACTAAAAATCGTTGCTTTATAAAGCTTCAAATAAGCATATCTCGTAAACGGCCAAAACCGATTTTGATAAAACATAATATCTAAGAACACTCGCTAGAAAACCTGATTTCAAATTAAAAAAAAATATATACATCGGTTCACCCGTTTAAGAACTACGGTGCCACAGACAGACACACACATAGCGGTCAAAATTATTACATCCATCCCTCTTTTTTGGTGGGTTTAAAAAAGACACATTATCTGAGTCACAATGCGTTAATTTCATGCCATGCCATTTTCATAATTAAAATAGAATAGAATAATCATTTATTACCCGACTACGCGAAGCAAAAAGGAGGGTTATGATTTTAGCAGCGTATGTATGTATGTATGTATGTATGTATGTATGTATGTATGTATGTATGTATGTATGTATGTATGTATGTATGTATGTATGTATGTATGTATGTATGTATGTATGTATGTATGTTTGTGTGTTCATCTGTTCCCTCGCAGAGCCTAAACTACTGGGCCGATTTCAACAAATGAGGTGTCGTTGGATTTGTCTTAATCACCCAGGTAACATAGGATAGTTTAATTTTGAGAAAAACCAAGATGGCGGCTGTGCTGCGCCCTAAAGTGGTGGACATAAAAATAAAAATTATCGGATACCATCGTCATGGGTATCAAATGAAAGGGCTTAAAAATACCTTTTCAAAAATGTATAACACATGTAGCGTCAACATAACAAATAGAACAAAAAATTCCAAAATGTGTTTTTTTTTTGCCCTTCTTGGTTCTATTCTGGGTGATCGTCTAAAATTAGTTACTAAAAAGCTCAAAAAAAAAATAGAAGTTAAAAACTAAAACCCGACTACTAAAAGACTTAAAACAAGACCTGTTTATCCTTAAAATACACTCATAGATAATTAATCGTAGTCGGAGGACACCACATTCGCATTTGATAAACCGATGGCCTCCGACTACGATTAATTATCTATGAGTGTATTTTAAGGATAAACAGGTCTTGTTTTAAGCCTTTTAGTAGTCGGGTTTTAGTTTTTAACTTCTATTTTTTTAAACACCACACACAACATACACATGAATACAATATTTGAGACAGGCACCTACACAATAACTTAGAAATATATCAGAGAAAACACAGAACAGTAGATTAGGTGATTAATTAGGAGTTAGGAGATATTAGATGAAGCAGTTTGGCGTAGTTTTTAATAAAGTCATCTCTCTCACCCGCAAGAACGAGTACGCTCAAGTGTTTATAATTTAATCCTACTAATGGAATTCAGCCATTAGCTACATCTACTCCTTCGCCACGTCATTCTAACTCCTACTTCCTAGAAAAAGAAGAACAATTTCCTTTGAAAGCGGGCAAACTTGCCACTTCCATTTCCGCTACGCTACAGGATGGGAATTGAGGACTGCATTATAAAGTTGTTATCTAGGGTGCATTGTGTTTAAAAATTTCCAATAAATAAAAACAATCATATCTTCTTTTTGGATGCGTTTTTAGCAAAAAACGCTCCTGCGATTTCTCAACGCGAGGCTTAACAATTTTTAGGATCTAAGGTTTGGATTCCAGATCCTATTTGGTATGGTATGATAGTCCATATTGGGTATTGCGGATTATATGGCCAAAATTGAGTCAAAAAGATTGTGTGTGTCAAGAAGTACAAATAAATGCATGAATCTGTATCTGAATCCATTTCGGTCTTCCCGAAGTTTTAGTTTTATTTCCCTAAAACCTTTACCCCGTCTCGGTTTCATCGTTCTTCAGTTATGTTTATTATGCCCTCGCCGCGTTTGGTGTGTTCCAGGGAGATTTATGCGCGTCCGTAAGTCTTGTTAATGTCTTGTTGTTGCAGTTAACTTTTCAACTGTTCGTACGGACTAATTAAACGCTCCTAATTGCTCCATAGACCAGCAGCCCGATGGTCGGACGACATTGTCATAGCGGCGGAGGGTCCATGGATGCGGATGGCTAGGGACCGTGAGAGGTGGCGCGAGGGGAAAAAGGCCTATACCCAACAGTGGGCAGAGGTGGGCTGATGATGATGATGATGATGATGATGAATTGCTGCTTTTCTTTAATTGCTTTGTGTACTTCAATTAGTTCATCAAACATAACCAACTCATTAAATCGGTACTGATGTATTTTTTTATTAGTCGTCAGCTGAATCTTTCAATTTACTCCAATTGTTAGTTAGACAGTATGATAGTTATTTTTAAATTTTAATCTATTGAATGTATCACGAATTTATGTAATATCACGCGCCACAGATAAACTCTGTCAACATTTACTGGAGTATAATAGCAACTATTGTCTACTCTGTGGTATAAGTTCGTTTTTCCATTGATGCGTTCGTATAAACAAATGTCTCTTGCTGTATCTGCAATCTTTAATAATCATATGGCATACCTATACAGTATACATATATGCAGTATCTCTAAAGCCACATTATTGTGTTCTACATTAAACACGATGTCCCAATTCCGCGTTGAACACAGAAACTTTGCGAACTACACCGTGTACGGCTAATATGCGATTTAATATTCCGCACCCGCTTTGGTAATCAAGGCATTGGCTGAAAACGCCGAGTCACCGACTCTGTTTCGGTCTTTTGGGGTGTGGCCGCACCAAAAAACGATCTGGGGCCTTAGCCTGTAACGCAATGGCGTCCCAGCAGAAGGATAAAACCGGGGTTTCCTCGTTTTTCTCCTACACCTAGAGAACGAATTCTCTAGAATTAGAATCAGAATATTCTTTGCTGTACTATAAACATTAAAAGGACGGACAGCATTAATGAATCGTAACTGAAGCTGTCAACTGGGAGCCCATTTTGGCATCATTGCGTGACAGGCTAAGGCCCCTGATGTAGCCAAAAGAGCGAAATAAACGTATAATTTTTGGTGACCGAGTGTCATCATCAGTGGTCGTCCTAACTGCTCGCGGACCCCGCAGTAAGTAGTAGGTGAGGGTTCTGAGTTGGCACTCTTGTCCCGTGCGTCTTCACAGCCTGCCGCATGAGACATGTTTTTTTTCATTGGCGGCGCTAGTGTGCCTTGACTTTAACCTTAAATGATAGAGTTCAGCTTGTAGTTAGGTTTTATATACCTACATAAAGATTGTTTTACTTTCGACTTATTTCACGGTCCCTACTGAATATTTCTAGAACAGACTATTTATACAGCGTCCAGTGGCATCTCCACTCACAATAAATAGGTGAAGGGACCACAACGACGGTTCAGTGCCTTCAGACATCGTTTTGTACTGAAATATCAAGTAGTTTTTAATGGAAAAAACATGTATGGTTGCAAAAATATTGCATTCTCACTGTGCAATAACTACAAGCTTTATATCAAATTGACGACGTTAGAAATAGTTGGAAAAGCCAACAAAAGTCCGTTCTATTTCTATCGGCGCAATTCATCGCAACTAATTGGCAGCGGAACAGTAAAGTTAATAGATAGCTTTGATACGTTATCGATTGTTCTACTGGAACAATATAAAAGTAACTTTGAACGTTTCCCTAGAACGGATTAGTGCTTTAGGAAAAAACAAAAAGTGGTTAAATAAAATGGAAAATCGCCGAAATCACCTCGCGTAATTAATGGGCGCCGCCTAAAAGACCGACTGCCGATTTCTGAATTGAGAAATTCACTAAGCATATACTTATGTATCGTTCTGTCTCTGCAGATATCTCGCAAAAGAGCGAGACAGAACGATACTTAAGTATTTACTTAGTAAAATTATAAATTCAGAAACCGGGCCTTAGTTCTACCATTGATGAGGCTCCATTAATTTTACTAGGATATAAATTGGTCAGTAGTTATCTACTCGGGAATCAGATAGGATATTACAGGGGTTGTCCGTTATTCTGAAACCAAATTGTAATCCGGTGCGATGTCATTTAAATGTCCCGAATCGTATTGTGGAAGGAGATTATCGTTGTTGGTGTTGTTTCCAGATCGGTGCGATTATGCCCAGACATAGCGATCGAATTCCATTGTATAATGGACCTCATTTCGGTTTAAGTGCTGACATTTTTGGGATTACCGGGAATTTTGCTCAATGTTTTGGGCATTTGTAGTTCATCATCGATCGCCCTCAGCGACAAGGCTGTCTTCGCACTTACATTTAGAAAATTACGTATATGTAATTGATTGTTGGCGTAAGATATAGTGTTTTCTATTTCTCTAACATTGTTTTACAACTTAAACTTTCGTAAGCACTGCACATTTTATATCGCTTTAACGGTTTCACTTACTTCATTGCTTGCTTTACTTCTTCTCTATTATTGCTTTGTTTTAGCTTTGTTAATTATTGCGTTTTAACGTTAACAGTTTTAATCATTGTCAATTTATTGAAATGTTTGCATTACTTTTCTTATATTAGCTTGTGAAAACACAAATTATTAAAATTGATTAAGAATGACCCCACGTTCATGTGGATGTTTTAGATGGTCCCTGTTCTGTTCGGGTGCCAATTCACGTTCAGTTCACATTCAGTTTTTCATTCATGATTTTCGTCTTGTAAACCTTCTCATTCTAAAAGGGCTTATAAGCAAACCACAACTGAATCGTCGTCGTCTACCCAGGCCACGTCAACACTGAAACTTAAAAAAAACTGTCACTGCTCTGTTAGTGATTTATGCTTTGACGTTTTGGTTTGGACTTATTCACAGCCTGCTGTAAAGAAGGCGTGATGACGTAATGACCTGTATCAGTGAGCGAAATAAAATAAAGAAATTATTTTCTCGAAAACTATAGCACCTAAAATAATCAAAAAATATATTCTCATTTAGTGACCGCTCAAATCCATATCCTAGAAGAAACTTTCCCGATTCGTGACCCTTTAAATATCGTCCATCGTCTTTAGACCCAATTTATGAAAACGCATTGGTCCCTGTTCGGGCGCCTGTATTTTTTTAGCACACAATGTAGAGTAAAACAGTTTTGAACGCCCGTGTTATTGATTAACTACATAACCCTGTTTCGCTCTGTCGTGCAGTCTTCCGTGTTTTATTTAATTGGATTTATGGACCGTGTGCCTTTATCTGTTGTATGTTTTGAATTGTGTGCTAGTCATCAAGCAACCTACGTATTCGTCGACCCGTAAACAACAGTAAATTTGTTGATACAATGCTCTCTTTAGGTACAATCTGTGACGTTTCTGAACAGGAAATCTAGGTTTTTGTTGAATTTCTCTCATTCATGTACCAATACGAAACATAACCAATAAAATGTAGGTATTTTACCATTATAGGTAATCACCTTTATATCTGCTACACTTGTAAGGCTGAAGCTGTATCAAGGTTTACCAGATAAAGCCTTTGTTTAGCTCTTGCTATATCGTTCTAGCTATATATTTCCCGGGCATTAATCACAACGACGTGGACCCTAAAAACTCGTAAACTTTTATTATCCTTTCAAACCAGCGCCTGTATATTTGAAGCTACGATAACAACCGCAAAACCCTCAAAATGAGAAACAGCCTAGTTTCAGGGGAGTGAGCTAAATTAACAAATTGCGTGCAATAGTCAGCCCAGAAGCTTCAATTTAGTTCTCATCATCTTCTCACATAGCAGTCCTGATGGACGAAGCTTTCAACTGTATAAAAAAATTACACAACATAATACGCAATTCAAAGGTTTTTGAAGTAAAAGTTTCTGAAGGAAAGACTGCTCTCACGACCTGTCTATTTCTGTCTCTAAGAAATATGCTATACCTAATTATAAAAAATGAGGAGTCCTAGTTAAAAAAATCTATATTCTGAGCGTTCTGTACCCCCACAGTTTTATGCCAACGAGCCGGGATCCGCTAAATGAAGACACACGACACTCTGCTCTTATATAGGACTGCTCGGCATTACCCTAATGGTGGAATATTAAACATTATATTTAGAGGGGTTTTGGGAATGCTTTTTTCCTTTGTGAGTCCATCTACGCAGTCGCACATGCCTACCACTTCCAGTGCGGGAAATACAAAATTTACACAGTTTTTTACATTTTGTAGCTAAACTGAGCTATTTTTGTTTAGCGATTTTTCGTTCGCGGCAATATAGTATTCATTTCATTATTGTAAACAACAGAACAACAATAATTCAGCCGATTATGTGTTCTGGTTTACGACAAGTTTTTTGGGCAGTGCCACTGCTTCGTAGACCAGAACACATAATTGGCTGAATTATTGTTGTTCTATTGTTTACAATAATGAAAAGAATACTGTTTTATTGCCGCGAACGAAAAATAGCTCAGTTTAGCTACAATATGTAAAAAACTGTGAAATATTTTAATTTCTCGCCACATTGCTATCGTCCACCCTTAATGCGTACTTTTGGTCCATTCATGGCATTATTTTTCTACTTTTGAACATAAATATGCGAGATAAGATGAATCATTCAGAACAGGATTAGGTTTCCTCGCTTACATCAATTTCTTTTCGGTGCTTACAGTTTAAAACCACAAAGGTTTCTTGTTGCATGGTGTATTCTTCTGCCATCTGCAGGATGCTGTAGTATTATTTCCAGCGTGCTGTGCTAGCTTCTTCGTTTTATAAAATACCAGCTAATTAATTAAAGCCTATTAAAAACTCTCTAGCCAGATTAACTGCAAACCCCATTTTAATTACAACGCCGATGTTAATAAAGGCTGAAGGGGAATAATTGTGATCGTTGAGCGAAGATTTTAGATAGAACGGGAGCTGAGTATCGACGGGCAACATTCAACCCTTATCACTATGTTAAGGGCTGTTGTTTCAACACTGTTGCTTAACTTGTGCGCTGATTGAAACCGCTGGTTCGCTAGCTAAGCTATATTGCGCAAGACCGACTAATTTGTCATCATAAAATTGTCATCTCTAGAAACAGCTCCGGCTCCTTAGATACAGGTTAACCCTAGTTTAGGAGTTGGGGTATCTCTAAGTTGCTTAAAATCCTTATAACTTTTAATGTATCGTCAATCTGTAGTTATTTTCCTACCAACGTGCAGAGCTTACGAATGTTTAAGTTTCAAAATTATATTTATGTACATTTTTTTGTAATGGATAATTATGCTTTTTTGCAAAAAAAAATAAACTTGTTTTTTTATTTTAATTTTATTTTAAACTTCATTCTTTTTTCAGATACCGTAACATTTTCATCTACTCCACATGCACTACAACATACATACACATACACTACAACATGTCTTAATGAAGTCTCAGAGTCACTTCACCTATCGATACTTGTGCCGTTTAAGCTTTACACTTTTTCACTTTTAAATTATATGAAACAACCATTATCGCCTCAAATAGAAATAAGATCTTTGATCGTGACATTTTAAACTAAATAGTTTAGTTTTGTTATTTTTTTGTTTTGTATGTTGGTTCGTTTGGAAACAGTTTGCCCGTTTGAAGGTTACAGATTACTTATTGGAGACAGTGATGTCAGATCTCGAGTTATTTCTCGTTGGTTACCTGTCTTTGATTCATCAAGCGCTAGAAAAGTCGCATTTGTGTTGACAATAAACAACGAAATCGATTGAAGAAGCTTCCCAAACGCCGAACTCTCCTTAAATCTTAGATAGACGTGGAAGAATTTTATTGCTTTGATTTGTAGTAAACGAAGAGCTTTGTTCTGTTTGGTCATTTAATCAAGCTTTAACTTTATGTTTATATTTGAGTTGAGTTGCTCTTCAGCCTTTATTAACTCTACCTCTAGGATAATGATGATTTACTTCAACGGTTTTCTTGCCATAGTCGCCACTTAAATATTTTTTTTTGTTAAATTAGACCTTATAACTGAAAGCCTGATTGATCTATTGCAAAATATTCTTGCTTTTCTAAGGGTGGTATTCTAAAACGCTACTTAAACTCAGTTCAAACTAGAACGCTACTTAAACTGTGTTTAAACTCAGTTCAAACTAGAACGCGACTTGAACTCTGTTTAAACTCAGTTTAAGTAACGTTTAGTAGTGTCGACTGTCGATAAAACAGTGCATGTTTTGATTTGATCCCTTCATATCAAAACATGCACTGTTTTATCGACAGTCTGAACTATGTTTAAACTCAGTTTAAGTAACGTTCTAGAATACCACCCTAAATGTCTAATGTCCCTGTCCAAGAATTTCGTTCCACAAAACTCACTTTCAGTTTCGTGTAATCCTCAGGTTTAATCCTATCTGCTCCTTGAAGATTACAATGCAATTATAATGCAATCTACATCAACCCTTGTTGCATCCGAATAAACCTAGGAGCTTAAAACTTTAATGAAACTGTGTTCTGTTTGACGGTTCGTGGGTTTACCGTTTACAGTGTACAGCGATCCATCTCTTCAGTTGACAGTTCATTTATAACCGTCTCCACTCTTCCCATTTCGTCGTATTTACCGAGAATGAGGTTTCGCTGGTCTGTTGGGTATATAAAACGAATAAATGCATCTACAATATCTGCTGACTTGCTGAGTGATCGCTTGGTAAATATTGCGAGTTGACTCTGTACCTGAATCATCTATAATGTATGTACTGGTTTTAGGACAATTGCTAGATGTTAAAGGTGTCCAGTGGCATATTATCCTCTCACATTAAATGGGCCAAGTTTAGGGCAGGGTCTTAGTTTATTTGGGATTATTCTGCAATTTACATTGTACAGAACCAAAATGTGCAATTAAGTTCTACTTCTGTTATCTATATTGTAGGTAGGCTAGAAATGAGCTGTTCGTAGACTAGAAGCAATCTGTAGTTTGCAATAATTTTGTAATCATCATTCAGTTGAAATTACATTTGACCTTCAGTGGTTCGTATCTAGGTTGAGTTATAAATAGTTATAATAATACGATGAAACACGTGCCCTATGTTATATTTATACCCGATGAAAATTATTCATTTATTATTCAATATTATTTCGGCTCCTATGAATATTTATGTCTGTTTTACCCGCGTTTTGACCCGCCTGGAAAAGGTTCATGATATACAATTGGGTACGCAAAGTTTTTTATTCGAAAGTCCGTTATTGGCTTAAACTTATCTTTAGACAATATTGAGAAACTAATTTAAATATTTTTTATTTTGGTCCAGTAGTTTTGATGACCGCCAACAGTATGCAGACCGTCGCGTGAAGGTCATAAAACCGTATCTTTGAAACGTTGTAAAATCCAAACTACTGAACCAAAATAAAAAAATATTGAAATTCGTTTCTCAATATTGTCTAAAGATAAGATTAAGCCAATAACGGACTTTCGAACAAAAAACTTTGCGTACCGAATTTCACCGAAACCTACTGAAATTTTGAATAAATAACTTGATATTCTAATCTAGACTTTTGATGTTTTGCTACAAGTTAGCATTTAAGTTTTTAAACCCTGAAATTCATAGCAAAGATTTTTTGTGGTTGCTGTAAAAAAAAAACAAAGTTCTTCGCAAAATGTAAATTGATTAAAACTATTTCAGTAACGTTGTTATTTGTATTTTTTTAATTATGGCATGTTTCAAACAGTTTTATCTATAACGTAATAGAAAAGCGTCTTAATCCCTCGAAATAAGAATTTCCTTACACGATATTCCGTCCGATCCTTGTTATCTCGGATGAATTATGCAAATACGTTATTATCAAGTTGTTTGCCAGTTTGGCAGCTAATGAAATTGTCTGCTTTAGCGTTGTGACCTCAATTCTGCTGAGACAAAACAGTTTTATTTACTTTCACAGTATTCTTTCATGCAGTAGCTAATGTTATTTTTTACTTGGTGCTGAGTATAGTGACAACCATATCATTCATGTCATGTTTATTGTTTAATTATTCTTTACTAGCTTTTCGCCCGCGACTTCGTCCGCGAAGACTTATAAGAAGTTGCCTGGGTACATCTTTCACCATTATCTTAGCATGAATAGAGTCATGGGTGTGTATTTTTGTAAGCTATCTCTATTCCAAATGTCATCCAAATCCGTCGTGCAGTTTCAGCGTGGAAGTGTATGTGTGTGACCAAATTGGTAAAGATCAAATGAATCCAACAAAAAAAAAACATACTTTGAACCTTTTTGGCCGTTTTAGGTTTATCATTATTATTGTTTTCTTCATGCTTAGTAGATTTGCTATAAAACGCAACTGTAGTTAAATGGTCATTGAATAGTTGTAGCTTTAATGGTTCCGGCATTGTTATTGATACTAAATCAGGAAAACTCTTAAAATGTTTCCACCCTTTTTGATGCTGAAACATGTGTTTAATTATTATTTCCGATTTAATACACGACTACTTAGTTTCAAGTTAATCTGAATCCAATAAAATTATAATTTCATACAAATTTTGAACCCCGTTTTGGCCGTTTTAGAGTTAACATTATTACTTTTTTCTTCATGGTTGGTAGTTTTGCTATAAAACGCAACTGTTGTTTTTCAAAGTTGTAACTTAAATGGGTTGGGCCCAGCATTGCTACTGCATCAGGGAAAAATATTCAACGTTTCCACCCATTTTAACCCTTCATTCGCTGAAAAGAGAAAAATGCTGAAACATGTGTTTGATTATTTCTGATTTAGCATACGAATACTTAGTTTCAAGTATATCAGACAAAAAAAATGTATTTCATACAAACTTTTAACCCCGGTTTGGGCATTTCAAGGGTTAACATTGTTACTTTTTTCGTCATGGTTGGTAGTTTTGCTATAAAACGCAACAGTAGTTCAAATTTCAAAGTTGTAACTTAAATGGTTTGGACCCAGCATTGCTACTATATCAGGGAAAAATCTTCAACGTTTCCACCCATTTTAACCCTTCATTCGCTGAAATGAGAAAAATGCTGAAACACGTGTTTAATTATTTCTGATTTAGTATACGAATACTTAGTTTCAAGTAAATCGGACCAAAAAAAAATTTTATTTCATACAAACTTTAAAACGCAACAGTAGTTCAAATTTCATAGTTGTAGCTTTAATGGTTTAGGCCTGGCATTGATACTACATCAGGAAAAATCTTCAAACTTTTCTACCCCTTTTAACCCTTTTATGGACAGAAATTTGAAATACGCTGAAACACGTGTTTAATGGTTTCTTATTTAATATACAAATACTAAGTTTCAAGTAAATCGAATCAAAAATTTTTTTTATTTCATACAAACTTTGAACCCCGGTTTGGGCATTTGAAGGGTTAAAATTATATATTTTTCTTGATGGTGGGTAGTAATGCTATGAAATGCAACTGCACATTCAATTTAAAAGTTGTAGGTTAAATGGTTTGGGCCCAGCATTGCTACTACATCAGGAAAAAAACTTCAACGTTTCCACCCATTTTAACCCTTCATTGGCTGAAATGAGAAAAACGCTGAAACACGTGTTTATTTTTTTCTGATTTAGTATACTAATACTTAATTTCAAGTAAATCGGACCAAAAAAAAATTTTATTTCATAAAAACTTTGAACCCTGGTTTGGGCATTTGAAGGGTTAAAATTATATTATTTTCTTCATGGTAGGTAGTTTTGCCACAAAACACTACTGCAGTTTCAATTTCATAATTGTAGCTTTAATGGTTTAGGCCTGGCATTGATACTAAATCAGGAAAAATCTTCAAACTTTTCTACCCCTTTGAACCCTTTAGTGGGCAGAATTTTGAAAAACGCTGAAACATGTGTTTAATTGTTTCTTATTTAATATACAAATACTAAGTTTCAAGTTAATCGGACCAAAAAAAAATTTTATTTCAGCAAACTTTGAACCCCGGTTTGGGCATTTGAAGGGTTAAAATTATGTTTTTTTCTTCATGGTGGGTAGTTTTGCTATAAAACGCTACTGCAGTTTCAATTTCATAGTTGTAGCTTAAACGGTTTGGGCCCGACGTTGACACTACATCACGAAAAATATTCATACATTTCAACCTCGTTTAACCCTTAAACTGCTAAAATTAGAAAAAAGCTAAAACATGTGTTTAATTATTTTTGATTTAATATACGAATTCTTAGTTGCAAGTAAATCCGGACAAAAAATTTTTTTCTTTCATACAAACTTTGGACCCCATTTTTACCGCCTTAAGGGTTAAACTTGAAGTAAATCTGTCTTAACCCGTAGCGTGTCTACAAATTACACCTATTGTCAAATTTTCATTGTTGTGGCATTAGCGGTTTTGTTCCAGCATCGATCGTAACTAATGAAAAAAATCGAAAAACTTTGGCACCCATTTTAACCCTTAAGAACATAGAAATGAGAAAAAATCTGAAATAGGTGTCAAGCCATTTTAAAAAAAAAGTACAAAAAATCAAGATTTAAGAACAAAAGACAAAAAAAAATTTTTTTCCCATACACACTTTCAGCCCTATTTTGACCCACTTAAGGGTTAAATAAAAAAAAATCGCTTCTTAAATGAACCCTCCACCATATAACGCAACTTTTGTCCAAATTTCATACTTATAGGTTCAGCCGTTTGGGCTGTAGCGTGATGAGTCAGTCAACCTAAGCCTTTTATATATATAGATTGGTAGCGGTAATGTAAATAACTATATAGGGTTCGATTATCCGAAAAAACCGGTTTCCGAACACCCATGTCAGTTCGGATAATCGACGCTCTACTTTATTAGAGTATATATTTTTATGTTTAAATGGTCTAACACTTTTTGGAAAAGTCGATGATTTTTTGTTCGTGACAAGTGGAGTGATATTTTCAGCCACTTATCACCATTCCATCGTAGAATTATTATTAAATTGTGAGATTGCAAAATATGGTCGTCGTCGGTGCGTGTAATCAGGGGAGTAAATGCGATGATAACCCTCAAGGGTTTGATTGAGTTCAGACGTGATTCCACCTCGTGTGTGCATGTGACACTGATGCGGCTTCAGAATCGAGGATGATAGAATTTTGTAGTGCCTCAAGTCTCAAGTCTTGTGCTTCATTCTGATTTAGATTTTTGTTGGTATTGTTATGTATTGTTATACAGGGCAATTTTTAATAAGCTTTTTTCCTGAAACACGTCGGCTTTTATATGTGATTTCCAACAACTTTTGTTCTATGACTTTGGTGAAAGCGCACTATTATTTGTCATGCATAAAAATATTCTCCTCCCCCTACATTATTAGATGGATGTAAAACTGTAAACAAAATAATAAATAATAAAGCAAAAATCCTTGAAAGGAAAAATATGTTGGGAAAATTCTCCATCACTCCACTCCTACATGTAATTGGCAAATTAGCTGTGATAAATTGTGACTAACTTATTCTATCTTCATTTGGCTGAGATATAATGAAGTAAATTAGGTTCTCCGTGAGACTAAATTAATCAAGGATTAATTATTTCGTCTACTCAAACTGTCTCTATGTTTTATGCTGGAAGTATAATTTATTTTAATAATATTCGTCTTCATACTGAGAATCAACGCGCTGCACACAACGCCCGGAGTTTTGCGTTCCGCGTTCAGGTTTCTGTGTTCCGCGTTCTTTCTGATGTATGGGGTTGCTTGGAACGGTTTACACTGAAGCTGACAGAACGCGGAGTTCTCGTGAAGCAATCTGAGAACTCTGAACGCGGAACGTGGAACTCCGGGGCAGTGTGTCCGGCCCCTATAAGGCCAATAGCGCACTAGGCGGCCAGGCCGCGCGGCCAGGGCCCTTAGCCTGTAACACAATGGTGCCAAAATGGGCTGTCAGGTGACGAATTCAATTACGATTTGCTAACGCTGTCTGTCCTTTTAATGTTTTTGTAGTACAGCAAAGAATATTTTGATTCTAATTCTAGAGGATTAGTTCTCTGGTTGTAGGAGAAAAACGAGGAGAGCCCGGTTTGGTCCTTCTGCCGGAGCGCCATTGACCCGCCATTGCGTTATAGGCTAAGGGCCCAGATCACAGCGGCCAGTGAGATACACACATTTGTATGAAGTCGCCGTGGGCCGCGCGCACGCCGCTGCAGCCTGGTGCGCGCGGCCCATGGCGTTTTCATAAATGTGTGTATCTCACTGGCAGCTGCGACCTGGCCGCCTAGTGCGCTATTGGCCTTATAGTGTCTCGGAGCATTTTTTTTATCCTTGCATTTGACAGGCTGATCAGAGTTTCAGTCGTGAATGAAAATCTGTTCCAAGGGTGTTTTGTTCCGCACGCACATACTCGTATTTACTACGTCCTATTTGTTCTGATACCAATTTAAAGTATACAGTACAATTTAGGAAAGGATACAAATAACTTCAAATATCTACCACCATGTTGCGCGCGGTAAGAGCTGCCATGGGGTATCAGTGACTGTGGCCGACCGTACCTACATAAAAATCGATTCGGTTCGCTTACTGAAAGCTGAATTTTATATATTTTGATAACGGCGAATCGCGAATCAAATACTAAAAATAGCAAACGGTGATTAACATTTAAACGTGGAAATGTGAAATGCTACACAGACTTAATCCGTTAAGTTAACACGTGGATTCGTTATTTAATTTCGAAACATAATTCCGTTCGTGATTTTCCTGCCCTGATTGTGTTTCGTCATTGCGACAGCAACGTGACATGCGTTTATATTAACATAATTAATATTAATTCTTGTTTTCGCTGTGAAAATGGCTGTTTGAACCTTTTGAGCTTTTGTTATTTGCTCTAGGTTCTTTGGAGCGTTCATATTATTATGTTTTTACGTCGTCGTTATTCCTAGTATCACAACTCTTCGTTTGTCAACTTCTATCGTACTCGTACTAGTTCCCACAAAACGGAAGCACTGTTCCCCAAGATACATTTTTTGGGTTAGTTTGGGGTTCAGAGTTTACTCCTTAGTTTGGGACTCTAGTTACTATTAACATTATAGTTTTTCTGGCACAATTAAAATATTTGATTTGATGGATTGATTTGATATCAAATATCAAATTATTATATCAATACAAACTTTTCACTTCTAAAATTCGTGAAATTTCGGTGTTTTGTCAGAAACGGCAACTAATTTTCCAATTTCATAGTCGTACATCAATTTTATAAAAAAAAAAAAATTTTTTCGTTACTGTCCCAATTGTTGTTGTTGTTGGTGTTTTCTATTGTACAATAAAGAGTTAGGCACTTATTATACTTACATTAAACTCTTCATTAAAGTCTTGCATTGTTCACATTCGAAAACATGTCTTTAACTAACAAACAAGGATGTAATGCAAAATCGGTGACAGTCATATTTGAATATGTAAAGTGGGTAAGTAACTGCAAGAGAACCAACTACATTTCAATGCATCACCTCACCACTCCATTGAACATCAATATGATTTCCCTCAGGGCCGCGAACTAGCGATTTCAATGCACAATTTCATTCAGATCCACTTCGTTTCTTGGAAAAACCGGGCAGGTATGCATGAATCGGACCCGAGCACTGAGGATTCCGTACCTACATACCTAAAATTTTTATTTTTAGGTTGGTATTTGTTGTTGTGCCCTTGTGCCCCAATAACACATATTCTGTCAAAATTTCAAGTGGCTACCTATTACGGTTCCAAAAAGAATAGACAGACAGCGGAGACAAATTAACGCATTCAAGGACAGTCTCACGTGGTCTATTGTTCTTTTTATTGTCCCGTATGCTGTAGCATACGCGTGTACACGAAAGTGTTAATAGGGTCCCGTTTTACATCCTTCGGGTACAGATCCCTAAAAATGAGTACCTTCCTCACCTCCGCTCCGCTGAACCACTATCCGTGCCCAATCGCGCGATCGGCACGGCAATTTCATCTCTCTTATATTGCTTGTTAGCCGTGACAGTGGCGACCTTTGCTTGGCTGGCTCTTTGATTTCATTAAATAGCTTGACAGCACTCAAATAGGAGCCACTTTAGCTCCCTTAAGGGGCTTCGTAGTGGTAGGTTCCCAGTAGAAGGACAAAACCGGGTTTTCCTCGTTTTTCTTCAACAAGCAGCGAACTAATCCTCTAGAATTAGAATATTCTTTGCTGTACTAGAAAAACATTAAAGAGACAAACAGCATTAATAAATCGTAATTGAAGCCAACAACTATGAGTCGAGGCACCATTGCGTTACAGACTTAGGCCCCTGGTAGTTCCGATAAGAATATCGTTTACACGTTGGGCAAACCTACTCCATCAAAACCATATCCCCCAGGCATTATAGCGTTTGTGTGCAAACACCTTTGTGCTAATATTTTTTTGGGAAGACTTACAGCCAATTTATGGGAGCAGAATAAAAATATTACAAGTTGCTACGGCTAGGACCTTTCCACATCTTCATAATCAGCCTTTTAAGGCTCAAACCTAGGCACAACTACTGCCGCCAATGGAGAAAAAAACATATCTTCTTTTTGGATGCGTTTTTTGCTAAAAACTTTTCATTAGTAAAATATTTTATCAGCGTAAAACAACGTAAAATCTTTTATAAGATTTTATTCGTGGGTTCTAGAATGTGGAATCTAAATCTCAGGGCCTCGCGTTGATTACCTAATGAAGAGTTTTTTGCAAAAAACGCATCCAAAAAGAAGATTTTTTTCCATTGGCGGCGCTTGTTGTGCCTATTTTCCTTACATCATTTTGTATCCTGGAGTTTTTAACAGGTCCAAGTTTGTATCCCATTCCCAATCTTTTGTGTCCATGGATTGAAACGAGGCAGTTGCTAGGCTGGCTCGCCCGTGTTCGGACCTGAATCAAATTATACGAAGACTATCAGTCCCAAGTAGGTGGCTTCCTATCTAATGAGCTGGAAGTGCGAGATAGTGCTGGGGATTTATGGGTACTATACATTATACAAGCATCTAGACTAGATCTTGTTTTGCGGCTCTGGTTGCGTGACCCAGATTTTATAGTGGCCCTTTTACAAGTGCTATTAATTGTAGTTATGTCGTACGGTTTTGACCACTGTTTATTCCACAATAGGGAATGTGTTAGACAATAAGGCCACTTTCTTGTGTACAATTTCTGCAAACATAGAGCCTAGAATCGATTTGCATTTATTGATATTACGTTGTAAAGGTACTCAAAGTAAAAAAAAAAACATATCTTCTTTTGTTGTAAAGGTACTAAATAGGACTCTTTCACTATTGTACAACGTCGTAATTTTCGTGAATTCGGCACCAGCTAACACATTTAATCAGAGTGTATAAATTTAGTACACCGTAGTACGTAAATATTTCCCTATCTATTTAGGTCGTATAGTCCAACCTTTTACCTTTTACGCCCATAATTTCGCTAAACTACTTATACCGGAGTTCTAAGTCCCTCGCTCCTATTAAAACTTCCCCGGTCACATTTGGCGGTAAACAAAAAGGGTGGCCCAAAATACAGTGTCTTCCTACGAGGCTAGTATAATTTATTGGTGTCTAAGCTGTGAATTCGGAAGGCAAAGTTTTTTGTTCGAAAGTCAAAGGCGAAAGATATTGGCTTAATCTTATCTTTAGACAATATTGAGAAACTAATTTAAATATTTTTTATATTGGTCCAGTAGTTTTGTTTCTATGCGCTAAAATGTTTTGCTCCTATGACCGCCAACAGTATGCAGACCGTCGCGTGACGTCATAAAACCGTATCTTTGAAACGTTGTAAAATCCAAACCAAAATAAAAAATATTGAAATTAGTTTCTCAATATTGTATTTCAATATTGTCTAAAGATAAGATTATGCCAATAACGGACTTTCGAACAAAAAACTTTGCCTTCCGAATTGTAAAAAAAATAAAGCAGAGTCGGATCTCACATTGGGTATACTGCGCGTTACAAAATGGTCCTATCATATTTGAGTGGGGTTTTAAAGTTATCAATACAAGCAACTTCTACTTATCTGCGAAATTACAAAAAAATAAGTAGATACTTATCATAAAAAAATCCCAGACTCAGCGAAGTCCCAGCCTTGTGTGATGATAAAATAAGACGAATGGTCACGCCCGCGTTTCATATAACTGACATAAATATTTTATTATGACAATTCGATGTTCATTGATAGGTCGGTTTGTAAACAAACCTTTTTTGTAACCTCATGTCAAATCGACTACGCAATCTATATCGAATTGTCATAATAAACTATGAATTGTATTTATATGAAACAGGCACCAGCTCACCAGCTATTCAGCAAAACCGCGCTAGAAACGGTCGTAATAGCATTTCAACATTTGAACTCCATTCCTTGACTTTATACGGGCTCCTAGTACTGCTCTATTGAAGTCTTTTGAATTATTTTTTTCACGGGAATGTTTATTGTAAAAGCTTTTTTTATTGTTACCGAAGGAAGGTCGGAAATAATTCGATTGTTTCATCGCTTTTGTTTCTAGAAGCCCTTGAAGGTTCTCTTGGTGAAACATTTTATTCGTTTGAAGTAGTACGTACCTGTGTGAAGTTCGTTGTAGTTACAAATGTTTTTTTAAATATTTTTATTTACTGAGCAACGCCCGGTCATATCCCTCCAAAATAAGAGTAAAATCGGCGATTATTCTAGCGCTCTGAACGCGCTTGCTCTATTTGCATCGAAGGGAATCTCCAAAATGAAAATTAAGGGCAGATTCGGTTAATTTTCGATTTAAAATTCTAACTATTAATTGATTTATAGCTAATTCTATAATATTATAAATTATAAGTGGTTCTTACTTCTTCTTAGATCCCTTTACTCCTCCGTGGAGTCTGGGGCTGACACAAGGGCTTTCCATCTATCTCTGTTCATGGCTAGGGAGGGCAACTCTGGCCTCTGCTTCCTTCTCTTTCGTCTCAGAGAGAACGGATCTCTTCCACGTCTGGGGCGGTCAGTGGTCAGTGGCTCTTTAAAAAATGGAAACTTTTGGCTCTTTCGTCGCAAAAGGTGGCCGACCTGTGCCCTAGGTCACAGTTCTAAATAACACCAGCCATTACGCGTTGACTATTAATTGATGACGGAAACGCGATCGTCAGAAGACATTTTTTGTTCCAATAAAGCTTCAGCAGAGTTTCATTTAAATTCTTCCCCTTTTCAATTTTATTACTTTTGCTCTCGGAACTTTTTTTGTTGGAAACGTTTTGCTTTTAAATTATTCCAGCAGATCGTCCAAATGTTTTTCTAATGCTATTCGTGCCGTCCTTCACCTTTTCAACGTTTCATTAATAATTTCCATCGTTTAGCTAAGTCCTATTTGTCCCTTCATTTCGAACTTGTAATGGTGCATCTACACCGCAGTTTCTTTGTGTGGAGCAACATTTAGCAATAACATAACTTTAGGTAACCTTCAAACTAACTTATTATATCATATTGCAAAATGTTCTGATTTGACGGCCCGTTTTTAGCAAAAAATGCATCCAATAAGATGTTTTTTTTTTTCATTGGTGGCGCTATTGGACGTGGTGCCTATTAAGAAATGCTACAAATACAAATGCTGCTATACTATAAAATACACCTCAATACACGTCTATACCCGTGTTCGAATGTGCGGCTTTAGTAGTTCTCTTTCCACGCGTACGTCCCTTGTCCTGTAATTTCCGCCCATCCACCGACCATGTCTGTTTAATTGCTGCGGCACGTCTGCCTGAATAGTAGGAACTACCGACGGCTCAGCGGGTAGTCCTTTGTTACGTCTCTTGGCAAGCAATTAACTTTACATATAGGATGAAGAACCTCATGGACGTACCTACTGGCTTGCGTTCTGAGACAATGTAAGGATTATAGATATAGATAGAGAGAATTTTCTTAAAGCCCAAACCGAGGCACAACTAGCGCCGCCAATGAAAAAAAAAACATATTTTCTTTTTGGATGCGTTTTTTGCTAAAAACTCTTCATTAGAGTATCAACGCGAGGCTTAACAATTTTTAGGACCTAATGTTAAGATTCCAGATCCTAGGACCTACGAATAAAATCTTTTATCGCCAAAAGTGGCCACAAAAGGTTTTAAGAAGTATTTACTTTGCTCGTCCGCTTTGTCGATCCTTTGAATGGCACCGTCTATGGACCATTTCAGAAAGGCGTTGCGTAGAAGTGCAGAACATGTTCAATATGTTCATTTGTTTGTTTGTTTGTTTCATTCATATATGAGTAATTATTCATATGTTCCCTTCTTTTGGTATTGTCTGAAACTAACCTCTGCCCCGTCTCTTGTCGACAGAGCATCCTTGGGGAGTTCAACCGCGAGCAGGACGCCTTCATCAAAGGCCAGGAAGGGCGCGGTGGCAGCGCCGCGGTCCCTCCCTGGATCGGCGCTCCGAACGAGCCTGCCCTCAAGGACGAGTGTCTCTCTCTCTCCACCGTAAGTAGACTGATAGTAGAGATAGACTTCATCAAGGGCCCGAAGGAGCGCGGTCGCCCCCTGGATCGGCGCTCCCAAGGAGCCCGCACTCAAAGAGGAGTGCCTCTCGCTCTCCACCGTAAGTAGACAAGACAGATTGACTGACTGACCGAGACAGATAACTCTTTGCTGTTCTCTTAGTACTACTTCTTATTCGTGTGAGAGTGTCAAAAATTATAGGGCATGCAGCCAGTGCTTCACGACCGCTCTATGGCTCTATCTCTCTTAGTACTGAGGCGGATGGATTCCCGTAAAGTGTGGGCAAAACCCAGTAATGTACAGGAAAAGACTGGCCTAAACGCCCAGTAATCCTGATTTTGGCGTTCCACAAGGATCCTAGCTGGGTCTTGCGCTTTTTAAAGTATAGAGACAATGGCATTCTTGGAGCGGACCGCGGTTCAACTTCATTTGATAAAGGGCCAGTGCTAGAGTGCTAGAGAGATAGAAAGATAGAGACAGACTTCATCAAGGGCCAGAAGGAGCGCGGTTGCTCCCTGGATCGGCGCTCCCAACGAGCCTGCCCTCAAGGAAGAGTGTCTCTCGCTCTCCACTGAATGTAATTATGCCTGTTCTTAACATTATCATCAGCTCTGTTTACTGCGGTATAGGCTTTTTTTCTCGCCTTCCGCATCCATGGACCGATGGACTTCAGTATTTAGGGTCTGGGCCTCTACGACTGCCCTCTTGAGGGATGCAATTATTCCTATAATAAGAAAAGTGCAAGTCCCAGATATGAAACTTGAGGGACGCCAAAGCAGTTTTACTGCACTACCAAGCTATATTTTACCTTAAAGGATAAACATTGATTTATCAATTCACGCCTCAATTATTTAAGAAAACATCTAGTATAACATGAAAAACATTAATTTTCCGCCTGCGGTTTCCAGGACCGGCGGAACTTCGTGCGCGCGCCGCCGGCCGGCGTCGAGTTCGACTTCGACTATGACAAGATGTACCCCATCGCCGTCGCCATCATGGGCGAGGACCCTAACCTGGAGAAGATGCGGTTCGACCTAGTGCCCAAAGTGTGAGTGTCTGTACTTACTTATTGTGTAAGGCAGGGGTCACCAATTAGTTTCGCTCGGGGTCCATTTCAAGAAATGAAATAACCAAAAAAAAATTAATAAACAAATGTAATAAAGGACATAACAAAGGTATTTTTTACATATCAATGAGAAACAATTCCTTTTTTGTTGGGGACTATCTGTCTGAAGTTTGGAGTAAAATTGGTGCAAGCTAGGTGACGATCAACGCTTTCGCAATCCACGAACTCTTTCTCGCTTGTTAGTTCGTTACTTCGCCTGGCCGTTTTCGAATTGACGTCAACAAAGATAATGCGGGAAATAGGTTCATTTTTATTAAATTAGTGTGTTCTCGCGGTCCGCACAAAATGGGTCGGCGGTCCGGATGCGGACCGCGGTCGGCCATTTGGTGACCCCTGGTGTAAGGGCTTACGTGCTATCGCCGCTCGACAGCATTACATACCTGGCAATTTAGAAACCCCATATCTTGGCAACCCCTTGGCCGATTTAGCTTATTACCCGCTTACCATATTTCATGACGATCTGACGAAATTTACTCAAGTTATCGTCGAACGATCATTCATACAATATATAAAAACATACATACATATAAACATACAAAAGGATTGTTCCAGTAGTCTCGGAGAATTTGGCTCGCTCGCTTCCAATCTGATGGTGCTGTTTGACAAGGTCGCTTTCTACTTGCTTTAGCAATGTATAACCCGTGTCATTAAAGAAAACATTTAGGACGGAGTTAAAAACCTAGCGTTGTCTCTCTTTGACTGTATTAATTAGAGCGAGAGGGCGAGTATTTTGAAGTTCATCCTAAATGTTTTCTTAAATGACACGGGTTATAACAATTATTTTAAATCTAGCTTACCTTGACCGGATTCACTTATAACATCTGGCCTCTCTACGTTTCCAGGATCACAGAGGAGAACTTCTGGCGGAACTACTTCTACCGCCTGTCGCTGATCTGCCAGGCCAACGAGGCTGACGCGGCCGCCAGCCGTCAGCAGAGCACTGACGAGCAAGGTGAGCCCTCCCTAGGTACGTAAGCGAGGCCGACCTTGGGGGAAAGATGAGACTTGACCGCGCCTTCCGCACTCTTTCCGCCGCTCTTCCCGCGCTCAGACCTCATACCGCTACAAAGACCAGGGCCCTTAGTCTGTAACGCAATGGCGCCAAAATCGGCTCCCGGTTGACGGTTTCAATTACGCTTTATTAATGCTGTCGGTCCATTGTCGGTCCTTTTAATGTTTTTGTAGTACAGCAAAGAATGTTATGAGTCTAATTCTAGAGGATTAATTCGCTGGTGGTAGGAGAACAACGAAAAAATCCCGGTTTTGTCCTTCTACCTGGGACGCCATTGATACGCCATTGTGTTACAGGCTAAGGCCCCTGTAAATCGACTACCGCGCATCTCAAAGAACGTGGTGTCTCAAGACTCGTCTTTCGTGGCGGACATGACGGATTCAGCGTCGGCAGTCATCGTCATCATCATCAATTCAATATGCAATAAACAAATATTATTTACATTGTTGTCAAAAGTTAAAAAAATCTAGAGTATTTAAACCAAATTAATACTTTTTGTATTTTCTAAACCACAAACCCGTGCTGGGGAACTTTATAAAGATTTATCACTTGATTATGACGAACTTCAATGAGGTTGGAAAACTCGCAAAGACAGTACTTGACTCGGTAGCTCAATTGGTAGACAAAATCCAACAACACGGATCTTCCCCTCAATCTTGTCCATGACATTTATTTAAAGAAGCCGTTATTTTTCTTGACAAAGCCCACTATGGCCCGAATTCTGAATTGAGAATTTTTGTTAAGTATATACTTAAGTATCGTTCTGTCACGCTCTTTTGAGACAGAACTATACTTACGTACCTATTTGCTTAGTGAATTTCTCAATTCACAAATCGGCAGTATAACATTTCGCTGCCGGCGCCGAATCCCTCATGTCCGCAAAAATCGAATTCCTGTAACACGTGTAAAACAGCACGAATTGTAGCCGCCAAATGACGCGCATTCTGGTGTCAAAATGTTGTTCGTCGGATCAGTTTCGCGCTACAATTTGAGCAGCATGTTGCGCGTCAAATATTGCTTAGAGCATACCAAACCATGGCTTTAATACGCGGCATTGGTGAGCTAAGATCAGAACTAGCTTCCAGCTTTGATTGCCGAGATTGAAAAATCTTTTGTCATATTTCACTCGTGCGGTGTGTTTATTTTATGGTTGTCTTTTGCTACGTCAATCAACTATTGTTAGTCCTTCTCATGCAATAAATTGATCGCATTTTCTTGTTCTGATCTTGGTCCATACAATGCTGGTGTCTCACTTTTCATTACTCTGCAGGCGGTTACTATGCAGAGCCTAAACTTAGACTTGACGCAGTTAGGCTGTGCTAATATGTGCATAATGTTACACTGTTTTCAGCACAAAATTCTTTACACTATAGGTATTGCGAACCTTTTATTTTCCATCACACGCACTCTCATCAATTTACGTTCCTTAACCATTGAGTTGACGTTTCTTTTTTTACATATATTTTCGTTTAACCCCGCTAAAGATCCTGAGTCCCGTTTATCTCCTGAGCAATCAGCAAGTGAGGGTATGATAGCGAAGGAGAAATCCTCTCAGGAGTCCATCGACGACGCCAAGAAACGGATAAAGTCGCTCAAGGTCGATCGGGAAAATGATGACGGTAAGGAGTGAAACCTACTTGGTACTAACATGGTGGTGGGAGTTAGCAATGCAACTAACATATTTTTTCCGGTTTACTGTTACTAATTGAATCTGGAATACTTACTAACATCTCACTCGTCATTTGATCAAAATTTGGAGCCATTCTTTTGGTGATGAATAGTTGTTGTTGAATAAATAACAATCGTTAAAACATGTCAGAAGACCCGTCAATCTTGGGCGCCCCAAAAACTGTGACTTTGTGGCCACTACCCCCTACGGTTAGATAACATTATTTTTCACAAAACATTGTGGTATTTCTCACTCTTAGAGAGGACATTTAAAAATAAATAACTTTGTCCCTGGTCAACGCACGTGAAATAGCAGGTACAGTACAGCTATTAGAATTAGGTGTCCCCTGATACAAAAAATCCCTTTTTTATTTCAGTTTTTGTACTTTGTTTGTCACAAATATCGGTTGAAATCATCACATTTTTATGGATTGTATCAGGTTTATCGTTACCAACTTTGAGGAATATACGAGGCTTGCATGATTTTTTGACATATTGCACATTAGCATTTTGGCTACACTCCACTAAATCCCGACCGTCCAACATTCAAATCAAGTAGCAATAGATATGAGCCCTTCGTTAGTTGTACACTGTGAAAATTTGTACCCTGAATATTTTATATAGAATTTAGTAAAATAATAACATTTATATTCTAACTCTTGTATTTATTTAACTACAGGTTTTGCAAAATTTTTAAACTAGTTTTTTGTTATATTCACTGAGGAAATGTACACACAAAAACTCAAAATATGCATGTAATATTTAACTCACGGAGGTTTTCATGTTCTGGTTTTTAGTAACTAAAACTATACATTTCAACAAAGGTTTAGAACTCGCCTGACTTTAGAAACAAGAATCACCACTTAGCATCGCCAAAATAACAGAACCCTGTCACATAAAAAGTTAAGTATTTGATTCTATAGAAAACATCACACCCTTATTTTTATATGATATATCTGTTTTAAACATATGTTTTTTCTCCATCTCGGATGCAGCCTAAGCAAGACGTTTGGAATATCGAGAGTAACTGCAATCACTAAATATTACTACTAATAACACCAGCATTGTACGGTTCTGTTTACTATTCATGTATTGTAACCTCATGTGAAAAGCATCAGTAAATAATAACTAATATCTTATTGACAATTTGATAGTTTAAAATATGTTTATATGTATGTCCCGCTGCTGGGCTTAGTCGCAGCTTATATTATCTCTCACCTAAACTTAAGAAAAGAGGTGTGAGTGAATAGTCAACAGATCGGTCACTATATTCATTAGTAAATAGCTAAAAGGCTTGTGTATGGACGCAATATTATAATTTTGCAGTTAGGCATCTTCTCATAGTAGCTGTGAAGTTGATTCAAAAGAAATACAGAAGACGTTTGATGAAATAATGCCATTTCAATAGACGGGTAATGTGGGTATAGCGATTGATAAATTAAAAAAAAAAAACGCACACTAAAACGGAAAAGCTCTATTTGGAAAGATTTTTTATAGATAAAAGTGGAAGAAATGCGTAACTAAAATACTTCAGACCTTCGCGCTGTACTGTAGATTTATAGCACTTGAATAATTAAGATGTCATATACTTGAATGAGTTCGACTCTTTTTTGAAATATCTCACATTCATTTATACTACAGTTATACTCTACTAAGTAAAATGTAAAGTAAAAATAATAATGTAGTAGCATCTATGGTCTGGTTTCAAACTAGGTTGGTAAACGATGTTTGTGCTTCGGAGTGGGGCTGCTTATTAGTCGCAATTCAAAGTCGTGGCATTATTATGTCAAGCTCACTTTATATCACTGTTAATTCCTCACTTATCTATAAAATTAATATATATTTTAGACTACATAGGTGTTCTCAACGGGTTTTCTCTTGAACTTTAAAAGTTTTATCACTATCTCATATCTCATTATTGTTGTTGTATTCGTATATATTAAAATGAATGTTAAATGACAATATGGCTTCTTTATCCCTTGAATGGATTGAATACGGATTGTATATATCATCGTATATTTATATATATATGACCTGTTATCTGTCTAGTATTCTGTGGGCTGTACTTTTGAAGAGCAACTTTCATCAGCTTAAAAAGTTAAGTCCACGAAATTGTATACCTACTTCGATAAACTTTCTCGATGGAAACTGTATTAATGTCTACTGAATGTTACATATATGTCTAAGTATTGATTAATTCTTACCTATTAAGAAGTTAATAGTTACGACGCCACAGTATAAAAAGGTTCAGCTCAGTAGAATTTTAATATAACTTAAGTGTCTCGCGTGGGTTTTGACATTGCTACTTGTGATTTCGGCTTTGTTGTCTACGCTTTGAAGTTCCCTTTTCTCTGTTTTTTTGCGCTTTTTAAATATGACCTTCTCTTTATTTGTTTTCCACATTGATTGCTTCTGTATTTCTCAAAGTTGGTGTCCTCAGATATTGTAAGTTTACTACTTTGTGTAGCAATGTTAAAACTTCTTCTTTGTACATAAATAATTGTGTTGTCAGATGAGTTTCGTGTCTTTAAACACCCTTAAAAGAAAATAAACCAGTTATGCTGAAAATTTCTGGTTCACTCAACGTGCGAAATGTTTAAAATATCATTAAAAGTATGAAAGCACATATTATACAGCCGCGACATATCACTTATGGGTGAACAGTCAATTAAAAAATATCCCTTTTAAATAAAATAAAAACTGCCGTATTTTACATATACATCTTCAGAAGAAAATACGTGCTGGCAACACAAAATTCTATTTCCTCTCAGGAATTCTGTTGTACAATTATTTATAAAAGAAAAAATAATAACTAGAATAGGTGTTGATACTTCAGTGGGTGAGATACCTTGTTATGAAGAAGAAAATAAAAACGTTAGACAAATACAGTAAGTAAATGATACATTTATAAACGTGTTTAATTAACTTATAGTCGTGATAATAATGTTGGCCTACATTCACTTGATGAAATAACGTCATGAATATCAATATTATATAAGAAAGATCGAGTAACAAAATAAAATAAAACTTGATTTTATAGATCAAGGGCTTCAGATATGGGCCAAGATAACTAAAGTCAGTGAAATGAGCTGTGAGTGAAGACCACATCAATGAATATACCTTCTACCAGTGATATTCATATTCCGAAAAGGTAAACAATATGTACCTACTCAATGATTGTATCCTCAAACGCGCAAGAAGAGGAAAAAATAATGCTGTCCCATAACATTGATATTTATGGCTACCTGAAGTATTGTTGCTGCCTTGTAATAATATTTTTTACTATTTCTTTTTCTAATACTAGTCTCCCAATCGTTTGCCCTTTCTTCGTCTGAAGCGACGGTTGCTTAGCAATAAATAAAATAGTGTGATGATAATTTTTCGGCCAAATCATAAGGCAGTTTTGTAATATACTGTATTTGGTGTCCACTATCTGTATTTAAACATTAAAATATGAAAGACATTGAGGTTGTTGAGTCTATCTTTCGCTGATTCTGAAAGCCAGTAAACTGTGAAAACAGGATTATGAAAACATCACCTAAAAACCATATTCTAATATTGAAAAGTATCCTACTTCTGATGTTGATATGGCATCCAGAGTTATTCACATAGTCTGTGTGTTAATAATATTACTCAACGGTTTTAAGCATCATTTTATCTTATGTGAGCTGTTAACTGTAGGAACGTAGTTGATAATAGCAAAGCAAAGTACATATAATGTAATGGACGGACCCCCGCGTGTCTTTAACATAAATTGACAAGCGAGTTCGATTATAACATAATATTTTTAAATGTTTTCTTTTTAGGAGTAAATACCTATGTAAAGAACAACAAAATAAATAAACGCATTATTTTTAACTGGCTGAAAATGTTTTTCACACAAATACTATTTACCTCTGGCAATCAACTTTACGAAAAACTATACACTAAACATGTATGCCGTAATTTTGACACAAGGCAAAAGTATGAAACTGTCGTGTTATGGCTTAAAACATAGAACCGGGTAACATCTTGTAGCGTATTTGTCTGAAAAAGTTATACAGCAAAACCCTTTAGTTTATTTCCTCTTCCAGATTTTATGTAAGTACTCCCAGAAAAATAAATAAGGAAGTCAGACGGTATTAAATCAGTAGCTAACTCAATTACGTTCTACATTGTATTTTGATGAATAAAATAGACATAGGTACTCTACACACAATCTTGATTGGTAAAAAAATACAGACGTCGTGTGAAGTTACAGAAATTACATTACCTAAATAAAATACATTACGATGTTTAGTGTTCTAACGATATATAATAGGTATTTAAATAAAAATTGGCATTTATAGTTAGTTATTATGATGAATTGAAATAATTATATTATTCTAAAATAAATATTACTGTTGTCATTTTGTAATTTTAACTAACCTTTAGGTGTCGCCTAACTAACAGTATTTATAAAGGTAAGATTTAGTCGTCCTTAGATGACTTATACATTATCCTGTTGTAGATAAAACAGCCTTCCTAGAAATTCTCTGTAACATATTATGGGAGCCAGATTAATCGTTGTCAATCGTTTTGAAAGATTTTGTTAAGGTCCAGATGTAGGCACAACAAGCACGGCTAATGAAAAAAAAAAACATATTTTATTTTTGGATGCGTTTTTGCTAACACGCTTCATCAAGTTCTCAACGCGAGGCTTAACTATTTTTAGGACCTAAGGTTAAGATTCCAGATCCTAGAACCTACGAATAAATCCCGCCGCCGCCAAAAGTGGCCACGCGTTGAGAACTTGATGAAGCGTTTTTAGCAAAAAAACGCATCCAAAAAGAAGATATGTTTTTTTTTCATTGGCGGCGCTAGTTGTGCCTATAACATATTCATCTTATAAAGTATAGTATAGGTGCAAACGTTTCGATTCTCCAATTCATACCCTAAAATGCCGTTGAATGTTCCAGAACAATGGGAAAAGGAGCTGGAGGCCGAGCTAAAGGAGTACGAGGTTGTGGCGCAGAAGTCTGGAGACGACAAGTGGGAGAAAGAATGCGAGGATCTGCTGGGCGAGGATGTGGACCTAAAGTAGACGCCAGGCCAGGGGGTTAATCGCCTAACTCCTACCTCTATCACTAACCCTTTCAATTTGACGTTGGAAGATGGTTCTAAATGATATATTATGTTTCTAAAGTTCATTGCGCATTTATTTGACATCAGCTGTCATTTAAAGCGATCATCATCGCGACTCCTTTTTTTATTGGGTTTGTTTGTCTTGTTTAACTACAACGTGTATCACGCACGATCCTTTCAAAGTAAGTGTTAATTTATTTGCACAGTAACCAATTATTTGGGTATCCAAATCACTGAATGTAATATAAGATTTAAAAATAAATTGACATTTGGATCAGTCAATCACAATCCTGATGATTTTGATCGAGTTTAAAACTTTAGAATAAAATCGTCCTAGATTTAAAATATCGGAACCGCTATCAGAACGAATGTGTCAAAACGACACGCAAATTGAAGTTATTGAGTGACTTTGCGATTTGTGTAATCAATATGCTTCAAAAACGATTAATTTTCGCAATCACGAATTCACGATCGCTTTTGTCAAATAAAATGTGCTGCCTGAAAATGTCGAATCAGCAATTTAAATTGAAAGGGATTGCGATTGATGTCGAAGTTAGACAATAAGATGGTTTGTTGATAAAATTGTAGCTCTGTTCTGTTTGATAATATTTAAGCAACCTTAAAAGTCTCGTGTTGTTGATTAATGTCTTGGAAAAGTCGAGTTTTTATCTGAAATTGTGAAGTAAAGTTGAAAAATAAACCCTGTTAAAAAGTCAAACATAAATATTAACAAAACCATAGATAAAGAGTGAAAAGATAACGCAAGTTTATCAAATTATAACCAGAAGCGAAAGTACGCTACCTTCAGGACCAGTATCGAGAACGAAAAGTTTTCCAAGGGTGAAATAGCCAAGCTGATTGACAACCTCCAACCTCCAACATTTTATTTTTTGTTTTTTATAAAGCACTAACCTGAGGGACATTTGGGTATGCAAGATGTTGCGGGTTCAAGTCCTGACCCGAGCGATTTTTTTAACCTTATATAAAAATCTTTAGAACCTCCAACACGGTTTGTAATAATATCTAAATGAATGGATCCCAGGATACAGGTTCGTGTGGGATTCGCAAGATAGACTGTATACAATTTTGGTATCCTCTTGGAAATAAACGCTTTTTATCTTTTATCTTTACCTCCGTTATGACTACGAGAAGAAAATGTATCAACTTGCGTCATCTAATTCACTCTATCTCTTTCAGTACCTACCTATTTAAAAAAACGGTGATCATCAGTTTTCAATTCAATGTAAGGTATCTTCCTCACAAGGAAATTAACTAAATAAAATGTGTAAAGATAAATAAATTATGCCAAGTCTATGTATTGTGATGTCTTGTTATGAAAGGCTTTGGGAAGCTCAATTTTTATAATAAATAGCACTTAAGGCTCGGTATAAGGCTAACTAGCGCCACCAATGTAAAAAAAATCATATCTTCCTTTAAAAATCTAGAAAAGCATGGCGCATGAGCTCATCTTAGGATTTTGTCAGAAACTTCTTCTGAAGGGACATATGATTTTTACAACATTGGTGGCGCTAGTTAGCCTTACACCGAGCCTTAAAACGTCGATCGGTTGAAAAGGGGCCTAAGTTTTGTAATTTTAAATAATTATCACCTTTTCATTAATTTCCATTTTACTAATTATTTTCAATTTCGTGTAAATATGATTGTGCCTAAGAGTATTTTTAAATTATAATTAGTTCTTCATAACGTTACGCTGTCGTTTGTATTTTCCATTTTTATGTGTTCACTTATCAATTAATTTACTTAAGTATTTGAAAATATATTTGTAAAGTAAAGTAGGCAATATTTTATATTTTAAATTTAAAGGCCCTTTAAATGGATACAATTATAATTTTATCTTTAATATATTAAATTAATAACATTCCTGTGCAATTATAAAATAATAAAACTTTTTGTCACTGTATCTTGAGTTATTATTTTAAAACCACGAAATATTAATTTACAAAAAATATCACTAGTCCTACCAAGGCCTCACGCCTGTCTCTAAGGTAAACAGTTTTTTTTTATAACATGGCATTAATTAATATTTTGCAAACGCCCTCTCAACTGATCAGAATAGGTAAGTAAATAATAACTAACAAAATTTTCAATATCCACATCGCAAACTAAAATCCTTAAATCTTTTCCTATCAAATGCCTTCATTATATTATATCGAACCTAGATTTCAAGTTTCACGGCTGAGCAGTTTCGGAGATTTCCTGTACCTCATTTTCACTTTTTGGCCCTGCTTCGTCAGTGTGCAAAGTGTGCATCAGTTCTAATCAAGTTGTAATAGTCGGTAGTCTAATAGTGGGCACAACAAGTGTCATTTGATAGTGTCACGAAAGGAAGGCCTCTGTCCTCGGTCACACACAAGGCCGTTGACCAGTTAATCTGGTTATGGCCCTTATTAACACGCACCAACACAGTGTTTTAAGGCGCTGGGCATAGTGAATTAGAACGCGCGCAAAAAAAATGCACAAAAACGATTCCTGTATCAAATACACAAAAAAATCGAAAATGTTCACATATTATAAAACCCTAGAATTTGGTGAGAGCTATCTAAAACAGCCAGTTTTGTTTTGATACCCATAATAGATTGCAAGATATTTTGTTTGAAAAAAAGTGCGCCGCCTATTTTTTACCCGACTACGCGAAGCAAAAAGGAGGGTTATGATTTTAGCAGCGTATGTATGTATGTATGTATGTGGGTATGTATGTTTGTGTGTTCATCTGTTCCCTCGCAGAGCCTAAACTACTCGGCCGATTTCAACAAATGAGGTGTCGTTGGATTCGTATTAATCACCCAGGTAACATAGGATAGTTTAATTTTGAAAAAAAAACAAGATGGCGGCTGTGCTGCGCCCTAAAGTGGTGGACCTAAAAATAAAAATCATCTTATACCATCGTCATGGGTATCAAATGAAAGGGCTTTAAAAAACCTTTTCAAAAATGTATATCACATGTAGCGTCAACATGCGTCAACATTCCGTGCTTCGGAAGGCACGTTAAACCGTTGGTCCCGGTTGTTGTTGATTAATAACAATCGTTAAGCCATGTCAGAGACCCTTTGGGTGGCCTAAAAACTCTGACACCAGGGGTGGCCACTACCTCATACGATTACCTACCTAGCGTCAACATAACAAATAGAACAAAAAATTCCAAAATGTGTTTTTTTTTTGCCCTTCTTGGTTCTATTCTGGGTGATCGTCCAAAATGACATACTAAAAAGCTCAAAAAAAAAAATAGAAGTTAAAAACTAAAACCCGACTACTAAAAGGCTTAAAACAAGACCTGTTTATCCTTAAAATAGACTCATAGATAATTAATCGTAGTCGGAGGACACCACATTCGCATTTGATAAACCGATGGCCTCCGACTACGATTAATTATCTATGAGTCTATTTTAAGGATAAACAGGTCTTGTTTTAAGCCTTTTAGTAGTCGGGTTTTAGTTTTTAATTTCATCAAAAATATCTTCAAAACGTTTATGAATGTCAACACGAAACTGGCTGTTTTAGATAGGTCTCACCTAATTCTAGGGTTTGATAAGGCGCCTTAAGGCGCTGTACATAGTGAATAGCCAGCGCGCCAACAAAAATGCACAAAATCGAGTCCTGTATCAAATACACCAAAAGAACCGACAATTTTCACATATCAAACCCTAGAATTAGATGAGACCTATCTAACACAGCCAGTTTCATGTTGATATCCATAACAGATTGCAAGATATTTTGCTTGAAAAAAAGTGCGCCGCCTATTTTTTTTCAAGCAAAATATCTTCAAAACGTTCTTGAATGTCAACACGAAACTGTCTGTTTTAGATAGGTCTCACCTAATGCTAGGGTTAGATATGAGAAAATTTTCGATTTTTTTTGTGTATTTGATACAGGACTAGATTTTGTGATTTTTTCTTGGCGCGCGGGCTATTCACTATGCACGGCGCCTTAATCCTTAGAGAACTCGGCATCAAGCAGCGCCTGTCAAATATTGTACAAAGGCGCATCTTGAGATTTTGGATCAATGGATAAGAAAACTCCATTGAGCGCATTTTACCTAATGCAGGGAAGGGTGGAGGGCACTAGAACTCGGGGAAAACCACCGATGCGATGGACTGTCAGAGTGTACACTTTTCTTGTAAAGTCGTCCGTAACGTAACCGAGTAGAGTGCTAGAGTGTAAGGGTCGACGTGCTGTCGTGTGTATATGAGGACCACGACGACCGCTCTCTGACAAGAGTGCAACGATGAAGAAGAAGTTCTTATTAAAAAAATACAGGGTGTTACCGTAAGATCCTGTCATATTTGAGGGGCTCGCTAAACTCGTCAATAGGTACAAGCAAATTTTGGTATGGGGCCAATTGTGAAAGCCTACTGTCTTAAGAGGCCCCTTCAGGACCGTGGGAACTCAGTGATGGCCAAGCGAGAGCGCCAGAGCGAGACGGGACGCCGGAAAAGTGAGGGGCAATGCGGCTGTATGAGTCTACGTGTGTTCGTGTCCTTTCGCGAGTATCTAGTTGTAGTTGCAATGTAATAGATCTATTTTCCCAAAATTTTTCGTAGTTCAGCTGCCATTTCTAAATTTTATTAGGTAATTCAAAAATCTTTTTTTTTTCTGTTAAGTTCAACACATTATTGATGTTCCTAAGGTAGTTAGACTCCAATAGACAGTGTAATAATGTAAGTAAATAACAGCTGAAAGTAACCCCCTTTTCGGCGCGAAAAACGCAGCGCTCTAATTTCTTTCAGGCATTTTTTTTATTATAAAAACTATTTGCAAACCTCCATATTGGTCATCTACTGATATAAACCAAGTTTCAGCAAAATCCATCCTGTAGTTTAGAAATTAAACCGGAACTACGTTTGTATGGGAAAATGGTGCTCTAACGCCCTCTTAAAGTTCCACTATTAAATTCAATTGCACCCTGTAGTAAACAGCACACTTTCCAACCCCCGAGATGAAAAAAATGTTTTCGTATCGAGTATCGAATTTTAGTATGGTAAAGCTGACTTGTTTTAAAAAAGGTCTCCTTGTAGTTATAATAAGACGATATCTCTAAGATAAGGGCAGAAGTAAAATAGTTAAATTGCCGGTTCGTTTTCAGCACATTACCCCTATTATCACATACGACTATACGAGTAACATCATGTTCACAACAGAGACAAAGTCATATGGGCACTTATCTAATATTTTTAAGCTGCAATAATCACCTTGCCCTCTAACATAGATGTGGCCTTGTACATTTGTACATATTTGATAAACATTGGCCATACAAGTTGAGCCAATATTTGATTGTATATTTCCTTGTTCCTTTATGTGTCTGACTAAATATGTATTTGGACACTTATTTTGATCGTGACCTAATTTCTCAATACAATATTTTGAAAGTCAATCTTGTCTTTCTGTTCAATAGTTTTATTATTTATCTGTTAGATAAGCATAATCACAGATATACCTACTCAACAAGAGTGCATAAAATTTTCTAAAATCTATTTAACTACCTAATTCAGTGGACTTTGAACCTGAGTAGGTAAGTCAACGAGTATTACTTAAGTCTTGAGAAGTACCTAGATAATAATAGCCCCCTTCTTAAAAATACTAAGTAATTAAATGGGCTTCCGTAGTTACATGAAACCATTTTTAATTAAATAAATATTATTCATAATAATATGAACAAATTAATAAAAGAAGAAGATTCTTGATAATAGGTAATAAAAAACAGGCTCTGAGCACAAGGTCGCAAGTTCAAGTCTAACTTGTGTTATATTGTTGTCTCGAAATTTATAAAATTTTGATGAGACTAGCTTGCACTCCCTACCTTGCCTACCTTGCTCATTTTTGACACTTTTAACGGATTGGAGCAAAACTTTGCAGATAAAATAGCAAAAATAAAAAAAATACTTTAACGTTTTAATTTCAGATATACGTATGTATCATAAAAGGCTGAACCGATTTTGATAAAATCTAGCTAAGAACAATCTCGATCAAGTCACTTTTCAAACGCAAAACTAAACAAATTATTATTACAAATATTGTTATTCGCAAAACCACAAAACTAAATTATACACAGTGACAACAGATAGGTAGGTACACAGATAAACTTATTATAATACCTTTTTTTGCTTCGGAGTTTAATAATGGGATAGGCATAATATTATGAGATTTTCTATTTGGAAACTGAAAGACTAAGTAAGTATTTTGAATTTTCCTTTAAAAAGCTACAAAATAGCTCTATGATTTGAAACGATCATTTAGGTCCCGTATGTAGAATAGAATAGAATAGATGTTTGATGTTTTATTGGTTTACATTATCCTACTAATTGAAGTTAACTGCTTAACTACTAAGTAAATTATCCTCTAATCCTATCATGGTGGCATCTGCTCGAACACAATAACTAGTACTTAGATCGTCTACAAATTGACGTGATTCATGTTATTTATAGCTATCCTTAGTAGGTACTTATACCTTACTGTTTATTCTAGCTTTAGCTGAAGAATTGGATGCATCTGGATAAAGAATAAAACATATATTTTTGAGCTAAGACAGATGGGCAAAGATCGCCACCGATTGGGTCCCACATGACGGAAAACGGCGACGCGGCAGGCCTAGGCGACGCTGGCGGGACGACATAAATAAATTCTTGCCCGGATGGTCAGAGGTGGCTCAGGACAGATGTGTGGAAGAAAAGAGGGGAGGCCTTTGCTCAGCAGTGGGACACGATACCAGTGGCTAACTAAAAAAAAGGCATGGATTTTTTAAAACTAATCAAAGTCAAATATTTTTATTCAGTAGGCATTCAAAAAATAAATTATAATATAGGTACACTGAAAGTCAAAAGTAAAGAAAAAAAACGATTTAAATTAAATCAATATCTCTTAATAAGTATCTAGCTACTGTTTTTTGTTCAGCAGAATCAGCAGAAACAGAATCGTATTCATCGATCTTATCGCTAAGAGCAATGTCTTCCAGACAACCTTTGGTTCTGCCGGACTAAGATTGCAGCCGTAGACTAGACTTTTGTCTAATTATTATGTCTCTACGGCTCTGGGGTGTTGCCCTTGACGCTATTGCGTTCATATTGATGAAGTTTTTTCTTTAATTTATCTTTAAATTCGCATAGTCATGATTTTATATACTTTGTAATGTTTATTAAAAAGTAAGGCTATTGTGTACAATAAAAATAGAAAATATTGAATTATATAATTGCTCCATAATGAAAAAAATGCGTCAAGGCTGTAAGGGCCTCTGGATCACAATATTAGTTCTCTATAGATAGATAGATACTTCATTGTACCTACATAAAAAAAAACTGGTTTTCTCTATCTATCAATGTCTGTAGGTTCCTATAAAAAGACTTGCCAGTACCTTAGGGCTTAGCAAAAGGTAAGTAACATGCGTCATGAATTATGTATATAATAAACCGTATGTTACGTTTACTTATCTACGTTTTATCGGAAGGCTTGTACAGACAGACTGACAGACGTCCGCCTCCTAGTTGCCAATGACATTGAGCATCCTAACGAGTAAAACCAAGTAGTCAGTCCAAGGTAGATGCTTGCGTCCATAGCCGTTGGAGCGAAAATAAAACATTGTGTTTAGTAATTCTATACTTTTTCTTGAGTTTTGAGAAAATTATGCAAAAAATAAATGAGCCACTTGTTTTTGTTGAGGAAGCGTAGTTTTTAAAAGTGTTTATAATATTATTATAATAGACGTAGAGTTTCGTTCAGTTTAGTGCTGGTTGGCTCGTGACGATACGCGGGATTCGGTGGCGGCGAAGTTTTTAAAGTCGAATAAAAATGATATTCAAGATGCGCCATTTAATTGGATTGACAGTGTTCTTATTTAGCGGTGAGTTAATTTCTACTTCATTATTAATTGACTTTGGTGGTAGGTAACTTACGCTAAATAGGCCAATCGAGTAAACCCAGGGGCTTAATTGTCTAACTTTTGAATCTATCGCGATCCCTTTCAATATGATCTTTGAAGTGTGCTGACGAATTTCACAATGAATTTATTTGACACAAACTGTCATTGAAAGCGATTGAGATAGAGATAGGGATTGCGATTTTGAAGGATATTGAGTGAAGAAAATAGCTAAATCGTTCACTTACTAACTTACTATAATTCAATTTGTATGGCGTTTTGACCATCGATATAAATTATCGATGGTTTTGACTCATTCGTTCTGTTAGCGATTAATGTGACTTAAAACTTAGACAATTCCATTCTAAAGTCGCAATCACGATCATCATGATCCCGATACCAACAGATATCGCGATAAATTCAAAAGTTAGACAATTAAGCCCCTGGTTGTGCAAAACTTCTACTTATGCAGATAAGAAGTGCAGTTTCGAAATGCAGTGCATCATGAAAGTTTGTAGAGGCGCGCACGGATTGTTTAGGAGATAGGTACAATCGGAAAAAAGTGCACATGTGACCGAAGAAGATCAAGTGTCCCTTTTTATAAGTGTTTTCGCTCTCAGTCCTGTCCATCCAAAAGTTGTCTGGAAGAAATCGCTTTTAGCGATAAGACCGCCATTGTACTTTTATTCTACAACTCTTGAACTAATATGTAAAATTATTTCTATTATACAATAAAGAGTTACTTACTTACTTATAAGGAAATGTAAAAGTGCTCTACTAACTAAAAGAACATTTAGGTACAGTCAATAGCAGGTTAACCTGAACATTGTAAACTAACCCGCAACTTAACTGAGTGGCAAACTTGTAAAATTTGACGTGCTTTTGACTATACCTACCTAATGAACGCTGGAAATCGATTAATTTTTATTTATGACTAGCCGCCGATTTTTGAATTGAAAAATTCACTAAGCAAATAGGTAAGTATCGTTCTGTCTCAGCAGATTTCTCACAAAAGAGCGCGACAGAGCGATACGTAAGTATTTGCTGAGTAAAATTCTCAATTCAGAAACCTATTTAGGTACTTCACTACGTAATTTGTAGTAGGTACACATAACAGCACGTCAGAGTTTACACTTTTGTTGCAAAGTCTCCCGTAACGTTACCGAGTAGAGTGCTAGCGTGTAAGGGTCGACGTGCTGTCGTGTGTACCTACCTAAATATTAGAATTAATTAATGATTGTGTTTAATACAGGGTGTTAAAAGACCGCCAACAAAGCGGGAAACCACGTATTGTCCTCATTATAATGAATATTTTTGCGCAAGGAACTATGCCTGGGAAATCAATGGTTTCCGAGATAATGAGGTTCAAAGTCGGACTTTTCAAAACTTTTTTTGCAGCAATGTATTCAGTATCTAGTTCTTAACATACCTTCCCAAGAAGCCATATCGAAATTATGAATATTTCTTACAAAAAACGACGTTGAAATTGTAACCCGCAATACATTCTAAACATCGGCACTTCAAGCTTAAGAATCCCCTTCAGCTCTGCAGCCCTCTCGCTCGCACTTTTCAACATTTTAATTTATTGTAAGAGAATGATTCAACTTTGGGCGATGAAATATAGTTGCAGACACAGATAATTAAGCTATCGACGTGTGGACTAACTTTTGATTTTATATTCCTAGTAATAAAAAAACTATCGCGGAACTTCGTTTAAAAGTAGTAGTTCCGTGATATTTTTTTTATTACTAGGAATATGAAATTAAAAGTTAGTCCACATGTCGATAGCTTAATTATCTGTGTCTGCAACTATATTTCATCGATCGCCCAAAGTTGAATCATTCTCTTACAATAAATTAAAATGTTGAAAAGTGCGAGCGAGAGGGCTGCAGAGCTGAAGGGGATTCTTAAGTAACATAAACTTATACCTACGCTTGCGCAACATGACTTCTATGCGTTACACGTGCATTGCGTGATAAAATATTTTTCAAAGTTATAACCTAAAAAACCAAAATCATTTCCCAGCAATAATGTAGGTATCGAAAAAGTACTTATTTTTGGTGTCTAGTACTTATGCGTAGCTTTCGGGTCTATTGGCGGTCTTTTAACACCCTGTATGTTCTAGTGCTGATATCCTGCGATGGACAGAGTCCCGTAGACCTACCGTTCAGTGTGGACAGTCTGCGACAACTCTTTCGGGCAAAAACATGGGGTAAGTCAGCGAACAGATAAACTCTGCTTTACCACTGGTGTTTATACAGGGTGGCCCAATTTTTGTGGTGCAGAATTATTTTTTTGCTAGAGGGCTATAATGTTTAGAAGAAACTTCGGTTCTACCAAAATGTAGGTAGGTATTGTTAAGAAGCTATGATTTTTTTACTAACTTTTGTCATAGAGCAAAAAATATAATTATTTAAGTTATGATCCCTATCACCGGGCGATATTACCCTGTAAAAAAAGTTAGGATCTTTTGTAACACGTTGTTTAAGTAGGTACCTACTCTCCGTAAATAATTTGTACTAAGTAGGTACAAATTATTTTAGACTAAACTCCAATTTTTTTTATTTTTCAGTACCACCAGGCAGAAAAGCTTCTTTGAGAGATGTCAGAATATTGTTTTATGGGTAAGTTCAACATACAGACAGATTATGAACACGGGTTATGAAAATCTCAGCTTAGGTAGAACTGGGCTAGGCCGACTAAGCTGTCAGGATGGTACAGGTGCTGGGCAAGCCTACTCCAATGTCCCAAGCACTGCAGCGCCGAGTGGTCGCTTCACCCATCTAGTGTGAGTGAAGGTGCCACTGGACGCAGTATAAATAATATCATTACGTCACAGACTGTGCATTACGAAGATGCAAAGGCTTTAGATAGAAATCTAAATTCAAAGTTAAAACAAAGATCCACAATAATGTTTCTTCGATACATATTATGTTGTTATGTTGCATTATGTTTTTGTTTTTCACGTCTTGTCGGTAAAAGGTTAAATCAATTAGATACCTTTTGTAGTTACTGTACAATTTGTAGCTAAAGGCTTAAAGTTTTTTTCAGTGGGTAAGTATTGGTTATTCGCCTTAATGGGCAGCAAAAAATTGGCAATGACAAATAAATATCAAGGTATCACACCTCAGGTTTCATACGCTAATGTTGAAGTAAGAAGGTTCACATGATTGAATCTTATAGGTACCTACCTACCTAACGGGGATATTACATGTTGTAGGTAGGTAACTACCTACTTCTTTCGTTAATTTTACATTGTTAAGGCTGAAAGATAGCAGCGTGGCGGAAAATTCAAAATTTTCAGTTTTTTGATCGAGCGAGCGAAGTTCTCCGAGTCTACTGGAACAATCCGGCGTTTGTATGTATGTATGTATGTATGTATGTTTGTATGTTTGTATGTTTGTATGTATGAATGTTCGTTCGACGATAACTTGAGTAAATTTGGTCGGATCGTTATGAAAGGTAAGCGGGTCAATGAAATTAAAATAATTTTTAAGTTCGAACATGAGCCAAATCGGTCGAGGGGTTGCCGAGATATGGGGTTGTTAAGTTTATATGGGGTCGCGAGTTCACAGTTCGGGGCGAACCACTAGTTTAATTTGAGTATCCAAATGAAGGCAATTTTTGACAATTTCAGTGACAACTCCACGGAAACCACTGCGACGTATCGGTTCAGCACTGTCAAGCGACTCTTGACGGACAAGGACTTCGACCTAAAGAAACCTACCGTCATTTACGTGCATGGGTTAGTAGAACAAAGTTTTATTTAGTCCTTATCATCAAGTCATTATCATCGTTAGAAGCGCTTACAGCCTAGTTGGACTAGCTATTCTTAAGGGTGGTATTGTAGAACGCTACTCAGTTTAAACAGAGTTCAGACTGTCGATAAAGCAGTGCATGTTTTGATATGAAGGGAGGGATGTTAAAATCAAAACATGCACTGTTTTATCTACAGTCGACACTACTAAACTCTACTTAAACTGAGTTTAAACAGAGTTCAAGGAGCTTTCTAGTTTGAACTGAGTTTAAACAGAGTTTAAGTAGCGTTCTAGTTTGAACTGAGTTTAAGTAGCATTCTAGAATACCACTCTAAGGGTGGTATTCTAGAACGCTACTTAAACTCAGTTTAAACAGAGTTCAGACTGTCGATAAAGCAGTGCATGTTTTGATATGAAGGGAGGGATATTCAAATCAAAACATGCACTGTTTTATCGACAGTCGACACTACTAAACTCTACTTAAACTGAGTTTAAACAGAGTTCAAGGAGCTTTCTAGTTTGAACTGAATTTAAACAGAGTTTAAGTAGCGTTCTAGTTTGAACTGAGTTTAGGTAGCGTTCTAGAATACCACCCTTAATGAGCCGTTTTCACAGCTGTCAAATTTAGCTTTTTCTGAAGATGTTATTAATCTTGTAAGCGAAATTTGACAGCCACATCCCGGTTCTTGTATGGCCAAGCCTATGAGCGCCATCTACCAAGGGCTTTAAGGTAAACGTACGTTATTTCGTGATAGTACACGATTTCGTGAGTTTTTGTTTCCGGCGCAATAATAAGCAATTGATATAATGTTTAATAGCATTATAGTTTCCTAAAAAATCTCTATACTTTGACCTATCTAAAAAACCAACATTCCTTATTTTTATGCTTATGCTGTGTAAGATACGATGCTTACAACACTCAGTTAGGCACAAAAAGCGGTGCGAGACGTGCGCGCCATACATCGCGCTTCTTGGTAGCGTAAGGATCGGTGGTGACACTCATAAGCTTGCAGCAAGACAAAGGTAAGTATTTTTGAATAAAACTTTTGATATCGTTAATCTGTGATTCATAACGATTCATTTGGTATACGTTAAGAGTTATTTGTAAGCATAGAATTGCTTAAAAACGCAATTTATTGACTCACGAAATAGCGGACATCATATTTTTTCCTTGTCCCTTATTTCGTTACGTTTTCGTTACACTTACGAACTAGGGGAATTTCAGAGACTTTTTAAATGTTTGTTTATTTCTATATCAGTTAACATATTTGAAAAATGGTGTGAACATCAGACAAGGTACTTATTTAAGTTACTTTTGAGCCTGATTCGGTATACCTTTTTGTCAACACAAGTCTTACAAAACGAGTTTGAAAGAGGCCGATTTGGCAATTTTAAACGATTTACGCAGATTGATCAGCGTCATAATTTTGCTCGTTTTTCGATTAATTGCCTTTTGTTTTGGTTATATTCAGTAAGCATAGGGTACTGAATAGTTTATTAACATTATGTAATAAGAATTTCCAAGATTAAGTGAGGGGTTATCTCAAAACTAGTATAACGAAATAAGGAACACCGTTTTTCTTTCAATGTCCGCTATTTCGTGAGTAATTAATGTAGTTTTGAGTTAAGATTGGATCGGAAAATGAGAAGAAAATTATTAGTTTCAGGCCTATGAAAAACTTATACACAGTTAAAACTATTAGTATCAAGCATAAGTATTAGTTAAATTCGGATTTTACAAGGCCAATTTTACTGAAGGCGATACATTTTCTTAAGGCCTAGGATCCCGACCTAAAACCGGATTCATAAACCCAAAATGCATGAATTTTCTGCTTTTAAGGTTCCGTACCAACACGAAGGGTGTCAAACAGGATCATATAATTATATCTTGGAAAAAAAACTGAAAACAACACAGATATATATATATATATATATATCTGTGGCTATCTACATAAACAATTATAAAAATTATGAATGTTTGAGAAAAACAGTAAATAGAAGAACATAAATAACTACTTTATTTTTCAATAATAAATATAATAACAAAATTTTCCATACGTATTATGTTAATTTAGACATTAAAAAGAGAATTTAATTCATAAAAATATTAAAACAAGATTTCTGTTTGTAGAACTTTTTTTTAAATTTTAGTGAGTATTAAAACATATATTTTATAATTTGCTGTATTATCATCATTTCCATAAGCAATGAAAAAAAAAATTTTTTATTCAATTTCAGTTTTTTTTTATTGGTGACGATTCTTTGGAGATACCTACCTTATTGGCATTTAAAAAATGTATAAGTATATCGATAATGTTGATTTATTTATGTAAGTTTAGAAAGTGAAATTTTTATTTCTGAGTTTTTTTTAGGATTGCTTAAAAATTAAAATGTTTAATTTTAAAAAGTTACTTACTGATTTTTATGTTTTTATTCATTATTATTCCTGCTAGGTACCTAACAACTGTTAAACAAACAGATCAATAACTATAACGAAATAGGAGACAGGAATTCACGAACTTAGGAGCAGAGCGAAATTACTATCCCGAAACAGGGTTCAAATCAGAGGTCTGTAAGAAAATTCATATTAAAATAAGTACTGGCTTAAACTATATGATTAATGCTTTAAATTACTTGCAAAAGACCAATCTTCATCACAATGAAGGTTTCAAAGTGATACCTAATTTAGAAAAAAATATAAAAATCCATAAAGTTGCCAGAGCCTTAACATACCGAATCAGGGGACATTTACCTTAAATTTAGCTTTTAACTGTCAGTTGAAAACGGGCCATTGATTGGCAAAGTTAAGGAACATCGGGCGCAGTCAGGCATCAGTCCATGGATGGGTGACAGCTAGTGGCAATATGTAGTTAATATCTGAGTGCTTCCGTGCTTCGGATTGGTCCCGGTTGTTGTTGATTAATAAGAATCGTTAAGCCCTTTGGGTGGCCTAAAAACTCTGACACCAGGGGTAGAGCCACTACCTCGTACCTACGATAAATCTAACCGTTTCTAACCAAATTAAGTATATACCTAGTGAATATCGCAAATCATTGAAACATACCCTTTATAATATCTACGTTTTATTCCAGCTACGTGGAAGTGGTGGATGACGAGAGTGTGCAGACAGTGGTGCAAGCTTACCTGAGGCACGGAGGGTACAATCTATTGGTGCTGGACTGGTCAAACCTCGGCTTTGGCCTCTATCCCTCCGCCGCGAGGAATGTGCAGTCGGTAAGAATAGCAGGCTATTATTTGCTTTATTTTCATCATCAGCGTTAAGGTCCACCATACGATCATAAATATATGTCATCATCATCATCATCATCATCATCAGCCTGTTAGCACCCACTGCTGAGTAAAGGCCTCTTCATGATCACGCCACCTCTCTCACGATTCGATCTTGTGCCAGGTGCAACCACTGTTTTCCGGCTACTTCGGCTACTTTGGCTTTATTTTAATAATGAGCGGATTTTAAAAAAAAATTGTCTACTTAGGTGCACTTTTTCCCTTGATGGCGGTTTTGAATTTTGATTAATCTTTTTTTAACGAAATGAACTGATTTGAAATAATGAAAAAAAAAGAAGAAAATACAATCGTATGTAGGTACATAATATTTTAAATTCAATCACAGTGGATTCAATCAAATTCAATTGTGGACTGAACCTTACAGCCATCCCTTTCGCAATATCTCCAACATTCCTCTGCTAACTAAATTTTTAAATGTAGATATGAAAGCGTCTAATCGACTCTTAGGCCAGTTTAACCTGTCAATGACTTGAGTCTGACAAGGTCTAGCAGTCTAATTACTAGACTCGAGTTATATCTATAATTTACTCTCTGCCTTATGTTATGTAGTGAGGTCAGGGCTTGAATAATAGCCTTTTTGGTTTAAACTGTGATTGATCTTACGGGCCTAAGATATAATCTCCTCCATTTCCAGATAGGCCAAGAGATCGGCAAAGCACTGGTGAAGCTGGTGGCTGGCGGTCTGAACCAGCCCGGGATCCATCTGGTGGGTCATTCACTTGGGGCCCACATTGTCAGCGAGGCGGCCCGGTTCATGGCTGACAAGGATATGATGCTCTCTCGGTGAGTGTGCTAGCGGCTAGCGGGACTTGAACCTGGGACCATCCCCTTGGAGCCCACATTGTCAGCGAGGCGACCCGGTTCGTCGCTGACAAGGATATGATGCTCTCTCGGTGAGTTTGCTAGCGGCTAGCGGGACTTGAACCTGGGACCATCCCCTTGGAGCCCACATTGTCAGCGAGGCGACCCGGTTCGTGGCTGACAAGGATATGATGCTCTCTCGGTGAGTTTGCTAGCGGCTAGCGGGACTTCAACCTGGGACCATCCCCTTGGAGCCCACATTGTCAGCGAGGCGACCCGGTTCATGGCTGACAAGGATAAGATGCTCTCTCGATGAGTGTACTAATGTGTCTTGAACTTGGGACCATTCCCTTGGAGCCCACATTGTCAGCGAGCCGACCCGGTTCGTGGCTGACAAGGATATGATGCTCCCTCGATGAGTGTACTAATGTGTCTTGAACTTGGGACCATTCCCTTGGAGCCCACATTGTCAGCGAGGCGACCCGGTTCATGGCTGACAAGGATAAGATGCTCTCTCGATGAGTGTACTAATGTGTCTTGAACTTGGGACCATTCCCTTGGAGCCCACATTGTCAGCGAGCCGACCCGGTTCGTGGCTGTCAAGGATATGATGCTCTCTCGATGAGTGTACTAATGTGTCTTGAACTTGGGACCATTCCCTTGGAGCCCACATTGTCAGCGAGGCGACCCGGTTCATGGCTGACAAGGATAAGATGCTCTCTCGATGAGTGTACTAATGTGTCTTGAACTTGGGACCATTCCCTTGGAGCCTATATTGTCAGCGAGGGGGCCCGAAACATGGCTGACAAGGATATGATGCTCTCTCGGTGAGGGTGCTATGGGTCTTGAACCTGGGAGCATTCCCTTTGAGCCCCCACTCTCTCGGTACCTACATGCAGAGTGCCTGTCTAAAAGTACACCACTTACGCAAGATTAAAGCTATGCAGTGTGAAACGGTGCTCATAGTCATCGCACAGGCGCTTCAACTATTGTTAGTTTTATACAGGGTGCAATCGAATTCGATTGCGGAACTTTAAGTAGGCTGCCTACTGATCACTACAAACAACTTGTTCTACGTGGCAAAAAAAATTTAGCTATTTAGCTCCATTTTAGATTTAATTTCAAATACAATTATTGCCCAAAGAGCCATTGGACCGTATACCGAACGTTGTAATAAGAAGCCGCACAAAAGTGGTAGACGTCGGAAAACGCATAACTTCTTTGAAGTGGAAGTGGGCAGGTCACCTGGCGAGACGTACCGATGGCAGATGGACAAAGTCCATTGCAGAATGGCGACCCCGAGAGGGGAAGAGATCGGTTGGCAGACCACCAGCCAGATGGTCCGACGACATAGCCAAAGTAGCCGGAAAACAGTGGTTGCGCCTGGCACAGGATCCTGAGAGGTGGCGTGAGCATGAAGAGGCCTTTCCTCAGCAGTGGGTGCTAACAGGCTGATGATGATGATGATGATGATGATGACATATATTTATGATCGTATGGTGGACCTAACCGCCCACTGTATGTAACATAAGTCCTTTCTCTTCGATTCTTTAGTTGGGTTAGGTTTTAACACAAAGCCTAAGATCCTGGTGTCACGGCTACCACGTGTCATGGACCTAACCTTTGAAAGGTCAAGAATATCCTGGTCAATCGGGACCTCGTGAGATGGACTCGCCCATACTTATGTGTGTGTGTGATTATCTGAATTTATATTGTGACAAAATAAATTAAATGAATTCTAGCCACAGAAAATGTAATATTTTCCCGTTTCCCTCTCCAGGATAACCGGCCTGGACCCGGCTCTACCGGGCTACTACCCGCCGATAGCGATCATCGGCACTCCCATGCACGAAGATGACGCAATCTTCGTGGACGTCATCCACACGGACGGGGGACGCTACGGGACGCCGCTCAAGACGGGGCACGCAGACTTCTGGCCCAACGGGGGCTCGGCGAGGCAGCCGGGGTGCCCCATCAACAGCATACTGCTGAGCTATGAAGGTAGATCATCAGTGGTGGATCCAGGATTTTGGTTTGGGGGGGGGGGGGGCTTGAACCCAATGAGCTTATGTTATCAAGATAAAAAAGCATACAAAATTTAGTTTTATACAGGGTTTCAGTTTCTTACTATTGTATTTTTAGTTCTTAATAGGTATCATTGTACTGTGTTTTATCTTGTGAATAAAAATTTTACTTACTTGTAGGGCCGCACTGAGCTTCGCTCAATGCTGCACACGGCTTTCAGCCTCGTAAACGGAGCTATAAAAAGGTTTTTTTTTTTATCCGCTTAAGTAATACTCGAGATCCTATCACCTTTATTATCGTCTACTTTCTTCTGACTCGATAGCATGATAAAAATGTTTGTCCCGGTGTCATGCCGCCGTGGTTGGTTGATTGGTAGATGAAATTGTATCCATCGGAGGCAAGGCGATTTGTCTATCTGCATTGTTCTTCTTTCCGGCCGCTTTTTTAATGTCCTCACACAGTTTTCGCCACAGATTAGTATAATTTAGACGATACTTATGACGATTATGAAGGTGGAGGGAAAGAGAGCTCGACGCAGACCATCCGCTAGATGGACGGATATTATAACCAAAGCCACGCAAAAACACCTGCACGAACTGATCCACATCGCGAGTGATAGAGGGCTATGGAGAACTCTACTCTCTGCCACCTTCAATGATGGTCACGATCCTCAGCATTGAGAGAACGACTGAATGGATGGAGACGATACTTAAAAGCTTGTTGTTTCCTCCAGACTTCTGCAGCCACTGGCGCTCGTGGCACTTCTGGGCGGAGTCTGTGGCGGGCGGCGAGTTCGTCGCGCGCGAGTGCACAGACTATGACGAGTTCACCCGCGGCGCGTGCGCAGACGGGCCTGTCAACAAGATGGGGCTGCAGGCGACCAAAGGGTGAGTGTTATACTCTGTGAAGCTAGAGCACAGACTGAGAGATTAGCCGCGGCGCGTGCGCAGACGGGCCCGTCAACAAGATGGGGCTGCAGGCGACCAAAGGGTAAGTGTTATACTCTGTGAGCCCAGAGCACAGACTATGTGAAGTTTAGCCGCGGCGCGTGCGCAGACGGGCCCGTCAACAAGATGGGACTGCAGGAAACTAAAGGGTAAGTTCACAGATAACTAGCATTTCGATCCGAACTGTGAACTTGCGACCCCAGATTTAGATGTGTAACTTTTTGCTAACACACTTGCTAACACAAACTGTAGAATCCCATATCTCGGTAACCCCTCCACCGATTTGGCTCAAGTTCAAACTTAAAAAAAAAAAATATTTAAATTTAATTTACCCGCCCACCAAATTTCATGAAGAACAGGCCCATGTTCTCTAGGGCGGCCTTTCGCCAGTCAGGGTTAGCCAACTAACGCCGAGTTAATTTGACATTTCCATACAATTTTTGACGTTAACTCAGAGTTAACTGCCTAACCCTGGTTGACGCCAGTGGACCTAAGTACAATGTGATGATGGTGACTATGGCCGGGTTTCTGAGTTGAGAATTTTGCTAAGCAAATACTTTACTATCGTCCTGTCACGCTCTTTTGTGAGAAATCTGCAGAGACAGGACGATACTTACCCATAAAATTAGAAAAATTCTCAACTCAGAAACCGGGCCTAAATATTTCATATCGTTACTTTCAGGCCGTACGCAAACTACTACCTCCGGACAGCACCGAACCAACCTTATGCGCTGGGCGCGCGCGGCGCTGTGTAAATTCATGCTAGACTAGGTACAGTCGGCCACACGCTAGGATACCCCTTTTGTCCGATTGGCGCCCTTATGCCGCGCGCGGGAAGAGCTGCCATGGGGTATCTGTGTCTGTGGCCGACCGTACACGGCACGTTTAGCATGAAGGGCCATATCGGGCTCGATAGCGCGATGCTGGCATTTGTTGTTGTAGTTATTTATTTCTAGACAATGTTTATTAAGTACCGAGAAAAAGACTAAATAAGTTTAGTCATACCAGTTACACCTCAGTAAGTAGATCTGACGTTTAAAAATATTGTGACTTGAATACAAATGATGTAGTAATAATATTAAAACGCCAAACTGTTATTTAAATGAGTACTTATATAATTACTTAAAAATAAATTATATTTACAACTTTAATTATACCTACTTGTTTATATTATAGCTTATATATTTAAATTATACGAATATAACTATAATTTAATCTGAGCTTCAAATAATATGTTAGTTGAGTCATTCTAGACATTCTAAGGGGCTATCGAATTTGTTATTTTAATTTATTATTTACTTGATCATCCAAACGTTTAAGGTCAAGGCATACTAGCGCCGCCAATGAAAAAAAAAACATAATATCTTCTTTTTGGATGCGTTTTTTGCTGCTAAAAACCAGCCGTCAAATAAGAATACCTAGGCTAACAATTTTTAAGACTTAATTAAGGCCTAGATTGGAATCTAGGCCTTAGGTTTTTAATATAGTTAGCCTAGGAATTCTCACTCTCATTTTTGCGATCTGAATGTCCCAGAACCTACTAATAAATCTCGCACAGGAAAAAACGGCTACTTTTGACAGTGTTCCTTGACTATCACAATAAACACCGTAGCAGCTGCCTGGTAACGGGTAGACTGAGTATCACAAGGTCTAAACCTTGTACCGATGTCTCTCCCAGCAAAGGAAGACATCAGGACTAGAAAATCCTGATGTCTCCCCCTCCTGGGGGGTTACCCTTGACGCTATTGCGATCCAATTGAAAAAGTTTAAAAATTAATTTCTCTTTGAATTCGCATAGTAATACTTTGATTTTAAATACTTTGTAATGTTTATTCAAAGGTGAGGCTGTTTTATTCAATAAAAACACAAAATGCGTCTTAATTTGTAAAATATAAAATTTTGTAAATTGCGCCATATTGCGGCCGCATTGGAAACATGCGTCAAGGGTAGAGGGGCTGGTCTACCACGGGTCAGAAGTCGGAAAAAAATGCCTCAACCCAAATCTCATTGCCTACTTCGGTACGAGGGTAGAACAGCCCCGGATCTACGATTTTTTTAACCGGGGGGCAGGGACTTGATAGTGGCGCCACCTCTTTCCAGCTTTTGAGATCAATTACTAAAATAAATGTTTCGTGAATGGTTGGCATTTTTCGTGTTTTTTTTTTCGATACGTACGTAAAGCTTTACGGGCGTGATCTTGCCACATTGTTACTTAGACATCCGGACGGCCACGGTTTTTTATGATTTTGGCGCCCCCTGAAACTGCTGCCCGGGGCGGTTGCCCCCCCTAGATCCGGCGCTGGGGTAAAATTGTTTATTATTACGTCAAATCACTGCTCTCAACATCCTCAATACTGTCAGGCATCCTTCTATTCTTCGTCTCAGGCAACACCAAGCAGAGCAATCCAGCTGCCAAGGGGGCGCAGCCAAAAATTACCGTAGGCAGCCACGGCACTGTGAAACTAATATTAGCAACGAACGGCGCGATCATGGACCCTATGCGCATCGACATAGAGCCTACGCCCATCCCCATGTTTCTTGTAACTGTTGGGAATAGTTCCGAAGAGTAAATGTAGATGGCGGTACTGAATACGGCGCCGCAACTGACTCCCAAAGTTCCTAGTGTCAGAGTTAGGTAGTAGATCTTAGGGACGCAGCCCAGGGTTAGGATGACTAGGCCTCCTAAGCAGAAGAAGAGGCTCGTCGTGGTCCTCCTGCCGAAGCGACGGATCATCCAGATTGACAGGAGGTTGGAGGGGATCTGAAATTGGACAAAATGTTGTGTCAGTTTTAGATTTCTGTAAGTATGAGCCTTTTTCAGCACAAATTCACAAAGCATTTCATAGATGGCGCCTGCAGGCGTGGCCATGGAAGAACCGGAATACGGCTGTAAAATTTCGCTTAGAACAGATTAATTTTGACAGCCGGTGCTTCTATAGCCACGCCTGTAGGCGCAATCTATGAAATGCTTTGTTAATTTGTGCGGAAAAAGGCTCATTAGAATGGAAAGTCTTTTATCTTTTTTGCGTTCCATAACCTACTGGAATGGAGACCCAAAACGTAACTTAGAAATGTGGTCAACGTGGTAGAAGTGTGGCAACCAATGACGTGGACAGACGACCTGCAAGCGTAGCATAAGAATGGTTTAATCAGTACCGACTACATAGGGGGTTTATAACTTTAAGTATCTCACTCTTTTGTTGCCTGCCCAAGTGCCCACATTTCTACGACCTGTTCTGGGTCTCCACTCCAGTATCCTTTTACCCCATCTGTGGTCTTGTCTACGACATACATGGACCTATTCTATTGCCCAGGGTGAATGGGGTACCGTTTAGATACCTGTATGGCCCCCGCGGCGGCGACACTGACGAAAGGGTCCGGGCTGGTCTGGGTGATGTACTGGTTCACGCCGAAGAACGTCAGTCCAGCGATGAGCCACAGCAGCACCAGGGTCACAGTCCGCTTCAGCAGGTTCGGGGTCCTCACCAGGTGCGTGTAGTTCAGTTTTGGCTCGTCGGTCTTGTGGTTGAGGATCTCGGACGATAGTCTCGTTAGGGTCTCAGGGATCTTTTCGGTGGGGAGGTCGTTCCTGAAAATGAGGGAAATGGTTTGTGAGTTACGTTTTACCACTCGCTAACGGTGAAGGAAAAACATCGTGATCAAACCCGCGGCTTAGTTGGCTCCACACGTAACTATTGACTCGTCTTTCCTGTGGGATAGGCTGACTAAGCTGTCAGGACGGTAGGTACCATAGGCGTTGGGCGCGAAGAAGGCTTCTTCTTCATCTAAAACCATGTCCCAGGCACTGCAGCGCCGAGTGGTCTTTTCACCCATCTAGTGTGAGTGAAGGTACCACTGGACGCTGTTTAAATCATCTCATTACGTTAGATGCAGTGCCTTTAATTTATTTACGTTAGAACGATTTTGGCTAAGCGGAGCTTGCTTTCTGATATTGGATGTCCTACATAGGTACAAGTAGATCTCATGGATAGATAGATAAGTAAGTCTGACTATTTGTAATCGTAGGTGTGTATAACGCGGATCATAGTCATAAGCAAGTTGTGATTGTGATGTGCACGTTATTATAACGTAGAGCACATATTGCTTATAGGGTTTACTCTCTTGCGCATACTTTTTGGCGAATCGCTAATGATTCATACCTCATTATTGTTATTGGGAGGTCCCCAACAGCTAGACACGATGGGAAAGTAGATTTGGCACTAATGAATTCCAACCGTAGTTAACAATGTACCTACCTAATACCTATAGGTAACAATTAGAAACTAGTATTGCGTTGTTTTCGGAAAGACCAATTAAATATCAACCGCTTATTATAATTTAAAATACCGTAAGTATTTTTTTTTTATTGACAAAACCAAACAAAACACACAAGAACGAGCGTAGGAGAAAAACTCGAGGTTTCAACGGACCTATCTAACTTACATCTCAGCAGCAAAGGTGACAATCTTGGCAGCCTCATCCACGCGCCCGACGGACACCAGCCACCTCGGAGACTCGCTCAGCGTGAAGAAGTACCTGTTGATAAAGTGACCATTAATGCTGATGATTTGATAAGTTCTTCGATGATTGTGATAGGATAGTTAAGGTTTACTTAACAGAAGTTGAGGTGGACGACTGCATCGATAGGTTTTATCTCGATGGCGCTACTCGATATCGGGATAAAATCGTTATCGATGCAGAAGGGACTGGTCTTTCTATCTATCCAGCCCATAAATAAAGCCCACTGCTGGGCTTATGCCCCTCCGGTCACGCTAAACCCCTCGGTCCATCCCAATCTCGTCCATTGTCCTCCCGCTGTTTTGACAATGTCAGGACTGGTCATTACTAATCTTTGTTTTTCTTTCGGTGCTTCGCATGCTGATGATTCATGAACTAGGCTGTCAACTTTTGACAAAAGTGGACGAACCTGAGCCTTTGCTATTGCTATGTCTCGTTTATGTGACCTATAAGTAATAACTAAAGAATCATCAAACAACTTACAATAAATAGCCAATACCTCAGTGAATATGGCTCTCGCTCGATAAAAATCTGTAGCAGCTTTAATTATGCAGCGAGATCCAAACGCCACTTACCCCAAATACATCAACGCGGGCACAGCAAGAGCCAACGTATAACTGTCCCAAGTACGAAAGTAATACGCGAACGCTGGAATGGTCAGATGCCCAAAGATGAACGGTATCTGGAACAGGCAGCCGAGTAGCTCTCTGTACTTCGGCCCAACTGTCTCCATGATGATAACGAAGGAGATGACCATGGTGCCAGATGTGGCGACCCCGAGGAAGAAACGGAGGATGGTGAAGATAGTGTAGCTCGGGGCAAAGGGCATGGCGAAACCCATGACGATGAGGAGCACTATTGAGGTCAGGAACGTTTGCTTGCGGCCGTATCTGTGAAAAGAAGACGACAGCATGCTCGGTTTAATAACTACTAAATTTAAAATACCCCCGACATTTTAGCTTCAAATAAGCTTAGGTATCTTACAAACGGCTGGACCGATTTTGATAAAACATAATAATATCTAAGAACACTCGCTAGAAAACCTGCTTTAAAAAAACCGCAGTTACTTAATAACTCTACATGCACGTCTGGCATGATAGCTATCGATACCATAAAGTTTGGTATATTGAGCTGTCGCAGCTTGATATTATTGTATAGATAGATATTTCTAATCATTAATTGACTAGAGTAAACTGACACACTAATATCATTTTGTAAAAATAATGCTGCCAATTAATTCTCAAATTCTGTCTGTCTGTTTTCTCCAGTTAATTAATGACATCATAGGTATTGGGCATTAACAAGATCTCTTGTCTAAACCAATAAGGTTGTAGGTATTGTTCAAAAAAAGGCTACATATACAAGGCTCCAAGGCTACGATACCAGCTAGGGGAGCACAATGTCATGATAAAAGTTTTATCTCGTTATCGGCTATCGCCATCTTGCTTTATTTCACCGCGTGAAGCGAGATGCCTCTACACGAATAGTGAGATACAACTTTTATCTTGAAGGTGAGAAAGATCCCAGATAGCATTTTTTGGTAGCCGTTACGAAACTTGTCGACACTGAAAAGCCGACACCAGTAACATTTTTGGTCGCTGTTACGACTTTGTTTCGGTCGCTGCGACAAAAATGGGGAAGATCCCGACACGGTAACATTTGGTTTTTAAGTTACGACGCTGTATGGTAACATTGCGACGAAAATTTCAGAAATCATTCGTTCATTCGTCAATTCATTCATTCTTTTCAACCTACAAGAAACAAAATAAGTTAAATGTCATTGTCAAAGAAAACTCTGTCTGTTTCACCATAATTATTTTGACAGCGTAAGTTTATTTTTGAAATTAATTAGTTTTACACGTGTGTGTGTAGTATGATATTAGTGGGAAAAGAAATTTGTCGTATTATTTAACAAAATACATCGAAAATCATCGATGGGCCATCATATAATTGTATTTTAACCAGTTTATTGAAATGTTTGCATAGTTTTCACTCCAATTTTTGTTCATTTTCTCGACTCCAGACCTTTTAGTTTAATCAAACTGTACACTTTTTACGCTAATAATATGATATTTCATCAAAAATTGTCCATAAACTTACAAAAACATTTGTTTTCATAGTAAAATTATTCTAGTCGTATTCGGTAAAAAAGTTACGACACTGCGTCGACTTGCAGACACAAAGTTACTGAATTTCTAATATGGTGTCTCTCACTTTATTCTTTCCAGCGGTTCTGAAACTGTTGACACAGATCAAATATAGGGTCTTTCCAAAATTGTGTAAAATATTTTAAGGGGTCATTGTACTCATCAATACAAAAAACTTTTACTATGGGACATAGTAAAATTTGTTCGAAAGACCCTATATTTGATCTGTGTGCTTCGAACAATCTTGCCAAATACAATGATCGTTTTTACAGGTATTACAAAACACGTGAAATGAACAGGAAACATCCAGCTCTAAAGTCCGTCGAAGGAGATTTACTTTATGTAAACGCTGATTTTGAAATGATGGAATACAAAGAAAATATGATTCAAGAAAAAAAACAACCTGCATTGAATCCTGTTATTGAAAACACCAAATTATGGCCCGGTTTCTGAGTTGAGAATTTTGCTAAGCAAATGGGTAAGTATAGTCCTGTCTCTGCAGATTTCTCACAAAAGAGCGTGACAGAGCGATACGTAAGTATGTGCTTAGTAAAATTCTCAACTCAGAAACCGGGCCTAAGTGAAGCTACAGATGCTATCGAAGAAAATGTCTTAAGCGAATATATAAATAAAGCTGAGACAAGTTCCAATGTTATCGATATTCCAATGTCGCGCTCTTTTGTGAGAAATCTGCAGAGACAGGACGATACTTACCCATTTGCTTAGGTAGGTAGCGAATTTCTCAACTCAGAAACCGGCAGATATTATATTATAAATTAAGCAATCACTTATTGGATCTTCATTTCGTCTCACAAAATCGTTGGTTTTCATGTAGTAAGTAAGTCGATGCGTGCCGGAAATAACGTTTTTTCGGCTACTTACTCATACTCGTACCTAGTTGGCATACAATTCAGATATATTTGAGAACCAGGTGTAGCTGGTTGATATTTTTACGCTTATTTTGGTAACATTTTGTTTTGGAACTATGACGTAACATTACGAAACTTTGTGTACATGAATATCATTCCAGTAACAAAGTTGCCACTCCGTTACAACACCTTTCATCTTTGATTGTTCGCTTGTTGAAAACTCACCGCAATATGTATGAAATAAAGTTGACATAAATCCGTACATATTGTGTTGACTCATCGACTATAAAGAGTTACCGAAACACTATCCGGTCAAACTGTGTAGACACTGTTACAACACATGTAAACCAAACTGAAGTCGTCTCAAATGCATACATATTTTGTCGACACAACTACTACAAAGAGTTACTGAAACACGTTCCGGGCAAACTGTGTAAACACTAATACCACACATATAAACCGAAACGCACACAGTCGCATTGTTTCGAAACAATAACGGAACTTTGTCAATTTGTTACTGACTTAAATATTTTGCGACCAAAAAATGCTATCTGGGATGTTGCTTATAACAGCTGGTTTCTTATACTGACCTGTCCGAGAGGAATCCAAAAATGATACTGCCAATCAAGACGCCGAACTGCAGAACAGTCTGCGTGAAGCTGGCCAGCCATTGTCTCTCGCATATCAGGTCCCACTCGGACGTAATGGTCGTTTCCATCGGACTGTTGTCATAGCCATACTTCAGACAGTCATCGTAGCAAGTATTGTTGAGTCCAAACCTCGTCATGTTAGAATCAAAGGTGTCACACCAAAAGGTCACCTTTGGGGTCAAGAAAAGTATCATCATTTGCACCCATCCCGAGGAGAACTTGACCAGGAATATCGTGGAGAAGACGAGTAGCTGCCATTTTCCAAAATGGCCGACTAGGTTCGCGAATTGGTCCTCTTTCGGCTGCGCTGGCGCGGTCAGTTGGTTTGATACGAGCAGGACCATTTTTGTGTCTTCTGTTTGTCTCTACCAATCACCAATCTAAAGGGTCGCAGTTTGTTATTTTATTGTCTTCTCTGTTTCTCTCTTTTCGATCATAGCTCAGATTCAGTATATTATGGGTATCTCTATCTTGGAGTCAAATATTTACAACACTGCACTTAAACTGCAATATTTTTATCCCATCCACTAAGTTTAATCAACATGTTTTGCAGCTCATGTTTCAAATTAGCATATTAAACACTATATTTACTCATATTTTAACACTTCAGCCTTCAAGATCATGAAAATGGCGTGTGGGTAAATGTATTTATGTTATCTAAGCAGTTATACTGTTTAATATCTCATAATGAGTGTATGCGAAATCAGCCATTGAGTTATTATTGTTGCCTTGTCTGGGTTTTATCTGCTTCGTTTACTTTGGAAATCCTTTCCTCGCCGTTTTTATATTGCACAGGTACCTGTTGATAAATAAAACAATCATAAACTGTATTATTTGTATTTTATCTGCAATGTGCAGGCTATAAAGAAACTTTTTACACGTTTTAAGTTTTTAAAACGCGTACCGTAATCTGGGGTGTTTTGCAACTACAGGGGTGTTTAACAACACTTTCAAGAATAAAGTAAAGAAATACTTTTAAGCAAAATCTAATGCCTATTGTTCAATAAAAAAGTTACGTGTCTATGGTCAATACTTTTTTTATTTATTCTGACAACACTACTTGATGACAGCTGTCAAAGTAAGTAAAAAAAAAAATGGCCATTTTGAAACTGACAGTTTGCTAACGAAATTTTGTGGAAAAAAACTTTATTATTTTCGGCAGGAAAAAGGGCAACAAGATCAGTTTTTCTGTGGTATTCTATGGCTTTTGTTCATCGTTAACAGGATACGACAAAGAGATAAGCTTTACATTGAGTATTTTAGGAGTTTCTGTACACTTAAAATTAGAGGGTAGTATTTTATTGCCAAAAGGGTGATTAACAACGCGCTATGGGGTCACTAACAACGACATGTGGGGTCACTAACAACGACATGTGGGGTGAATACCAACGACTTATGGGGTCAATAACAACACATCTCATACATTTTAAAACTGTTGCTAATGACCCCATATCCTAGCGTAAATGTAGTCAGTTTACTATGGGCGATCATAGAATTATTATCTATGTGGGCGATTATGTCCAAGGCAGAGAATGTGTTGATCAAAATGACAATGTTATTTTGTGTCAAAGATGTTCAGAATAACGCCATGTAGAGTCTCCTACGTTCGACTTATCAATACATGAAAGTACTAAGTAGATCTTGCATCAAATGGATGTAGGTTTATTTTCGCAATTGGCTACGTAATAAAAGTTGATTGCTATTGAAGAGTTTAACGACCCCTTCAAGTATTGCCTTTCTGTAACACATTGTATTGTATACTACATATACCTATATAAAGAGTAAGTACTTTAGTAGGTACTACATACCTACAGACCAAGGAATTCATACCTATTTGTAGAGTTTTTGAGCTCTACAGTTCAAGGCACGATTATTACTGAGTATTATTTATTAGGTACCTACATAATTGAGTGCCCACCTACATTACAAATTTATTATATCAAAAAAAATAGAAGTTAAAAACTAAAACCCGACTACTAAAAGGCTTAAAACAAGACCTGTTTATCCTTAAAATAGACTCATAGAGAATTAATCGTAGTCGGAGGCCATCGGTTTATCAAATGCGAATGTGGTGTCCTCCGACTACGATTAATTCTCTATGAGTCTATTAAACAGGTCTTGTTTTAAGCCTTTTAGTAGTTGGGTTTTAGTTTTTAACTTCTATTTTTTTTTTGAGCTTTTTAGTAAGTCATTTTGGACAATCACCCAGAATAGAACCAAGAAGGGCAAAAAAAAACACATTTTGGATTTTTTTGTTCTATATGTTATGTTGACGCTACATGTGTTATACATTTTTGAAAAGGTCTTTTAAAGCCCTTTCATTTGATACCCATGACGATGGTATCCGATAATTTTTATTTTTAGGTCCACCACTTTAGGGCGCAGCACAGCCGCCATCTTGGTTTTTTTCAAAATTAAACTATCCTATGTTACCTGGGTAATTAAGACGAATCCAACGACACCTCATTTGTTGAAATCGGCCGAGTAGTTTAGGCTCTGCGAGGGAACAGATGAACACACAAACATACATACATACATACATACATACATACATACATACATACATACATACATACATACATACATACATACGCTGCTAAAATCATAACCCTCCTTTTTGCTTCGCGTAGTCGGGTAATAAGCACTAGGTATAATGTGAGATGCTCTTGGAGCTTCTTCTCCAAGAACGATCAGTGCTAGTGAAGCTGGACAAAAAAAGTAGCTAGATACTTAGTAGGTAGTACACAGTACACACAACAGCACGTCTCAGCCCCTGTATTCTCTGAAATATCCACCGTAAAAATAACGGTTTTTAAATGCCAAATAAATGATTAATGGGGCTATTTTCGAGTGTTTTGACGCTGAAAGGTTGAGTGTTTTTTTTACATAATAGACCCGCTGCGGGACAGAGTCGTAACGTAACTGAGTAGAGTGCTAGCGTGTAAGGGTCGATGTGCTGTCGTGTGTTCCTAATATTAATTTGATTTATATCGTGAATTTTATACTTTTGACTTGTATGTATTTAATTTTTATAAAAATATTTCCGTTTGATTTTATTAGGAATTTTATCAACTAATACGAATTAACCTAAGGTGTTAAGTTGCGCGTTCCACCGCTCAATGTCATTGCCGTAACTAATGGTCAGCTCCATGGCCAATAAAACGGCGTACCCATAAAAATATAAGAAGTCATCTGAGCTGAGCAATTCTTATTGCTCTTGACTTAGGAACGAAAATCCAATGCAAAACTTAACTTTAACATGCACCTAGTAGCGAGCGATAGAGTAGTATCTACCTCTATCTACAATGATTTTTGAAAGTATTGATAGTAATATTGCTTTGTTATTAAACGTAAATTACAGTATTGGGCAATGGAGATTCTTTAAAGGTGTTGTTTGTAAACAACCTTGTCTTTTCTGTGGTTTGGGAGGCTGGTGGTAGGTAGGTATAGGTGCTGGGCAGCCTACTCTATCTAAACAATGTCCCTGGGGGCAAATTCTCGGGAATCTCGCATTCGACATATCTCGAAGGGAAAATTTCATTTTGCGCTAAATGTCTCTCACGATTCCCATTCTCACGAAGTCATCCTCGATATAAGGCACGAGATTTCTACGAGATGTTTGCCTTTTTCACTCGACATGACTCGAGTGGTCGGGAGCAGTCGAGATCGAAATGATATAAGACATTTCCTTCGACAACTTGTACTAGGTATATGAGAAACAATTTGTACTAGGTGGCGAAAAAAATGGAGCAAAAAAATAACAGCTGTTTCATACATTTGGCGCAGTACTGAGTCTACCTTTTGTATGGAACAGCAGTTTTTTTTCCGCTCCATTTTTTAAGTCACCTATAAGTTATTTTATTATATTGATTCGTAGACAGCCTACTTTAAGTTCTTCTATCGAACTAGAGTGCACCCTGTACTTAGATAGAGAACATGTAATACCTCTATTAAGTGAAAAACTGACAATGTAGAATTGTAGAGTCTACTAGTGATTCCGAGCATCTTTTTACCGACTTCATAAAAACTATTTTACGCAAATTATTAATAAATTTATTTTAAAATGCGCGAAAAGCATTTGGTTCTGCATGCTAAAAAGCCCGCCAAAATATCGAAGTTGTCTTCAAAAGTTCTTTAGAATCGCCTGTAGAGTCTATCATTTCCAGCATTTTTTAAACTTAAACTGGTACATTTTTAACGGTTTTACTTACCCCTACTTGTATTGTAATGAGAACCGAAAGTCTATAGATAGTCTGCTACACGGACAAAATAATAGTTACAAGTGAGTAGAAAAAAATCCTACTTTTCCGCGAATTCTATCTAAGTTATAATATTTTGCATTGTATCTGGTGTTACTTAATAACATATCTAACGATAAGAATGAAATGAATGAACTTGAAGATTTATCTTGTATCTAATGTCACACCTACGAGGTAAATCGTTGTAAAAATGTAGCGGCCACTTAGATGTAGGTTTCTTTCCTTGTACCTTCACCGCCTCGGATGAAGGTAATCAGTAATCACTACATAGATCATGTAGATGCACGAAGTGTTATCTAGTTCTAGAGTGTGGCAGTGTTTCAAGATTCGGTTAGATTGTTTGAGTATTCATTGAACAAGCGCGCGAAGTTCTCCAAGTCTACTGGAACCTTCCGGCGTTTGTATGTTTGTATGTTCATACATTCATATGTTCGTTCGACGATAACTTTACTTGAGTAAAGGTATGATAATTTGGTAGGTGGGTAAATGAAATTATTTTTTCCCATATTTGTTTAAGTTCGAACTTGAGCCAATCGGTCAAGGGGTTGCTCAGATATGGGGTTGTAAAGTTTATAATGCAATGCGATTGATAAGTAGCTGGATGATTTCACATGACGGTTCACTATAGGTAGGTAATGCAATTTTAACTCGTTATTCTTAGTAGGTGTTACCCATCGACGTAACTCAATTGTGTTACCTAAATGGGGTTCCCAACAACCTACCTGTAGGTAGGACCTGTATTTTCAGCAAAACATACCACCATCCCCCAATGACTCACTGAATAATTCGGAAGGCAAAGTTTTTTGTTGGAAAGTCCGTTATTGGCTTAATCTTATCTTTAGACAATATTGAGAAACTAATTTAAATATTTTTTATTTTGGTCCAGTAGTTTTGTTTTTATGCGCTAAAATGTTTTGTTCCTATGACCGCCAACAGTATGCGTGACGTCATAAAACCGTATCTTTGAAACGTTGTAAAATCCAAACTACTGAACCAAAATAAAAAATATTGAAATTAGTTTCTCAATATTGTCTAAAGATAAGATTAAGCCAATAACGGACTTTCGAACAAAAAACTTTGCCTTCCGAGTACTTTTCAAAATAAGTAAGATCTGCAACTGAACGAAATATTAACTATTTCGTGAAAGTACAAAAGTGAAGAATCCTTTAGTAATAAGTAGGTAACTAAGGCCAGGTTTCTGAGTTGAGAATGAAGAATGTCTATATAGATCCTACTTTAAATTGAAGGTATACCTGACAATGATACCATTATCGGTGCCCGATTTGGTAAGAAAATCCAAGCTAATATAGATTTTACTTTGTATTGTTCAGCAAAGATTGCTTTAGTGTTTAGAAAATATGCTATCAGATATCGGCAGTTGAGAGTTGACACAATAATAAGTACGAAAATGCCCAAATGAAGAATGTCCGTGGGTCTATTAAATCACTTGAAACTTTATGACCGTGTAGCCTAAAAGTTAAGCAATACGCCTGTTTTTGTTGCTTTCAAATCGAGCTAGTAGTTTTAAAGTTACGACGGTTTTAGTTTCCGTCCTTTTAGAGTTTTTCGCGCGAGCGCGGCAAACTCGCGTGACGTCACTAAACGGCTCGCACCCGACACATACACCGTAACACTGATTCAAAGGGCTGGAACCGTAATAGGTAGCCAGTTGAAATTTTCAGAGATTATGTTTTATTATGGTAGCTTAGTAGCTTACCCAAGAAATTATAAAAAAAATAAAATAACAAGAGGGGTCCCCATACAAAAAACGTTGTTTTATACTTTTTGCTCTATAGAAAAAACGGTAAGACATACAAGCATCAAACCAAAGTATGATTACAAAAAGTATGATTATAGGGTTTACTCCATAGTATAACAAAAAAATATAAAAAATGGTCAAGCGCGACTCGGCCTCACGCGCCGAGGGTCCGTATAACCAGTTTTTTTATTGTTTGGCGGTACGGAACTCTCAGTGCGCGAGCTCTACTCACACTTGGCCAGTTTTTTTGTGTGTTTAGTCAGTGTTACAGTAGTGTTTTAAAATAATATTAATTATTTATAACGTTAAAAATTCGCTAGGGACAGTTTTAAAGCCGCAAGCTATTCCCTAGCACGGGTTAGTTAGTGCTTTAAAAATAACAAAAAATATATAATTACTTAGCTATGGATGTGGATGACGGCTTTGAAAAATTACAATCCGATAACTTACCTAAAACAGATGAGTTAATGGTTGCCCACCTACAGGTAATGGTAAGGTAAGTCGATAATTTAATGAAACAAAACACAACTATACAAATTATTATTAGGTAAACTTACTTACTTGGTATTTCTCTTTAAACAACACGACACAACTGTATAGTACAGATTTAAGTAAAAGTTATCGCAAAAAGAAAGTTAAATTACCTAATAAAAGTTAAACAATTTCCAACAACACCACACTGTTCACGCTACAACCATGCACTGATAAAGGAAAACCCAATAGCGTCGCGAATCCAAAGATTTAGAGGACGCTACCTCCAAACTAAATTGTATTTCTACACCAGAAGGTCAATTCTACCTACTCACTTACTCAGTTGGGTCTTTAAGTCCTTTTGTAGATGATTTATTTATAACTACTTACAGTGTCTTGTGAAACTTTTTGTGATACTAGGTGGTCGCTGACTGCAGCTGGCCTGGGACTTCGTCACACACACGCACAATATTAACTACAATATATAAATTTACAAGTAGGTACCTATGTATACTGGTTCCCATTATCCCATGCTCCCTAAAAGGGACTCCGTAGGGACCTACCTATAGAAAAATAAACATCAGGTACCTACATAGATCCTAAAATAATCCAGATTGCAGTTATTTTATCAATAAAATCAATAAAACCAATAATTTATCAATAATATTTTGTGAATTTGTAGTAGCAATCCATACCACCGCTAACTGCGAAGGAAAAAATCGTGAGGAAAATAATAGATAGTTTCATAAACAAATACCTAAACTGAAAGTTGAGTAATGAAAATCGAGCACACATCACCCTATATCAGTACTTCTGTAAGTATTTTCTGATTGAGGACGTTACTGAACGCCCTATCGAACAAAGACATGAAGGCTGTATTGTGGTGAATGTGCCAGAGCAGTGGTAGTGCGAAACGCCTGGGTAAAGTTTTATAGCTACGTAAGCGGAGAGTAAATTGTTGCTGATAGAGAAAAGAAAGAAAGAAGACGGTGTGCAAGAGATTGTGGGTTCAAATCCTGTCCCGAGCGAATTTTTTAACCAATAAAATATTTTAAAGATGAAAATCTAGAGATCTTACTAAATATTAGTAAATATCATAGACTTTTTCCTAAATACATAATGACAACTGAATCCTTTGGTCACCAAAGTGGCAGACGTCGAAAATGCATAATTATGTCGCAGGGATATTGTCAAACCAGTGATATTATAATTACCCTAGTGAAATTACAAATACCCGGTTTATTGTCAACTGTCACCATTTCTCACAATATCACGGGCTTATTTCAGTGAAATTATAATTTCACTAGACTCACGCAGTGATATTGCAAGGCAGCAATAAGTTGACAATTTCACTGCCGTTAGATTGTCAGACGGTCGATGATTGGTCCGTTTTCAAATTGACAATTTTAAAATCATAGACTTACAAAATAATAGACAGGTTTCTGGAAATCACAAGCTTTATTGCAAGGATGTCTAATATCGCAGTTTTATCTTAATGTAACTCACAATAAGTTAGATTGGTTTTTAGGGTTCCGTACCCGAACTCTCTGTCTGTATTTCTCCTTATCTTTGGTACCATAATAGGTAGCCAGTTGACATTTTGACAGAATATTTTTCATGGGGGACACTACAAATTCGATATTAATAACAAAATAAGGGGTGATTTTATACTGTGGGGCACGAAACTTTTTGGGCAAAATTCGAAATTCGAAAATTGAATAGTTTGTAATATACTTTTGTTTGGCTCAACCTTCAGTCTGATTTTGATACGTCTTGTGGCACTATTGTACAAAGAAAAAATTGTAAATAAAATTGATAATTTCGACACGAGACTTTTCCTGAAAGCATTGCATAGCCCGCCACAACTGGTGACACCCGCACGCTGAAAAATATCCATGAAAATGCCCGACCCGCAACCTTTGAAGTCGGAGGAGCCACGGAAGACGGAGCCTAGTCCAAGTAAGCTGCAGAAACGCGAAATAGCTACTATATCGCTACACACGACTGATGAGATGAGGCAAGTCGAAGTTTTATCGAAGCTAGTCGAAAAACTAACGTTAGAGATTGCGGAGCTGCGTGGAAGGAGCGCTTACAGACACCGTCGTCCCTTCAACCGACGCAACCGATCTCACTCAAGAAACGGCGCAAGATCGCGTTCGGCGTCAAGGAAGTATCGAACTCCTCAAGATCCTGACTGGCAATGTCGCTTTCATTTTCGCTATGGAGATAATGCGAGCCGATGCGAGTCCCCGTGCGCAAGAAAAAACAAGACGTCAGAAAAAAACTAGTAGAGACATCGACCGCGGCGGGCGTCGATGTTATAGCCAGTAACCGCCTTTGTGTCACGGACAGACAAAGTCGTGAACACTTCCTCGTGGACACTGGCGCGGAGATATCCGTACTAGCCGTTAAGAAAAAGGGCAAACCGGTGCAGGCTTCATACAACCTCTATGCAGCGAACGGGACCATTATAGCAACGTATGGAGAAAAAACTCTACAACTCAACTTGGGCCTACGACGAAACTTTACGTGGACGTTCGTCATCGCAGACACGAAAAAGTCAATCTTGGGAGCCGATTTCCTGAGACACCATCGTCTCATGGTAGACCTTCACAGAGGAAGACTGGTAGACACAGTGACAGAACTATCTATCAAAGCGCCTGCAGTAACATGCAATGAACCTGCGATCCATCTAGTCAATGAAACACATCCGTACAGCGAGCTACTGAAGAAGTTCCCAGACATACACAGGCCCCTATCAACAAAGATACCTCCTAAGCACGAAGTAACGCATCAGATCGAGACTACTGGACCTCCACTCTTTGCTCGACCACGCCCACTAGCGCCTGAAAAGTACAAAGAAGCGAAGAAAGAGTTTGAACGCATGGTCGAAATGGGTGTATGCCAACCATCTAACAGCCCATGGGCTAGTCCACTTCATGTCGTAAGAAAGAGCAATGGACAGCTACGCGTATGCGGAGATTATCGTCGTTTAAACGCTGTGACGATTCCAGATAGATACCCCATACCGAGGATGCAAGACTTCACTTTTCATTTGCATGGCAAGAAAATCTTTTCAAAGCTAGACATCACGAAAGCGTACTACTGGATACCGATGGCAAGTAAAGAAGATACGCAGAAAACAGCCGTTACAACCCCGTTCGGCTTGTTTGAATTCACAGTCATGACCTTCGGACTGCGCAACGCATGCCAAACTTTCGTGCGTTTCATGCATGAAGTACTACGAGGCCTAGATGAAATCGCTTTTGTCTACGTCGATGACATACTGATCTACTCCGAGAACGAAGAAGAGCACAAAGCACACCTACAACGTGTCTTTGAACGCTTGAACGAGTACGGCGTTAGCATCAACGCGGAGAAATGCGAGTTTGGAAAAGAAGAGCTGAATTTCCTTGGCTATCGAGTATCAGCCAACGGCATACAACCGCTAAAAGACCGAGTATCAGCAATATCTACGTACCCGAAGCCTACAACGATTGAAGAGCTACGAAGATTTCTTGGAATGCTAAACTTTTATCGCGACTGTCTACCCCGTCAAGCCGACAAACAAAGAGAACTGAATAAAATGTTGCATAATACGAAGAAGAAAGACAAGACACCGATCACTTGGAGCCCGGAAGCAGAGGACGCGTTTGAACAATGTCGTGACAGCATCAAAGAAGCGACGATATTGTCTCATCCGATCCCCGGTGCTGATCTCTCGATCATGACAGACGCAAGTGACCGAAGTATGGGAGGCGTGCTCCAACAGAAAGTTGCAGGAAGATGGACGCCACTCGCTTTCTACTCTAAAAGCTTGAGTGAGGCACAGAAGAAGTACAGCGTGTACGATCGCGAACTACTAGCCATGTACACTGCCGTCAAACACTTCCGACGTTACATAGAAGGAGTTGATGTGACTATCTACACAGATCACAAGCCACTGACCTACGCGCTTACGAAGCCGCCGAGTAACTGTGATACGCCACGAAGAGAGAGACAGCTACAGTTTATTAGCCAGTTTTGCAACAAGATCGCCTACGTGGAAGGCGCGAACAATCCTGTGGCAGACGCTTTATCTCGGATCAATGAGATTCAGTGCCCTAGCTCGATCGATTACGAAGCACTGGCCGAAGAGCAAGACAAAGATCAAGAGTTACAAGATCTCTACAAGAAAAGCAACTTAAAGTTTACAAAAGTTACTCTACCTGGACTGAAGAAACCTATAGTATGTGAAGCATCAACGAATACGCCGAGGCCATACCTACCGATATTATTCCGTGAAGCAGCCTTCAAAGCACTGCACGAGATAAGCCATCCTGGTATACGAAATACAAGAAGACAGATGACTGACAAGTTTTTCTGGCCGGCGATAAACAGAGATGTGACATCATGGGCGAGAAGCTGCATAGGATGCCAGCGCGCCAAGATACACCGTCACAACGTCACACCACTTGGACAGTTCCCAGAGTCCAACCGTTTCGAGCACCTCCACATCGACATTGTAGGACCGTTGACACCATCCAATGACTACCGGTACCTAGTCACGATCATAGACCGATGCACAAGATGGCCAGAGGCAATTCCTGTCCGAGACATCACCGCAGAAACAGTCGCCAAAGCACTCTACGAAGGCTGGATTGTACGTTTCGGTTGCCCGCTACGAATAACTACCGACCAAGGGAGGCAGTTCGAGTCGTCGCTATTTCAAGAACTGATGAAAGTACTCGGAGTGACAAGAATCCGTACAACTGCCTACCATCCTCAGTCGAATGGTCAAGTTGAAAGATGGCATCGAACACTAAAAGCTGCGTTAATGGCAAGAGGCTCAAGCACGAGATGGTCAGAAGAGTTATCTACAGTACTACTGGGTCTACGAGTTGCTCTACAGCGAGAATCAAACATGAGTCCTGCGTTATTTACCTACGGTACTACACTAAGACTGCCAGCAGACTTGTTGTTGCCAACGAAACCGCACGCTAACGATGCAGAGTTCGTACGCCGCCTCACCGATACGATGTAAGCAATAAGGCCGGCGCATCAGAATAACAACAGTCAACGTGCAACGTTTTTACATAAGGATTTGTCTACGTGCACACATGTTTTCGTTAGAGTGGATGCTACGAAAAAGCCACTAACGCCACCGTATGATGGGCCATACGAAGTTTTAGAGAAACATGAAAAGTTCTTCAAGCTTCAGTATCCAAGACGGACTACGCTGATATCCATAGATCGGCTGAAGCCAGCGTTTATGTGCCCTGAGGAAGAGTTGACCACACCGAGTGCCTTTACCTCTGCTCAAGAAAAAGAAAAACGGAAGAAAGATTACGTTACGCGCTCCGGCAGAACAGTTCGTCGAGCCGTACGCTTCACTTGAAGGGGGGTAATGTGGGGCACGAAACTTTTTGGGCAAAATTCGAAATTCTAAAATTGAATAGTTTGTAATATACTTTTGTTTGGCTCAACCTTCAGTCTGATTTTGATACGTCTTGTGGCACTATTGTACAAAGAAAAAATTGTAAATAAAATTGATAATTTCGACACGAGACTTTTCCTGAAAGCATTGCATAGCCCGCCACAATACTTTACGCTCTATCACAAAAATGGTAATACTACAAGCGTCAAACTTGGTGTAGATCTAGAGCTTTATAGTAACAACAAATAATAAAAAAACAGCCAAGTGCGAGTCGGACTTATGCATGAGCGTACACACAACCATATATTTTTTATTGTATGGCGGTACGGAACCCTGTGGAACCCAGTGCGCGAGTCTGACTAGCATTCGGCAGATTTTTGTTTTATTAGTCTGGTCACTGTAATATTTTCTTAGCTCTATGTTGAATTCCTAAGCAAATGGCGGTTAAAGAAGAGTTGACCAATCAAAACGCACGAAGTCCCCCACTAAAAACTTGACTCATAATATACCTAGGGTTATTATAAAATCACTACAGCGTTCTCGTGAAATTACAATAACACTAAAATAAGTCCGTGAAATTGTAAGTAATGGAGGCAATTGACAATAATCTGGGTAATTGTAATTTCACTAGGGTAATTATAATATCACTGGTTTGACAATATCCCTGCGACACATATAACGTCTTTGAAGTGAAAGTGGGCAGGACACCTGCCGGCGAATTAGCTAAAAATTTCCGCATAGTTATAAGTTGCTAAAAACATACACGATCGTAGTTTTGTTAAAGTCAACCATTGCGATTCTGGGCCCTTAGCCTGTAACGCAATGGTGCCAAAATGTGCTCCCGGTTGACGGGTTTAATTACGATTTATTAATGCTGTCGGTCCAGTGTCGGTCTTTTAATTTTTTTGTAGTACAGGAAAGAATATTATGATTCTAATTCTAGAGGATTAGTTCGCTGGTTGTAGGAGAACAACGAAAAAAATCCCGGTTTTGTCCTTCTACCTATGATGCCATTGATACGCCATTGTGTTACAGGCTAAGGCCCCTGGCTAGTCGCACCGATGGCAGATGGGCGAAGTCCATTGCGGAATGACGACTTCAAGAGGGGAAGAAATCGGTTCCGGTTGGCATACCACCTGCCAGATGCTCTGATGACATAGCCCATGTAGCCGGAAAACAGTGGTTACGACTGGCACAAGATCGTGAGAGGTGGCGTGAACATGAACAGGCTTTTACTTAGCAGTGGGTTTTCAACAGTCTGATGATGATGACGAATCCTTGGATCCTACTTTGTAATGGGTACAAATATTATTAAAAAAAGTTTGATTTTGGATCATTACCCGTAAATCGAAGGCTTCCTGGTTTAGCCGTAACAAACACCTGTCGTCAATAGATTAATAATTATGGTCAACTGTCATGTCATGACCATTAGCACCGTTGACACTTTTACAAAATGTCAACCTGTTTGTGAATAACTGATTGGTGTCTATTTATAAAGTAGAATGAACATGAGCGATGTCGCTGTTTCGAGTAGTTCCAAAAATAGGAAGGCAATGGTAGGTATTATGGTAGTTTTTGTTACTGCTAGATGGTGTTTTGTTGTCTTTGTTCCTGATGATCGCGGAAGCTACAGCAAGGTCATCTCTCAGAGAGACAAAGTTTGGGCTTAGTCTAGACTAGATTAGACGACGTATCTACGGTGTCACCCAAGGAGCTACTTCGGGGATCGAACCTAACACCTTTGGCTTCCCGCCTCCCCCCACATCCGGACCAGACAGTCCTCTGTCGAGGCTTATCAGCTCACGATCCCAACGTTGCCCAACGCTTCCACAATGTAGCTGTCACACACAGCGCACTCTTGCCAAACTGTATTGACAGCTGGCCCTACTCCGAAAATGTATATCTACGGCTTGTCCAAAACGGATCAAGTGGAAAATGGCAGAATAATAATAATACTAGCTTACTTTTTTGTTTCTAATGTTCACTAGTTTGCGCCACTGTCAAGTAAGGTCCTGAATTTAGCTCTCAAAGTTAGTTATTTCGGGGGTAAAAAAAGATTGAATCATTGAAATCATGTCTAATACACACGTACGAAAAAAAAGTCCACCGGCACGGCACGGTTTTGTTGGGGAAGGTTTTTTTGCGCATTTTGAGAAGTGGTGCGTAGAGTCTAACATTTTCTGCTTATCAGTGTCAGATTTTTTTAAAATATTTTCATCAATCATATTTTTCGCCCCAAAAAAGTTCTAACTCAGCAACTCTCATAAAAAAAGTTCATGTTGGTTGTCTCTACCATCTTGGGTTGGCAGTCGGTTTTAGAGGCAAGTACCGACTACGTTATCTATACATAACATTACATAATATTAACTAGACCAAAAAAACATCACATAAATAATAATAAATCTACTATCAAACTTAAGGAAATTAAGGGTAACGAAAGTAGCGTGAAATACAAAATTTTCGCAGTTTTTTCAATTTTGTGGCTTAAAGTAGCTATTTTTGTTCTTCAGAGATTTTTGCTTCAAGATAACAAAATTAGCTCAGTTTAGCTTCAACTTCAAATCTATCGTTGGACCTTTTTTAAGCATGTTGCCAGATTGTTACGTGAAACAACGGCACCCAGACCATCATAGTTATTCCTGAGTAGCCCCCCATCACCCAGCACTTCCACCAGCTGTCAAGCAATTGCCAAACAAACCAGAACTGGGCTGAGCTGGTGGTGATGAAACAGACCGGTCTTCAAGGTCAATGTTGGCTGAGGACCGGCTGCGGTGGTCTTAAGATGCCCGTCACGATACCGTCTGATGATTGATAGGTCCGCGGTGGATAGGCTTTTGTATCAATTGCCTATTAAAAAAGATATGTAGCCTATACTTACACACTGTGCCACTAAAAAGCGCCATATCTATGACTACCTACGCAATGAAATACTCTATACTTTATTGCAACCATAAGTGTGATCTTTCATAACATTGTAACATTGAGGAACTCTATGGACCGACGACATAGCCCGATTAGCCGGAAAACAGTGGTTGCGTTCGGCACAGGATCGTGAGAGGTGATGGCGAGAGCATGAAGAAGCTTTTACTCAGCAGTTGGTGTTAACAGTTAACATTGATGATGATGTCTGATGCCCAGCTCGTCTATGATGCGCAAGCGCAACACGACTTCACACGCGGTGCGATAAAATCTCGACGTGAAATATGACGCAAACGCTAGCTTTTTACTCTTTTTTTCTGGTCAACAGGATGTCAATTCTGTAAAAAAAAAGTTGGAAAAAACAAATATTTATTTTATATATTCAATTTTTATTTTATAACCTCAAAAATGAAAAATTTTCATAACTTTTTGGTTTTTGGTATTAGCTCAAATTTAAATTATTGTGTGTGTAGGTGCAATTGCATAGCTTTGAGTTGTTAAAACATTATAAAAGTCAATGAAAACAATATTTAAAAAATACTTTTCTCCCGCCACAGCGTTCACATTTTATTAATTTCAAAATCAACGGAACGTCATAGAGCAAAAATAATATTTAGGTTGTGATCCCTATCACCGAGTGCTATTACCCTGTAAAAAGAGTATACACCGCGCGCGATGAGAATGGGATGCGACCTTTTGGAGCTAAGATGCGCGCGGTAAGCAAACTCGCGTCGAAGCTACCTTGTCAAGGTATAAGGTACAGTAATTTTCAATTTACTTTGACAAGGCTCCATCCCATTCTCATCACGAGCGTGTTATACCTAGCACCTAGCACTTCTTTGACACAAACAACATTTGGCGTATTATAACACTCTATCCAACAAACAGGATATCCCACAAAAGATTACACAAATCGCTACTTTTTATGACGAGGTCCTTCCATACATAGCGTTTGCAGCCGTGTATGATGTCATACGACTTTCCACCGCCCACTGGCTGACGAGAGAAATGCTGGGCTCCTTCCTTCATTCTAGAGTTGGTGCTTGAGTGAGTGGTGTGCTTGGCCAGGAAGGTTGATGGTTTGTGAGTAAAAACATGGTCTATTTTTAATCTACTTACTTAAAAAAGGATTTTTTTTATGTTTACCTATTACCTCTGTTTTTTTTCTAGGAGAACCGATTTTGAGTCTTTTTTTGTTTGAAAAGGTATACTTCCCGTGTAGTCCCATAGAAAAATGGTGAAGATCCGATGGAGAACGGGATTCATCAAAGAACAGCAGCAGATCGAGTACCTTTTCACCAGGGGCCTTAGCCTGTAACACAATGGCGTCTCAATGGCGTCCTAGGTAGAAGGACAAAACCGGGATTTTTTCGTTGTTCTCCTACAACCAGGGAACTAATCCTCTAGCATTAGACTCATAATATTCTTTGCTGTACTACAATAACATTAAAAGGACCGACACTGTACCGACAGCATCAATAAATCGTAATTAAAACCGTCAACCGGAAGCCCATTTTGGCACCATTGTGTTACAGGCTAAGGACCCTAAGTTCAAATGGTCGTCTAGGAGTATGGCAGAGACGTATCCAGAGGCCAGTGAGCATATTCTGTAAAAAAAACCGCACAGTTGCTAGTCGAGCCCAGTGCAGCCTGTAAATTTTTAAATATCGATAAAAAAATGTGAGGAAAAAACCAGGAACCTTCAGTGGCTAAAGCTCACTTGCTATGCTAGACTAGGGGTGGTATTAATAGTCGTCTGAGTTCACCTACTTGAGATCGATCTCAAGGAGGTAAATGTCAAGCCTTGGGTAATGTCAAACTTGAGTAGCTGTTTGCTTATTAATAGACACGATCTTGAGATTGACATTGACATTAGCCGACTTGCTTGAGTGAGTCGACTTACTTGAGTCGACGCCATATTAATAGAGCCGACTTGAGCTCGGAATTGAGTGAGTCATTCATCTTTTGACAGTCCGTGACGTCTCAATTTCAATACAACGTGGTTTAGAGTACTAGGCATGCATAAAATGTTAAGAAGCTGTAAGATCACTTACTTGAGACCGGAGTCGCTGGCATATTAATAGACACATCTTACGTGAGTTCACCTACTTGAGACCAGACTTGCGACTGTCATTTCCAAGTGCAGGCGATAGCCGACTCAAGTTCGTGTTTTTCATTACCCGACTACGCAAAGCAAGAAGGGGAGTTATTTTCTTTGATAATTAATATACAAAAATGATGTTTAGTCAGCGCGCATCCAAAGCGAACCTACCGCAAGAAGTTGCAGCTTAACAATATACTTAGGACCATCGTCGACATCGGAAGTTACGTGGAAAGGGACCTTGTGGTGTGAAATCATTTGTCGTCGTCATTCGACCGGCACCTCTACCACATCGCTATGACTAGCCAGAAAAGTGTTTCTACCAGCCCGAGTTATTCGAGCTGCAAAACTCCAGCAGTTCAGAGCCCCACAGTCATATTACCAAGAAAGAACTCCGAGGAGCTGAGGTTTAAAAAAAGAAGCTGGTACTAAGTTTGAGTTTAGTTTGGTATATAGCCTCAGACGCTCCGGTTTCCCCACGATGTTTTCCTTCACAGTCAGGGAGTGGTATGTATGCGACTTTGAAATAAATTAATGTCATGGGTAGGGTACATGCCCTCATCGGGACTCGAACCAGGATCCCTCGATTCCGAGTCCATTGTTCTACCCATTATGCCACCACCGCGTCACCATCTAAAACTCAAATACTACCTATAAAGGCATGGTAGAATCAGAAGCTACGAGCTTGTACTTGGCCAAATACAGAAGTGTTGTCAGGCTATTTGCAGGCTCCCATAATCTTGTAAGAAACTACACCACACACTAATAAAAAGGCAGAAAGTATATTTCAACTCTTTCCTTACTGAAAATCCGGGCAAAATGCGTTTCACGAAAGAGTTCCCTTGACGAAACTCTTATTACGATGTAATAGGGACTATTTTTGTACAATCCAAGGGAATTATTTCGTGAAACGCACGTACACACGACAACACGTCGACCTTTACACGCTAGTACTCTACTCGGTTACGTTACGGGCGACTTTACAACAAAAGTGTACACTTTGACGTGCTGTCGTGTGTACAATAGAATTTGAGTGCTGTAACGTGAATGACGTCATGTCAATGGTCTGAAGGTATTAGGCGTGCATAAACATCCGGAATCTCTTATATGGCGATTGGTGACAGAAAGTTTCATGTAGTATGATACATATCATGTAGATGGCAGCACAACATACAATTCAAACCTCTTTACTCGTACCTAGTTTTTTTAAGACAATTTGCCGGCCTTCAAAGCCCAGTTGGACCATAGAGGTTACTAGGCATGCATAAAATATAAAGCGGATATAGTAGGGAAAACTTGAGGGTGTGGTATCATTCATACGAGTAGTAGGTATTCAGTAAATTGATACTTGAAGATAAATCTGAATAGGGAAGACCTTCATTAATTTTACATAATTATCTTTTTTTTTTCTAATTGGAAAATAAACAAGCCTGGGAGAGTTGTAACATATTTATTAATACAATATTGTTTCCTAATCATCATCTAAAATTTATACACCTGACATGAATTTGCGCTGAGTCGAGTATTCTTCCCCTTATTTTATGTGTTCATTCTCCACACATTATTCCAGGTTTCGGGACCAAAGCTGGTGTTCTAAAATGCCTTGGTTTTTATCCCTCTTATCATAACGCCCTAACTTCGTTGATTATGCGTCGGACAGTAGGTACTTTCTGATTTTCCTGTAATCAAAATAAAACATTAATGTAGTAGAATGATGTGCGCAACGATCAAACGTTAGGTTTGCAGTCGCTCTATGATTTATTATAAATTCGCTTGGCAAATTACTACTTTCTCTACGTAAACATAACCTCTAAAGTTATATTAAATGCGCAAAAAACGTTGATGATGGGGTATTTTAAAGACCTAACTGACGATATCTGTAACTTGTATCGTGAACTAGACGATATCTGTAACTTGTATCGTGAACTATGTATATTTTATACAATTATAGTGAATAAATACCTGTCTTGTCAGCAACTCGTTTGTAGAGGTCATCCAACTGGGTCCGCTAGGTACTGAAGCTCGAAAAACGGAAGCTCGAATAACGGAAGCTCGAATGAACTGAAGCTCTCTGTTGGAAGTTTCCGGCATGATATTTTTCGGCCAAAATATTGAAAATAACCTCTCTGGCGCCACTTATTATCCATAACCGACTAAAACGTTCAATATACTGAAAATCATAAGAATTTACGAGACATTTTTATAATAATTATTTTCGTAGTTTGACTGATGTTTGACAGTAGAAAAAGTTTTTTCTTTTATTCGACAGTTCTGAAAACCGTGAAAAAAGTTGTTCACCTTACGAACCTCTTTGAAGGTCAAACTGAGGTTGTGGCTAGCCTCTTTCTAATGTATGGTAGCCTAGTACATTCTTTACTCAAGCGTTGAAATAGTTCATTCTTGACGCAAGTCGAGGACTTGAGATCGGTCTCAAGTAAGCGCTGCTTTATTAATATGCTGAGTTACTCACTCAAGATCAAGCTCTCTGTTGCCAAAGTAACGAATAACAATGCTGAATAAAAATGGCTGAAGCAAGTCAGATCTGATCCTTTTTGTCTAGACCAGGGTGCCGCTACAAAATTGTGTCGTCATATTGAACGAGCGATCGAAGTATGTTTGTATGTTTGTATGTATGAATGATTGTGATGTCATAAAAATATAAAGGCGGCTTAATGGAATTAAAAGAATTTTAAAATTCTAATATCCAAATCCAAATCGGACGAAGAGTGGATATGGGGTTAGCAAAAAGTTAGTCATCCTGAGTTCACAGTTCGGGGTGAACCACTAGTTATTATAATCGAGTATCTATTTTGAGTAGAGTTCGTGTTATATCTTGTAACATCACTTTTATGTTTGTGGAATCCTGGACTATTATAGAAATGACAAGTTGCCAACTGAATAACACCGGACCATGGACAATTTTATGGACCAAAAGGAGGCCAAACTCAGGTTGTGCCTTTTCGAATAGTCTCTTTATAATGTATGGGCGCCTAGTACTTTTGAGTTGGGTTTAAGCTTTTTGACCACATTTTGAACCTTAAATGGTATCATTCGTTCAAATAGTTCATTCTTTACTCAAATCGAGGACTCAAGTTCGCGCCTAAGATAGGTTTATTAATAAGCCAATGTCTCAAGTCGGTGATTTTTGTTTTCTGAGTTCACCTACTTGAGACCGATCTCAAGTAGGTGATCTCAGAGGACTATTAATACCAGCCTAGGTCGAAGTTTCTAAAGAAATTGGGAACCCATGGGAACATTTTAGCACATGCCTAAATGTGTCTCGCCCATGCAATTAGTGAACTGAGTGTGAATGTTTGTGTGTTTGTTTCACTTTGGGCGCGGGAACCGTCCTCCACCATCTACCTATCTTCATAATTGAGTGAATTGGTTTACATTTAGTGTCTTTCTACTTTGGGATACCTACCATTTTTAACCGACCTTAAAAAGTAGGAGGTACAGTCGGCCACATGCTACACGACCGTACCTACTCAATTCGAACCATATGTTGTTGGAGAGCTGGTGACCAATCGAGATATTTTTTCGTACAAGGCTAGGAGTTGTTAGGCTGATAGAGTAGACTTCGCTGAGTCTGGGAAAAATATTTTTTTGGTCCGGTCGCGGTTGAAAGTTAGATTTTTTCGACTTTGAAAGTTTAAATGCATGGGTTGAATCATTTCTTTTTTCTCTACAAGGCTGAGAGTTTTTAGGCTGCCTTTTTAGTCTCCGCTGATCACGAAATCACTATTTATTACTAGCCAAATGCGGTAGAAATATTGTTTTTTATAACCTAGAAAGTGTGAATTTTTGGGTTATAAAACTCAAACTTTCAACCACGCTCGGCCAAAAAAACAAATATTTTCTGGTTCAACGGAGTCTTAACAACTAAACTAGAAGTTTCTAGCCTTGTACGACAAAAACAATATACTGAACCCATACATTTAAACTTTCAAAGTCGAAAAAATCTAACTTTCAACCGCGACCGTGCCAAAAAAATATTTTTCCCAGACTCAGCGAAGTCTACTCTATCAGCCTAACAACTCCTAGCCTTGTACGAAAAAATATCTCGATTGGTCACCAGCTCTCTAACTATTATGTTTGTTAGGTACATCAGAACTTTTTTCTAGGTAGACCGATGATTCTTGTTTGGTTTGAAAGGTTATACTTCCCATGTGGTCCCATAAAACAATGGTGAAGATCTGATGAAGAACTTCGGAGATGGAGATCGAAACTCCTCAAAAGACAGCAGCAGATCACTCAAAATCTGTGCAGTAGCTTAATACTAGTGTTCCTTTTAATCAGTGAAGTCTGTTTTATGAATTACTAAACTTTCTTTCTTTGGCCTTAGATATAGTTTAATTTAAAATAGTCTTTATTAATTTTTATTAAATTCTGAGTTCATAGCCCATTATCTTGTTCTATCACAAAAATGCCACAATTGCCACAGGATGAGAAAAAGTGCTTTACCAATCTTATCTTTCCAGGCTCACACCTCAAAATGGCGCTCAGATTACCCATTACAATCCTTCTCGTATCAACGACGCAAGTTTTTGCAAACGAGAACAAAACAGGCAACGGAACTAATGCCGAAGCTCACAATAACAATACTATTGCTATTGTGCCAAGGCGATCAAGTTATGGCCATATAAAGTTTGAAGGACAAGTCACGCCGACCCCACTCGATGACACGGGTGGGCCTAATACGTACGGCGGCGTAGTGACCTTTGAGGACCGACCTTCAAATCATCCGTTTAGATTCGAAGACGGGGACAAAGGTTTAGGTAAACCGCCGATTGATTTACAAGAATCTGTATCCAATAACCAAGGATATGGTGGTTTTAATCCTACAGGCAATCAAGACCTAAATATTGACGCAAGTCATCTTGCAGGATCTTCTGTCCAAGACATTGATAATAATCCACATGGCCAATCAGAATACGGTCTAGTTTTTCAAGACAACAACAGACTAGAGAGCAACCAAAAGGAGCAAGGACAATCGGGATACGGCTTAGTTTTTCAAGATGACAATAGACTAGAGGGCAACCAGAACCAAAGAGAGCCAGGGGAAAAGAAGAAGCGCAGACGACGGCGGAGGAAGCCTAAGCAGTTGGCAGGTCTAGGATATGGGTTCACGCCACCAGGAGTTGGAGCGGCCAGGCCTGGACCACCGGTCTATCCTGGTCCGCTACCCGGAGGACAGTTTTATAGTAAGTAGAGTTTTTTATCCTGATATCGAAGAGCGCCATCATGCTTTATTTTACTGAGTGCCTGCGCAAAATGATGATGATACACTGCAGCACGGTAAAAACATTAGACACGGTGTCGTGCCGCTGCCTGGGCTGGACTGTTTATTAAACCAACCTAAATAATTGAACGAGCGAGCGAAGCGAGCGAAGTTCTCCGAGTCTACTGGAACAATCCGGCGTTTGTATGTATGTATGTATGTATGTATGTATGTATGTTTGTATGTTTGTATGTTTGTATGTTTGTATGTTTGTATGTATGAATGTTCGTTCGACGATAACTTGAGTACTTTTTGTCGGATCGTCATGAAATTTGGTAGGCAGGTAAATGAAATTAAAAGAATTTTTAAGTTCGAACATGAGCCAAATCGGTCGAGGGGTTGCCGAGATATGGGGTTGTTAAGTTTATATGGGATGAGAGAGGGCGCCACTGCTGCCTCTCAGTAACAATAAAATAGTGCTAAACAGTGATTTTAAAAGTGATAAAAACGTAAATCTAATCAGTAAACAGTGAAAGCAGTGATAAAAACTAACAAAAGTGAACTATAAATACAAATTCTGTTTGGAAACAATATTGTGGATATCGGACGTAAAACTCAGTGGAAACAATAAACATAAACTTTTACGGGTCGCGAAATAATCCGTAACAAGAACTCTATTTTAATCCAATAAATCCAAAAATTTTGCTAATTGCTAAGGTCCAAAGTACACCAGATTAGAAAATACAAAACAGCGCCATCTATTTAAAAAAAAAATGTTATTCTACTTCCTAACAGCCCTCTCGGGCGTGACAAAACATTTTTTATCAGAGCCATCTAGTGTTCAAAATTATAAACCAAAAAGTCCTTATGCTCAACAATAGAGGTCGCTTTACTTCAAAACTACAAGAGAGTCCTATACAAAACTTAAAATGGAAGAAATACTAGATAAACTACAAAAAATCCAAAATGATCTAGAGGCACAAAAACTTGAAATAAGAAAAAGCGGCGAACAAGTTACAGAAAACATTCAAAGAATGTTTGGCGAAAAACTAAAAATGCTAGAAGAAAAATCTGAAAATCTTGAAAAACGCGTGGAAAATCAAGAGCAAAGACTGTAGGGGTTGGTCCAATTACCACACGGGGGTTATTATTATTATTAGGTTTATATGGGGTCGCGAGTTCATAGTTCGGGGCGAACCACTAGTAAATAAATTCATAACTTTCTGATGGCAGGAATTTTTAACTTTCCCATAGAAATGAAATGATGTATTTGACCTTAGCTTTTTGTACCTACTCTTTCCTCCAGGACCAATCCGCCGCCCTCGCCCCTCGTACGCCGAGGAAGCCCTAACCTCCATCACCACAGCGCTGACCTCTATCGCCCGCTACGACGACCTCCAGTGCGTGCCGAGGTTGCTCTGCGAGGTGGCTGGCGGTCAGAATCCTGTGACTGGAGCGACCAATACTGGTGCCAACACTGGGACCAATGGTGGGAGTACATCGGGTCTTCTGCAGACTGTAGTGAATCTACAGCCGCTTGTTACGTGAGTATTTAATATCCGTTAGTGCAGGTAACAGGGTCCCAGGCACTGCAGCGCCGAGCTTCACCCATCTAGTGTGAGCAAAGGTACCACTGGACGCTGTATAAATCATCTCATTACGTAGATGCAAAGGCCTTTATTTATATACTAGTTGTGCCCGCGACTTCGTATGCGTTTTTACACATTTGACATTTAATTTAAATTCGACTGTGGAGGAAAACTCAAAACGAAGGTTTTTTTTAACCCCCGACCAAAAAAGAGGGGTGTTATAAGTTTGACAGCTTTGTGAGTGTGTCTGTATAGGTATGTGTTTATGAGGGTGTGTCTGTCTGTGGCACCGTAGCTATTAAATGGGTGAACGATTTGGAAGTGTTAGGTTTTTTTTTAAATTTGAAAGCAGGTTTTCTAGCGAATGTTCTGAGTTATGTTTTGTCAAAATTGGTTCAGCTATTTATTAAATATGCTTATTTGAAGCTAAAATGTCGGGGGTATTTTAATTTAATAGTTATTATTTCTTAACTTGCGGTAGCAGGGCTCAAAAGAAAGCAATAGAATAAAATAGAATAAAACCCCTAATCTAAACAATACATTCATAAATTTAAAAATAAATATGGATTGTTTACATTAAGGTATCGCCCATGATAAGATACCAGGAAGCTTAGTATAAGAATTGCTTAGGAAGTAAAGGGGTTTATATGTATCTCCCTCGAGGTAGAGTGGGATAGATAAAGTTATAAGCCCATAGATAAGGTCTTACTCATTCTCATGCTAAGCCAGCAAGCAAAGCATACGGCTAATAACTCTATCTATCCCGCTCAACGGTAAACAATAGTTATTTGTTATGCAAGAATGCAAAATTATTGTTTGCGGCGAGTGCTTGTATTGAATACCGAGCGGTGTTAAAAGACCGCCAACAAAGCGGGAAACCACGTATTGTCCTCATCATAATGAACATTTTTGCTCAAGAAACTATGCCTGGAAAATCAACGGTTTCCGAGATAATAAGGTTCAAAGTCCGACTTTTCAAAACTTTTTTTTTACAGAAAGGTATTCAGTTTTTACTTCTTAACATATCTTCTCAAGAAGCCATATCAAAATTATGAATATTTCTTACAAAAAACGACGTTAAAATTGGAACCCGCAATGTATTCTAAACATCGGCACTTCAAGCTTAAGTAACATAAACTTATACCTAAGCTTGCGCAATATGACTTCTGTGCGTTACACGTCCATTGCGTGATAAAATATTTTTCAAAATTGTAACCTAAAGAATCATTTCCCAGCAATAATTTATCAAAAAAGTAGTTTTGTTTTGGTGTCTAGTATGCGTGGCTTTCGGGTCTGTTGGCGGTCTTTTAACACCCTGTATAGTCCTCACTCCATATCAAACATTTTTGCCCAAGGAACTATGCCTAGGAAATCAACGGTTTCCGAGATAATGAGTTTCCGAGTTGGACTTTTTTTTCTGTTTTTTTTTCTTATTTTTTTTTAGAAATGTGTTCAGTATCACGTTATTAACATATCTTCTCAAGAAGCTATATCAAAATTATGAATATTTCTTACAAAAAACGAAGTTAAAATTGTAACCCGCAATGTATTCTGAACATTGGATAGCCTAGATTATGCCCAGAGCCAGGAAATATCACGGTCCTAAATTTGACTGAAAACTATTCAGCGGTATTCGCGTGATGAGGTAACACACAGACAGACAGACAGACAGACAGACAGACAGACATAGACCGATTTTTTTGCATTTTTGTATTCAGTATAGTTTACTTAGTAACCCCTGCTAGTTTTTTTCTAAAAATATTCAATGTACAGAATTGACTTCGCTAGAGTTTTATTATAAGTATAGATAGAAGATATAGATTTAGTGCAGGTAACATCCATCCTGGTAAGACGATCTCCAGACTGTCCCGAGGTCGCTCTGCGATCAGAATCCTATGACTGGGACGAGCAATGTGGTGACAAATGGCGGGAGTGCATCGGGCCTTCTGAAAACTGTAGTGAATCTACATCCGCTTGTTTGTTATGTGAGTATTTAGTATCTGTTAGTGCAGGTATTCTTAGGGTTGACTTCCATAGCCTGCTACGTACGACGACCTCTAGTGCGTCCCGAGGTTGCACTGCGAGGTGGCTGGCGGCCAGAATCCTGTGACTGGAGCGACCAATAATACTGGGGCCAACACTGGGACCAATGGTGGGAGTACATCGGGTGTTCTGCAGACTGTAGTGAATCTAGAGCCGCTGGTTACGTGAGTGTTTTGCAGTTATTTTCAGGTCGACATTGGCAAATTTTCAAAAAAGTTGAATTGCGCATTAGCTTTCAACTTTGTCGATCCCAGTGTACCTAAATATTTGCTGGCCAGTCAAATGTGGGACATTACCACAGGATTCAAAGGGGTCGCCAAACTACTCGTAAGATAAATCTGACTAGTCTGTTTTTTTAGCTCTACAATAAAGTTTAGGTACGCCTCTACCTATGTCCTCTCATCTTATGGTCGGCCACAGTCTAGGATACCCCATGGCAGCTCTTACCGCGCGCGGCAGACTCGAACAAAAACGGGTATCCTAGCGTGTGGCTGACTGTATTCGTAAATAACACGAAGCGCCTGTCGGTCTGTTATAGAATATTCTCATCTACGCGTATTGCTCCGGTCTTGCTCTACAATTACATTCAGACGTTCGTTTATTTTGTCTATTGGCGGATTTAGTTGTTTCGTTTTGATTTTTTCGCGATAGGTATATCACATTAATTCAAGTCATTCCTGAAAGAGTAGGCTCATTTCATTTGGTCCTTATTTTGCCGAGTAGGTATGCGGTAGCAAGTGACTTGGCTATCTATTGCTTAGGTTCCCTCACGACGTGTTTTACCGAACAGAATTTCCTCCTAATTGGTATTTTTTGGCGAAGAAATAATTATCTAATTTTGGTGGCACTTTTTATTTATGTTTTTTAGCTAAGTTGACGTTCTTACTGTATACAGTTATCTATTGGAGTAAGTAACACCCAACTGTACCTACTGCAGTAAGATCATAATTTTCTCTGAAAACCCACAGATAAAAAGTGCCACCAAAATAAGGTAAGTGATTCTCTGCTGAAAATGACCCATATCTTCTTTGTTTCAGGCTACTTGCTGCTTACAACGGCGTCAGCACATCGCCTCTCTTCGTATTCGGTCGAGCAGCACTCCTCGGGATGAAGTCAAAAGGTTCCGCCGGGAACTGCCGCTACGCTTACCCCCAGTGCCCCACAGACCCGGAGAAACTGGTCGAATACCTCAACAACCACAACGGAGGGTTCTTCAGGTTCTTCAACAATCCACAGCCCTACGGACAGCAGAATTTGGAGCAGTTTTACAGCCAGTTGTCTGGGAGTTATGGGCTCTATCAACCACCGGGCGATCTTAATCTAGGTCCTGGTATAGGATATCCGAATCAAGGAGGTTATTATAATCCAAACGTTGAAGGTTTAGGCCCAAATCAACTACCGCAGCTTCCAGGTCCAAATGCAGCAGAAGGGTTAGGTTATCCAGGAACAAATCAAGGTTACGGATTCCCGAACCCTGTGCAGTTTACAGGACAATATCCTAATCAAATAGGAGGCGCAGGCTATCCAAATCCAAGCTTGTATCAGGATTTCAAATATCCTGTCAATGAAAAATATGGTTTGTATCAGGGTCAGCAAAACTATGGGATCGGTTACCCATATAAACAAGGTCATTTTAAGAATGCGGTCCAAGATGGGGTTGGAAAAAATAAGATAGAAAAGAGGATTCAAAATCGACCTGACATCACTTACGTTGGTGGTAACCAGCAGGAATTTAATGAAAATACAAAATGGACTTTCCCTGAGAGTAACAAAAATGAAAATGTGAAAAACAAGCAACGATTTGGGAGAACTATTCTTTTCCCAGAAAAAGAATATACTAGTCCTCTACCTATTTATGAAAACCCTCATATAGAGACAACTTATGTTCAACAAAATGTGGATTCTAATAAGAAAGCAAAAGGATTCAATTTCCCTGAAACACAAAGTAATAGACAATACATCGATTACTACGATTATCCTCCGTATACTCAGATACTTGATAACAATAACTTCAAGTTAGATGAACAAAGTTTTTATATTGAAAGCAATGAAGAGACCGAATATGATTACGATCAGGATAATAGAGCAAACAAAGAAAATAAAGATGGCGTAGAGTTAGTTTATGTTTTGCGTGGAAATGGTGATCCCAATAGACCAGAAATTGTAAAACTTAAGCCTGGGCAAAAACTACAGTTTTAAGTAGACTTTTTTAACGGTGAGGTCAGAGTTTTGATAAATGGTAAGTAATTAATAAAAATGTAATTTCACGCCTTTTTTATTACGCTTTAAATTAAATAAGTCTTATCTTTAGCTAAATTGGGTATTTATTAAACATTTTAAAAGTCAAAGCAAGTGTGGAATGTTTTATTTTGTACAATCTTTCCGGTAGCCGACACTTGGTCGTGACATTTTCCCTTTTTTGGGAAAAGCAACAATTTTTCATGAATGCTACACGCTTTTGGCGCCTTGAACCTTAAAGTTCAATGGGATTTTACCTTCGTGGGTTGATTGTGCATAAAAATAACTTTTTTCCTTGTTAATCGCTTAGTAAAATGCTAAACGAATTTATTTTTAATGTTTATCTACAAACTTACTTTTATGCAAGTTTCCTGTAAAAAAAACTTATTTTCTTACTGTACCTAGGTAAGTAGGTAATTTTCCTACAAATTATAGAGATAAGTTACTGCAGCCTCATTGAAGTCACAAATAACTACTTACTCACACAATAGAAGGATAGCAAAGGCTAACCATTATGAAAGCCAACCGCACCCTCAGAAGTTGACAACTTTGACAATTCCAACCAAAGGAGTAAGGTAAGGACGAAACAAAATGTCAAACCTTATAACCCGACAAGAATAAAAACGGCCAGTCATTCGAGCAGCTTTTGAAACCAAGGAGGATATCAAAATAGGTTAGGTTGCATAGTATTATCATTCGTAGTGAAAGTAGAAGGACGCTTTACCAGCCAGTGCGTTTGCGACGCGCGCCACGAACGGTTTACGAGCGCGCGGCAGAAAAAGCGCGAACCTACGACGCGCTTGAAAAAAAAGTAAAAACTTTGAGAGCCCGATATTTTTAAAAAGAAAAGCGGACTCGTGCGTGAAAAATGCTGTTTTAAGTACGTATTTTCCAATCTAGTGTTTGTTGTTGCATAATTTTGTTTAGAAACTTTTGCCTTTTTCGATGGAGATTTTCTCGTAAGTCGCGGAAGTGTGTTGTTGATAATAATGGAGCTGTTGTGTGTGACATTTTGAATTTAACGGGTTTTTGTTTTTATTGTCTAGCTAAAAGACTAGCCAATCTTGCAATGGACGCTCATTTTGTAACCATTTGTCATTTACAAATTATTATTTTACCTTTACTTCACATTGCCATTCCAACTACCAACAAAGTAATATTAATATTTAGAAACGCTTCTAATTTATTTTCATTGCCATAATCCCACTTTTACCACTTTAAATCAAAAGATTATAAATTGTAAACAGTAATTTTAATGACGATCTTAAAAATTGTAATTTTATCTGACGATTTATCAGAGGTTTCACAAGTCTTTAGATAAAACATTGTTTACATTTTGTGTCCTACTGAAATACAGGTAGGTAACGAACGTACTTAATTGGTAATTAAACATTATAATTTAGGCAGTTTACTTTATATATTTTTAGGAGAAGTTTTGTGGTAATGGTCCACTGCCAACTTCTTTAATGGATTGGTGATGTCATATTTCTAAACTTTGGGTGGGTTGTCCAACTTGTCCATGCCCGTTAAGGTTCAACCAAAGTACCGTGGCGGGAAATGCACAATTTTCCCAGATTTTTCAATTTTGTAGCCACACTAAGCTATATTTGACGAGAGATTTTTGTTTCACGACAATAAAACTGTTTTCATTTAATTATTCTTAACAACAAAACAACAAAAATCTGCTGATTATGAGATTGGCTCAAGCTTTTAGTTTTTTGGGCGGTATACCTACTTACTGCCCAAAAAACTAGAAGTTTGACATAATCAAAAGATTTTTCTAGCAAAAAAAATAAATCAGTCGAATTATTACTGTTCTATTGTTTAGGCTAACAAAAACAATACTATTTTATTATCGTGAAACAAAAATAGCTAAACAAAAATATCTCAGTTTAGCTAAAAAAAAAGAAAAAAAAACTGAAAATGTTGAATTTTCCGCCACGCTTCTTTTGTAACAATGTATCACTTTATTAATTAATTAATTACTAATTTTAGAAAGAAAAAAAAACGTTTTATAATGGTTAAAAGAATGTACTTCAAAGGTTTCAAACCATGACTGACACTTTGGGATTACCAGAACAACAAAATACGACATTATACACCTATTTGTTTAGTTGTTGCAAAATATGCCATGAAAACATAAAAAAACATTTTGTAGCACAGTGATGCCGCTTTTCGCGAGTGTTGTTAGTGATTATTTTTAATTAACCTTTTCTTACCTATTTGTTAAATTGTAAGTCTTAAAAATATGCATACATACCTATTGATGCTTAAAATCGCAATTATTGATTTGTAGTCTTTTTTTTTATTGATGGTATTGCACCGGCACAGTAAACCAATGGTTTCGGGTTTAAGTCCTGACACGAGCGACAATTTTCGACTCCTTAATAGCCTATACAGGGTGTTAAAAGACCGGTACATCATAGAGTACAAGGTGTCTTTAGGGAAAATTTTTTGGTTGAGTCAGGACTTGAACCCGCAACCCTTGGGTGACTTCGTACCAGCGTTCTTTCAATGAACTATCGAAAAAATATCCTCAAGTGTTCAAGAATTTCCATTTTGTTTGATAGTTGATCATGCCTTTGGTTATCCAAAAGTTTTAAGGTCAAATCCGACCACTCCCAGATTTTTCTTCTTAATTCAGAGAAATCTAAGGTCACCAGTCACCACCATATCTTAAGGCGGTGACACGCCCGGTCCCTACCGGGCGCAAAACACGGTTACTAAACCCGTTTATTCTAAACCACCCGTTTTGAAATACAAACTCAAGCTGTAGTCATACGTAGAAGAAGCTTCGTTTTCAATTTGGTCGGTTTATCTATGATCCCAATGTCTGGGAGGGCGATTTTTAATGAATAATTCAACAGAAGGTACGAATGTTCGTTTTTTATTGCGGATTAAAGATAGTTGGTCGATGAAGAGCCCTCAACAACGTTTAGGACGTGCGATACGAAGGTTTGTAAAGCCGACGACATTAGTATAAGAGGAAACGCGCTACACCATACAAAAAGGGAGACCTGTTTCCTCCCTGGATAATTGTTGTAGAAAAAATATGTTTATGCTACTAATTTTATTTATATGTACCTCTGCCATGTCCCTATGTTTTTCTTTTTTTCTTATTTTAATTTCCTTTTCTTTCTTATTTTAATTATATTAATTAATTTTATTAAAATAATTAAAATAAGAAAAAAAGGAAAACATAGTGACATCGCAGAGGTACATATAAATTGAATAGGATAAACATATTTTTTCTAAAATAATTATCCAGGGAGGATACAGGTCTCCCTTTTTGTGTGGAGCAGCGGCTACCCGCGTTTCCTCTTAAGAATTCCATTTAACTGCTTCAGTATTATATTTTCTGAAAAAAAAGTTGGTAAAAATATCTAAAGAATGTGAAATAGGAGAGACTTTCTAGTCAGACAAAAAGAGAAAAATCTGGCCACAGAAATAGTCAGGTCAGCCCATTCGTAATGAAGGGCCATCGCTTCCTCTTCGAAAATAGATCAAAAGCAAGCGCCTGCGCATTCGAAGATTAATTTTCGGCATAATTATGGTTTAATAAGTTCGTAATGTTGTTTATATTTTGTTTGTATCGCTGTTTTGTGATGTTATGGCGCCATCTCTGAGGTGCCATGTTTTGATTGCAAGTCTTTTTATAGTTCTATTTGAAGTTAGATTTTAGGCCACGAAATTGTGACGCATTTTACACAAATAATTATTTATATTTTCCGAAATAGCCAGCCTAATTGGTTTTATTATTACAATGCAAATTAAAACTGGCCATAAAAAAGCGAACCAGGAAATATAATTATTCCTAAAAGTTCATTAGTTCGCGCCTCTTCATTCACCTAATTTCGCGGCAAAATGCATTTCGTACCAGCGGTCGCTTTTAATTAATCCTTAATGTTATTGTGATAGAGATTAGTTTGGTTCAGTTGATATTAAAAGGGACATGAGCGGATTCTATTCTGAATTCCGTCGTGCGTTTCCTGGACGCCATAATACTTGTCTCAATGGATGGAGAGCGTCATCCGTGGTTGGAACGTGAGAGGAATTTACTTTTTTTCCAATAAGGATTGTATTAATGGCGGTGTTGTGTGCCAGGATTATCAACATTGCGTCACTTTGGAGCGCATTTAAAATCACAGTGTTTTTTTTAAGCAATTTATTTAGCTCTATCTATAACCCGTGTCATTAAAGAAAACATTTAGGATGAACTTCAAGATTGAGCTTCACCCTCTCGCTTTAATTAATACAATAAAAGCGAGACACCGCTAGTTTTGAAGTTCATCCTAAACGGCTTATAGGACATAGCCAAATTAACAATAATCTCTCTGAAAGCTGAAATGACGTTGACAATTTGACATTGATGGCTTTACATCTCTTTGACACTCAGTTTCGACGTTTTGCTTTTGATTTTGTTCAGTCTGTCGTGCAGTGTAAATTAGTTTTAATTATTCCAAAGTACCTAGTTTTTTTTAATATTTTGTTCTAAAGTTGAGTGACTTTGACACAGACAGTACGTATCAATGCACATTTGTACCTATGTACGATTGTACCTACGTATTTACTTAACTAAGTAGGTAACCTGCAAGAATTTCTACTCGTCTCTACGTCTAGAAACATCCTTGTTTCCAACCATCTGTTCGAGTTCGAGTATCCTTCTATCCAAGCCAGCTGAGTAAACCTTAATGTTACGGAGTACGGCCGGTATGGAAATTAAGGTATGTGTTTTTAAGGAAAAATTGGACATGGAGGTGGTGCAGCAAGCCTTTTTTGTAAATAACCTAACTACTACATGCACACCTCTATTTCTACTTTAGCGCTAATGTCAAGCCTGATGCACTAAAAGATAGTGCATAAGACTTGGCACTTAGATTTGCGTGCATGCCTTATGATCTAAGTTATAAGCAACCCCTTTTGCACTTAAATTCTACCATGCGTAAGCTTCTTATATCTAAGGCACGCAAAGCAAGCAGGAAAGGATAGGGATAGGAATAAGGTTGACCATCGACGTTCGTCTAAGAAACTGTGAGTCGTCCAAAAGAAACGTATAGACATTCGTCTATGAAACGTCCGCCCAAGAAACAGTGGGTCGAAAGAAACAGTATGTCAGCCTTGAAAAAGACTTAGTCTTGAGAAAGACTGTTTCATCTACCGGCACTAGAACGTTCGTTACTAGCGAGGCAGGGTCTCTCGGTGTGGCGCGCGCGCGGGGCTTCTCCCTCTTCTCGGGTTGTCTTCTTGCTTGTGTTTGGTAAATTACGCCGGATCCCTCTTCTCGGGATTTCTTCTCGCTTGAGTTCGGGAGTGTTCGGTAGTATTCGGTAAATGGCGCCGCGATCCCTCTTCTCGGGACGTCTTCTCGCTTGGCGTGTTGGGCGGTGAATGGCGTGCGCGCCGCTCTACCGGACCTTATATTTATACTCCCGCGCACTATCTCAGAAAGTTCCTTTGTTCGTGCTACCGTTTCTATGGAGAGAATGACGCGTCACTGATTCTTGGGTGCGCCGTATTGTTTGTTCACGTTTTGAGTCTACCTTTTCTAGATTTCTGCTGTTTGGTAATTTAGTTTCCAGAAATCTATTATTTTATGTTTGGAATTGTATAGTAAAAGGTAAAGTCTAGAAAACCATGTAAGTTTCAAGTTACAAGTATAATTTTGTCATAGAGAAAATGTCAACTTTATTTTAAAACTCAAGACAATCTTCTCAAGTTTTATACCAAAAGATGGTCTATTTTTACCCTTATTTAGTTTCATAATTGTTATACTAGTAAACATAATACAAGAAGCTCGTTATTAGGTGTTTAGTTTGACGTGCCAAATATGGTTCCTAAACATCTAATAACGTAGGTAAAAATAGTTGTAAGTTCTAGAAGATTGTAAGTTTTATTGTTTCAAATAGTTTAAAGTTGATATTTTAATGTTTTTAAGTATGTTTGTGTGTTTTGCACTGTAAGTAAAATTAGCAAAACCAACTCGAACCATTTAAGTCTTTTAGCCTTAGAAGGCACAATTCAAGTTGTAAGTATATAACCTTTGTTTATTTTCACTATGGTTATGTTAAAGTTATGTTTTTACAAGTTTTGCAGTATTTTCTGAATTGTTAAGTTACTCAAATATTGTAACAAAGTTCCTGGTCTAAGTAAAAATCTCAATGTAAAAAAGTCATGTTGTAAACTGTCGACCAATAGCGTTGCAGCTACTAGCATTTATTTTTAGCCAATCACGTTTTAGGCCATTTTTGAATAAAAGCCGGCATTTCTTGTTTGGAAATTAGTTCTCGTATGCTGTTGCTGAGCCAGGACAACTGGGAGCTCATCGTCAGTGAGGAGACCGACAGGGGTGAGTCCGGGCAACCGGTTACTTCTCTTTTAAAGTTAGGCTGGTTTGTGCATGGACCCATAGTTCCCCCTTCTGGTACCGAGTCCGTCAGTCTCGTTTTAGTATCGCAGTCTGATCTTCATGATCTCGTTATTGAGCAGTTTGAGACAGAGTCTATTGCTGTTTTTGGATTGTCACGTAAAACTATAATATCTGAACTCGCGCTACCCATTTTGGAAGGATCTAGTAGGCGTGTCAAAGGAGCCTGGAAGTTTTTGTAGCGTGACAACATTGTTTTTGCCCAATAGTCTTTGTTAAGTTAAATCTCGACTGCGTAGCGTGGAGAGAAGGTGCGACCGTGATCCAGACTACAAGGCTAGTTAGTTTTTTTGTTTAGATTTATCGTATTGTGTCGGAGTAATATCTACGTAGAGAAAATTACTTAGCAGCTGCAGTAAAGTTTGATTCAGTATTTGGTATTTGTGTCTTTTTGGTATCCTGAATCCTAGTAAACTGCAATTGTTATTTGATGCTGCCTCTCCAGTTAATATTTTTCTCTTTCGGTTATTAATATCTTTTCACAGACCCTGACTTAAGTTTATTGCTCGGCGTTGTTATTAGTTTTCGGCCAAGTCCAACTTCTTTCACTGGGGACAGTCGAAATTTTATGCAAGTCAACATCCAGCCGGCAGATCAGGATGCTCAGTTTTTCTTTTAGCGAGCAGATAGAGATTGTGAACCCGACACTTACGTGAAATCTCTAATTTTTGTAGCCATTTCTTCGCCGACTACGGCAATTTACAAGGTTAAGACTATTTGTATAGCGTAGGATCCGTAGAGCGAGCGAACAAGTTCGTACATGTTGTGAGTCACAGCCACAAAGCCGCTAGTTTTTATATCAGGGGGTGGGTGACTCATTCGCCTGCTCTACGCGAGTTTCCTACTGTGTTAGTATTTTATTTTTGGTATTCGACCTGTCTTCTAAGAGATTGTCTAGCTTTTTGGTATATGGGACAGTTGTTCCTACAGAGCTACAATCTCTTAGCTTCATTATAAGCATTTTTTGACCCTAATTGTTTTGCCTTGCATTATTCAGTTTGGTATAAGTATTATAATGCAACGTTTCTGGCTCTTAAGAATAGGATAGGGTCAAAAATGAATATAAACTGAAGCTGGTTTAAATGGTCAAGTTCAGAGAGTAATTTAAGTAAAGTTTAATTTAGAAAGTCCTTGGTTGGTAGTTTAAGGTTCAAGTTCTTCTCTGTTTCTAGGTTTTTTCAAGTCCAAGTTTGGTAATTTTTCAAGTTCCCTGTCATAATTTTATATTTGTAATATTCAAGTTTTCTGTTGTAAGTTTGTTGAAGTCCAGTTTAGTACATTTTTAAATCCCCTGTTATAATTTGATTATTAGTAAAATGTTAAAGTCCCCTCTTGGTAAAATTTATTTGAAAATGTCTAAGTTCCTTGTTAGTTTTATTGGGTTAACATTTTCAAGTCCATTTTGGTAAATTTTCAAGTCCTCTGTTGTTAGTCTAAATTAGTTAAAACTGTCCAAGGTCCCCGTTGCGAGTTTATTTCAGTAATAATTTCAAGTTTTTTTTATTGGTATAATTTAGTTAAATTTTCAAGTTTCCTGAAGCTAGTTTGGTTTGTTTTAAGTAGTTTATGTCCAAGTTCTCCGTTTTTGTTTCTAGTCCGATTTCATTACATGTCTTTGGCGAGTACGCTGCCGTTGCCTATTATTTGTATAGGACAGGAATCGTCACGCCACTATTGTTATTGGTAAAGCACGTAGGGCCTTATGAAGGTGACATCGGTTCCTTGTCTCGAGTTGCAGGCTGCGGTACTAGCGTGTAGATTGGCTCGGACTATGAGGAGGGAGCTGGGACTGGAGGTCGCAAGTGTCCACATTGTGGTCTGTTTCTCGTACTGTCCTTCAATGGACAGCTGCGGACGCTTGCGACTGCCAGATACATGTAGAAACCAGACTAGCTGAGATTCACGAGATCTCAAGGAGAAGTGACTGGTGCTGGGACCCCTCTGACGAAAACCCCGCAGACGAGGCCACCAAGTTGTTCTGGTGTCATTGGCAATTTAGCATGTGGTTTTCGGGTCCCTCACTTCTCAGTAATTTCAGTGACCGATGGTCAACAACTCACTGGGGCACTACATGGACGGTTTTAGAATAGCTAGCATTAAGTATGTTATTTGTTTTTGTAGTTAATTGGTAGCAATATTGGCCGCACTCCCAACAGTTTTTAGTTTACGGTTGAAGCCTCAACTAGGGGGTGGAATGTTACGGAGTACGGCCGGTATGGAAATTAAGGTATGTGTTTTTAAGGAAAAATTGGACATGGAGGTGGTGCAGCAAGCCTTTTTTGTAAATAACCTAACTACTACATGCACACCTCTATTTCTACTTTAGCGCTAATGTCAAGCCTGATGCACTAAAAGATAGTGCATAAGACTTGGCACTTAGATTTGCGTGCATGCCTTATGATCTAAGTTATAAGCAACCCCTTTTGCACTTAAATTCTACCATGCGTAAGCTTCTTATATCTAAGGCACGCAAAGCAAGCAGGAAAGGATAGGGATAGGAATAAGGTTGACCATCGACGTTCGTCTAAGAAACTGTGAGTCGTCCAAAAGAAACGTATAGACATTCGTCTATGAAACGTCCGCCCAAGAAACAGTGGGTCGAAAGAAACAGTATGTCAGCCTTGAAAAAGACTTAGTCTTGAGAAAGACTGTTTCATCTACCGGCACTAGAACGTTCGTTACTAGCGAGGCAGGGTCTCTCGGTGTGGCGCGCGCGCGGGGCTTCTCCCTCTTCTCGGGTTGTCTTCTTGCTTGTGTTTGGTAAATTACGCCGGATCCCTCTTCTCGGGATTTCTTCTCGCTTGAGTTCGGGAGTGTTCGGTAGTATTCGGTAAATGGCGCCGCGATCCCTCTTCTCGGGACGTCTTCTCGCTTGGCGTGTTGGGCGGTGAATGGCGTGCGCGCCGCTCTACCGGACCTTATATTTATACTCCCGCGCACTATCTCAGAAAGTTCCTTTGTTCGTGCTACCGTTTCTATGGAGAGAATGACGCGTCACTGATTCTTGGGTGCGCCGTATTGTTTGTTCACGTTTTGAGTCTACCTTTTCTAGATTTCTGCTGTTTGGTAATTTAGTTTCCAGAAATCTATTATTTTATGTTTGGAATTGTATAGTAAAAGGTAAAGTCTAGAAAACCATGTAAGTTTCAAGTTACAAGTATAATTTTGTCATAGAGAAAATGTCAACTTTATTTTAAAACTCAAGACAATCTTCTCAAGTTTTATACCAAAAGATGGTCTATTTTTACCCTTATTTAGTTTCATAATTGTTATACTAGTAAACATAATACAAGAAGCTCGTTATTAGGTGTTTAGTTTGACGTGCCAAATATGGTTCCTAAACATCTAATAACGTAGGTAAAAATAGTTGTAAGTTCTAGAAGATTGTAAGTTTTATTGTTTCAAATAGTTTAAAGTTGATATTTTAATGTTTTTAAGTATGTTTGTGTGTTTTGCACTGTAAGTAAAATTAGCAAAACCAACTCGAACCATTTAAGTCTTTTAGCCTTAGAAGGCACAATTCAAGTTGTAAGTATATAACCTTTGTTTATTTTCACTATGGTTATGTTAAAGTTATGTTTTTACAAGTTTTGCAGTATTTTCTGAATTGTTAAGTTACTCAAATATTGTAACAAAGTTCCTGGTCTAAGTAAAAATCTCAATGTAAAAAAGTCATGTTGTAAACTGTCGACCAATAGCGTTGCAGCTACTAGCATTTATTTTTAGCCAATCACGTTTTAGGCCATTTTTGAATAAAAGCCGGCATTTCTTGTTTGGAAATTAGTTCTCGCCGCGCTCTTCTACTGTCAACAAGTAACAAGAAATATACAAGACCTTCAAGTTGGTTCCTGCTCTACATTGGTGTTTTCTTCTGGCTGCCTATAACCTACCCCGCCCTGAATCCTGCACTACACTTAAGGTCACCCTTATAGCCTTAAACCGATTGGAATAAGAGCTTGTTTCGTTTGCAACCTGCCGTCGAGTGTAGGAGCAAGGTACCTCTATTAGTCACACTGTACCATTTCGATTCACGGTCGGACTTCCATATCGGTTCGAAGCTCGGACAAACGAGTGCGTGGAAGGCATAACATGCTGTTTCAAGCTGCGGCTAGGTTATACAAGGTGTTACAAAAGTACCTAACCCTTTTTACAGGGTGCAACCACAGGGTAAACAGGATATCAAATCTGTAAAAAAAAGTTGAAAAAAACATTGGCTTTCACAATGTTTTAACAACTCAAAGCTATGTAAATGCACCTACACGCACAAACATATTTTTAAATTTGAGCTAATAACAAAAACAAAAAAGTTATGGATTTTTTTCAATTTTGAGGTTATAAAATAAAAATTGTTTTTGTCAACTTTTTTTTACAGATTTGACATACTGTTGCACCCTGTAAAAAGAGTTAGGTACTTTTGTAACACCTTGTATTAAAAACGCATCCAAATCGGTTCACCCGTTTAAGACCCACGGTGCCGCTTACAGACATAAGGATACATATAGCGGTCAAACTTATAAGACCCCTCTTTTTGGGTCGGGGGTAAAAAATATAGGCAATTTTTTGCAGATTTTGCGCAAATAAAGATGCGGGCAACAGCTAGTAATTAATACTCAGGTTATCCATCCATCTATCGAGCTAGACCATGATTACTTATTCATAAAGTTCTCAGGTGTTTTAGCCTCAGGGCATACAATATGCATTTTCCTTACCACGCGCCTAATGGCGGTAATTTTCCTATTACCAGCGTCTTTTGTCGTGTTGTTGAAAATACCAACCATCATTCTGAGAATTGGCAAATGATCAATTACTCAATTTCAATTATTATGGAGGATTGTTAGTCTGACACATCCATGTCGACAATTTTCCTATTCGCTACATTTGGTAAAATATAATTATAAAAGATTTTAAAAAAAAACGAATCCATCTGTTATGTATTGGGTACTTTTTTACTTACCTACTTTTTTAAAAACTTATTCTTATTCTTATTCTTAAAAACTAATTTAAAAAGAAAAATAAATAAGGACAACCGTGTAGTGTTAGTTTTGTAGTGTGCCCATGCCCAAGGAGATTTTTACCTGACTGCCCAAAAGAAGGGTTATGTTTTTTTAACCAAGCCTTGGTGGATCAATTTGAACACTATTGCACCGATGATCGAAGCACTATTGCCCCGAAATTGAGTCCAAAACCATTTAATATTTTATAGTACGTACCTCGGCTTCGTAAAGGTTGTGATGCAGTCGGGATTTTTGGTTATAGCTGGACGTAGTGTGCCCTTTTTATGACTGACGCCGTCGATAAAAGGGCCACCATAATAAACCTATACCTAGTACCTAGTTTTGGAGGAGTTGTTTCTTTGAAGTGGAAGTGGGCAGGACACCTGGCGAGACGTACCGATGGCAGATGGACAAAGGCCATTGCGGAATGGCGACCCCGAGAGGAGAAGAGATCGGTTGGCAGACCACCAGCCAGATGGTCCGACGACATAGCCCAAGTAGCCGGCACAGTGGTTGCGCCTGGCACAGGATTGTGAGAGGTGGCGTGAGCATGAAGAGGCCTTTACTCAGTAGTGGTTGTTAACAGGCTGATGATGATGATGATGATGAGTTTTAGAGGGAGGTGTCAGTTGAAAACGGGCCATTCCCAGCCTAATTTTTACTTTTAACATCCAGTTAAAGTCCCAATACCATTTCTGACCTTGCCACTGGACGGATCAAGTTGACAAAGCTAGTTAGAGCCGCATTTATCCGGTATTATCCACTTTCCCCAAAACATTCTCTAAGAACTTACAACCGGTGTGTTAGGCCCTTTACTGGGTCACAGACAGACAAACGGACAGTGTGTCGTATGTTTGCTTGCCTACGCCTAAATTGTTGTAAACATGGATCTAATATTTGGCCACTTTCGCTTGTGAAAAGGGTTTCTTATATGGTCAGTTGAGTTTCGCAATTATGAGCTTTTTGTAACTCAGAAATTCTAAAGATTTATTTTGTCAAAAAATTTGCTCGGGACAGGACTTGAACCCGCAACCTCTTGCACACCGTGCAGGCGCTCTACCAACTAAAAGAAATCTGATTTGAAATGGTTGTAAACAGAGGTTAGGTATTTTCTACGACTACAGCAGCGAGCGGAGTTCGCTGGACTACAGGTATTCCAAAATTGTGCCCAATTAAAAATTGCAGAACTGATTTCAATGGTCCAACAAAACTTTTTACACCGTGTAAATACGGTAATCAATGAGTTTCGGGCCATTTAGTTCGTAGGGCCAATCGAGTTTACCAATCCTATCAAAATAAATTGTGGAGTCACGTTTGTTTTTTATTCTTTTTCAAGGTAATCAGCATCTTCCGATATGAGAGAGGATTTGTCAAAACACCATTTTACACATAAATTAATGGGCCCTGCATTGGCAAAGCCCTTTACAAAAACCAATAAAAAATTACGCCATAATTATGCAGTTATTTTATACCTTACAAACAAAAAAATACTGGTTGTCTTTTCGTCAAGTGAATTTACAAGTGACCAAAGGCCACCAAAGTTGTGAGGTTACACTAGTTTCGTAAAAACCAATAGATACCACTTTCATCACGGAGGAGTGGACGAACGGTCAGATTTATTTTATCGATCGTCAAATAATAGAAGTGGTCCCACACGAGTGCGCGGGCGCAGAGGCAGTTTTGCTCATTGGAGCCAATCTTGGATCCAACCAGTGCTTAACTTGGCTATAACTCAAACTCAAATATATACATGTAGGTATAGATATTATGCACTAAGCAAAAAGGCTAGTTTAACCCCATACAAAAAGCGAGGTTTAAGTTTCCGTAGTTTGCGCAAGTTTACAGTAAATTGGCGAGACCACTTATTTTGGTAAAGTATTTTTTAATACCGAAATACCGACATTTTTTGGAAAGTTTAAGTTCCTAGTAGGTTTCGGTGAAAGCAGTGAAAATGGTAAAATATACGTAAATTGAATTTCGTTATTTTATTCGCAGTTTTGCCATTTTCACTGCACATTTTTGTTATTGCACTGATTCCAAGTGATTTGCTGATGTCCGTTGAGGAGTTCCGTTCTCCATCTCCGAAGTTCTTCATCAGATCTTCACAATTTTTTATGGGACCACATGAGAAGAATAGGCTTTCAAACAGAAAAAAAAAGATTCATCAAAAACGGTTCACGTGGAACACTAAAAAACCTAAAAAACCTACGGGTCGAATTGGTACCTCCTTCCTTTTGAAGTCGGTTATAGTTAAACATCTAATTCGGCTCCAACATTAGTAGGGAATGTGCCACGATAAAAATGATAATAGGGGTTTTTCCAAATGTCAAATTTGACAGCGATTCTAGCTAAATCGCTAAATTATCTGTGGTTTATATGGAAACCACAGATTAATAGACAGATTTTAACAGTTATTCTTACTATTTGATGCTTGGAAAAATCCTCATTATTTTCTTTTACATTGACAGTCATTGGCCACACAGGCTACACGTTGGCCCCAACATCTGCCTTTAGAATGCGTTATCTCAACAAACAGGCTACTGCCTCGAAGGTTGTGTGTGGGTGCAATCTATACAATCCATGCATTACATTGCTCTGCTATAGAATCTTTGAGGTTTAGTAGCGTTGATTAATCGGCGTTTGAGGAGTAGATTTGCTTGTGAATGAGATTTTCACCAAGAAAACACACCGATGGTGAACGAATAGGCATTATGGGGTATGTTTCTGGCAGATTTTTTACCAAGGAAAAACACGTCAGTTATATTGGAATCTTGCTATATTGACCTCTAAATCCGCTATACCTACGTAGGTTTACTTCGATTCAATATTGTTTAAAACCAATGAAGAATATATAGAGATAAAAGAAGCGATATTTTGTTTTTCAGCATGTTAATTAATTCGAATAAACGTAGGCACTTGCTCATATACCATATCTTATCAATCTTATCAAAAATTACAGAGTTCATAATTTACATCGTGTTTTGTAGATTGCTTCACTCATTCAAATTAATTTATCAGTAGGTTAAACCCTGTAAAAAGAGTTAGGACCTTATATAACCCATTTTATAAAACCCCTATTAAAGCGCATCCGGGCCTGTCATCCAGTAGTTCGTTTTTAATTGAATCAGGATATTTAAAAGGCAGCCATTATCAAATATTAAAAGGTACTTAGCCATTACCTTTTCCGAAAACTGCGGTTAGGGGTCACCGACACTACAAGAAGAATACTTTCCACGATTGGTCTAAACAAATGTGTTTCTAATCCAAAAAATCTCTACCTAGTGCAAGATAAAAACTAATGAATTAACAAGTAAAGGCTACAGCATAGATAAACGGCTAAATTAACGATTGTACGCTGAGTGCAAGTCGTAGAGAAGGCAGAGAAGGTATTCTCTAAACGATGACAGTGTGTAAAGAGATGCCCCAGTGATCCACTTCAAATGAAGGTTGGGGTGCCACAGAGTAGCATACTCGGGCCAACGTTATTTATAGCGTATATGAACGATATTGTCGATATCCCATCACTTGGTGCTAAGATAATCTGTGCGAAAAAATTGCTCTTTTCGAAATAAACAATCTTTTTCTTACAAGGGGGGTGATTACTCATTGACTAGGCTACTATCCCATACTAAAATTAGATGCCTATACTGTACCAAATGTATGGAGCAGGTGATAATTTTTTCGAGATGGTACAGTTGTTTCAGTGTCACAGGACGTTAATTTGTGTGTCACTTTGCCGATAGCTCGTAGTGAAGTGACACCTTAAAGTTTACTCATGTTGTGGTTAAGATAACATTCTTCTTTGTCAACCAATGCTTTTCCGTCCTGGGCTTTTCTCATCCAGTCTTTTCCTGTCACTTTGACCACTAAATGTGGGCACATTTCTACCCTCCGGTCTGGGTCTCCATTCCAGTATATTTTTAATGGCAAAGAGACTACTATGCTTTAATGTCCCAGGTTTATCAGAGAACAAGATTGCGTTATTTAAGATGCCCTCTCGTATGCGAGTTTGTGGGCCTTTGTAACGCCGCCCGCTTTTTAACCTAGATTTTTGTGATAACGATAGACCGGTGGGCTAATAAGGTAGAGTCGCCATTGTGCAGGATTACTTACGTGGTAGCAGGCAAAGAATATGAGATGTAGCTATTGGCAACAACTGCAACATTGCGGCAGAAGTCAGAAGATATATATATTTTTTAATTTGAAGTGCAACTCTAGCAAGATGCTATAAATTTTTTAAATAATTATAATTTATTTATAAAATTATAACACTTTAAACTTGAAATGTAGTGTGTAAAGTCCAGGGGAAATAAATGATAGCTCATTGGATTGGGCCGTACCTTTATCGACAATAATAATTTTGAAAAGCTCGAAAGTCATTTTACATTTTACAAATTTCTTTACCGGTTAAGCAATAAATTCCCCCTTACGAATGTTTTGGTCTTATACTTCCCAATGTCCCATATATTTTTCGTGAAAATAACTCTTATTGTTTCTTCTATTTCAGGTTTCCACGAGAATTTAAACTCAGTGACGACATAGTATTATGAAACGACTTCAGAACTAGATTCCGAAGAGTGTGTTTGTGTGAACATGACTTAAGTGCTTGTGTATGGTGCGACGAGGAAGTTTGCTATTACTAAGGAGACTGCGTTGTTGGTAAGTGTTCAATTTTATGCTCAATTTCTGATAAGTATTTTGTTTTTGTCACTTTCACTTTTCCTAATTTTGGTGGAACTTTTTATATGTGGGTTTTCAGAGAAAATAATGTTCTAAATGCAGTATAGTTACGTGTCGATTACTCCAATCCATACGTACCTAACTGAGCAGCTACCACGAGTGCTTACTAACACTGTCACTGAAAGTGATAAGTTGGATAAACAACCTAACTATTATAGTATTAGGGTACATTACAGACGTCCGGCAGATGTCCGGCACAGCTTTTTCGCACTCGTGGTAGCTTACTCTGTACAAAATAAGAATATCAACTTTGCTAAAAAAAAAAGCCACCAAAATGAGCTAATAAAGTAATTGAAAATGTACATTTAGAACTTAAACATTCGAACTCAAAAAGAAATGATCGGTGGAATCACAATAATTATATGATCACAAATAGACATAATTATCTAAAATGTCACTTCTACTGACTATTACCATCAACCTTGGACGCATAGATCATCCTGTCAAAGTTATGCCTTTGACATGACGACAAATCGACAATGTGATGGACACGGAAGAGCTCTGGGTTTTGGTTTGGTTTGGGTTCGTGCTTGGCCCTCATCCTTGTTTGTCTTGCTCATAGGGTAGATAGGATATTAATTCTTTTTTGGAATTTCGTTTAGTGATTGTTATTATTTTTACATATTTTAAACAGCGTGTGACAACAAAAATTTGTCTCCACCTGAATTTTCGGGTTATTTTTGGGTACTCACATAAAGGAATTAACTACACCCGTATGTTTAAAACTTCCTTCATTTCTTCATACTAAAAACAATTTTTTAATCAAACTGTCACATGGTTTGTAATTTTTATTTTGGCAGTTGATAACTGATAGAATATTGTGTAACCCATCCAATCAGTGAAATTCAAAATTGATAATCACTGAATTATTGTTGTTCAGTTGCTTACAATAATGAAAAGAATACTGTTTTATTGCCGCGAACGAAAAATCGCTGAACAAAAATAGCTCAGTTTAGCTACAAAATGTAAAAACTGTAACAATTTTGAATTTCCCGCCACGTTGCTATCGTCCACCCTTAACTGTCTAACTTTTGAATCTATGGCGATCCCTTTCAAATTTGACGTTTGAAGGGTGCTGACGAACTTCACACTGCATATTTATTTGACACAAACTGTCAATGAAAGCGATTGACATACGGACAGGGATTACGACTCGATTTTGAAGGATATTGAGTGAAGAAAATGGCAAAATTTCATTAAATTTGTCTGGCGTTTTGACTCATTCGTTCGCGATTGTAATTTAAAACTTAGACAATTCCATTCTTAAGTCGCAATCACGATCATGATCCCGATACCTTTGAAAGGGATCGCGATAGATTCAAATAGAGACCTCAGACCAAGGATAATGCTGTGATTATATGGTTTACTCTACGCGGGTAACACAGGCTTATAAGTTGTCTTGGTATAATTAAAATGTCTGATCGGCAAATTAAAAGATTGCTTCGTTGTTATATTATTTATTTGACACTGAAATACTTTGAAAAACTGTAACAGAACTGTACATTTATGGTTTTCATACAAAGCTTCGAAGTTTTTTAAAGAGAAAGTTTCTTCTATTATTAAAATTGTAAATAAAAACTAGTTTTTTAACCGATTTAAAAAAGTGGAGTTTTTCATTCGAGGCGGAGTCTGACATTGTTTCTCACTCTGTCAAGTTGGTAGCCCTGGTTGCATTACACACACACGGGGCGAAGTTTCCGCCAAGTCCGCGGCGTCACCTGCGCGCGCGCACGCGGCTAAGGTCGAGTCCGTACAGCAATGACCCGCATCGCCATATTGGGCGGAGTTGCGAAAACGCAGCATTCCCCGGCACAGATGTTCTATGCACTTGAAATGCTGCCTTTTTCCGTAGGCCACCGGTTCAGTTTTGATTTGTGTGACGGTGGCGCCTACGCGTCCTGTTTGGACGACTTTTTCCGCTTTTTAGGGGTCCGCACCTCAAAAGGAAAAAAACGGAACCATTATAGGATCACTCGTGTGTCTGTCTGTCCGTTAAGTTAGGTTATCGTTAGGTTAGGTTAGCACATCGTTAGGTTAGCACAGATTAATAATAATTTAGAGACTTGGCCACGCCTTCCACACTATTTCCGTCGTCCCGATGATATGACGCCCGGTCCCTTACCGCGCTCAGGGGCCTTAGCCTGTAACGCAATGGCGTGTCAATGGCGTCCAAACCGAGGTTTCCTCGTTTTTCTCCTACAACCAGAGAACTAATCTTCTAGAATTACAATCAGAATATTATTTGCTGTACCACAAAAACGTTAAAAAGACCGAAAGCACAAAATAAATCGTAATTTAAGCCGTCAACTGGAAGCCCATTGGCACTATTGTGTCCATTGTGTTACAGGCTAAGGCCCCTGACCTCATTGTCGTAACTGAGCATGTCAAACCACGTGGTGTATCAAGTCTCTTCTTTCGTGGCGAGCATTTTACAAAGGAATAACATCGAGAAACCGACTTCTGGTCACCCGTAAGCCGTTCTAACCCGCAGCTAGGAGCTCAGCACAATAGCGCAACGTTTCGCGGTAGACGACGGCGATCAGTCAACCTGTCAGCCGCTCTAACTGGACGTCCTTGGTTCGATTCCTGCTGGCTCGATGTGTATTGATTCGAGCTTTGATGAAGACTGATTTGCATGCGCTTTGTACCTTACCATGTACTTGTAGATACGTTACATTTATACTTGGATTCTTGGTTGGCATGAGAGGCAGATTTGTCTCGTTCTACCATACAAGAATGTTACAAGAAAACGAATTTGTTGTCCGTGGCAGCAAATAGGAAAGGCCAAGGGTAAATAGTCCAGATCCAGATAAGAGCGAGGTGCCATGCCATTTTTTTTTGGGTTGAAGACCCAAAACGGGACACAAAAAGTCCAAAAACGGGTAAGAATATTCTTCGTAAGCCTATGGTCAATTTAAGTCCATCTACGGTAAGGCCAATCGGTAAGTGGTTCACACGCTAAATAGTCTAGTTTTTGTCCTACTAGTCCCACTAAGCACCTATCAAATTACCCAAGGCATTACGTCGTGTGAAGTCGCCACCCTTAAAGCATTTCCCGAGTCCAACCGCTGATTTATTCTCTTGGAGAATGCAGATCTCTGCCAATCACGCTTGCTCGATACGTCTCGGTTCTTTTTGCCGCATTTTCTCGCTTTTCAGTTAGCTAATCGCATGTTACCTGTCACTGTTGTAGGTGTGAAGAAAGCTTAGAAATCTAAGCAAATGGAGTGAAATTAAGTAATGTTACCCGCTGCTTACGAGGCGGCTTTTTTGTTTGATTTGTTACCGTGTAGGTGGTTCAGACATTTTCCAAGATTGCGTTGTCACTGCGAAAAAGTTTTTTCACGTAAAGATCGGAATAAAACGTTTTGGTGAAAATTGCGACTAAGATTAAACGTAGGTTTAGAACCAATTCATCACGCACGAACAACGCACTTTGTTGATCAACTCCAATAGAAATTATAAAAAAAAAACCTCTACTTTTAAAGTAAAAATTCTTATTTTTTTCAGAATATAAGACGGAAATAGCATTCCCAAAAGTACCTACATCGAATACAATAAATCCTACTTCCTACTTATATTATAAATCCGAAAGTTTGTGAGTGAGTGAGTGTGTTTGTTACCTTATAACTCTGAATCCGCTGGACGGGTTTGGATGAAATTTGGAATGTAGATAGCTGAGACATCAGAATAACATATAGGCTACATATTATCACGTTTTGGTGCTTAGAAGCAAAATAAACACACAAAGATTATCATATAGTGGCTATTTGTATAAAAGTGAAAGACAAAACCATTTACCAAAGACCCTCTGTCATCACGTAGCGTTGAGCTATTTACTTTCGTAAATCCATCGAAAACTGAACAACGGTGAATTTTAATGCACCAAACAGGCCGCAATGTGCCGCAAAACTCAAACGATGAACAACAGTGAAGAAGTTGTTTTTAATTACCTATCGCTGTCATCCGTCACTGTCACAAAAATTTTATATCAACAAAGCAATAAAGGAATTTACAAGTTTAATTACTCAAAACAGGCAAAAAACATAAGTTAAGTGATAGCTACTTACAATCTCAAAGAGCCAATAAATCCTTACTTTAAAAACTCTGCATCCAGCAGTTTTATCAAAGCTCTTTACAAAGTTGCGGTTGCATCCTGAGATCTTTTGGCCAGACGAGATGGGACGTCCGTTGAGTGCATTGCTGATTGCTGGTTATTCAGGGAAGAATAGGATGCACAAGACCTCGAAGAAAAATAAAGATACGATGTTCTGACCAAAAAAATCTGCTGTGCGAACTGTGCAAGTGTGAAAAACATTGTAGAGTCCCGAGCGACTATAGGCGCATAACATCAGCCATTGATGGTGTAACATTAGTACCATGATCGCTTTATTTCCATTAAGTAAGTGCCTAGGACTGGACACTGGACCGGTGCACTTTTACATAATATCATAGTCGCCTATTCGTTGTTGACAACTCTGATAGGCTTTCCACATACTTCAGACTGACGAGAAGATTGGAGCATGTGAAAATCCCTGAACCGCCTGTTGCCGTGGTGGTGTTGCCCGCATGAAAGATATGTGAGAAATTGAGCCAGAAGAAGTGTTTTGTACCATACCGACAACTTTGCGTCGTCATACCTGTCCTGATGATTCACAGTGCAGCTTATCGGATTTCCTGGAGGCGACCCCAGCGCGACGTGTGTGTGTGACGATTTCAACACGAAAGAAGAATAAGACCGACGATTCAAAACAGTTGTTTCAGACTATGGTATCGTAGATACTAAGAATAGAAGACGCGTTGGGTGTTTCAGAAGAGCAGCTCATAGAAAAAAACACTATTCAATGTGATAGAAATAATATTTTTAAGTATCTCCTGATATTATCTCATATTTTCTGGTGTCAAAACCCAATTATTATGATCGTTCTATTTGAAATAGTATGATGCAAAATAAAAAAAAAAATTAAATGTCTTGAAGTTTTTCTCTGTTAAGTAACTTCGTGCCTATAATACGAGTAGGTGACGCTAACTAGCGCTGTTGGAGATCTTTTACAGTTTTATAGAACGCCAGAGAGATGTTGAGACCTGTGACGTACTGCAGCGAATGCTGATAAATATCATTCACCAAACAGCGCAAGCAAACGAGATGTACTTAGGTATCAATATACGCATTAGGGCTCTCTAACATCGGTAGAGGCAGTGTCTACAACGGCCACAAAGGCCACAAAGGCAGGAAGTCTTAGGGCGAGACCAACTGAACAGAGACAACCCAGACTGAAAGTTTGCAATAAGGAGTAGCAGATTAGCGGACTCAAAATAACAGGATAGGGCTAAAAAGAAAAGATAATCTTTGAGTGTTTCTTGAACTGTAGGTAACCCGCGTTTAATAAGTTAGACGACTATAACAGTAGGTATCTTCATCTTTGCTCTGTTCAGTTTGGAAGAAGCAGATAACAACGAAGGTCCACGGAAGCGAAATCTCGGGCCAACGTTTTGATAGTGCAGGGGGTGTGTTTTAACTACATCATACCTATTAGGTGGCAAAAAATATGCTAGGTACAATTTTCAAAATCACCACGTTTATCCTTTTTCTTTTAGCCACGTGAATGAAGTCGTGGGCACTAGCTATGAACACTAATATTATAAAGAGGAAAAGTTTGTAAGTATGTACGTATGTAGGGGGTAATCTCCAAAACTACTCATCCGATTATAAAAATTCCTTCATTAATGGGGAGCTACTTTATTGCTGAGTGTTATAGGCTATGTTTTATTGTGATGACGGGTAAAAAACTAAGTCTGCGCGGACGAAGTCGCGGGCAAAAGCTAGTATGAAGATAAAAGTCCTGACCTACCGCAACGTTCCTGTAAAGTAGGATTAGGTAGGGATTCCGGGACGATATTTTTTATTTCATTCTTGTTTACTGCACCAATTATTATTGCTTTTTACCACAGTTTTAATTAGTATTCTGTGGTTTTAGGCTTAAGTTCAACTACGAATTTTCAAGTTATTTTGTCACGTATGTTCGGTCTGTTAGCAGTAGTGGATGTCATCAAATCTGTCACGAAATTCAAACAGCTTAGTCGGCCTATTCCACAGAAAAGACAATTTCTTAGCATGTGCTAAGAATCGTATGTGTGGAATCGTAGTTTTTGGGGCGTACTTATGTAAGTACACCCCAAAAACTACGATTCCACACAGAAGACAAGAAGAGACGTGTGAAGTGTAGGTGCCTACACTGCTCACACTATTGGGCTGTGGTTAGTTATTTTTAAGAAATGAATGATGTGAAATGTAAGAGACGTAAACGCCTACGACTTTATGCAAGCCTAGTACTTTTCCATCAAATATATTTTCTTGCAAAACTCGGGAAAAAACTCGCGGAAGAAAATTAGTTCATCCGTGATTTTTTTTTCTTTCTGTACAGCGTGATCAGTTTCCACAAAAATATATTTATTTTGTTGTCTCCACCGATCCCGGGATCAGAGGACACAAACATTAACTTAATTTTGATGTTTCCACTGATCCCGGGATCGGTGGAGACAACTCGGCGGGATCCGTGGAGACATCCATCTGATCCCGGGATCGGTGGATACAACTCCAAGTCGTGTCTCTTCTGTGTGTCTTGTGGACCTGGAGCCTTAGCCTGTAGCACAATGGTGCCAAAATGGGCTCCCGGTTGACGGTTTCAATTACGATTTATTAATACTGTCGGTCCAGTCCGACTCCTTTAATGTTTTTGTAGTACAGCAAAGAATATTATGACTCTAATTCTAGAGGATTAGTTCGCTGGTTGTAGGATAACAACTTAAAAATCCCGATTTTGTCCGTCTACCTGGGACGCCATTGATACGCCATTGTGTTACAGGCTAAGGCCCCTGTATATAAATAATCTCATTCCGTAGATGCAAAGGCCTTAGTTTTTAGTTTTTAAGTCTTATTATAACAAGTGCCCCGTATGACCGAGTCACACAACTCACACCTTGTCATGGAAGGTACTGTATTTGCATAGCCATTATGCATGCCTGACACTCGCTGATCTAACGTTACTTAACCGAAACAGTTAGCAGCTAGTTGTGCAAATATTCCGAGAACCTATCGGTTGTTTATTATAGGCAGGCAAGTGCTCCAACAACTGGGATCTTAGCCTGTAATGCAGTGGCGTGTCGATGGCGTCCCAGCCGATGGACAAAACCGGGGTTTCCTCGTTTTTCTCCTACAACCAGAGAACTAATCTTATAGAATTAGAATCAGAATATTCTTTGCTGTACTACAAAAACATTAAAAGGACCGACAGCATTAATAAATCGTAATTGAAGCCATCAACTGGGAGCCAATTTTGGCGCCATTGCGTTGCAGGCTAAGGCCCCTGCACACAGGAGGACCACATGACGAACGTCACACTGCATTTATTTGACACAAACTGTCATTGAAAGTGATTGAGATAGGGATAGGGATTGCGACTCGATTTTGAAGGATATTTAGTGAAGAAAATTGCAATATCGTTCACTATTTGTATGGCGTTTAGACTCATGCGTTCTGTTAGCGATTGTGATTTAAAACTTAGAGAATTTCATTCTAAAGTCGCAATCACGATCATGATCCCGATACCATTGGAGGGATCGCGCGCGATAGATTCAAAAGTTAGACAATTAAGCCCCGGGGTTATACCTATGACATACCTAGGTCCTAGGTACTAGAGTTAGGTTTAAACTGAGCACAAACAAACACGGTGTAGTTCTCAAAATAAGTGCCGATGTCATACCTAGCCTAGCTAACTAGCAACCAAAGAAAATATTTCATAGAACACGCAATGTTTAGAATATCGCCTCGCTGTAAAGGTATTCTTCTGAGTAACCTAGGGTCAGCGACATCGTTAGGTACCCCATGGTAGCTCTTATTGCGAGCGTCATAAGTGCGTCGATCGAACAAAAAGCGGTATCCTAGTGCAGGGCTCGGCAACCTTTCAAGACTAAAGAGCCAAAATTTAAAATTTTCTAAATTTTCCAGTTTTAACTAATTGCTATTTACTTCGGCTCATAGGCACCGGTGAGGGTGTTGGAAAAAAAAGTATACTAACCGAGTGGTTAAAGAGCCACTAAAAATGTTCGTTTATATTATAGAATATTAGCATTTTTTTTTCAAATCAAATCTCGCAGCGCCCTAGAATAATCGCCGATTTTACTCTTATTTTGGAGGGAACTTTACCCCTGAATGATAATTTACAGCTCTCCAACTCCATGTATTGTTATGTTATTTTTTTTTTATTAGTAACTGAAGAGCCGCAACTTATATCGAAAGAGCTGCATGTTGCTCGCGAGCTGCAGGTTGCCGACCCGTGTCCTAGGGTATCGCTGACTGTACCTACTGACAATCTTGTCTCGTCAATGAGGCGGTGAGCGTTCTAGGAACTAAGTTGGGAGTCTGCGAGATGACATCACGCCATGTGGGAATCGAACTTTACTTACGGTTTTGAGTTGTTACATACATTATGGGCGATGAAGTAGGTAAATATAGGTACACCACATGAAGATATAAAATAGAATACAAATGGGTAATTCTACAGCAGAGCAATTCCCGTGGCATTTTTTATTTAAGGGTTGTCAGATAATTTGATGTTCTCACATTACTACATTAGAACACATTAGTAACAATTTTATAATCATTTTACAATAAAATTGTTACTAATGTGTTCTAAAGTAATGTGAGAACATCAAATTATCTGAAAACCCTTAAATAAAAAATGCCACGGGAATTCGGTACGCAAAGTTTTTTGTTCGAAAGTCCGTTATTGGCTTATTCAAAACTTTTGGCTATTATAAGAAACAAATTTCAATATTTTTAATTTTGGTTCAGTAGTTTGGATTTTACAACGTTTTAAAGATACGGTTTTATGACGTCACGCGACGGTTTGCATACTGTTGGCGGTCATCATAGGAACAAAACATTTTAGCGCATAAAAACAAAACTACTGGACCAAAATAAAAAATATTTAAATTAGTTTCTCAATATTGTCTAAAGATAAGTTTAAGCCAATAACGGACTTTCGAACAAAAAACTTTGCGTACCGAATTGCATGATGCAGCTCTGCCGTAGAATTACCCAAATTACATCTGTTAGCAAAGAAACAGTCACAATCACTCAAGGTTACGAACTAATCAAAAGTTTGTTTTTACAGAAGTTTATGTTTAGATTATTTTTCAGAACTTTACAAAAAACAAACAACTTATAACGATCCGTTGCAAATAGCTTTTACCATAGTCCAAGCTCTAAATAGGCACCTAATTAACTAAGTAGGTACGGTGGGCCACAGTCACAGATACCCCATGGCAGCTCTTACCGCGCGCGGCTTAAGGGCGCCATTCGGACAAAAAGGGGTATCCTAGCGTGTGGCCGACTGTACTTACCTTAGCTAATTGCTTAGCTTAGCTAATACCTTAGCTGGAGATTTATTCTCAAATCTTCGGAATGACGATAAGTGCCCAAAAAAATGTAAGGTACCTAATTTATTGTTCCTTTTCCTCGACAGTTGAGTTGAAATTCCAGAGAATTTCCCCCCTATTAGTTATTACTCTGAACACGCAAAATTGGGGCGATACACCGGTATAATCCACGCGGGATGAGAATGGGATGCGACCTTTTGGAACTGAGACGCGCGGTAAGCAAACTTGCGTCGAAGCAGTCTTGTCAAAGTAAAATAAAGTATATTTGCGATTGACTTCGACAAGGTTCCATCTCGCGCGGATTATATCTATTTTCAATGATCAGTCCCATACGGTTACAAGGCCCGCTTTTCAGAAAACGACCTCTAACCTGACCGCACTGTCAAAGTCAGTCGGTCAGCGACCCGCGAAAAGAAACACTGCCTATAGTTCGACTAACATCTGATATTCAATACTGATCAATGACAATCAAGGCAAGGCATCGCGGAGCAAAAACAATGTCTGGTTCTAAGACAGTTTGTTTGGTAGGTATGTACCTCCGAAACTAGGCTATCTTTTGTGCTGGATAAAGTTACGCTGTGTAGTGGAATCTCCACTCACAATAGATGGGTGAAGTGACGCTGTAACTAGTGCCTGGGATATGCTTATATGAAGTGGGCTTCTCCTGTCAGCTTATTGTTTAGGCAATCGGGTTTCTGCTCGGCATGTTTAATTTCGGCTCATTTTAATCAAAATGATATCGTCCACAGCTTTTCGTAGACGAATATTCCCTCATGTCCAGAAGTATTATACTATGTAGAAAATTCTCTACATTATCATGTTGACAGGGCTATAGTTTCGTGATTGTAGATAAAACACCAATATCTGTCATATTCATCACTTGATCACCGAGTCCCTACCCACAGGAATGTTCCAACTTGTTTTATTTCCCCGCTTCCTCCTCAAAACACAGCGTTCATCTTAATTACATTCCGAACATCCATTCCGTTCCGGCGACATTCCCAAAGGACATACGATGCACAAATTGGTCGTGTCACATAACTTTCTCGGCACGGCTATAATAACTTGTGTTCCTAAGCAATAAGGGTCACTTTCGTTTAGTATTCGAAGTTAATTGGTGACAACTCCTGAATGGGTGGCGAGTTTAAATCTGTCGATACAAAATGAGAGCGTTTCAGGAGCTATATCGGTACAGTAGAGTCACTGCATACATACCAATATGAACGAGCAGAGGAGAGCGTGTGCCACTCTCGCTCGGTCATTCAGCGATGATAGAAGACCTAACACGTATTGTATTCTACAGACGTCCAATAGACCTTCGTGTGACCAGCCATGCCAACACGTATTGTTCTTTTGAACTTCTTTTTTACTTTCAGACTCTTTACTTCAGACTTTTTAGCTTCCGTCACACAGGGCGTTACGGTCACCCGCAACCCCTGTAAAGTGACAGTTTTTCGTCTAATACGCTTGAGAAAGGAGGATAGAACACATCTTCTTTGGTTCGCGTGAAGAACTTTTATTAATAACCCACGAAAGCACTGTTCCTTATCGTCGCAAAGCCGCGAGTCCGCGACAAAGTTCTGAAATAAGCGCAGTCGCCTACTCCGCCGGCGCATTCCGCGTCGCGCGCACCTGTCATTGTGGAGGTGTGGCGAGACGCCATCTTGGAATTTGAACTTCGCCCGCCGGTCTTTTTGTTCGTCGACTACCCGCAGTGTGAACATGAGATCGTGACTAATGGGCTAAGAAATAGATGCGGACTAAACATTCCAAGCTGAAAACACGCACCCCACTCTCAATCTTAGGTCAACGACGTATCTCAACGTTCTTCGGACACATAGCCCGTAGAGGACCAGATAGCAAGTTATGACGTGAAAGGTGCAGGGAAAGAGAGCTCGAGGCAGAGCACCCGCTAGATAGACGGATATTATGACCAAAGCCACGCAAAAACACCCTGCACGTACTGATCCACATCGCGAGTGATAGAGCGCAATGAAGAACTTATTCAACTCTCCGCCACCTTCAATGATCTGTCTGGCTGTCAAAATTAATCTCTGCAAAGCGAAATTCGTCAGCCGTATTCCGGTTCATAAATGGCCACCATCTATGGAATTGCTTTGTGAATTTGTGCTGAAAACGGCTCATTATTGTCCTTCGACATTTAATTCGTAGTTTCATTAAATGGCCGAGAAATGGTTCCCAGGTCAATAGACTTTTCTCTACGGCGTTTTGCAGTTCCCAAGCTGGGTAGGGCCAGCATCCTATGGATCTATTAGAGGTCCCTTTGACTCCGTTTCTGTATTGAGATTTATGTGACAAATACACGCCTCTGGCCGATATTAGCGGCCGGATCAATTGGATAATGCCGTCCGTTTACAGACGATTGTTGTACTTGCTTAGATGCGTTTTATTGTTTGTGGTGGTTTCGCAATTGGGGCTTTTTACTTTTTTGATATTTTGTTAAATCATCATCAAATGTTGTATGTATGTATGAATGTTCGTTCGACGATAACTTGAGTAAGTCAGACCGTCATGAAATTTGGTAGGCAGGTAAATGAGGCAAAGAGAAGTTCGAACATGAGCCAAATCGGTCGAGGGGTTGCTGAGATATGGGGTCGCGAGGTCACAATTCGGGGCGAACCACTTAGTATTAATAGGAGCTTGCCCTTCAACATTATAGCCATGTCAGAGGCCCTTAGGGCGGCCTAAAAACTCAGCGTGGCCACTACTGTATTACATAGATGCAATTTTTTACGTGTAAGTAAACACGTTTAGTAGCAAACAAATGTAAGTAGGCGAGTGACAATATGACTGGTCACTCAGGATTAGTCACACTAAAGCGCGCAGGCGCCGTTTTTCGCAAATAAACTTCTCGTTTTTTTTAGCATTACACATGAGATCGTGGTCCATTAAACAAACAAGCTATTCACGTCCTCCATTACACCCATTATGGTGCTGAACTAATAGACTAACAGATGGTTTGCGAGGTTGCCTGCCACGGACACGGGCGATGCGCGGGGAGAAAGCGAGAGCGATTTTAGGAACTTCACTCGGAGCTTTCTAGATTTTTTCTAGCTTTTGCCTACGACTTCATCAGCGTAGACTGCAGAAAAAGGATATGTGCTTTACTTTGTTCCTAAGTGTAAAAGCGTGATAATATGTAGCCTATGTTGTGTTATTCTGACGTCGCAGCTATCTCTATTCCAAATTTCATCCAAATCTCTATTTTCAATCGCGTGCAATGAAACCCATTTTTCTTCTAAAATGTTGATCTTATCGTAAAAGAACTGACTTTAGGCCCGGTTTTTCGAACAATAACAAGCTTGTAAAATGACAAACTGGCAAACCATCAACAGCTGATTAACGTATTGTAACGCAATGGTGTCTATGGCGTCCCGGGGTTTCCTCGTTTTTATCCCACAACCAGCGAACTAATCCTCTAGAATTATAATCAGAATACTCTTTGCTGTACTACAAAAACATTAGAAGGACCGACAATGAATCGTAATTGAAGCCGTACTTTACCGTAATTACACGCTAGCACTCTACTCGGTTGCGTTACGTTCGACTTTACTACAAAACTGTACGCTCTGACGTGCTATCGTGTTTACAAGACACCGGAGGTTAGCCCGTCCACCCGCTCTTTCACCATAGTTCGTGGCAGCCCACAAGCGCCGGTCGCAAAAAATGACCCAGTTAGCGTATCAATGCGAATGGCTGGGTGAATGACACGCTTAGCAGCCGCGATCATGGCTCGTCTGCGGCGATCACGGTAACTGTGATCAACTGCCGGCATCCTGTTAGAGACGACGATGGATGGGATGAAAGGGGTAACTCTCTGGCTAGATAAATTATTGCTTATTGCAAAGTTGCGATCAGTGTACAGAACGGCGTAGATCGCGGATGCTGCCTGGGCTTCACATCTGTCGTTGTGTGATACGAATTGGGTTCCCTATGTTGAAGAGGCAATACTTACTTCTTGTTAAGTTTTCACAATATTTACTAGATAATTATTAAATTGAAACTATAAATTTAAACTAAACACTCTGTCCCGCGGCAATGAGCCCAGAACGCTGGCGATGACGACGTTGCCTGGATGGCCAGGCTTTGATGAGCCTTTATTTTTGGTTTTGAAATAGACTATTGAACGAGCGAGCGAAGCGAGCGAAGGTACTGAATAAAAATACTGTTTTCATTGGTCACATACAACTTTACACCCTCCCTTTGCTCTCGACCAATAATGAAAACGGATTCTGGTTGATGACCAGTTTAATTGGGTTAAGGCTGCACTAAATAAATATATTCACTAAATATATTCTGTGATTATAATAAAACTCTAGCGAAGTCAATTCTGTACATTGAATATTTTTAGAAAAAAACTAGCAGGGGTTACTAAGTAAACTGTACTGAATACAAAAATGCAAAAAAATCGGTTTATGTCTGTCTGTCTGTCTGTCTGTCTGTCTGTCTGTCTGTCTGTCTGTGTGTTACCTCATCACGCGAATACCGCTGAATAGTTTTCAGTCAAATTTAGGACCGTGATAAGTCCTGGTTCTGGGCACAATCTAGGCTATCCGATGTTCAGAATACATTGCGGGTTGCAATTTTAACTTCTTTTTTTGTAAGGAATATTCATAATTTTGATATAGCTTCTTGAGAAGAAATGTTAATAACGTGATACTGAACATATTTCTGAAAAAAAAAACCGAAAAAAAGAAAAAAAAAAGTCTGTCTTGGAACCTCATTATCTCGGAAACCGTGGATTTCCTAGGCATAGTTCCGTGGGAAAAAGTGTTTGTTATGATGAGGACCATTATCATACAGGGTGGCCCAAACATAGACGTCAAGCGAGAAAATCTAGATAGCTGACACCGAGGGCTACCCGAATCACCCCCATGTATGTTCAGCCATTTTTTGTTATTTAGAAGTTATGAGGCTTCAAAGGTTTTTTTTAAATAAATTACCTAGCATTCGATTTTATTTTTTAACTTTTTTTTCTTTTGTTTTTTCAGCAATATTTTTTATTCCTTAGAGTCTCAGATAAATTATCTGTCACAAAAAAATAATTATTAGCTATGGACTTTTAGAAGATACCGCAACTTTTATCCAAAGTTCAAAAATGTTGTTTTTAAGAAAACATCAGAAATAGTTAGTATGGAGAAAAAAATAAGTAGAGGTCTGAAGGACTTTTTATTGATTTCAAAAACTTTCTCAAAGCCTCATTCTTCAGAATAATACAAAAAGCCTGACACTTTAAAGGACTTTTATTCAAGTAATTTGCGATCAAAGTCGAAAAACTGGAGTTGGAAGACATTTTATTTCAATCTCTTTACATTTATTTTGGTTGATTCGCTCCAACCAAAATAAATGTATTCCATAGCTAATAATAATTTTTTTAGTGATAGATAATTTATCTGAGACTCTAAAGAATAAAAAATATTGCTGAAAAAACAAAAGAAAAAAAAGTTAAAAAATAAAATCGAATGCTAGGTAATTTTTTTCAAAAAAACCTTTGAAGTCTCATAACTTCTAAACGACAAAAAATGGCTGAACATACATGGGGGTGATTCGGGTAGCCCTTGGTGTCAGCTATCTAGATTTTCTCGCTTGACGTCTATGTTTGGGCCACCCTGTATGTGGTCTCCCACTTTGTTGGCGGTCTTTTAACACTGCTCGGTATTCAATACAAGCACTCGCCGCAAACAATAATTTTGCATTCTTGCATAACAAATAACTATTGTTTACCGTTGGGCGGGATAGACAGAGTTATTAGCCGAATGCTTTGCTTGCTGGCTTAGCATGAGAATGAGTAAGACCTTATCTATGGGCTTATAACTGTATCTATCCCACTCTACGTCGAGGGAGATACTTATAAACCCCTTTACTACCTAAGTAATTCTTATGCTAAGCTTCCTGGTATCTTAACACGGGCGATACCTTAATGTAAACAATACATATTTATTATGAAATGTATAAATGTATTGTTTAGATTAGGGTTTTATTCTATTTTATTCTATTGCTTTCTTTTGAGCCCTGCTACCGCAAGATAAGAAATAATAACTATTAAATTAAAATACCCCCGACATTTTAGCTTCAAATAAGCATATTTAATAAATAGCTGAACCAATTTTGACAAAACATAACTAAGAACATTCGCTAGAAAACCTGCTTTCAAATAAAATAAAAAACCCTAGAGCTTCCAAATCGTTCACCCATTTAAGAGCTACGGTGCCACAGACAGACACACCCTCATAAACACATACCTATACAGACACACTCACAAAGCTGTCAAACTTATAACACCCCTCTTTTTTGGTCGGGGGTTAAAAAAACCTTCCTTTTGAGTTTTCCTCCACAGTCGAATTTAAATTAAATGTCAAATGTGTAAAAACGCATACGAAGTCGCGGGCACAACTAGTTCTGTGATAAAGGTGGTTTATTGAGGACATTTATTGATATTCATTAGTCATACATAACATAAGCCTTTAGTTGCTTCTTAATTCCTCAGCTCCAACGAAAATGTGGCTTATCCAAATAATATAAGTGTATCTCTAGTCATGTCCACTTTCACCACTCACCGTTGGTAGGCCTACCGCCGCTAAATCATTTTGACGTCATTATTTTAACTTTTAACGGCCGAATTCAAAACATGCTCGACCAAGACGAAAACGTGAAAACCTCGTATATTCTCACAGCTTTGTGAGTTTTGTGACATCTCGTGGGTGTAGAGCCATATTTGTTTTATTTACGGTCCAGTTTAGACATTAGGCCTTATTTGTGACGAATGTGTCGTTGATAAGGCCCACCGCAGATGTGCGTTTTTCATATAGCAGTCACCTAAAATTCTAAAACAAAACTTCCAAGCATTGCACAGATTATAAGCCAGTCAATAGGGGAAAATAAGGGTTGAACAGAATGCACTGAGTCAACAGCTTATATTATTCTAGGGGTAGATATTCCACGCCTACTTCGCAAGTGATCAACTTGTAGTAAGTGTGGATATGAATAATGTTTATCATTGGCCAACACTTTATCACGATCTTTTCTTCCTTATTCTGTGCCTCTACATTATGTCCCTTTTTTGTCGAGGATATACTTACCTACTTATTGTTTGTATTGCGGAAAGCCTAAACTCGTGACAAACAAAAAAATCGTTTAAAATATGATTAATGCAAGGCGTCTATGTTTAACAGAAACATCGTGTTATGACCATTTGATTATGTATATTGCATCAATATTGGCCGAAACCAATAAGTTAGCGACCAATTAATAAAAATCGAAATCCGAGAATTGGCCATAATTGTTTTATTAAAATTCATGGTCGGCTGAAGTCTTATAAACTAATATGGATACAAAAGTATACTTATATTATAATATGCAGCAAGTGTTTGGAATTATGACCATTTATTTTGTCAAAAAAAATATATAATTCGTAATATTTCAATACAACACTACCAAAACTGCCAAAACTTGCCCTAGGTTGAATGGAGTCCTATATTTGCAAAATGGCAGGAATCTGCCACATAATTGGTCCTACTGCCCAGCCTTCATTCGTTTACGAAAATATACATCATCCAAGCAATAGGTGGCTAAACCAAGCCCTCAGAAGTTACGAAGTACCTTCTTTTAGGTATAATGCGCGCGGGATAAGAATGAGATGGAACCTTGTCAAAGTCAATCGAAAACATACTTTATTGTACTGTGACAAGGTAGCATCGACGCGAGTTTGCTTACCGCGCGCGTCTCAGTTCGAAAAGGTCGCACGCATCCCATTCTCATCCCGCGCGGATTATAAGTCGATATCTGTCACTCAGTCACCCACGTATAACTCCAAAAGTGACGAAACAGCTGTTGCGATCACACTATCTAAAGTTTTCATCACTTAACCCACAAACAGACAGTTTTCTTCCAAAATAATGCTTCCAAAATCTTAAGTAACCTGGCTGTAGTATAAACGACCAAAAAACCACTTTGGTGACCTCCAACTCTATATTATTACTATGGCAGATAAAATAACCAGAAAAGTGACTGTTAAGCCATATTAAGGTCAATTTGTATGGTCGTTGTATGAGTCCATACCGACGCAATGCACAGCATTTGTTCTGGCTAGTCGGACGGTTAACTAATTGTAATGTATGACGAATTGTATGGAAACTTATATCATAATCGGTTAAGTGGGTCGCGAAGCTATGTTTGGATGGAGGAGGCATTTTGCATTTAAAACGATTTGAGAAACAGGTCTTTTGGGCAAGCAAAACAACTACTTCGGGTAAAATATCTACTCAGCATCAAGGAATGCCTTGTAGTAATGTCGATTTCTTTTCAACTCTGAAATTGTTTAGTAGAGAAAGTAAAGTAAAAAGTGGCAACAAAGGTTGTTTACTGAAATTGAAATTGAAAATATTTATTCTATACTTACTAAATAATTATGTACATATTTAAATTAAGTCCACAGAGTAAGCAAAAATTACAGATTATCTGTGGTAAAAATACAAGCCTTATGCTAAGTGTTAGTAAAATAATTAATCATTATAATGATTAAAAAGATAGACTCTATTTTATGAAAGAATGAAAGAATAAGTGTGTTTTAATTAAATGAATAAATTATAAAATATAGATTTGTCTTTATACTGCACCAAAATAACGGAACACGTCTTATAGTTTTCGCCCCGTTTTTGATGGCTCTATCTTAATGTTTGGCGATTTCGATAAAGTATCAAAATGCCTCCTCCATTTTTCCTCCCTCCACGCCTACTGCCCACAGTGTGTTGACCCCGCTGCAACAAGGATGTTCCAAAAGTGGCCCCGCTGAGTGTTCCTGCGGACTGTATCTACACGGGTCAGGGGAATCTGGACGCTGCACTCTAGCTGTGAAGTGATGGATGGTCATGGGATTATATGCTACTATTTTTGATCAGCTGGTTAGTCCAATGTTGGTTACAGGCCTCTTTTAGGATCTCTTAGGATGACGGAATCACAGTTTGACCATAATATCTGTTCATATTCTTCTTAGCGTATCGATGGCCAAAACGATACCTCCTTAAATCTAAACTGTTTTGGCCAGTTTGGCCTATAATTTGGCACCTTCCTTATCTGTTCGTATTGTCAAACTGAGTCTGATTTTGAGTTGATTTTGGTTTATTTAGGAATCCAACAATTTAAATAACATTGAGATCTTAATTTTAGTATGTAGGAATGGTCTAAAGCCAATTATAGGTTTCCACTTTTAAAATGAAGTTAGACAATATGTTTATTTTGATTTTTTATGAATTAACTAACTATATGATTTTAAAGTTTTAAAGACGGGGTCACCTGTTTTTTTTTTAAATTACAAATTACTTAAATATTATTTATAAACTACAAAGAAATTAAATCAATAATGTAATAAAATACACAAATCTATATATATAAAAGGCTTAGGTTGACTGACTCATCACGCTACAGCCCAAACGGCTGAACCTATAAGTATGAAATTTGGACAAAAGTTGCGTTATATGGTGGAGGGTTCATTTAAGAAGCGTTTTTTTTTTTATTTAACCCTTAAGTGGGTCAAAATAGGGCTGAAAGTGTGTATGGGAAAAAATTTTTTTTTGGTCTTTTGTTCTTAAATCTTGATTTTTTGTACTTTTTTTTTAAAATGACTTGACACCTATTTCAGATTTTTTCTCATTTCTATGTTCTTAAGGGTTAAAATGGGTGCCAAAGTTTTTCGATTTTTTTCACCAGTTACGATCGATGCTGGAACAAAACCGCTTATGCCAAAACAATGAAAATTTGACAATAGTTGTAATTTGTGGACACGCTACGGGTTAAGACAGATTTACTTCAAGTTTAACCCTTAAGGCGGTAAAAATGGGGTCCAAAGTTTGTATGAAAAAAAAAAATTTTTTGTCCGTATTTACTTGCAACTAAGAATTCGTATATTAAATCAAAAATAATTTAACACCTGTTTTAGCTTTTTTCTAATTTTAGCAGTTTAAGGGTTAAACGAGGTTGAAATGTATGAATATTTTTCGTGATGTAGTGTCAACGTCGGGCCCAAACCGTTTAAGATACAACTATGAAATTGAAACTGCAGTAGCGTTTTGTAGCAAAACTACCCACCATGAAGAAAAAAATATAATTTTAACCCTTCAAATGCCCAAACCGGGGTTCAAAGTTTGTATGAAATAAAAAAATTTTTTGGTCCGATTAAGTTGAAACTTAGTATTTGTATATTAAATAAGAAACAATTAAACACGTGTTTCAGCGTTTTTCAAAATTCTGCCCACTAAAGGGTTAAAAGGGGTAGAAAAGTTTGAAGATTTTTTCTGATTTAGTATCAATGCCAGGCCTAAACCATTAAAGCTACAATTATGGAATTGAAACTGCAGTAGTGTTTTGTGGCAAAACTACCTACCATGAAGAAAAAAATATAATTTTAACCCTTCAAATGCCCAAACCAGGGTTCAAAGTTTGTATGAAATAAAATTTTTTTTTGGTCCGATTTACTTGAAATTAAGTATTAGTATACTAAATCAGAAAAAAATAAACACGTGTTTCAGCGTTTTTCTCATTTCAGCTAATGAAGGGTTAAAATGGGTGGAAACGTTGAAGTTTTTTTCCTGATGTAGTAGCAATGCTGAGCCCAAACCATTGAAGCTACAACTTTTAAATTGAATGTGCAGTTGTATTTCATAGCACTACTACCCACCATCAAGAAAAAAATATAATTTTAACCCTTCAAATGCCCAAACCAGGGTTCAAAGTTTGTATGAAATAAAATTTTTTTTTGGTCCGATTTACTTGAAATTAAGTAATAGTATACTAAATCAGAAAAAATTAAACACGTGTTTCAGCGTTTTTCTCATTTCAGCCAATGAAGGGTTAAAATGGGTGGAAACGTTGAAGTTTTTTTCCTGATGTAGTAGCAATGCTGGGTCCAAACCATTTAAGTTACAACTTTGAAATTTGAACTACTGTTGCGTTTTATAGCAAAACTACCAACCATGACGAAAAAAGTAACAATGTTAACCCTTGAAATGCCCAAACCGGGGTTAAAAGCTTGTATGAAATAAATTTTTTTTGGTCTGATATACCTACTTGAAACTAAGTATTCGTATGCTAAATCAGAAATAATCAAACACAATGTTTCAGCATTTTTCTCATTTCAGCGAATGAAGGGTTAAAATGGGTGGAAACGTTGAATATTTTTCCCTGATGTAGTAGCAATGCTGGGCCCAACCCATTCAAGTTACAACTTTGAAAAACTACAGTTGCGTTTTATAGCAAAACTACCAACCATGAAGAAAAAAGTAATAATGTTAACTCTAAAACGGCCAAAACGGGGTTCAAAATTTGTATGAAATTATCATTTTATTGGGTCAGATTAACTTGAAACTAAGTAGTCGTGTATTAAATCAGAAATAATAATTAAACACATGTTTCAGCATCAAAAAGGGTGGAAACATTTTTAGAGTTTTCCTGATGTAGTATCAATAACACTGCCGGAACCATTAAAGCTACAACTATTCAATGAACATTTAACTACAGTTGCGTTTTATAGCAAATCTACTAAGCATGAAGAAAAAAATAATAATGATACACCTAAAACGGCCAAAAAGGTTCAAAGTATGTTTTTTTTTTGTTGGATTCATTTGATCTTTACCAATTTGGTCACACACATACACAACCATACCTACACTTCCACCCTGAAACTGCACGACGGATTTGGATGACATTTGGAATAGAGATAGCTTACAAAAATACACACCCATGACTCTATTCATGCTAATTTGATAATGCTGAAAGATGTACCCAGGCAACTTCTTATAAGTCTTCGCGGACGAAGTCGCGGGCGAAAAGCTAGTAGATATATAAGCCGAATAAAAAGTCTAGCCATATAAAAAGTCTGTATCACAATCCTATTACTTTAAACGAGCTAATCTTGTATATTTCTATATATATATATTTGAACGGGGGATCTCGAAAAATTTGGAATGGAGATAGCTTAGACATAAAAAAAACACATAGGCTATATATCATCACGCTGGTTTACTTAGGGGCAAAGCAAACCAACAAATATCAACATAAATTGGCTATTTGTGCTAAAGTGAATGACAAAACCATTTACCGGAGACCCTGTCATCACGTAGCGTTGAGCTTTTGACTTTACTTAATCCAACAAAACTGAGTTTCGGTGAGTTTTGACCTACCAAAAAGTCCGCAAGTAAGTTTTAAAATAAAACGTTGAACAACAGTTATAAAGTTGTTTCTAAATCGCTGTCATCGGAACCTGTCACATTATTGTAATCAACAAACGCATGAGCCAAGAAAATCTTTAATTTGTTGAAACCTTAGCAAGATAACTTAGTTTTAGTTATACTTAATTACCAACAGTCTGAAAGAACCAATGACTCCATCCATACTTGAAGACAGCATCTATCAAGCTTTATAAAATTACCGGGTGACGAGATGAAACTTTCGTTTGGCGCATTTGATTAATAATGCATGGAAGGATGGTCAATAGCAATAAAGCAGCAACCGTCAACACGAAAAGAAGATGAAGCAGAAAAGGATACAAGGCACCAGAAATACGGGAAAACTATAGAGATACGATGGCCTGAATAAATAAAGTTCACTGTGTGCACTTTTTGTTTACCTTCCTTTCGTGTTACCTTAAATTCAAACTAAGTGCTATCATATACCTTTATAATACTTACTATACCTAAGTTAACATTCATAGTCCCTCATAAGTTTTTTCCATGAAATAAGATGGCTTTATACGAAATTCTTCAAACCATTCCAATACAGCTTTGACATTGTTGTGACTTTAGAATGTCAAGTCAAGATGCCCCATAGATTATTGAGATACTTTCTAGGCCGAGTTCTTTCGATATCTCATAGATGGCGGTAAAACAACAGTGTAAAGAGTCTACTGATAGCATAGATATAATATTTTTTTATAGGCAAGGATATGAACAGATCGAGCCATTAAGGTTTACACAAAAAAGTTTACAATGTAAGCCACTGTATTGGCGTTGACAGCCCAGTTTGACCACAGAGGGAAAAAAGGTTGGACTAGCCATTGTTAAAAACAAAAAATATACCTACTTCTGCTTACACAGAGTTATAAGGTCACCAGAGGCCAGCTGCGCATAGCAGACGGGGGGTTGGGGGGGCGGAGCCCCCCCCCTAAAAAACAAAAAATATACTTCTGCTTACACAGAGTCATAAGGTCACCAAAGACCAGCTGCGTTCAGCAGACGGGGGGTTGGGGGGGCGGAGCCCCCCCCTAAAAAACAAAAAATATACTTCTGCTCACACAGAGTTATAAGGTCACCAGAGGCCAGCTGCGCACAGCAGACGGGGGGTTGGGGGGGCGGAGCCCCCCCCTAAAAAACAAAAAATATACTTCTGCTTACCCAGAGTTATAAGGTCACCAGAGGCCAGCTGCGCATAGCAGACGGGGGGTTGGGGGGGCGGAGCCCCCCCCCCTAAAAAACAAAAAATATACTTCTGCTTACACAGAGTCATAAGGTCACCAAAGGCCAGCTGCGCTCAGCAGACGGGGGGTTGGGGGGGCGGAGCCCCCCCCTAAAAAACAAAAAATATACTTCTGCTTACACAGAGTTATAAGGTCACCAAAGACCAGCTGCGCATAGCAGACGGGGGGTTGGGAGGGCGGAGCCCCCCCCCTATTAATATTTTTTTATAGGCAAGGATATGAACAGATCGAGCCATTAAGGTTTACACAAAAAAGTTTAAAATGTAAGCCACTGTATTGGCGTTGACAGCCCAGTTGGACCACAGAGGGAAAAAAGGTTGGACTAGCCATAGTTAAAAACAAAAAATATACCTACTTCTGCTTACACAGAGTTATAAGGTCACCAAAGGCCAGCTGCGCACAGCAGACGGGGGGTTGGAGCGCCCCCCTAATAAACATAAAATATACTCCTGCTTACACAGAGTTATAAGGTCACCAAAGGCCAGCTGCGCACAGCAGACGGGGGGTTAGGGGGGCAGAGCCCCCCCCTAATATTTATTGATACTCGTTATTGAGTTATTGATTCTCGTAGTTTCATTCAAAGGCTGTTATGCAAAAAAAATATTAGGGGCGCCATCTCTTAGCATTCGAGCGAAGCTCGGTCGCCCAGGTACTGGTGCTAAAATGGGAACACGTCTTTCCTGTGGGCCAGGCCAACTAAGCGGTCGGGAATGTATAGTATAGGTGCTGGGCAAGCCTACTCCATCTAAAAAAAAGGCCCAGACACTGCAGCGCCGAGTCGTCTCTTCACCCATCTAGTGTGCCACTGGACGCTGCATAAATCGTCTCATTACGCAGATGCAAAGGCCTTAATAGATTTTGTTACTCTACATTTTTTTTCTTGATTTTGACGATGATCAACATGCTGACGTGATGACGTGCTGCGTCTAAAGTTGCAATGCAACTAAAGACATCATAAATCATAATCCATAGATGAAAAGACCAAAGCTGTGGGTGGTCAGTAATTGGACACTAGTCAGCTAACTAATAAAAGTAGAGAATGCGCAATTAAATTAAGTCGTAAAGATAACCAACTGGTCACTTTACTCACTTGATCTGATCGCTGCTGTTGGCATATCTAGCAAAACACAGCCTTTAGTGTGGTGTTTTGCTTATTTAATAAACTAGCGAACCGTCCCCGCTTCGCACAGATGTAATTTGAAAAAAAAGGAAGCTTCATTTAAACCATCTGTGAAAAACAGTTAAATAATATTCGTACAAAATGCACGGGGAAAGTTTTTTACGATTTCTGTCATTTCTAGTACTCAAACCACAGTTGGCTCCTTAGAGTCTTTTGATCCCTTCTAGAAACAGAATCGATTGGCATTAAAATAAAATTTTGGTATCATAGCTTTTTGTTTCGCTGACTGTACATTTTTCCAAAATCTGTGAATGCAGTTCATAATATATCAAAAAGTTATGGCTGGTCTCATAAGAACGTGTTCCTGTAACTATAACGTTTAAGTTACCAGCGGCTCTATTATCTAAAAATTCCACTAGCGTCAAAACACTCGAAAATAGCCCTTATTGAAATGAACATGATCTTTATTTTGACATTTAAAAACCATTATTTTTACGGTGGATATTTTAGATAATACAGGGGCTGTCCTCACTGCCCCGTCTCAAAAATCCACCTGTATAATGTGTAGAGATCTTGGTATAGATAAGGTAGGGAAGAAGAGAATTACGTTCTTTGTAAACAAAAACGATTCTCCTTAGGTCCGTATGATCAATCACAGTTTAAACTCAGACGCATTTTGTATGAAAATTAATCGACAGATAGGGTTTAAACTGGCCTTTTTGATTTAAACTGTGATTGATCTTCCGGGCCTTAGTATACTCAATCAACAATGCAAATTCTGTCTATAATAATAATAATATCTTTATTTATTCAGATAACTGGACCCATTGGGTTACAGACTAGTTTAAAATAAATAATAGTTTATAGGTAGACAATTTTTCAGAGATAAACAATGCAAACAAATTCATCATACAGCTATTTTAGCCCAAGATTAAGCTAATCTTTAGTTTAACTAACTGCTTCGGCGCCCGCTCTTGATACAAGTGGCTGCATTGCCAAGCACCAGAGAATTCCAGAACACAATTCAAAATTCAAATGAGCCATTCCGAATAGTGCACGACGATTGAATATGCATGCGGTTTAGCTAAGGATTCATTGTGCATTGATGCGCCGACAGTATGTGCATAGTGTTCAATACGGAACGCCTCACGAGCGTTCTCAGACCAGTGTAACCGGGTCCCTCGACAGGTAGTATTGTGTTGAAATTCAAAGGCCTTTGTGTGACAGGAGACCCTTTGGTTTCTGAAACAGAAGAGCTCGTGACTTCTTTACTCACCTATTCTAGTTGTACATACAACTAGGTTGTCAGAAAGATAATTACGGTTTAACCTCTTTCTCAGCTTGTTTATAACTACAAATAACTATAGCTACTTATTCAAATATGTAATATTCAAATATTCAAAAGTAAGTAAGATGTAGCCTGTACACAGCGAACTGTACAATAGTATACAAGGTGTTACAAAAGTACCTAACTCTTTTTACAGGGTAATAGCACCCGGTGATAGGGATCACAACCTAAATATATTTCGTGCTCTATGACGTTCCGTTAATTTTTTTAAATTAATAAAATGTGAACGATGTAGCGGGAGAAAAATATTTTTTAAATATTGTTGTCATTGACTTTCACAATGTTTTAACAACTCAAAGCTATGTAAATGCACCTACACGCACAAACATATTTTTAAATTTGAGCTTATAACAAAAACAAAAAAGTTATGTTTTTTTTTCAATTTTGAGGTTATAAAATAAAAATTGTTTTTTTCAACTTTTTTTACAGATTTGACATCCTGTTGACCAGTAGGAGTAGGTTACACCATGTAAAAAGAGTTAGGTACTTTTGTAACACCTTGTATGTCCCACTAGTTGGGCAAAGGCCTTCTCTCATAGAGAATCATGTCTATTCAAATTTTATCATAAACCTCAACTAGTTCAGGTTTTTGATCAAAACACTAGATATTTTGTTTTTTTGTGATAAAATATTTTATCGTCATCCGGATCTTGATCAAAAGCCTAGGTTTTTGATCAAAAACCTGACTTGATCATTAACTTGCGACATAACATAGGTTGCATTGGCTAGCAACAACGACATACCTACAACATTATTGACTCTACAAACTACATACTGCCTTGGCGCCAGTCAACATTCTTTTAACATAGAGCTTTAATCCATAACTCTATGCGATCCCATAAAAGTACAGAATAACTTCAACATAAGGGCATAGATGTCATAAGTAAACAAACCATTAATTAATTAGAAGCAAATCTAAAATGGCTGATTAAAATGGCTGTAACCATAACAGTAAATAACTATGTTCGTTGTTATACAAGAAGCATGTCAACATAATATCTTTCCCTGAGCATTCCCCTTGTTAGGATCTTTTTATAACACGCTGTATTCACTTCCTTCCCTAAATAATATTATGCTCTTTTTTTGTAGACTATACAGTATAAGAACCAGTCAAAAGCGAGTCAAATTGAGGGTCCCGTACCTTATTGTATTTTGCACATATAAAATGTTTTCCATTTTCCACGGAAATTATGAGTTTCCACGGAAATGTTTGTATCTTTACTACACCGTTTATCCAATCGTCTGCCCTAAAATCGACAGTGCTGTGACAGACCGTTCGCCCGACGGATAGCAATTTAAAGGCTAAGGCTTCCGTGGTTTCATCCGATGCACGGAACCCTAAAGGCCACTAGCTCGTTGTGTCGACCGTACATTCCCAAAATGGCGGCAACTGTCAATCTGTCAATCGGGCAACAGCTCGGGAGCTTTAACAACCTCGGCGTCTGTATTTGGACGAATGACGAGAGACGGAAGACGAATTTGGGCCGGTATAGTAGAGGTATAATAGTGTCGTTTATTATTTTATATTATGCAATGAAACGAAAGTTTAGATAACTATGTGGAGGTCGTTGGTCGTTGTGATGGACTTTGAAGGTCAATGGTGTGTGACGTAATGGACGTACATTCACGCTTGTATCCCACAGGGGTAGGCAGGGAAGGTGGTTTAATATTACAACCTTCCAACATCCTGAAATAAGTAGAAATCCACATAAAATCTCTAAAAGTAGTTTTTTTCTCTTTTGCAGATGTTGCCACCATCGACTGCATTGGGTAAGTTGTCTAATTTAGCAGAGAAAGATGTACACACGACAGCACGTCGACCCTTACACGCTAGCACTCAACTCGGTTGCGTTATGGGCGACTTTACAACAAAAATTTACACTCTGACGTGCTGTCGTGTGTACCTACACAAGACAGCTTACACGCGTGCACTCTATTCAATTACCTACGTTACGGGCGACTTTGCAATGAAAGTGGTAGCGTGTAAGCGTCTACGTGCTGTCGTGTGCACATGATGAAAGACCACGACTCGACGTGTGTCATGTGTACATGATGCAAAATGCCACTGTTATTCATCCGCTCTACACTGAAATACATAAAAAGTGACGCATCGTACGGGAAATACAAAAACGACCCTCAGTAATAAGGATACTAATGCAAACTGATGATTACTTTTGAAAAATACATAAAAGAGCAAAGTTACGTACATTTGTGAAATTGTAACAGTAATTACCACTTGCTACTTGAAGGAAAACATTGTGAGTAAACAAGAGCGTGGGAGACATAACAATCTCAAAGTGAAATAGCAATCCACACGCTGCGCACTGATAGAAGGCCTTTGCCCGGCTATGGTGAGACATGTACACTGTACAGTCAACAGCACGTAGACCCTTACACTTTCGTTGCAAAGTCACCCTTAACTTAACTGCATAGAGTGTACGCGTGTCAGGGTCTACGTGCTGTCGACTGTACACTCGTACAGGCGACATTATACTAACTTACCCTGGCGTGTGTCAGGTGTAAAAATCAGCCTTTAGGGTGCTCGAAGACTACCAAAGTGTCATCACCTTGGACTAAAAGATATCACAAATTAAGCTAAGTAGCTACGTGACTCTAGGTTTTACTCCAAAATAACATTCAAGTCATGCACCCGCACCTATAGGTATTTTGCCGTGAAGTGAGCTTTGCTTCGATACTTTAGCAAGTACAACGTGTTACAAAATATCCTAATCTCTTTTCACAGGGCACCCGGTGATAGGGATCACAACCTAAATATTGTTTTACTCTAAGACGTTTCGCTGATTTTTTAATTAATAAAATGTGAACGCTGTGGCGGGAGAAAGGTGTTTTTAATAGTACATTACTGCCGCGATCTGTAATGAGTGCGTTTCTGGCGCGCTTTTGATGGCCGACAGAGCGCAGCGTAGCGCAGCTCAAGGCCCTCACAGTGCGGTCAGCATTGCAGCCCTTGATGGACAAGCTGAAATGAAGGCCGAGACCGAAGGTCGAGGCCTTTATAGCGCGGCCAGCAAGGGCTGCAATGATGACCAAACTTGAGGGCCGAGAGCGTAGCTAAGCTAAGCTCGAGGCAATCATAGCGTGGCCAGAAGCGCGCTCATTGCAGACCAAGGCTTGTATAGTGCTTTACTCAAACAATGCGAGTAATTAAAATATTAATTAGAATAGTAATTAACATAGTAATTTAATTAGCTTACCATTTGTCGTAGATTAAGTACTTTATGTCGATTTTCCATTCCGCAAACTTTTTGTTGGTAAGCTTGCTTGTATTTTTCTTTTGACTTCGGTGGCAATAAATTTCCAATTACTAATTTCGCTTGATTTTGAATGTCCGGCGGTGTTAAACACATTAAATCCGAGGATTCGTCGCTTTGAGAGTTCACTTTTTCAACAAAAACACAGAAAAAAATCACTTCGAACAACGCGCGAAAAGTCGAAAACAATATGGCCGCGCTTTTTTTTTCTGTGCAATGTGTCGACTGCCAGTACCCATACAGCCTAATTCTAAATAAATACTTTTTGCACCTGATGTTTGAGTTCTATTTATGAAACAAAACTCGACATTAATGTTTTTCTGGCCGCAAAACACAAGACATTAATGAAATTCCATACAACTTTTCTGGCGCCTAATCCAAGTAGCCCGCAAGTCCGACTTTGCTCAAAGAAGGTTGTCGAATTAATGTCCACATTACGAGCTTTTTTGAGTAAATATTATTTTCATTGGACTTTCAAAATGTTTTAACAACTCAAACCTATGCAAATGCACCTACACACACAAACATATTTTTAAAGAGCTAACATCAAAGTTTTCAGGTTATAAAATAAAAATTGTTTTTTTCAACTTTTGTTTACAGAATTGACATCCTGTAGTAGGTTACGCCAGCAGGTTACGCCAGTAGATTTTGATTCTAATTCTAGAGCATTAGTTCGCTGGTTGTAGGAGAGAAACGAGGAAAACCCGGTTTTGTCCTTCTACTGGGAACCTATCGTTACGCCATTGCGTTACAGACTTAAGCCCCAGGATAATGAGAAAAAAGCTCAACTCATCACGTGTTTGCTATTCAGCTACAATCTACAAAGTTCACTTACCTGCAAAAGACACACATTTACGGTGAATCTGTGACGGACGATGTGTATGAATGTACACATTTGCGCGATTTTACGCTAAACGCCGCAATGTCATCTGACGGCCTTGGCACACTTTATTTAAACGTTTTACGTTTTCCTTATTGTGGTTTATTAAATTAGCATTTTGGTATTTTTGTGTTGGTGATAAGGGTTTTACTTAATCAGCTATGGTTGGTTCAGGGTAGTCAAATTACGTCAATCTCGTTCTCTCAAACCATCTAGCGCTATGCATCTGCTGCATATATTCGTATAGCTGTCACCTATTCTAGCGTTCTAAAATGAAAATGAAAAAAATGAAAAATATTTATTTTACAAAACACACGTTATATACAGCAGTAAAAGTTTACAAACTATTTATTTTTACAAAAGAGGCTGCAATATTTTAAATTCTGTACTCCTCACACTAGGCAAGCCTGTATCGTGAGGAGCTGATCTAAGTACGAGTATATTGTGTAAGTACTTTTCGATTAATTTACTTAGCGTATCTGATACAGGAATCGACTTTGTACATTTTTCAGTACCACAGGGAATCGTCCAAAGTTTATAGCAGACTATTAGACCATTACATAAACAGTGGCTGATCGAGTGACACTGCAATGACAACATCTAATAGGAGTCTTTCATAAGAAAAACACTTACGTTACAAAAGTGACGTACCTACACCACTTTCCCTTTCAAAATGTTAAAAATTAAACTATGCAAAAGCACACTTATCGAGACGCCACTTGAGGTGTATTTTTTACATAATTTTCCGTTGAAACACTTTCGATGTGGCCTCAAACGGCTTTTCCGTGAGAACCTTTTGAGGGCCTCAATCGAACCACACAGAACGATACTGTATGCTACTTCTATTTTTGAAATATTTTGGGCCAGATCAGTCTACTTCACTGAGAAATAAGAAGCACTTCAGTACAATTTCCGATAACGTGTCAAATTAAAGTTCTACTTAGTAAAGATGCTGCTTCTTCTTCTTTTCGTGACGATGCATGGATCTTCCAGTTCCTTAACTTCCTTGAATATCTCAGTTTTTCATGATGTACATTTTTAATGATTCGCGATTTCATTCACAAATTGTTTTATATTGGAATCGTCGGCATAAATAACGTAATTAAATACCTAAACAATCACCACGATTTCATGAAATCTTCCACCACATTAAAATCAATCCGAAAAATAGTGCAAGCTCCCCTCTTTATACATTAGGTTCGCGATAGCCCCTCTAATCGAAGATTAAGTAAACTCTAGTTGAGTAATGTTTGCGCTATTTGCCTTTCGTAAATTGTCGTAAAATATTTGTTGTGTGCGTCCAATCATCCAATACCGTTAAAACAAACAAATACCATGCCATGTCTTTTGATTTGAAGCTATGGGATGGCTTTACTATAGCTGGAGAGGTGGTAGTGACCAATCGACTTATTTCGTCGTATGTTCAAGGCTGGGAGCTTCTAGGCTAGTTGTTTAGACTCCGCTTACCAACAGAGTCTAAGACACCAGCCTAGAAACTCCCACCCTTGTACGATCGGCCACAGTCACAGATGCCCCAGGGCAGCTCATACCGCGCGCGACATAAGGGCGCCAATCGAACAAAAAGGGGTAACCTAGCCAATATCAACAAACAAAACACTAGGCAATACTTTGTCCTTCCCTCACTAGAATTTGCACATAAATTATCGTTTGAGTACATCTTGTACAAGTACATAAGCACCAAAGTCCCATAACTTAAGATGATGCGTATTGCGTTCTTGTAACAGTATTGTTACAAGTAGATAAGTACCATTATTCTGAGTGCTAGTAACTGTTGAAGATGGTTTTGCAATTCTTATTTCTGAGGTATCAATATAATCTCATATTCATTATTATTATTAACAGAAGGTCTGCTCTGAAAGATTGATTAGGGGTTGGGATTAGGGGCTTGAGTTTATTTACTTATTAAATTAAATTGAACATTGTACAGTCGGCCACAGTCTCAGATACCCCTTTTTGTTCGATTGGCGCCCTTATGCCGCGCGTGATAAGAGCTGCCATGGGGTATCTGAGATTGTGGCCGACCTTACATTGCTGTAGGTAAATTTATTTGTAGCAGACAAAACTTTATTTTTTTTTTAGAAAAAACTTAACTTACTCAGTTCTTTCTTCTGCTGAAAAAAATATCCGCTGCTCCATACATTTGGTGCAGTGGGTATCGATTTTTAGTATGGAGCAGTTTTTCGAGATTTTGCACTTGGCCCCATAGTAATTGTTAAGTTGCTTGTATTGGTGAGTTAAGCGAACCCATTCATTGTCACAGGACCTTTCTGGAACACCCTGTATTTTAGTCTAGTTTTCAGTCAGCTGTTTCGTGGTAGGTCACTGATTCTCTGCCTGGGGCTTAAGTCTGTAACGCAAAGGCGTGTCGATGGCGTCGCAGTAGAAGGAAAAAAACCGGGGTTTCCTTGTTTTTCTCCTACAACCAGCGAACTAATCCTCTAGAATTAGAATCAGAAAATTCTTTATTGTACTAGAAAAACATAAAAAGGACCGACAGCATTAATAAATCGTAATTGAAACCGTCAACTGGGAGCCCATTTTGGCATTGCGTTACAGACTCAGGCCTATGTATAGAGGAGGGCATAGATATTTGGAGGTAGCATGCCGGTAAACATTGCATGTCGTCGGCGCGTCTAGTGTTTTCACTCGACACACATTCGCATACGTGCGCGACGAATCGAAGTGTCGTAACATGAGACCGAGTGTACATCTTTGTTGTACACACGACAAAAGTACAACAAAAGTGTACACTCTGACGTGCTGTCGTGTGTACTATAGGTTGGTACGTACGCTCGGCCACAGTCACAGATACCCCATGGCAGCTCTTACCGCGCGCGGCATAAGGGAGCCAATCGAACAAAAAGGGGTAGATATCCTAGCGTGTGGCCGACTGTACAAAGACTAATCACAAGGAGTTAATTCTGCCAAACTTGCGATTTCCACTTGTAAATTAACAGTGAACTAAAGGTCACACACAGAATGGGGTCGCGCCGTCAATATTTGCACAGAGTAGAGACACAAACACACATAGTAGAGACACAAACACACATAGGTACAAACTTTCTCGCCGTCCTTGCTTGTATTTGACTTAACTGCCCCCTCGGAATCTTGCAATTAGAGGCAAAATTATGCTTAATTTTGGTTCGAAACGGGCCGAATCGTGGTAGGTTTAGTAAATGAATTCCCTTTATTATCCCGACGTTTCGGCTGCGTTGCAGTGGCCGTGGTAACGTGCAGACTGTAGGATAATAAAGGTAATTCATTTACCTAGTAAACTTACCGCGATTCGACCCGTTTCGAACCAAAGTTATGTGTGAATATCGCGAATCATTAAAAATGACTAAATTATGCTTCTACGGCCTTTGTATCTAGGTAATGAGTTATTTATTTATCGTATGGCATTTTACAAAGGTCTATGGTCTATTACATGAGTGAATGAGTTAAATTGTACGGTGTCCAGTGGCACTTTGTCTCAAACCAGATGTGTGAATAGGGGGTGGAGGAGACAGGGTGCAATCGAATTCGATAGCGGAACTTTAAGTAGGCTGTCTACTGATCACTAAAAACAGCTTGTACTTACTAGGTGACACAAAAATTAAGCGAAGAATTTCAGTTGTTTTGATGCAGTACTGACTCTACCTTATGACCTTCTTATGACTGAAAGGAACAGCTGATATTTTTTCGCTCCTTTTTTGCCACCGAGTACGAGTTGTTTGCAATAATCAGTAGACAGCCTACTTCAAGTTCCGCTATCGAATTCGATTGCACCCTTTAGTTAGATTCACCGGAGAAATCTGACTGTAAAGTATGTTTTTTTTCCAAAGGCTTTAAATAGTGCCTTAGTGTGCCATGTTATGCCAATAAATGTTTTTCATTTTTCATTTTCAGTGTAATGCTCAATTCTCGATTAGGGTCTGTCTACTGTTTAATATTGCCGGACCGCATTCTTGCGCTTGCGCATTGCATTTGCACAATTGCACACGACGCGCTTCCGTTTGAGCGTTTTGAATCGGGAACGTCTGATTAATAGTGATTGGCGTTTAGTCGACGCATGTCATGTCATGTAAGTCATGTAACACATCGTCTACTTACACATTCATGCTTGGTAAAAATCACTTAGGCGTTTGCATCTACGTAATGAGATTATACATACTAAACAGGTGAAGTGACCGAGGAATATCACATACATAAATCAACTAATACTTACACACATAGGTATTCTGTTTGCAATAAACATTCGAAATCGTGTCCCTTGCATTCTAGAAAGTATTTATTGTCAATATTACAGTTCCTGGCGTACTTTTAACTTGAAAAATGACCTTGACTGCCAGGAGACGATTTTTGAGTCTATTTGGCACCGAACTAAACCCCCCTATTTGGGGACAAGGGGCGCGACGGAAATGCTATTGCTTCGGACGGCCCGGCCCCCATTGGTTTTTTGTTTGACTTTTGCTCAAGTTATGCGCCGGGAACTGTACTAGCTACTTAATAAGTTAGTATTTTAAAAACTTATAACTTGGTGAGTATAAAAAAAAAACCGCAATTCGGAAGGCAAAGTTTTTTGTTCGAAAGTCCGTTATTGGCTTAATCTTATCTTTAGACAATATTGAGAAACTAATTTCAATATTTTTTATTTTGCTTCAGTAGTTTTGTTTTTATGCGCTAAAATGTTTTGTTCCTATGACCGCCAAACAGCGCCAACAGTATGCAGACCGTCGCGTGAAGGTCATAAAACCGTATCTTTGAAACGTTGTAAAATCCAAACTACTGAACCAAAATAAAAAATATTGAAATTAGTTTCTCAATATTGTCTAAATATAAGATTAAGCCAATAACGGACTTTCGAACAAAAAACTTTGCGTACCGAATTATGTCTCTAACCATACAAAACAGACAAAGCGCGCGTCGACTGCTTGTATAATTAACAACGCCATGTGCAATGTATATAGAGTTACCTATGCTGGGTTTGGTAAACGCAACAAAAGGAGTGTTGGTGTTAACTATTGTTGAAAAAATATTAGATTAAATATTAATATTATTTTTCAGTCATATTAGAATTCGAGCTCTCTATTGGACATATGACGTCTCCATTAAATTTTACGATGGCATATGATATTGATATTCTGATAGTGAACCCAACCTATAATTTGCCCTCCGAATCTGATAACAATGGAAATATATAGCGAGCAATAAAAGCAATAAATAATAAATGCACGCGAACGCCTTTTCAAGCGGCCATTTGCATTTTAATGTCTTGGACCCATTGCACTCGATGACTTTACCTGGTAGATATTAAAAATAATATTTTTTTACTTCTCTTGGTACAGACTTTCTATGGTGCTAGAAAAGACCTGTCTTCTAGTCAAGAAAAACTAAACTTACCTGTTTTCTAACTTCCCATTAGTCTGGAAATCTAATGAAGCGACCTGCCGGGTTAGCATATTGTTGGATTAGAGCGTATCTAACTCTATCCCACTCTACGTCAAACAAAATAGTGAGATGCGTATAGTTATTATAACCCCCTTATACACCTGTCTAACCCAGCCTTATGCTACGCTTGCTGGAAGTCCTTAGACCGTCTGAAAGAAAAAAAATTAACAAAAATTATGTGTGGCCATAATTCTCGAGGGTAGAGTGGGTTCTCGGCTGTTTATAAACGTCAAACGTCACGCCGCCATATTTGTTTTGTTTCGTTTTCAGAGCGCATTTAGCACACTTTTTACTGGCGCACTAAAACCCTTTATGGAGACACTAAGTAGCTACCTAGATTTTATCAATTTGTATGTCAAGTTATGTCATAAACTTTTCTTTGGACGTGTGCTTTACAGTTTAATTTGGTCTCTACAATATAAAAGACCTAAATAAGACTTTATATTTTGCTTTTTGTAATAAGAACAGTCGACAGCAAGCCAGACTGCACAGTTTGGTTGTAAAGTAAATAAGTAACTCTTTATTGTACAAAAGAAACATTTACATATTAGTTCAAGAGTTGTACAAATGGCGTTCTTATCGCTAAAAGCGATTTCTTCCAGACAACCTTTGGATGGACAGGACTGAGAGCGAAAACACAGTAGCAGCAGATGCACAATAAAAATAATATGATAGGATAAAAGACTTAAAAGACAATAGTAACGGTTTCTGTAGCGTTACCAAATATGTATAGTGCTGACTGGAAATTTTGAAGTGCTTTCGACTGTACACAAAAACTACTTTCTTTGAAACTTTAACTTGACTAAATGCCCGTACATACATGTGAGCCTAAAATTGCTCAATTCATTGCTCTAATTGTCATCATGATACTTCCATGATGACATACAGTTAAGTGGTTTGAATAAGAATAGAACCTGGCCAAAATAGGACAAAGGCGTGGTCGTAATCAAATTGAGTACCGAATGGTATCGATGCACAGCAATTTGGTAGTTCATTGTAATTGACCGGTAATGCATTTTTCGATTGCTCCATCGTCTAGCCGTAGGGCTGCCACAAACGAGAAGTTGGCCTAAGTATGTACATTTTATTGGGAACTAGCTTATGCCCGCGACTTCGTCCGCGCTGACTAAGATAAAAACTTGCAGCTTTTTTCTTCCCCCGCTATAGACGTCAGTCAGAGGAAAAGCTAGCAATTATAAATCAAAAGCTATGTAGCTTATAAATCAAGTAAAATAATATATTTCCCTGTACTAACTTTAGTGGCTGTCATTCCGACTTGAACTTGAAATTTCGGAAATTCCTTTCTTAGTAGATATCTACTCTTCATAGAGAATGCAGCCTGAAAATTTTATATCTCTTGGACCAGAGGTTTAGGCTTTATTCTCCTACTTGGGTTCCTCTACTTTACAAAAGTGATTATTTTTTCATCTTTCCTGTTAGTGACATGACAGCCCTATCTCCCGACCACTGTAGCCCATGACACGTGACGTGTTCCATACATTGCACGCTTCATTACACACCCTATTTGATGTATCCGCTGGTCGTCTACACTGCCTACCGATAGTATGAGACTCGAGGTCACCAGAACAACCTCTTGTAGCCATGGTAGAGCGATGACACTACTGCCTGTGCATAAGCAAGGGAGCTTGTAGACTGTTCCATTTCACCAAACCTAGCCTAGTGGGTAGAACAATGGACTCGGAACACGGAAGGGAGAGACCCAGGTTCGATTCCCGGTGTGCACATGTTTATTTTCTTTTACCTATTTGTTTATTTTCAAAGAACATGTAAGTACAGGTACATTTGTGAATTTGTGGTAGCAATGAGCCGTTTTCAGCACACATTCACAAACTATTTCATAGATGGCGTGGCCAGGGAAGAACCGGAATACGGCTGTCAAAATTAATCTGCCTAAGCGAAATTTGACACCCGTATTCCGCTTCTTCTATGGCCACGCCTGTAGGTGCCATCTATGAAATGGTTTGAGAATTTTTCCTGAAAACGGCTCATACCAGTCGCTAAAATGAAGAAAAACATCGTGAGTAAAGCCGCGGCTTTCCTGTCGCTCCTGTGGGCTATTCCGAATAAGCTGTCAGGATGGCAAATAATGGTGCAGCGTTTCGGTGGTCACTTCACCCTAGAGGTGCGCGAAACGCTTCAGTGAAAAGAAAAGAATGATATACTTCATTTCCTTCACTGAACTAGTTCACTCTTTTAGTTCATAGTTCACTTATAGTTCATTCATAGTTCACAGCTCATTCATAGTTCATAGTTCATTCATAGTTCATTCACAGTTCATTCATAGTTCATAGCTCATTCATAGTTCATAGCTCAGTAGTTCGTTCACGTATCTTTTGACTCGCGGTAGTCCGCGAATGACAAAGGTGACAGGCGAGACACATGAGTTACAGAATTTTGGTTCTTAGTGTGGTAGATTTAAGAATGTTTCTTGAAGAATGAACTACGTCGACTAGAGTGAATGTGATATACAGATTTACAGAATTTTGGTTCTTAGTGTGGTAGATTTAAGAATGTTTCTTGAAGAATGAACTACGTGGACTAGAGTGAATGTGATATGTAAAGATTGGTAGTGAATGAATGAATGAAGGGTGTCATATAACGAATGCATTCAATCGAAGCATTCATTCGCGAACTACACACCTCTACTTCACCCATCTAGTGTGAGTGAAGGTTATTGTATTTGGTACTTTGTCATTCAAGAGCACCGCAACATGGTTCGCTCAAAGGATACGCATCACAATGACATGACCATATTAATAAAGAGTTAATAACCTCTCAAGTGGTGCGCTAAAGTTTCCTACGGCTGTGGATAAAAAAGAAAAAGATTACCTATTTCAATAATTGATGCAGAAAAAACACTACATTGATGAAAAACGTAAGTATTGAGAAATACAATCAACAGCTTGTGTAGCATGAGGCTGGGTTAGCGGGTATCCATGGGTTTATAACTCTAGCTATCCCGCTCTATGTCGAACAAAAGAGTGAGATACATATAGTTATAACCCTCTTTTGTAAACTATCTACCAATTTTATTCACACTAGAAAATAAGTAATACATAATCATGCCGGGAATCGAACCGAAAAAAAAGTAATCTTGATTGAGAGATATAATATTTTACCGATACTTGATGAAATTGGTGGTCCCATAAATAAACTCGCGACCCAAAACAATTGACTCAACCTAAATCAGCATGAAACATAAGACACCCAAATAACCAACTCCATTATTTGATTAAACTTTATTGACGGACCACGATTGATGGATGGAGTACGGAAGCCAGCGACTTTGAACCAAGGTTAGCAGATGGGCTGGCGTTGGCATCGTCTTACCAAAGGTCTTCATATTGTCTCATGATTACTATCACTCCGTTAACCCCCACTTCCAGTAGCGGATTAATTATTAGTAGCGGATTTAGAGGGGACGCCAAGGGCTCAAGCGCCCCCAAAACCGTCCTACCGTGATATTACTGTTAATACCGTCAAATCAAACTCTATGCCCAACCTTCTAATCATCGATGGCTGTAAAGAAATACAGCACAATATTGACAAGCATCTAAATGATGAGGTGTCACTTGTCAGGAAGTCAGCGGGCAGTCCCGGGCCCGATTGTCTAAGTTCAACATTTATCGCTATCCCTTTCAAAGGTGCCGTGATCTTGATCGAGATTTACAATGAATTTGCCTACCTAAGTTTTACATCACAATCGCTAACAGAACGAATGGGTCAGTACCCCATATAAATTGAAGGGTACTGAGCAATGACATTCTATTTGTATTGGAATGTCATTGGTACTGAGTGACTTTATTTGTAACACAATATATAAAAAGACTAGCTTTTGCCCGCGACTTCGTCCGCGCTGACTAAGATTAACAGTTGCAGCTCTATTTTTCCCTCGCTGAATGCTGAGAATATATCAGCATTCAGCATTCGATGCAGTAGGTACGTCACAGGTCTCAACATTTGACTGGCATTCTATAAAACTGTAAAAGATCTCCAACAGAGCTAGTTAGCGTTACCTACTCGTATTACAGGCACGAAGTTGCTTAACAGAGAAAACTATATGAAAATTCGTGTAGTTTTTTTATATATTTTATTTTGCATCATGCTATATCAAAGACAACGATCATAATATCAGAAAAACTTATCCATATTATGTTTATCACATTGAATAGTTATTTTTTTTCTATGAGCTGCCCTTCTGAAACACCAAACGCGTCTTCTTAGCGTCTACGATACCATAGTCTGAAACAACGGTTTGAAATCGTCGGTCTTATTCTTCTTCCGTGTTGAAAGAGTCACACTTTGCCGTCCCAGAAACGCGCTAATTTGAGCGCGCTGGGGTCGCCTCCAGGAGATCCTATCAGCTGCACTGTGGAGCATCAGGACAGTTATGACGATGCGACCTTGTCGGTACAGCCGAAACACCTCTTCTGGCTCTATTCCTCACATATCTTTCATGCGGGCAACACCACCACGCAGGCGGTTCGGGGATTTCCACATGCTCCAATCTTCTCGTCAGTCTGAACTTCTGAAGTATGTGGAAAGCCTATCAGAGTTGTCAACAATGAATAGACGACTATGATATTATGTAAAAGTGCCCCTGTCTAGTCCTTCTAGGTACTCAATAGGTACTTAGTGGAAATAAAGCGGTCATGTTGCTCATGTTACACCATCACTGGCTGATTTTATGCGCCTTTGGTCGCTCAAGACTCTACAATGTTTTTCATACTTGCACAGTACACTCAGCGGCTTTTTTTGGTCAGAACATCGTATCTTTAGTTTTCTTCGAGGTCTGGTGCATCCTTATTCTTCCCTGAATAACCAGCAATCAGCAATGCACTGAACGGACATTCCATCTCGTCTGGCCAAGAGATCTCAGGACGGTCGTCGAACCGCAACTTTGTAAAGATCTTTGATAAACACTGCTGGATGCAAAGTTTTTAAAGTAAGGATTTACTTATCGCCTCTTTCAGTTTGTAAGGAGCTATCACTGAAACAATATTTTTTTGCCTGTTTTTTATAATTAATTACACAATGTTGATTTCTGCTGTATTGCTTTCTTGATACCATTTTTGTGACAGTGACGGATGACAGCAATAATTACAAACAACTTCTTCATTGTTGCCCATCGTTTGATTGTAATGCATAGTTGCGGCACATTTCGGACTTTTTGGTAGATCAAAATTCACCGTTATTCAGTTTTCGATGGATTTAGGAAAGTAAATAGCTCAACGCTACGTAATGACAGAGGGTCTATGGTAAATGGTTTTGTCGTTCACTTTTATACAAATGGCCACTATACGATAATCTTTGTGTATTTGCTTTGCTCCTAAGCGCCAAAGCGTGATAATATGTAGCCTATATGTTATTCTGATGTCTCAGCTATCTACATTCCAAATTTCATCCAAATCCATCCAGCTGTTTCAGCGTTATAAGGTAACAAACACACTCACTCACTCACTCACTCACTCACTCACAAACTTTCGCCTTTATAATATAAGTAGGATTTGTGATTTTATTTATTCCATATCTGTCAAAAACATGACCCTCCTCGCGAGTCGCGATCACAACTACAATCACAATCGCTTTGAATGACAGCTTGAGTCGAATAAATGCGTTCTGAAGTTTGTCAACACCTTTCCAAAATGTAGAATTGAAAGAGATCGTGATGGATGTCGAACTGAAACAATTAGACCCCTAGTGACGTCACAAGATGGCGGCCAGTGTCAAGGTTTCGGCCATGACCGGGTAAGGAAATTGGCCGTCTGGGCGCGAATGAAACGAATTGGTGACGAACACCGAGTAGAAGAAAACATGGAGATCTCAATAGCACTGACAAATGACCTAATGCATATTATGGTTCTCGTATGGGCGGAGTGTACAGATTTCTCACGATTTTAGTGGTTCGATAGAAGTGACATAGAAGACGTCAATTTGACGCTGTCCGTATAATATGACCAATATAAAATCAATAGCGCGAAAACTATGCACCAATGATGGAGTTTCTTGTTTTCTTATTGGTTTAAAATATTTTTAGCAAAGCTGTCTACGCGAGTAGAAGCGTGTGCCGATTTTAGAGGATGGGTTAGCTTGAAGAAATGCTCCATGTTTTTTTTGTTCGACGGCGACGAAGCTCGACTGCGTTTTGATTAGCGATATTATGTGTGCAGTTATTGTAAATTATTGGCTGTGGACCTGAATTGAGAAGACATCTTATCAATAAGCGTTACTCATGCATTGGATTGCTAAGTTGTTTCATTTTCAACATGCTCTTGTCTGTAAATATTGTTGTTTTCATTGCCTACAATTATCATCACCTTACATCCTCTCGTTATTACAAGGTTGTTTCTCATTTTCGAGGAATGAGAAGAGCATTTTTACCACTGATCTTATCGAATAACACTTAGGTACTGCCTTAAGTTGTAGTTGATTGGAAGAGCGGTGGATTGGGGGTTCAAATCTTGAGCCATTGGTTCATGGAGCTGTCGAGCGTCCGAGCTAATATCGATCATGTAGGCTGTTCGGTACACGGATAGACAAATCTCCACTTCTATTAGGTGCTTACTTTATGTTCCATCAGCACAACGCAGAGCTTCTTATGTCAGAAGAAAGCGTCAAAATATTTGTCAATACACCGTCTGGGTGTCCGTTTTAGGCTGCCTATCGCATTGTGTGTTAATAGGATTTGTTTTAACTCAACCACGTAGGAGGTAAGGCCGCCTTGCACTTGGTTTTGCGCGCTGGATAACAGATGCATGTTGTCATTGAAATATTAATTTATTGCTTGTGAATATGCTGCATAGATTATCACTTAGCAGCCCGCGGTGTAGGTATCGGCATTGCGATCAGAGTAACTTCATTATTATTCGTCAAGACTTCTGAGCAAACACTGCACAAAAACACATTTTGAACAAAGATTTTTCTTCTTCTTAACGTAGAGTAAAGCTCAATTTCTTGAAGCAAACTACTTAGGAGTCGAATAGTTGAACGAGTGGAACAATCCGGCGTTTGTAAGTATGTCATGTATGCATGAATCGATGGTCGATTACTTGAGTAAATTCGGTCGGACCGTCATAAAATTTGGTAAGCGGGTAAATAAAATTAAAAGTAATTTTTAAATTTGAACATGAACCGAATCGGTGAAAGCGTTGCCGAGGTATGGGGTTGTAAAGGTTATGCATCACGAGTTCACAGTTCGATATGATTCGAACGAATATCGCGATTCATTAAAAGTTACTTATAGAGTTAAGCTGTAGGTAACTTATAAAGTAAATAATCGAGTCGTTTTATTTGTTCGCTCGCAATAATCGATTATTAAACACTGACGCATAGCCCGGCAACCATAACCGACTAACAGTTGCATAATGATTAGATTAAACTAAACACCCGTAATGATGGCTGTTATTACTTGCGCATACGATTATACAGCCTCACTCAGTAAGGTTTCACAGAAGGTTCTCAGCTTAGGAAGGGGGCCCCATTGGTGCATTGCGCTGCGTTGCGTTGAACCGTCGCATCGGATCGACGCATTGTATGCGTTGCGAGTTTGCGACGATGCACGACGTCGCGACGCAAGAGGGTATACACGCCGTCGCATCTGCGTTCAGCCTTCGTAATGGACAGATACAAACGTGTCCGCAACGACAACGCAACACAGCGCAACGCACCAATGGGGCCTCGCCCTTACTCTACAATGGCGTTGATAAGTTGGAATTGAACTATAATTTTAAGTCGCAAGCCGAAGCGTTACTTCGGAACCCAAAGTTTTTTGTTCGGAAGTCCGTTATTGGCTTAATCTTATCTTTGGACAATATTGAGAAACTAAACATTTATAATAAGTTGAAAAAATTCACTCGGGAAGTCGGGACAGGACTTGAACCCCATTGGTAGAGCGCCTGCACGGTATGCGAGAGGTTGCGGGTTCAAGTCCTGTCCCGAGTGAATTTTTTCAACTTATTATAAATGTTTAAATTATTCCCTAGCACGGGTTAGTGCTTTAGAAAAAATAAAAATTGAGAATATTTTTTATTTTGGTCCAGTAGTTTTGATTATGATTATGATTATGATTACTATGACCGCCAACAGTATGAAGACCGTCGCGTGACGTCATAAAACTGTATCTTTGAAACGTTGTAAAATCGAAACTACTGAACTAAAATAAAAAATATTGAAATTAGTTTCTTATAATAGCCAAAAGTTTTGAATAAGCCAATAACGGACTTTCGAACAAAAAACTTTGGGTTCCGAATTGTTAGATAACAGTCACTTTGGATCCTCCTTCAGGTTATACTAAAAAAACTAAGGCCTTTGCATCTACGCAATGAGATGGTTTATTTCTCTACATAGATGACATATCCCAAGTAGCCGGAAAACAGTGGTTGCGCCTGGCACAGGATCGTGAGAGGTGGCGTGAGAATGAAGAGACCTTTACTCAGCAGTGGGTGTCAACAGGCTGATGATGATGATGATGAAACCCCATCTACTGTGAGTCGATCTTCTGTAGGTTAACATTCTGTACACAGGGGAAACAAAGGGCGACTGATGACTTGTGTGTGTTTAACTTAAACTTTAACTTTACTTCCTGTTTTAACTGAGGCTAAGCAATTAGACAGCTAAAAACAATGGGTCTCTGTCGAGATTTCCTACGCTTAGACAATTATTATCTTCAACACGTTTATGATTAATTTAGGAACACTATTTTGTGACAATTATTATCGTTATTTAATTTGATTCGGTATCAACATAGATGGAGAAAACCTAACTCGCCTCAGGTTTGCGGATGACATCGTGATACTGGCAGAGTCGCCAAAAGATCTGAAACATGCTGACTAGATGTGCTATGCTGACCACTTTTTGCTATGCGTCACTCACTGCTTGTTGGCCCAAAGATGAATGCGGAAAAGACAAAGGTGGGCATGGGCAATACCGATATCTCCATCTATGTTGATTGCGAAGTAAAAGTATTCTTTACCGCAGCTTAATAAGGTAATGATTGTGTACATTTAAAGTCGAGCCAGATCTAGCCCCGCAAAACTTAAAAAAAATGTTAAGTAATGTCGGAGAAAATCCTTATTCGCTAATCAACTGTACTACGTGTACGTATACTTGTACTGTACTTGTTTACTAGTACTGTACTGGTGTCGGAGAAAATCCGTATTCGCTAATCAACTGTACATACACCGCTCGTTAAATCCAAATAAGCCGAAAGTAAAGAAGCTATTTTCTCAAATCGCATTCACGTCCAAGTCCATCTGTCCTTTGCGGGCTCCCACATGCCACCATCAGGGTCACCCGAACACAAACAATGTACAGTCAGCCACACGCTAGGATACACCTTTTTGTTCGATTGGCGCCCTTATGCCGCGCGCGGTAAGAGCTGCCATGAAGTATCCCAGACGGTGGCCGACCGTACAATACAATACAATCTGAGACGAGTTTCGCCGCACTTCGCTGACATTGACTCTACTGGGCGGGCGATGCGGCTCTAGCGATCAAGCAACTCTTCTAGCGATTGCATTTTTTATTTTGGAAACAAACAACACATACTCGTAGATTGAAGCCCAGAATGTACAGGACGCTAACCGGCGGCGGTATAGGCATGTAACATAACAACCTTGATATTGTTTTTTTCTTTGGGGCACTTTTTATTTTGGAAACAACACATATAGGTAGATTTGAGCCCAGAATGTACAGTGTACAAGACGCTAACCGGCGGTATAGACGTAACATAACAACCTTGATATTGTTTTTTTATTTGGGCTTGGAACTATCTAGGTATCTATCAAACCGATAGGGTGCTACAGTCGGCCACACGCTAGGATATCCCTTTTTGTTCGATTGACGCCCTTATGCCGAGCGAGGGAAGAGCTGCCATGGGGTATCATAGACAGTTGCCAACGGTACTGTTAGGTAAAACGGGCATCTAAAGATTCAGGTACTGCAGTGGCCGACAGATGTTTGTGTGAGCACCCTTCTGATGAAGGCAGTAGACACAACAAGATAATTGAATGAAGCAGTCGATGACGTTATCAGAGTTATCAATGCGAGGTAACCAACCATCTAACGCAGTGCACACCTTAAACCCCGAAAAGTAAATCAATGTTTTTCGGAGTGCTAACTAAAATCCAACCTTCTGACTTGAGATCTACAATGTCTGAGCATTTCAGCAAAACATTGTAGCATTCGTCTAACACTGCAGCTAACTTTGCTAGTGCAAACACGAGTATGACACCCATCACCGCCCACACGAGTGAAACCACACTCTCCCATACAAAGACCAATGGCTTTGTGATGACCCCTGGCTTTGTACTGTCGTGTTGAATCACTGGGCCATTAGAATTGGTGGTGGTGGCTACTGAGTGACCTACTGAAATGTTCACTTATTATTGAGTTTCTTTCGCTATTAAACAAATTATGTATAATGTTGTTGGAAGCGCGCGGGAAAGTTGGTGTTTTGTGTTGGTATACGAGGTACATTATTGTTCTTTCTTCTTAGGTATCAGCTTTTCTTCCTATTAATATTTTTGTACTGTTCTTTGTAATCTGATGTTGTTCTATTGTTCCTTATCAGGGACATAGTGCTCCAAGGATGTCTACTTTTCGTAGTCTTTCGCTGCAACTTCTAGCTCCTCCAGCCGATATATTAGTTATAGCATCATATCAATAGTAAGCAAAGAATTTGGTAGGTTCGCCGAAGGTTATTCCACCCACACTGTAGATAAAGAAGTCAAGAAGATGATGTATAGTAGGTATAATTCATCCACTGCACACATCAAGGTCTGTTTATATAAATGTAGTTAGTGGGTTCAACAATCAAAATGTAGAGTCATACAAAAGAAGGCGGGTATGCCTAAAGACGGCTGCCTCACCATCAGTTAAGTTTTTGATAGTGATCCAATTATAGTGCCTAGAAAAATGTAGGTACCACTATATTTTAGAAGTTAATGTACTTATGTAAGTATGTAATGCGCCGTGCAAAGTCTTGACTTTTATATTTAATTTTTATATGTAGTTGTAGCGAAAAATTAAATATCTTCAAAACGTTTATGAATGTCAACACGAAACTGGCTGTGACCTGTGTTAGATAACTCACCTAATTCTAGTGTTCTATACATAATAATATGTGTACTTTTTCGATTCGTTTAGTGTATCTGATACAGGAATATTTTTTTAAAATTTTTCTTTTAAAAACGTGACAGTAGTACCTAAGTTGGTGTAAGTTTAGTATGTTTTGGAATGGAGATAGCTTACATATGAGAATAACACAAATACTAGCTTTTTCCGCCATTTCATCTACGCTAACTTTGATAACGGGGAAAATATAGGCTACTTTGTATCGATGTCTGTGATGGAAGAAGTCACATAACAAAAAATCTACTTTACTGTTATGAATATTAATAGTTAATCAAAACAGAAAAAATATTACCAGCAATCCATGAATAGCCCTAGCCATGGGTGCGTGGGTCAGGGCCCTCTTTACCTGACCATTAGTTGATGATTAGATCTTAAATACTGTGCCATCTGACCTCCACAACCCCATAAAGGCTGGGACCTTGTGTCGGCCAATATTTCTGCTAAATTACCTCAAAATCTGGGGGCACGGCAGTGCCCCCGCCAGGTCGAGCGCGAAGCAAACACTGCCGTACCATCCTTTACTGGAACCATTTCGCCGCATTTTCAGGCCCCTATTTGAGAACCTCTGGATAAGACCAGAACGCAGAAATTTTCGTCATCTAGTAAGCTATAATCACATACTTAAAATCCAAAATTTCAAGTCTGTAGGTCATTTAGTTCCGAAGTTAAGCGAAAGCAAAGTTTCGCATTTATGACACACACTCACTCACTCACTCACTCACTCACTCACTCATGATCATCATAATAGAACTAGTACTTCCCATAAACTCAGAGAGCTGAAATTTGGTACAGAGTTAGGGTTGAATGGCCACATAAAGGGAAAACTATAAAAACTAGGATAATCGAAGATCTGGAGTACCTGGTGACCCTGATTAGAAAACACAAGAGCCCTAATAGAACTAGTACTTCCCATAAACTCAGAGAGCTGAAATTTGGTACAGAGTTAGGGTTTAATGGGCACATAAAGGGGAAACTATAAAAACTAGGATAATCGAAGATCTGGAGTACCTGGTGACCCTGATTAGAAAACACAAGAGCCCTAATAGAACTAGTACTTCCCATAAACTCAGAGAGCTGAAATTTGGTACAGAGTTAGGGTTTAATGGGCACATAAAGAGGAAACTATAAAAACTAGGATAATCGAAGATCTGGAGTACCTGGTGACCCTGATTAGAAAACACAAGAGCCCTCATAGAACTAGTACTTCCCATAAACTCAGAGAGCTGAAATTTGGTGCAGAGTTAGGGTTTAATAGCCACATAAAGGGAAAACTATAAAAACTAGGATAATCGAAGATCTGGAGTACCTGGTGACCCTGATTAGAAAACACAAGAGCCCTAATAGAACTAGTACTTCCCATAAACTCAGAGAGCTGAAATTTGGTACAGAGTTAGGGTTTAATGGGCACATAAAGGGGAAACTATAAAAACTAGGATAATCGAAGATCTGGAGTACCTGGTGACCCTGATTAGAAAACACAAGAGCCCTAATAGAACTAGTACTTCCCATAAACTCAGAGAGCTGAAATTTGGTACAGAGTTAGGGTTTAATGGGCACATAAAGGGGAAACTATAAAAACTAGGATAATCGAAGATCTGGAGTACCTGGTGACCCTGATTAGAAAACACAAGAGCCCTAATAGAACTAGTACTTCCCATAAACTCAGAGAGCTGAAATTTGGTACAGAGTTAGGGTTTAATGGGCACATAAAGGGACAACTATAAAAACTAGGATAATCGAAGATCTGGAGTACCTGGTGACCCTGATTAGAAAACACAAGAGCCCTAATAGAACTAGTACTTCCCATAAACTCAGAGAGCTGAAATTTGGTACAGAGTTAGGGTTTAATGGCCACATAAAGGGAAAACTATAAAAACTAGGATAATCGAAGATCTGGAGTACCTGGTGACCCTGATTAGAAAACACAAGAGCCCTCATAGAACTAGTACTTCCCATAAACTCAGAGAGCTGAAATTTGGTGCAGAGTTAGGGTTTAATAGCCACATAAAGGGAAAACTATAAAAACTAGGATAATCGAAGATCTGGAGTACCTGGTGACCCTGATTAGAAAACACAAGAGCCCTAATAGAACTAGTACTTCCCATAAACTCAGAGAGCTGAAATTTGGTACAGAGTTAGGGTTTAATGGCCACATAAAGGGAAAACTATAAAAACTAGGATAATCGAAGATCTGGAGTACCTGGTGACCCTGATTAAAAAACACAAGAGCCCAACCAAACTATTATAGATCGACATATACCGCCCTTACAAAAAATATTCAACTTGGTGGGCCGCTTCATTTGATGTCAAAAATCTAAGGTCTGGAGTATCTGATGAAGAACCCTCAGCTGGTATCAGCTTTATTAGAGACTAGTTGTGCCCGCGACTTCGTATGCGTTTTGACACATTTGACATTAAATTTAAATTCGACTGTGGAAGAAAACTCAAAAGGAAGGTTTTTTTTTAACCCCCGACCAAAAAAGAGGGGTGTTATAAGTTTGACAGCTTTGTGAGTGTGTCTGTATAAGTGTTTATGAGGGTGTGTCTGTCTGTGGCACCGTAGCTCTTAAATGGGTGAACGATTTGGAAGCTTTAGGTTTTTTTTTTAATTTGAAAGCAGGTTTTCTAGCGAATTTTCTTAGTTATGTTTTGTCAAAATTGGTTCAGCAATTTATTAAATATGCTTATTCGAAGCTAAAATGTCGGGGGTATTTTAATAGTTATAATTTCTTAACTTGCGGTAGCAGGGCTCAAAAGAAAGCAATAGAATAAAATAGAATAAAAACCCTAATCTAAACAATACATTTATAAATTTAATAATAAATATGTATTGTTTACATTAAGGTATCGCCCGTGATAAGATACCAGGAAGCTTAGCATAAGAATTGATTAGGAAGTAAAAGGGTTTATAATATGTATCTCCCTCCACGTAGAGTGGGATAGATAAAGTTATAAGCCCATAGATAAGGTCTTACTCATTCTCATGCTAAGCCAGCAAGCAAAGCATACGGCTAATAACTCTGTCTATCCAGCTCAACGGTAAACAATAGTTATTTGTTATGCAAGAATACAAAATTATTGTTTGCGGCGAGTGTTTGTATTGTATACCGAGCGGTGTTAAAAGACCGCCAACAAAGTGGGAGACCACATACAGGGTGTTAAAAGACCGCCAACAAAGCGGGAAACCACGTATTTTCCTCATCATAAGGAACATTTTTGCCCAAGGAACTATGCCTGGGAAATCAACGGTTTCCGAGATAATGAGGTTCAAAGTCGGATTTTTCTAAACTTTTTTTTGCAGAAATGTATTCAGTATCTAGTTCTTAAGAATCCCCTGAAGCTCTGCAGCCCTCTCGCTCGCACTTTTAAACATTTTAATTGATTGTAAGAGAATGATTAAACTTTGGACGATAAAATATAGTTGCAGACATAGATAATAAAGCTATCGACATGTGGACACACTTTTGATTTCATATTCCTACTAATAAAAAAAATATCACTGAACTTCGGTTAAAAGTAGTAGTTCAGTAATTTATTTTTTAAACTATAAATGTGTTTAAAGTATGTCTACATGTCGATAGCTTTATTATCTATGTCTGCAACTATATTTTATCGTCCAAAGTTGAATCATTCTCTTACAATAAATTAAAATGTTCAAAAGTGCGAGCGAGAGGGCTGCAGAGCTTCAGGGGATTCTTTACATACCTTTTCAAGAAGCCATATCAAAATTATGAATATTTCTTACAAAAAACGACGTTAAATTTGCAACCCGCAATGTATTCTAAACATCGGCACTTCAAGCTTAAGTAACATAATCTGATACCTACGCTTGCGCAATATGACTTCTGTGCGTTACACGTCCATTGCGTGAAAAAATATTTTTCAAAATTATAACCTAAAAAACCAAAATAATTTATCGAAAAAGTACTTTGTTTTGGTGTCTAGTGGCTTCTGGTGTATAGTCTAGTGGTGTATAGTCCTCATCATAAAGATCATTTTTGCCCAAGGAACTATGCCTAGGAAATCAACGGTTTCCGAGTTAATGAGGTTCCAAGTCGGATTTTTTTTTCCGGAAATGCAATTTTTTTTTTTCGGAAATGTGTTTTGTCTCACGTTATTAACATATCTTCTCAAGAAGCTATATCAAAATTATGAATATTTCTTACAAAAAACGAAGTTAAAATTGCAACCCGCAATGTATTCTGAACATCGGATAGCCTAGATTGTTCCCAGAACCAGGACTTATCACGGTCCTAAATTTGACTGAAAACTATTCAGCGGTATTCGCGTGATGAGGTAACACACAGACAGACAGACAGACAGACAGACAGACAGACAGACAGACATAGACCGATTTTTTTGCATTTTTGGATTCAGTATAGTTTACTTAGTAACCCCTGATAGTTTTTTTCTAAAAATATTCAATGTACAGAATTGACTTCGCTAGAGTTTTATTATAAGTATAGAATAGATATTATGGTAATGCCCCTTCTACTATTGGTACATAAAAAAATCGACTGTCATTGCAAAAATCCAGCGTAGTGGGACACATCTTCATTTAATCTAGCCTATAGCGTCCCACTAGTGGTTCGCTCCGAACTATGAACTCGCGACCTCAGTTACAGATGTATAACTTTGCTTACGCCATTCGCGCAGGCGCGCGCGCGCTTTGCATTTAAACTATACAACCCCATATCTCGGCAACCCATCGACCGATTTGGCTCATGTTCGAATTTAAAAATTCTTTTAATTTAGTTTACCCGCCTATCAAATTTCATAACGATCCGACCAAATTTACTCAAGTTATCGTCGAACAAACATTCATACATACAAACATACATACATACAAACGCCGGATTGTTCCAGCAGACTCGGAGGACTTCGCTCGCTTCGCTCGCTCGTTCAACAAGAAATAGTCGGACGGTTAACTTTATTCTACTCGAACGTTACATAAATTTTAAAACTGTGTCAAATAAGAAAATCTAATAAAATTAATCAATATGCCCTCGTTCCTACAAAAAGAAGTGAAATCCCACCAAAAACATTCTGTAAAAACTAGCCAGGTCTCGATGGATCTGCTTGTTTATCTCTAAAAAAGTAATGAAATCTAGACAAAGTCGTGCCAAGTCTAAGGTTCCTTACTGCGATTTCTTTATTATTATAGTTAATGTTGTGAGACTTGGCTGTTGAAGGGTACACAAGGGTACAAAACCAGGTGCTCCATGACACCATTGCACCAATCTGTCGCCAGAACCGCTTGTGTATCCTTCAACGGCCAAGTCTCACAACATTAACTATAATAATAAAGAAATCGCAGTAAGGAACCTTAGACTTGGCACGATTTTGTCTAGATTTCATTACTTTTTTAGAGATAAACAAGCAGATCCATCGAGACCTGGCTAGTTTTTACAGAATGTTTTTGGTGGGATACATATTTTATGCCGGACAACTAGATGTTAGTAATTACAATATCACTAAAAGCAACATTAGTATTATATTACCGTATGGATTTAGTAGTAGGAAGTAGGATCAATCACGAAGCTTCCTAGCAATTTGAATCATCTTCGATGAGATATGAAAGCCAAAGCTTTTTAATGACCCTTGCCCAAGTTAAGAATGTCATTCCACCCGTGACATAACTTGCCTAACTTCCTTCATCTCCGAGTAATCTCAGATGTCTTATCTTGGTATCTCCCCGCAACGGGACCTTATCTCCCGTACCCGTAATACATTCACGGCGAATCCCCCGCGGGGTTCCCAGATAGATAAGGCTCCGGATAAGCTGTGGTGGCTCTATAATACGTTATACAGGGTGTTATCTCGAAAGGTAGCAACTTTTACTTATGGGACAATTTAAGATTTTTCTAGCTAAAGTGGCAGAAAAGCAGTGGTTGCGTCTGGCACAGTATCGTGAGCGGTGGCGTGAGCATGAAGGGGCCTTTACTCAGCAGTGGGTGTCATGTTGCATAGTTTAAAAGATCCAAGGCGGGAAGCACACAAGGGAAGCGATTTTGTTTTATACGTTCGTGAGGAAACCCGCGGCTTAGTTGGCTCCACACGTATTCACTTGTCTTTCCTGTGGGCTAGGCCATTTAACCTCTGCTCTCAGGAACTCAGGATGGTATAGATGCTGGGCAAGCCTAATCCATCACAAACAATGTCCCAGGCACTGCAGCGCCGAGTGGTCTCTTCACCTATCTAGTGTGAGTGAAGGTGCCACTGGACCCTGTATAAATCATCTCATTACGTAGATGCAAAGGCCTTAGTTTACGCCGACTAAGCTAAGAGAACTCCATCTCCACTCCATAATCAGATAAGGCAATCATTACAGTGTTCGAGTGGTCACTTCACTCATCGAGTGTGAGTGGAGGTGCCACTGGACGCTGCATAAATCACCTGTCCTAGATGAGTTCCTCAGTTTGGTGGTTAACCGCGGAACCCTATTCGTAGGGGCAATGACCTGCTTACAAACAGTGACATAAGCAGCGGCCTTAGCCTCTAACGCAATGGCGTGTCGATGGCGTCCCAGCAGAAGAACAAAGCCGGGGTTTCCTCGTTTTTCTTCTACAACAGAAAACTAATCCTCTACAGTTGGGATCAGAATATTCTTTGTTGTGCTACAAAAACGTTAAAAGGACTGACAGCATTAACTGTCAACTGGGAGCCCATTTTGGCACCATTGCGTTACAGGCTAAGGCCGCAGGAAGATGAATGGAGAAATGGGGTAATGTTTACTAAGTCTAAGGTCAACAGTAAGGTAGTCAAGGGGATTAGTCTTCTGGCTGGTGGCGCCATTAGTTGGCTGGAATTCCCATTTATTGCCTAGTTATTAGGTTGTTTATTTAATTAACTGACCGTTTATTGATTCAAATACCTTTTACTTAGATATGAACGTTACATCGTTCTTAATTCATTATGCCAATGGTATTTTTTCATTTTATAATCAATAACTATGATTATTTTAGCTTCTCTAGCCTAGCGGATAGACATGTCTGTACCTAAGTGGCGTACACAAGACAGCACATGAGACTGTACACTTTTGTTGCAAAGTCACCCGTAACGCAAGTGAATAGAGTGCACGCGTGAAAGAGTCTACGTGCTGTCGTGTGTACCTTCGCATGTAGTATTAGGCATTGTACATTTCACCTACGTCGTATCGTGTTTGGTTATAGCATGAATTAATTTTAATTTATGTCTGCACCGCTCTAGAGTCTAGGAGATGAAAAATGTGGGAGAGCATCCTGAATCGAATGCTATCTAGTTCGTTATAGCGGTGTTTTGATCAGATTGCAGAACTTCTATGATTGACAGTCCGACATCTAGCATCAAGCAATAAAAAATGCACCATTTCCGTGACAAGAGTGCAGGAATTCAGTCGTCAGTATTAAATGGCGGAAGCGTGCCATCCTTGATTGTGTTTGACACTGCCCGGCCTCCCTAATGCGAGTCGTGAAGGTTGCGCTACATTTTGCATATTATCTAACTCAACTCGTTTATTTCTCTAAGTACTTAGCTATCAACGTTTGCAAATACCTTGAATGTTTAGATTATTCAATTTTGTTTGAATCATGGAAGTCAATACGGCCGGTATCGGCGGAAAAATAAGATGGCGGTCTAACACAGTGACCTATTTGTGAAAATTAGACTAGAATACAAAAAAAAAGCATTTGGAGGACTCAACAGGTGCACCATTGTTACATCAGATCAAAGCTGTAAGGAACTCTTCGTGTTGCATACGCACACCGGTTTAGGTAATTGAAAATCAATGTTCAGCTTCAATCAAAAGATACCGTTAAGTAAATATTACAAGCTGCCCACTTGATTTGTGATGATTTAATTATCTAAAGTCAATCATAAAATATAATACGTAGGAAACAAAAAGATAATTAAAACATCCATTAAGATATAAAATAACATCGTAAAATCATTATATTAAATATAAATACTTAACGTCATAATAAAATTGTATTCAATAGGTACGGACGTCTCAAGTAGACTCACTCAACACTTTTACATAACATAGCTTTGTCACAAAATAAGAAGATACCTTGGACCTTTGAAGACACAGAAGGTTTTCTAGCAACTGTCTTATTCGGCAAATAATAATACAAAATTATCAAAATAAAAATACTTTAGTGGTGAAAATGTACTCTGTTATTAAGCTATTGCACTGGTTCAGAGTGATTTGCTGCTGTCCTTTGAGGAGTTCCGTTTTCCATCTCCGAAGTTCTTCATCGAATCTTTATCATTTTATGGAGCCACATGGAAAGTATACCCCTTCAAACAAAAAAAAAGAATCATCAAAATCGATTCACATAGGTAGAAAAAAGTTCTGAGGTAACAAACATTTTAAAAAATGGGTCGAATTAAGTACCTCCTCCTCTTTTGAAGTCGGTGATTTTTAATGGTCGAAACCCAAGACATAAAAATTTAACTTCATACAGATGAAAGCTCAAGTTACAATAACTCAGTTGGATGGTGCTATTACATGATCCTGCCAGTTGCACTGAGGAGCATCTGGGGGCTAATACTCGGGAATCTCGCATTCGACACATCTCGAAGGAAAATTTTCACTTTGCGGCAAATGTCACATCCCCCATTCTCACATAAGGAACGAGATTTCTGCGAGATCTTTCTGCCTTTTTCGCTCGACATGAAACGAGTGGTCGGGAGCAGTCGAGATCGAAATGACATGAGATTTTTTCTTTGAGATGTTTCGAATGCGAGATTCCCGAGAATTTGTCCCCTGGGCGGCGTAGAGATGCGATTTTGTTAATGCAGCTCGATGAAAGATTGGCTTGAATACATATAATAAAACTTCTGTCTATTCCCTGTCTGTGACACAACAAACACCGACACACGAGCAAGTCATGTAAATCATTTAATAAGTGGCCATGAAACCGCACGCGCCATGCGAGCCTTTTTGACCCACATTTATAGCGCTGGATAAGAAACGCTTGCGTCTAGACTTCTAGAGTCTTGTCCCGTAAACTTAGCTACAAGCGAAGGCTGGTTAGCTAAAGGTGCAGGTGCTCGACCTAGTTACATTTTCAGCGATGAAAATAAACCACTGGCGTTTAGATAAAACGTTCCAGTAAGAAATACAATTAAAGTTATGAATGTGAAGACCATCTTTACAGTTCCAAGAGACCACCCAAAATACGAAGCTAGAGTGTAGGAACCTCGGCCGGCCACATAATGAAATTAATAGTGACAGCAAGAAAAGCTTCCTTCAATTTCAATATACAAAGAAGAAGAGTAGGTAAAAAGTCTGCTTGAAGCAATGTCTGAAGAGCTAAGACGGTGCTGGAGAAAAACAGTGTTTTTGACCTACATCGCGACATTGCGCGTGTGTCGTACTGTTGTACGCGTCTTTAAGTAGATGATAAATGGTGTTTTTTACATCGTTTCTTTCTTGTTGGGATGCGTAGTTCCATAATACGAGTATTCTTCCTAGTACAAATATGTTGTCTCTAGGTATAAGTACGTAACGTCGTTCGTTATCTTTGCAATGTATCAAAAGAACTATACACCAGTGGTTTCTTTTTCAGGGATTTTAGCAATAAACTTACTATGGAAACAACTAAATTATGCTTCCTTAATAGGAACATGTCGGACTGAAAACTCCAATCTCCATAGAAAAGCGGATCTTAATACTCTAATATCTTCCTAAGTAGGTATATAGTTTTCGACATTTTCCCTGAATGTTTTCGTTTTATATTTTGTTCCTCAGTTTAATAAGCTAGGTTTAGTTACAAGCGCGGGTCACTATGTAAAGTGCCATACAAAATGTTGGAAGCTCTTTGTTTCAAGTTTTTGGTACCTACGTTTATATTTGGTTTATTGTGCCTACTTATTACAACTCCTACTTTATTTCCTGGTTTATTTTGTAATTGAAAATTATCTTTAGACTTTAGGGTTACAGTGTAGAGTGAGCTATAAATTTCGTTATTTACATTTCAGTTTTTTAAACTCTATGTTGTTGATCTTGCGTGACTGTTATACCAGTAAACGTCATGATACAATTAAATACCATCGTATACTCGGCTTGCGGCTTGCCTACTCTAACCTTATCTGGCTAGCTCACATTACCTTTGAAAGCAACCGAAAAATCCTTACCTAAGCATTCCTAGCTCATACTGCAACGTAAGGCTAACCTCGCCGGTAAGGATACGTGCAACCAGCGCGGCGGCGCGCGTGCACAGATCCTGTCCCGCCTTGTACGGCGCGTGCGCTTTGATTGCGCCGCCGCAGCCTCCGCTGTTATGTCACTTGGCTGCTCTGGAGCATTACTATTTACTAGTCCAGCTAGCTTAGCACAAGAATCCATAAGACCAGGGGGCGGCAACCTTTTGAGATTAAAGAGGCAAAAATTACAAGTTTCAAAAATTTTTAAAAGTTTTTACAGAGCCACAACATGTTCGTTTCAATATGGAATAAATATTTTAGCAATGGCACTACAAATTGAAACTTCGATACAATTAGAGCAAATATCGCCGATTTTACACTTATTTAATAATGATAATTTACAGCTCTCCATGAATTACATTTATTATGTTGAAATTTTTGCTCAGTGAACTGAAGAGCCGCAACATATATCGAAAGAGCCACATTTGGCTTTCCGACCCCGGGTTAGACCCTTCTATGGGTTTATAACTCTATCTCACCCACTTTACGTAGATTAAAAGAGTGAGATAGATATAGTTATAATATAAACCCCTTATGTACAGCCTAACGCATTCCTGTGATAAGCCAGCAGCTGGCTTAGCATGAGCCGCCATATCGAGGTTCCTAGCTCGATACACCCATGTCTGTACCGCTCTAGGTAGATCCAAAGAGTGGGATAGAGGTATCGTATCGTATAATAATCCTCATGCATAAATTGCCTTTAATTTTAAATTAGGTAGTTAATTATTAAATTAATTGTCTGATGGTATTATTTGTTTTGTTGCAGTTTTCCTGATGATAGATCCTGAAAGATAACTGTAAGTAACATTATGCCCTTTGCTGGTAGATATAATTATGACAATAGCTGAAGATTACTGAAAAGCTACTGACAATTCGACTAACAAGGATTCTAGAAGAGTACAAAATCACCGATAAGCTGAATTTTGCAGATATTTTTTACAGTAAGTAAGTACTGTAAGTACCAAATATCTCAGTTTTTGGCATCAACTGAGTGGTCGCTTCATTCCATCTTGGCTCAATCTTGTGAAAGCCTATGTCGATCAACAAGAATTATAAAAATAACAAGCAAAATGTAGAGTCAGAAACTCAGAACCAATTATAAAATAGCTCCCTGCAAATCTTGGCTTATTATTACCATTGATAAAAAACAAACAGACCAATTTACACTTCATAAATACAGCGTACGTATAAAGTCATAACCAACACGGGTTTAGTCCTTTTACAGAGCGCGAATTAATGTACTGCCATATTTAGAGAGACATTTTTACTTCCTACATTGACACGAGGACAGATACAACTAGAAGTTCTGCTTCTTCTTGTTGGCATTCCTTTTTGGTCGTCAGCTCTTCATCATCATCAGTTCCTGTTATCCCTAATCAGGGACATAGGGGTCTCAAAACAGTCTTTGAATCGGCCGATTTTGCGCCTTCATCCCTCATTCAAGCTCGGATGCTCATCCCGAGACTGTTATGTTAGCCTCCTGTTGCACTGATCGACGCCAGGTAGTTTTCGGGCGCCCTCTCTTCCGTGTTCCAGTTGGACACCATTTCAGTGCTATCATGGAGGGGTGATTTCGGGTCTTGCCAACAGAAATAGATGTTCAACGCTGGCTATATCCGTCCATTCCCTGATGTTTCGAATCTGAGCCACGAATTTCTCTTTTGACCAGCACGCCTCTTTCTCTCAAGTTCTGCTTGAGCTAGGTAACAAAAAACAGAGACCTTTGCATTTTCGTAACACGATTTAATCACCGTCCAGTGGTATCTTCACTCGCACTAGATCTGGTATAGCTTCTTAGTGGGCTCCGCACGGATTGTCATTGTTTTTCCTGTGGGCTAGGCCGACCAAGGTGAGGTGATGGTATAGGAGCTGGGCAAGCCTACTCCATCTAAAACATGTACCAAGCACTGTAATTTTCAGTTGTCACTTTACCCATAGTGTGCGTAGATATAAAAGCCTAGCCAAGCTGTACTTGTGTTGCATTTAGTTAATTCAACACACTGCAAGATTAGTATCTGCCATGTTATGTCGCGCTGTGACCTATTTATGGGCAAAAACTACCACGTAGATGTCTAATGGGGTGGGCGGGGGCTATTTATAACTGGCTTATCTTGTATCCCATGACACTTATCAAGTTTGTTACTGATTACCCGGTAAAACGTGGACCATTGCTCATATCTGGGTCTAACTGCTCCTTTTAACTAACTGTAATATTCCCCACTAACTTTTTTTTGTCAGTGTCAGCAATCTTTAAAAAACTGTTTGCGACACAATGAGTTGAAGTAATAGCAATGTAGAGAAGTCAGTAAGATTTAAAAATTCAGCTAGGTGGCCCATTTCTAAAAATTTTGCCACCATTGCTATGCAGGATGGCACTCCTTCCCCAAAAGTAACCTAAGGTTTTCCTATGTTAGCACTATCATAATGAAACCAGCTGCTTACACTAACAAAACTTGATTGAATAATAATTAGAATTAAATGTTGAGAGAAGATATTTTTTTAGATTTTTGGGATTCCTAAGGTTTGAACCTTTGAAAACATCCGTAAACACATTAAAGAATATGTTCTTACTTGTTAGAAAATCAATTGAAACCAGTTTTTGTGACACATCGATTCACATTCAAAACAAAACTCAATAACCAAACACTTCGCTATTGACATATCGTAGTGAGGTAAGGTCTCCTATACGTATACATCCGTCCGTCTGTCTGTCTGGCTGTCCAGTCCATTCGTATGCGCGCACGCACTTAAGTAGCAGCTTCCGGTGGAGCTAGGGTTGTCACTGACTTGGTTAAATAATTATAGCTTTTATGCAATATTTTACAACCGAAGGTAGTATTCTCGGAATGAACATTATCCGAGCTTGAGATGAAGGCGCAAAATTGGCCAACTGTTTTGAGAGCCCTATCGCCCTGATTAGGGATAACAGGAACTGTGGTGATGATGATGCAATATTTTAAATAAATCGAAAAGAGTGTAATTTTAATTTCAACACAGTGACGTTTAAGCTTAAGGCGAGAGCAAGCAGTCAGTCGCTTTCAATCCTCAAGTAAAATACCATCAAGTACTTATTCTACCAATCAATCAAGGATACGGAGTACTTTCAGTGTCAAAAAACTCTGCAAATGAAGTATAACTGCAAATGCAGCTATACAATACAAAACTAGGTATAGTGAAAATTCCTGTTAACATTACAGGCTCAGCTTTTGTATAATGTTTGCTGTAGAGATATTGTAAAAATAATACACAAAAGGCGAGTGCCTTTCTTGCTTGGGACCAAAAAACTATGAAAAATACGTTCACAAAAGAGTAAAAAATACGCGGGTGTTTCCAAGAGGGATTCAATTCAACCAATGTCGATATACAAAAGGGTGGGAAGTAAAAAAAAGTGACCCTCAGGCTGCAATCCTGACCGCCACTGGCATTACGGGTTTTTAATGAGATGATTTCTTGCCGATTAGTCCAGTTCTCATGAGGCCTGTTTTCACACGTTTCTCTCTATGAAATTCTTACCTCAGTTACAAGATACAAGTATGCTTGGCTATGTAAGTGTTAGGTTGTTTTTTAAATTTCTAAACGGTGCAGTGTAGTTTCTAAAGGAGTCCCTATATTTCTAGGAGTAATTTATATCTGCTCTCAACAGCTCAATAATTGTAGAGTCAAAATAGAGAAAATTCAAACAAAACTATTTAAGCGTAGTAAGTATCTGATAGAGTATTCCATAAAAAAACCTTTGAAACGTGTAAATGTAATCAATATCGGTGCAGCTTTTGAGGGGCCAATATAGCCTTATTCTCGTACTGTTTTCAATAATAAATTAGGAAATACACAGTACACACACGCATGACATATTAGTCGTTAATGGGTAGCTTCACCGACGATGGACGGGTGTGAGATGCACTCTTCGTTGTGGGTTGGTTTGTTTCCCTTGTTGCTGACGTTTTGATTTTGTCAATTATTGGTACCTAAGCCTGGTTTTTAGGGAATTTCAGAGGGTTGTTCCGTACTTAATCCCCGTACTGTAAGCCAGTCAACTGTTACTATTTGTATGGGAGAATCCACTTTTTTGAGTATTTTCAAAAGAGTTGGAAACAAAATGTAGGTAGTTCATTATTAGGAACTAGTCTACAATTGATTGCTTTTTCTATAATTAAAGGCATCGCATCATTTGCCAAGGAGTAGGTACCTAATCAACAAAAATGTAACGGTAAATCTTCAACTAAGCATGTGGGATCAAATATTACGGTACAAGGGCAACCACACCTTATTATTTTTGGTTCCTTCTTAGATAAAACACAGTTAGGTTAAGGTCTGATAGTGATGGAATTTCCTTGCATTGTCTCACTTCATCATCCATCAATTGGTTAACAATGGACATTCTAGAAATTGAAACTTTACTTTCGATATTTGTTTATGGCCTGGTGTAGTGTATCAATCAATATTGAATGGGTGCAGATATAAGGGATATACATGCCTAGCTACCTTTTATAAGGTCTGTGTTATGAAAATGGGGTGTATACTTTTATAAGGTCTGTATTATCAAAAACCAAACTGAATTTTATAGAGGGTTCCCTACGACCGAAATGCTGAAGAATATAATTTTTCGTTACGACGGAGACTTTTTGACAGTACCTAAGTACCTATTTTCAGGTGTCTCCACATAATAATATTACTGATACTTCATCACCACTGTCGTGCCACTGTCGTGTCGTGCCACCAGCATCCCGTGCCAGGCGCAACCACTGCTTTCCGGCTACTTAGGCCATGTCGTCGGACCATCTGGCTGGTGGTCTGACAACCGATATCTTCTCTTGAAGTTGCCATTCCGCTATGGACTTGGTCCATCTGCCACTTCAAAGAAGTTACGCGTTTTCCGATGTTTGGCACTTTTGTGCGGCTTCTTATTACAACGTTCGGTATACGGTCCAAGAGCTTAAGGCGCTGGGCATAGTCAATTATCCCGTGCGCAAATAAAAATGCACAAAATCGATTCCTGTATCAAAAACACTAAAAAAATCGAAAATGTTCACATATCAAACCCTAGAATTAGGTGAGAGCTATCTAAAGCCAGTTTTGTGTTGATATCCATAACAGATTGCAAGATATTTTGTCTTAAAAAAACGTTTTTTTTTCAGTCAAAATATCTTCAAAACGTTTATGAATCTCAACACAAAACTGTCTGTGTTAGATAGGTCTCACCTAATTCTAAATGAACATTTTCGATTTTATTTGTGTATTTGATACAGGAATCAATTTTGTGTACTTTTCTTTGCGCGCGGGCTATTCACTATGCACGGCGCCTTAATACCAATTGATAAATTATTGGTAGTTGGTACATTAAATACCAAAATTACCACCACCATAATGGATACTCCAAGCCGTACCCTAGGCACGAACGCGTCCACTTTGGCCCGTCAGCGTCAGACTGTCAAGACATGACTGCGATATGTGCAGGCGCTGCAGGCAAGCTTGCGTCACCGACCGGTTCGGCGATCGGTTCAATGTCAAGTTTGGCGATGTGAGAGTGGTGGTGTGATTGTTTGGAGCTAAAGACACTTCTTATTTTTTGTATTTTCTAAAGCACTAAGCCGTGCTAGGGAACTTTATAAACATTTTTATAAGGTTAAAAAATTCGCTCGGGACGGGATTTGAACCCGCAACCTCTTGCATTCCGTGCAGGCGCTCTACCAATTGAGCTACCGAGTCAAAAACTGTCTTTGCGAATTTTCCAACCTCATTGAAACTCGTCTTACGGACGATGGGGCGCCATCTACAGGGTGCACTCTAAGTCGATAGCGAAACTTTAAGTAGGCTGTCTACTGATCAATACAAACAACTTGTACTAGGTGGTGAAAAAAATGAAGTGAAAAAAATATCAGCTGTTCCATACAAAAGGTCGACTCAGTACTGCGCCAAATGTATGAAACAGCTGATATTTTTTTCGCTCCATTTTTGTCGCCACCTAGTACAAGTTGTTGGTAGTGATCAGTAGACAGCCTACTTAAAGTTCCGCTATCGATTTAGAGTGCACCCTGTAGTGTAATAGTTTGCACTCATCTACACTACCCAATGCGTTCATCATTACAGACGAAATGCTCATTGGAATTTATACTGGAATTTATTGGACACTTCTTATTCTTCGTCGTTACACTCTTGTTTGAGCGGTCGTGGTCCACATGTAGCACCATCATCAGTGGCTTGGCTGATGTTGGGCGCCACGCCATTTAATTTATCTCGGTCAGAGGTTTCTCGGGTGCATTCACAGAGTGTTTTGCCCACAGTGGTTTTGATTTGGTCAGTCCATCGTTAAGTTTTTATAAGATTGCACGGAGAGATAGAGAGCATAGGAGGAAAAGGAGGAATTTGCTAGGTTGGCACATATTATTATTATTGGAAGACTGCACTGCATCACGTACAGTATGAGAGTAATACCTAGTCATCGCATAAACACTAAAGTCCTACGTAATAAAAACTCCCACATCCCTCCGGATATACAAGGTGTTACAAAAGATGCTAACTCTTTTTACAGGGTAATAGCACCCGGTGATAGGGATCACAACCTAAATATTTATTTTTGCTCTATGACGTTCCGTTGATTTTTAAATTAATAAAATGTGAATGCTGTGGCAGGAGAAAAGTATTTTTAAAATATTGTTTTCATTAACTTTCACAATGTTTTAACAACTCAAACCCATGTAAATGCACCTACACTTTCAAACATATTTTTAAATTTAAGATAATACCAAGAACAAAAAAGTTATGAAAAATTTACAATTTTGAGGTTATAAAATAAAAATTGTTTTTTTCAACTTTTTTTTACAGTATTGACATCCTGTTGACCAGTAGGTTACACCCTGTAAAAAGACTTAGGATGTTTTGTAACACGTTGTAGGTACCCTTTCCCATCCTGCGTCCAGTCATACTATCGATCAAACATTCATTAGTCACTCGAAGCCAAACTTAAAAGTCTAAATGTCAACTTCCACATCTCCATATAAGCAGCTTTGAAATGACACAGACCGTAGACCACCATAGAAAGACCTACAACTGTCTTGTAGCAGTATGAAAAGGGAGGTCATTGGCTAAGGTCGTTAGTGGACATCTCCGGAAGTCAAGGAATGCGACTCTGGCTTATTAGAACTTGTTATTTTAACCACTCGCGTGGGTATTTCTTGAGACAAATCTTTAGTCCATTTTTGTTTTTTTCTAAAGCACTAACCCGTGCTAGGGAAACACTAAGATATTTTATTGAACGAGCGAGCGAAGCGAGCGAAGTTCTTCGAGTCTACTTGAACAATCCGGCGTTTGTATGACTGTATATATGTTTGTATATATGTTTGTATGTATGAATGTTCATTCGACGATAACTTGAGTTTTAGTCGTATTAAGGAGGACAAGGCGAACACTCTCATGCAACTTACAGATTTGGCTATATTTTAGTTCCTTGGATTTCCGACTGCCACATGCTGCCAATGAGCCAAGTTAGGCATATACTCTATTTTTCGCGTATTTTCATAAGTACGGAAGTTGTACCGAATCACCGATTTCCGGCTTTTCGGTGAAAAGTAAACTACATCAGCTTAGACAACTGTATACAATCAGTGAAATGCTAATCAGTGAGTGCCTCCTAATAATATAAGTAGTATTTTCATCCTAAATCACTCGTTCACTATATGCATGCATACATGGTGGCTAAGCTATTTGAAAAGTCCCCAAGCGCTCGCTAACTGCTTTCCGGATTCCACCGAAGCCATTGCTTCCTCAGCTATTTCTTAAGCCCTCCAAATGGTGGAAAAATCCTCGAATCACAAGTGAAGTAACTCCTAGAGGTCGTAAATTAGATAACATCCTTGTACGATAGCCAACTAATGCAACTGTGAAGGTTTAGGTACTATTGATAAGCGCAAATGGTTCCTTCAAGTGTGCTTAGCATTCGGTGATAGTGGGTAACTCTACATTTCCACATGACTGTTTGGTCGATGTACAAATTAAAGGAAGTAGCGAAATTATTTCCGAGGGTGTACACACGACAGCACGTCAGAGTGTACACTTTTGTAGTAAAGTCGCCCGTAGCGTAACTGAGTATGTAAGGGTCGACGTTAAGCCATGTCAACCCTTTGGGCGGCCTAAAAACTGTGTCACCAGCTATCTACATCTACATACCTTATAATATGTCACTCAACTAAAAGTCACGGTGTAAAGTTAAGTAGAAATGAGTCAGGTCCCAAACCAATCCATCAAGGATGTCCTGACCCTGCACCGATATGGACTACATACAATGAATTAAGGAGGCTTTGTGTACCGTAATAAACATGATAAGGCAAGGGCCCCCATGATGACTCACGAAGACCCGTTTAGCACTTTTAAGTTAAGTTTACCTATTAGAGAAGGTAACTATTTCAGTTTTGTATTATTGTTTCATACGGAAGGACTCATTAGATGCCTAGCTGCCCATCTCTACTTTAGCATAAGATTCATCTGTTTTTTTAAATTTTATTTTAGCTTACCATATTTTTTTACATAAGTAGTTCATGCAAGTGTGCACGTGCAATAGGTCCCTAAGTAGTTGGGTATTGGCATAGAGTCGTCTTGCTTTATTAATCCACGCTTTATTTTTTTTTTCCATCAATTACCAAAGGAAAATTGCCACATCCTCATTATTAATAAAAGTATTTTTTATAACGATTATATTTTTTTCTGGGAAAACTTACAGCCGATACAAAGGTTTAACATAAAAATAATACGGCAGAAGGCCAATAACAAGTCTCCACTGCTAGCAACGGACAATTATTATGAGTAGAACCACTACTCTGTTTATACCATCGCTTGCATGTAACTATTATTTCAGTAAATGAAGTATAGAACGATCTTTTCACGTTGATGAGTTATCTATGATGATGGACCAACTGATGTACCCACACCTAGCTATGATAAATTTGTTTAAATATTTAGGCCATTGGGTCTATTCGGTGTCATGGTGACACTAAGCCAATAGTTAACATCATAAGCTCGAAGAATTATGATGCTCGATGAAGCAAGAATCCCACAAATTGAGATGACAAACGTGTGATCAGTCAGAACAACTTTCTAACTAGCCCTTTGAACAAGTTGGTGACTAGACACCTTGGGATAATATTTGGAGAAGATTAATACAGCTTCACTCACACTAGATGGGTGAAATGACCCTCAGACGCTGCAGTGCCTGGGACATGTTCATGGAGTAAGGATTGCCCAGCACCTAGGTATATATCATCCTCTCAGATAAGTCAGCATAAGTAACAATAAAGACAATGTCAGTAGGTAGGTACGTGAGGAGCCAACCAAGCTTGATGATTCTTCACTGCTAGCGTGGGGTATCAAGAATTAGATTAAAAGATTCCTACAAAAAATTCATAAATTCTAACTAATGTGCCCAACGATCTACACTCTTAACTACCATCGATGAAGATGAGATATTGAAGACCAAAGATGTGGATAAAAATACTGGATAGAGACCGAACCCGGCACATATTTTGGCGACCTACTAGGCCTTTGCATCTACGTGCCTTTGCATCTACGTAATGAGATGATTTATGCAGCGTCCAGGTGCCAACCTTCACTCACACTAGATGGGTGAAGAGACCACTCGGCGCATGCAGTGCCTGGGACACTGTTTTTCTATTTTTGCAAGCTACCGCTAAAATAAACTGAAAACTCGTCAATGTGGCAGGAAAATTGAAGACCAAAAAAATGGCTAGCCACTAAAGACCAAAACACCTATTAATATTAGCTGAATGCCGAAGAGAAACTGGGTACAAAAGACCCGAGCAAAAAGGCCAACAACAATACATTACGGAGTCTCCTAGCCTCGAACCTACCCGATTACGAAACCCGGGGCACGCTCGTTCGTTTCACATGATTCAATTTCCATATCCCGCGCGTTTGACAAAGGCTAGGTGAAAGCGACTCGACCTGACGCCTTTTGGGACCTAGGGCCAGCACGCACGCCACGAGAGTTGGAGCTAGAGACGGTTTTGTAAAACGTCTGTCTGTCTGTCTGTATGTTTGTCATGCATGTACCTTCAGTTCTTTACACTGATTACGCACTGTTGAAATCTACATTTTAGAGAAGCTGTGTCGTTAAATGCATTAGCGACTAAGCTACCCGATGGTATCTAATATAGGGCTGGGCAAGCCTACTCAATCTTAAACAATGTGCCAGGCACTGCAGCGGCCAAGTGGTCTCCTTTACCCGCCCAGTGTGAGTGAAGGTGTCACTGGAAGTCGTTGTATATAAATCATATCATTACGTAAATCCAAAGGCAAAGTTTTTTGTGTCATTTTGTGATTTTAGCCCACGAAAAAGTAGATACAAAATGTAGAACATCTCATCTAAACTTAAATTGCACGCAAGCTCCGAACGCTCTACCTAACTAATCCAATAAGAAGACCAAAAGATAAACAATGGCTGCCGAGATCTGCCGATCTTGAGACATTGAAATAAAGATTTGTAATTGTCGCTTATCAGAAGTTTTATAGAATCCCTGACGCTATTTGTAATCAAGGCAGACCTGACATGACTTGACGATTGTCTTCCATATTTCCCTTGATGCTGAGCTAGTGGAGGCTTTAAGATTACCATCTCGTTGGTCTAGTAGTGGAATTAAAGCTTGCTTACTAAATCGGTAAGCATCGGTCAGTGATTAACCAATATTTATGAAATCCTTGTCTTATTTCCATAACACAGGGTAGCTTATTTAGGAACTATAACATTATCAAGTTCTGTGGTCAATTTAATAAACCAAGCCACCTTAATATCCACCATCTTTTCCTCAATAAACTAAACCATATAATTATTACCTATTCATCTACCAATACCCGTTCTGAATATTTTATCCAATCGAAACCCGTTCTGCTGAGCTCCCGTTTATGGACGTAAAATAAGACAAAACTAATAATAATCGAGTAAAACCAGACTGTGTGACAAATTGACCGGTGGGTGTACAGTAGAATGATGTAGAGTCGCATAGAAGGCCTAAGGATAGCAACGTGGCGAGAAATTCAAAATTTTCAATTGTAGCTAAACTAAGCTATTTTTGTTCAGCGATTTTTCGATTTTTACATAGAATTCTTTTTATTATTGTAAACTACAAAACAACAATAATTCAGCCGATTATGTGTTCTGGTCCACGAAGCAGTGGCACTGCATAAAAAACTTGTTGATGACCAGAACACATGATCGGCTGAATTATTGTTTTTTTGTTGGATACAGTAAAGTTAGCATCAGAATCGAATTTATTAGGTACCTAAGAGGAATTGCAGTCAAAGGCTTTTGCGCCAAAATTGGCCGGTTGGACATGCAGGAACTGAGGCGACAATTTTTCTCGCGTATCTTAAGTACTTAATAGTTATGAATATTGTTCGCAGACGGAGTGGTTCTTGTGTTATGTTCCACGACGTGCACTGGGCTCGGGGCGACGAATCGCGAAAATTGCGCGCGCGCAGCCCGCGAATAAAGAACGGTGAAGAAATCACTATTAGCTTCACGATTCCGAGACTAGACTAGAGTGTATCTTACAATGCCCCGTTCCTTCCGGGAACCAAAAATAGGTAGACATTTGGTAACTGGGCAACTTTAAACAACTTTAAGTGTGAGGCCAAAAATGGGCCAAAAAATTATCAGCTCTCTGCCTGGTTCACTGGATATTTTTGTACCTATCGAAGTGGATAGCTTCTAGGAATAGGCTAAATCTGCAGACTATGTTTTTTTTTATTTATTCGAATTAAGTAAGTAAGATAACTTTTTTCGGATAGTTTTGTTTCTTCTTCTTGTAGTGCCGTCTCCTATCGGAGGTTGGTAATCATCTTATAGTTGGAGAGCTGGTGACCAATCGAGATATTTTTTTGTACAAGGCTGGGAGTTGTTAGGCTGATAGAGTAGACTTTGCGGAGTCTTGGAAAAATTTTTTTTTGGCCCGGTCGCGGTTGAAAGTTACATTTTTTCGACTTTGAAAGTTTAAATGTATGGGTTGAGTCATTTATTTTTTGTCTACATGGCTGGGAGTTTCTAGGCTGCCTTTTTAGTCTCCGCTGATCAAGAAATCACTATTTATTACTAGCCGAACGCGGTAGAAATATTGTTTTTTATACATAGAAAGTGTAAATTTTTGTGTTATAAAAATCAAACTTTAAACCACGCTCGGCCAAAAAACAATTTATTTTCTTGTTCAACGGAGTCTCAACAACTAACCTAGAAGTTCCCAGCCTTGTACGACAAAAAAAAAAATACTGAGCCCATACATTTAAACTTTCAAAGTCGAAAAAAATCTAACTTTCAACCGCGACCGGGCCAAAAAAATATTTTTCCCAGACTCAGCGAAGTTTACTCTATCAGCCTACCAACTCCCAGCCTTGTATGTACGAAAAAATATCTCGATTGGTCACCAGCTCCCCAATTATTAGCTATTTCTTCTTTTGAGGCAGCCAAACGGAACAAGGAACTCGTGGATTGTTGGAACCAATGGCTTAGGTTCTCTAGTAATTTATATATTTAGTTTTGTTTACGAGTATTAACCAATTATTATCAGGGAAGTTCACTACAATATTTTCGAAGTTAAAAGGTTCTATGAATCTTTAAATCTTTATGCATCTCTCACAAAGCAGAATATCAACCCCACAACAACATACACTGGTTTGGTCACTCAATGACCTGCGATGCCCAAATTGGGAAGACAGGACCAATGACCTTGCTGGCAAGGAAGGTCGTCGGTAAAAATAACGATTTTTTTACAAACCTGTCCGAGCTTGTTTTTGTTTAGTGCTTTTATAAGTGTGCGAAATAAAAATGCCATCACAATCAATTTGCGTTGAAATTGCTAAGTGGTTTTCTTTCTTTTGGTTGGTATGTTTCACGAAGCTCAATACTTCATCATCATCATCATCAGCCCTCCTTTGGCCACTGTGGGGTATTATGCCTTTTCCCTCTTGCGCTTTCAGCGCGTAGCTCATTGCTTATACGAGTAGGTAGGTTTGAGCTTGGTGATTTGGTGATGTGAACCAATTACCTATACGGCAGTTTTGAAGGTAGATTTTGTGATATTTCGGTTTCTTTGTTTTGAACTTTAAAATGTCTGCTGTTTAGTCATTCGAGTAAGTTAATTTTGTGGATTTTCAACCTAACTTATCAATACAGCGGTTCTCAATCTTTTTTGATGACGGAACCCTTTTGGAAAGCAAAATACTTGACGGAACCCTACAATAAAACAATAGTTTTTTCATCTCCCATGCTCGGAAAGTACGCTGTTACTTTAAACATGCGATCGTAGAAGATCCTTTTTTAAACCGCTTTGTATTTTTGTGCGCTTCGAAATTTGAACTCGACGCCCTAATAAAAAAAATATAAGGAACTCCTTCAACTTGTAGCATTGCCTAGCAACGGGTTGTTGATTTTATGACACTTCAAGAAGACATGATTTGTAATCAACAACCCTTTGCTAGGCAATGCCACAAACTCCTTTGTGAAGAAGCAAAAAAGAAGGAAACTCATTTCACTAACCTCTATGGTAGGTACCTAACTACCTATGTCTATTGTTTGTCACGCTTGGCTAACAAAATCATTTCCTCGCTTCTGTGAGATGAAAAGTTTTGTGTTTCGCACGAATGCAATATTATTTGCGTCTCGTGCTTCTGAATACCTCGCTACGCTCAGGTTTCTTTTTTTGAACCACTCGCTACGCTCGTGGCTCAATTTTGGAAACCTTCGCTAGCTCGGTATTCAACACAAGCACTCGCCGCAAACAATAATTTTGCATTCTTGCATAACAAATAACTATTAAAAGTGGATTCTTTAATAACTAGTGGTTCGCCCCGAACTACGAACTCGTGACCCCATCTCAGCAACCCCTCGACCGATTTGGCTCATTTTCGAACTCCAAAATTCGCTTTGCCTCATTCACTCGGCTACCAAATTTCATGACGATGGGACTAAATGTACTCAAGTTATCTTTGAACGAACATTATACGAGTACATACATACCTACAACAAATAATATAATCAATAATAACTAGTGGTTCGCCCCGAACCGGGAGCGACCCCATATAAACTTAACAACCCCATATCTCGGCAACCCCTCGACCCATTTGGCTCATTTTCGAACTTAAAAATTCTTTTAATTTCATTTACCCGCCTACCAACTTTCATAACGATCCGACTAAATTTACTCCAGTTATCGTCGAACGAACATTCATACATACATACATACATACAAACGCCGGATTGTTCAAGTACACTCGGAGAACTTCGCTCGCTAATCGTTCAATAATAGAATAGAGAAGTTCAATAACAGAAGATATTGTGAAAAAGAAAAAATACCTAACTAATGTGAGTAATAGGAGGTACGAAATAGTTTTTAAATTTTTCATCAATTAGTTGATATCAGGTTTGATAGTGGACAGTTGAAGTCTCATATCAGGTTCGGCGCCTCGTGACTCGTGAATACGCCGCGTCAGAACGATCGACCAGGGGGTCTAGCGGCTAAGACGAAGCCGATTATCATTGGCGAAAATTGAAGTTCAATTTTTGAAAAATGTACTGCCGCCCAGTTCATTTTACTGCCACCGAGTTCATTTTTCATAAATCGAATTTCGATTTTCGTAAATGGTAATCGGCTTCGTCTTAGCCGGTAGACCCCCAGAGAGAGGTGTATTGTTTTTTTTTCTAAATTCTTGCGGAACCCCTACAGGGGTATCGCGGAACCCTAGGGTTCCGCGGAACACACTTTGAGTATGGCTGTATCAAGTGATTAAAAAGCTCCTTAGTCGTACCTTTTTAAAATTTCGCAAAGGACGTCATAAAAAGAGCATAAAGCCAGTATTTTATGCGCTAATTAGGTAGCTAATTAGTTATTTAGTATGTCGTCAATTTCGAGATGACATTTACTGATCAAGTTTAGTCCGTTTCAAAATCATAATTATGCCAAATAGACCGAATATTATTACTGTTTCAGTAGGTGCGTTGAAACTGGATAAGAACTTTACGCAGTTATCGTTATGCTAGCTAACTATACTATAGTATACAGTATACTACAGGGTGTTACAAAAAGGTCCTGTAACACTGAAAAGGCTCGCTTGACTCATAAATACAAGCAACTTTTAGTATGGGGCCAAGATCGAAATCTCGAAAAAAATAAACCTGCTGCTCCATACATTTGATGCAGCAGGTATCGAATATTATTAGGTATGGAACAGCTGATATTTTTCGAGATTTCGTACTTGGCCTCATAGTACTTAAATATTGCTTGTCTTGATAAGTTAAACGACGCTCTTCATATTAACAAGACCTTTCCGTAAAACCCTGTATAGTCACTATAGATTGCCAATTCCAGGCTCTGCTAAACTGCATTCCGATCACATTCCCAGCCCATTTGCACCTTTTGACCAGTTTCAAACCCATACCAAACCTCACCTGCTGGTCAGTGGAAACAGACAGACAGGCAGACACACGCAATAGTAATCGTAGTAGTTCTAGAAGTAGTCAAACGGTGCTGGGAAGGCTGCTTGGCATGCGGACCCGATACCTGATTAGTGAGTTGAAATGCAAGGCATGGAAGGTTTGTAATACAAACGGCTAGTTCTATAAATAAATCGGTAATAAACTGGTGTATTTATTTGGCGAAAATACTGGTTATTATGATAGAAGAACCGATGGTGAATTCTCCAATAGAATAACGTAGCGTACAGTGGGCTTACTGGACCAATGATTTAAGAAAGCTTATTGCTCTGATAGAATGTGGATGAGGAAAAAACAACATGCTGGGCTGTATATTGTATGAGGTAGTGAAACTATACCAGTCGACTCTATGATAACATATTTTTGAGAATCAATGCCGTCTCAATCAAGGAACAGAATAGTGACAAACTTGTTGATAGAACCAACTTCTAGAAACCATCCTTACAATGAAAAGCGGACTCCAAGAAACAACGGTAATTGAAGAGCCAGTGAAGTTCCTTCAGACCTAAATTCCTTTGCCCACTATCCAAGATATCCATTACCTTGCACCGAATCAGCAAAGGCAGCATTGTACACATAGCTATGGTAATGAGGCGGTGCGGTGGCGCAAGGACGCGCGATAGTAGGGGGAAAGTGCCGGTTACCACTAAACACAGCACTAATTTATTGCCACTGTAAAGACATACAAGGAGTTCTAAAGGGACTCATTCTCTAGTACACAGAAAACTAGTGGTTCGCCCCGAACTATGAACTCGCGATCCCATAACTCAGCAACCCCTCGACCGATTTGGCTCATGTTCGAACTTAAACATTCTCTTGGCCTCATTTACCTACCTACCAAATTTCATGACGATCCGACTAAGTTTACTCAAGTTATCGTCGAACGAACATTCATACATACATACATACATACATACATACATACATACAAACGCCGGATTGTTCCAGTAGACTCGGAGAACTTCGCTCGCTTCGCTCGCTCGTTCAAATATGTTCTATTCGTTCTATTACTGGCCGCCCTGTAAAATAGGATTTCTGAAAATGCATATTATTATGAATAAATGTACATGTTTAGTTGGTAATATAAAAATAATTATTGCTGGCAACACCGAAACTGCATTTGGGCAAATAGTAATTGAGTGTTTATAAGTTTTGCACGATTTTTTTTATTTAATTACCAAATGTCCGGATCCGGATCCGTTTTCGGTAAAAAAAAGTCTTCTCCATACTAATGTAACAAATTGCCCCAACAAAATCCGATCCCTGGTTATGTATGAGAGAATGTGTTGGAAAACATTTAACACCATTGACGAATGGGGTATCATCCTTTTTGCTTTGTTTACCTACATATTTTGTTACTAGCTTTTGCCCGTGATTTCTTCCTCGCTGTCTTACATACAAAGTTGCCTATAAATTTCCTCGTTATCAATGTCAGCGCGAACGAAGACGCGGGATAAAGTTAAAGCCATCCCATCATCTTAGTCAGTAAAATAACACGTGGAACTGTCATGTTAGTGAAAATAGCCTGCCCCTTATCACCATAGAATTAGGACACCTAGAATCGCAATCAGTGCTCGCAAAGTGAAGCAAATAAATGCATACCAAATTGGTACGCTTTCTAAAACGGCATGTCAGTGTTCAAGGTCACTTTCTAGCGAACGGAGCTCCTGCAATTTTATTCAAAATGACGGGTTTTTGCTGTGTTTGGCTGCAGAAACAGCACGGATAAGAAAGATGAAGGCACGAGGATCACTTTACACCAGTAATAACAACGATTCCACTTTATATTATGTCGAAAAAGATCGTATTTAGATAAAAAAAAATTCTTCCGTATGACATTCAACGTGTTTTATGGGGGTTGCCAGTAGGTAGAATGTCGAAAATCACAATACACAATAAAACAATTTTAGAAATATCAATCTAGAGAGCTTTGTTTTAGTTTTCCTTTAACAATGAACGACTTATGAACCGACTTCAAAAAAGGAGGAGGTTTCCAATTTGTGTAGCTTTTTTATAACAATAACTTTTTACCTTTCGGACCGATTTTGATTTTTTTTAACCACCGATCCAAAAAGAGGGGTGTTGTAAGTATGAACGCTGTGTCTGTGTGAATGTGTGTGTGTGTCTGTGGCAGCGTAACTCTTAAGCGAGTGAACCGATTTGGATGAGATTTTTTTTATATGAACGAAGGTTTCCTAGCAATGGTTCAGCAACATATTTCATCAAAATCGGTTCAGCCATTTATGAGATATTTAGGAGATATCTGCACCTAAATAAATTCCCCCGAAGGCAAAGTTGAGTAGCATTTCTCATTTCAAATTACATTTAAACATAAGTTGTAGGGGTAATACAGATTCTACTTATTTATGCTAGCCTAGTACTTTTTCTTAAAATTAAAAAACCCGCCGTAATTATCTGAACAGTAGGGGACGCATTAAGAGGCCGAATTTGAAAAAGTCTACGTTCAAAAAGTCTACGGTATGTCCGGTTTTGTCCGGTTTAAAGGACCATTCGTAAACAAAAAGAAGTATGACTGTCAGTGTGTCGCCAACCAAACCTACTGACCTAACCTTTGTTTTAAATCTTTTTTGACTGTCTGTCACACTTTCAGAAATACCCTGTATGTTTAACACCCTGTATGTCGGTTTTTAGAACACGTATAGAAGTAAAAGGCTTGGTTCCGGGGTTATTAACCCTCCCGCTCGATTATCGTACACATGTGTACGTTTAACTCAGTTCGCCGGCCCGCTCGAGAAACGTACACATGTGTACGTTCCCGCCATGTTTACGCGCGCTTTTAGTTTCTGCCGGTTATTGAGTCAGGCATAAACCTTAGAGCGTGACCGTCTATAGACGAAATACAGAGCATAAAATTATCTGTTTATTGATACCAAACACATCACACTGGAAGAAAAAAAGAAAAGATATTGATATTCAAAACATTTAGAAATAATTTCGATTTTTTCGTTCGAGCCGTCGCGCGGAGCTGTGTATTTTGCCGAAAATTGTTTGAAAGGTAAGTAAATTATTGATTTACGTTATTAGTTGGTTCTTTGCATCTATGAATGTCCTTATTCACAGCCTTATTTCATAAGAAAAATTTGCATTTATACGCTCGCTCGGAATACGTACACATGTGTACTCCGCTCGACAATGTTCGGCCGCCTACGGAATACTGCGTCAGCTGATAATCTAATGGATTGATCGTGTATAGACGAATTACAGAGCATGAAATTATCTATTCATTGATACCAAACACTGGTCACACTGTAAGAAAAAAACAAAAGATTTTGATATTCTAAAACATTCAGAAATCATAAAGAGCCGTCGCGCGGAGCTGACACACACAGTGTATTTTTCTAAAATTTCTTCGAAAGGTAAGTAAATTTACGTTGATTTCCGTTATTCTTTGGTTCTTTAGGTCTATGAATGTCCTTATTTCACAAGAAAAACTTGCATTTTACAGTATAAATTCATCATGTTACAGAAGTCAGTAGCGATTTCTGAACGTTCGCCCGCTCTATGGTTTCTACCGGATATTGCGTCACGTCGTAAACTGAATGTCTGATCATGTATAGACGAATCACGGAGCATAAAATTATCTGTGATTTGATACCAAATACTAGTAACATCGAAGAAAAAAACAAAAGATTTTGACACTGACAAGTCACGCGTGAACTTCGTTCGGCCGCTGGAATTTGCATCGAGTGTTGTGTATTTTTTTCTTAGGTTTTTGAATGTTGTAGAATGAAAGAAACCACTTATGTTTACTAGGCATTTATTCAACATTGGCCTAGATACAATTTCAGTTCCTAAAGGTTTGTATTTTTTCCTCAATAGACAGTTTATTCCACAAATCTGGAATTTTTGTCTACATTTTCATTTTGCACAGAAAATTACGTTTTTTTTAACGTAAAACCATGTATTTCCGTACCTACCTCAAATAATGTCATTTCTAAAGAAAAGATTACTCCTTATTTCACAACATTTGGTTGAGTAGGTGCGGAGATATAAGAGATTTTGTCAACGGTGGAATCCCCATTTTCCGCGTTTTTCCGCGTCGCGGGAGGTGCGCGGGAGTAAAAGAAACCTTACATTAAAGCCTCCCCGACCGGGAGGGTTAAGGGGTTCGAAAATTTCGTTATTTTTGCGCTAAACCTCTTAGTTTACGAGATATGGTAACATTCATACCTAATCATTCGTCAATATCAGCTCGGACTAGGCCATACTAGTTTATCCTGAAGCTTGCATATTCTTGCTAGGCCAGACTAGATTGGCCTAGGCTAAACTGGTTTCTCCTTACGAGCTTCGGCTAGACTAGTTTGGCCTAGGACATACCGGTTTATCCATACTACGTTCGGATAAACTAGTTTGGCCTAGGCGAAACTAGTTTATCCTTAAATCGGGTTTGGCCGGTAACACATACATACATATACTCGAAAAACATAAACCTCCTTCTAGGGCAGTCGGGTACAACCGTACAACAGATAACTTTTTTTGTTTAGATCGCATATCCTAGATTTAAAGTTCATACGCACAAATATTGAGAAATGTTACTGTAAATAACATGGACTTCTTGTCCGCAAACATAATTTAATATGTTTATCACCTTACCAACCAGAAGGAAAATCACAATATTGTGAAAAGCTTATTACGCTGGCAGCATTATTAGGGTGCATGTGTTGTGTAGGCGATTGTCACAGTCAGCAGCTTTACGCACACATACAAAGCGAGGCGCCTCAATTTCGGGCGGCGTTTTGAATGGACGGACTCCGTCTAGGTGTAGTAAGTCTATGCTTATCACTAATATGACAGTTTTGTCAGTTTACTGACTAAGATGATGGAATAGAGAGTAATAGGCTATGAGTTATTCTGATGTGTAAACTATCTCTATTCCAAATTTCAGCCAAATCCATCGATTTCAGTGAAAAGCATTCAAACATTCAAACTTCCATCCAAAATTCCAAACAAACTTTCGTTTGTGAAATTGTGATTAGTGTGGTGTATGATTGATTAGTATGAAAGTGATGTGATGTGAAGCCAAGTTCATTTCTCGAAATCTTGGCAAGAAAAAGTAAGCGTGGCGTTTATCCCAATCATCATCAGCCTGCTAATTGACACCCACTGCTGAGTAAAGGCCTCTTGATGTTCCACCGCGCCAGACGCAACCACTGCTTTCCAGCTACCTGGGCTATGTCATCGGACCACCTGGCTGGTGGTCTGCCAACCGATCTCTTTTATCAATACCTGATTAAATTACACGGCTTCTTTCAGAGGAAAGAGTACCACGCGTGAACACTGCGGCTTCGAATCATAAATCCTTGCTAAATTCTGATTAGAGGACATAGAAACATACAGTACGCAATAAATTGTATGTGTAGCGTAAAAAAAGGTTAAAGATAAGTTTTTATAACTGCAGAAAAACTAAGTCCGTGGTGTCATGAACATCTAAGCTGATCGGATATCAATTTTAAACTTCATTAGTTGGTTCGCCCACACTTCGATGTGGCCTTGCCGTAGTTGAAGTATGATTGGATATAGAATCTGCTTTGTGCTTGCCCGTAAGATGGCGAAAACCAAAACATAATTTCCACAATTAGATAAACATTAGCTTAAGTAAACATTTTAAAAATAAAACTGCAAACATTTTGAGCTTTTTGCCACAGTTTTATAAATTCGCACATGAATAGTCAGAGGGTATTATCTCAAAAAAGTGAGTTTCGAGAAAAAGCGTTTTGAATATTTGAAAATTCGTAACATTTGATGCAGGCCACATATTGATAACTTTTTGTATTTGCGTTGTAGGTTGATTCTTTCTCTGCATGATTCATGAAAAAAATAGAGTTGAAAAGAAGTAGATTAATAGTTATACTGTTTTTCCTGACTCTCTATCAAGATAATACTGTATAGCCCGACAAAATTGAATTAATTTGTATTTATGACTCTATAGCCAGTTTTTTTTTGCAATTCTAATGTATTATTTCAAAATAATACAGGTCTTTTTACCTGAATTTGAAAATTATATCTTTTAAAGTGTATTAAAATTAATTTAAAATCATGAAAGCAGACTTTTGTTATCATTGACATTAGTTTTCTTAAGTAATCATGAAGTAAATAACAAAATAAGTCACATATTTCCCAACAAACAAAAATTGGTATAAATAATTGGGTATTTCAGTCTTCAATAAAGTACTTAAACTAATACAATCTAATTTTGTTTTAGGTCGCTTATAATTTAATTAAATTAATTCATTTTAAATAAACTACTTCCTCTGTGCTATTTACTTTAAGAAAAAGTTATTAAAGGTAGTCGTTTGTAATTAAAAAATCTAGGAACAATCAATATTTCTAGCGAGGAAACATGGAGGCGACACACAATCAGTAATTTTAGACCTGCCCCCTTAGCACGCTACCATTTTGCCTACTCTCAACTGTCACCTTAGCCGCTTAACACTACTGAGGTGACAGTTAACAGTGGCTAAGGTGACAGTTGAGAGTAGGCAAAATGGTAGCGTGTTAAGGGGGCAGGAATAGCTGACACAAAATTGTTAGTCAATTGGTTTCAAACTCAATTTATCGAAGTGCGAGCTTAGAGAGAACCTCCTTGACGAAGAAAAACATGACTTGGCCCCATATTTTTACTCACTCATCACTGTGCCTCCTAAGATCCCCAGTGTAGGACGATTCCTACGAAAGATTAAATTCATCAAATTCGATGAATTTGCCAAATATAACAGAATTATGTTTGTGAATTTTTAGTAGCAATTACCTCTCGCTGACTGTGAAGGGAAACATCGTGAGGAAACCTGAGCGTATGAGGCATTATACCAAAAATAGCCAATCCGCATTGTACAGCAAGCGTAGAGAGAGAAGGCCTTTGCCCAGCTAGTGGGACATGTACAATTGTACAGGCTACATCTTACTTTTTTTCTTACTCATAAATTACTGTACGTATTACGCTATTCAACATTGAGGCAAAATTATAAGATAAACCTACAGTCCTAAATTGCCCTTTAGAGGATAGACCCAGACCAAATTGTCGATCCGTCACGGTTGCTTGGGCATAAGAATGCCTTCAAGCATCGCGCTGCCAGCGTTCCTGTCCTCGGTCGACAGCACGATCGACCTAATCGGCCAGGAGCGCTTGGCCAGACATGGCGGGCCCAAGCCAGGATCTGCGGCTGAATCTGTTCCGGGTCCCTGCTTAGCCTAGCCTAGCATGGCATAGCCAGGGACAATGGCAATAGGCCTGATGGGGTGACGCTCACTGTGGCGGTCGCTGCTTTGGGACACTACGTAAGTCGACATAGTAGCACAGTCTCTTATAAAAGTGGCGTCCTGCCGCTCCGGCGGCGTTGGTGCGGCTACAGCGGGGTACAAGAGGTACAAATATGCAGTCCTGGTACAGGTCTACATATTTGCGCCCTTCGGCGTAGAGACCCTCAGGGACCAGGTGCGCGAAAACTCTCTCAAGAGATTTCGTTGTGTGTGCCTGGTTGACGCCTCGAGTGTACAGAGGGCTGGTGCTTACCAAGGGCAAAGGCTGAGCCTCGCCATCCAGTGGGGCAACGCCGCCTGCCTACCCTACCGAGTGACGTTGGCGATCTGGCTCAAATATTTTATCTATGTTAGGTTATTCTTAAATTAGCAATGCAAAAGTTGGTGATCTGGCATAATATCCGGGGAACTTAGAGGCAGAAATTCTCCAGATGGACGATAAGTGGGGTCGGCTTATTCATCATCACAGTCTTCTTAGGCTATTTCCAGGTCTTCAGCACTATTATCTATTTTGATAGCGGGATTGGCAGCAAAAATCACCTTCCTTGCACAAGAATTTAGAATTTATTATCGGTCAAAAGGGTATTATTCGGTTTACAACAAAAAATTATTACAAAAAAAAACTGGACAGAGAGTAGTATCTAGAAGAAACCGATGGCAATATGGTATTAAGTCAATATAAAACCAATGGTATTAAGAAAGTTGTGAAAAAAAATCGGACTATAGAGTATTAAGTCAAAATAATACAAATGACGAATTATTCAAAACGGGCTAAAGAGTATTAACTAAAAGATAATACGCTCTAGACTGCTCACATTTTAACTTTTTATAGTAATTATTGACAGAGCACCTGTCATAACTTGAAATAACACGAGTGACCCGTCAATTTCGGATGGCGCTTAGTGGCTAACTAAAATGTGACAGTCTTGCCTGCTCGAATATATCGCAAACCAAATTGGAAGACAGTCGTAAAGCTCCGTTTCTCGGCTTTAAACTAACCTACAGATATGGCTGTCTTGCCAGATTGTAGAGAAAAATTTTGCGAACTCGAATCCGTCGTAAAAAAAAAAATGCATTTTCCGAGATAATACCCTCTGACTATTCATGTGCGAATTGTTAAACCCTGAGCATTTACATCAAAATAACGGTGTACCTAGAAGGTAGAGCATGGATATCGGTTTTCGGTAATACCGAAAAACCGGGATCCCGGACTAAATATCTACATTTGAAAAACCGGTATTGTATTATCTTAATACCGGAATTTCGGTATTTCCGGTATTACAGATAAAACTCTGAAACAAGTGTGGAATATCACAATTTCGCGCGCATGGGATGCATGCGAGTGCGCCGTGCGGAATAGTGATGTGAACCGGTTTTAGAAACCTACAAAAAAAACGTTTTTTTGTAAAAACATATAAGTATAAACGCCGGTTTTTGTTTATTAATTAAAACCGATTACTTTCTTATTTTGGACTGCAGTCTAGGGGCCTTAGCCTGTAACGCAATGGTGCCAAAATAGGCTCCCAGTTGACGGCTTCAATGGGGGATTTTCTGACAGCTGTAAAAAATAAAAAATAGTTATAAAAGCTGTGACAGATGGCGTTGATCCGACATCACAAAGTAAATTCGTGCTTACTACAGCGAAAATACTTTTTCACTTCATTGCTCTGTGACTTCATCTTTCACCTCATTCCATTTTGGTACATGAAAAAGTGCACGATTTTGTTATTGTTCTTGGATGAGTGAATGGTAGAACCGGAAACACTACATTTTGCTCCATCATCAATACCTAAATATTGTGTTTGGACGTATCTACGAAGCCCAACGAGCGCAAACTGGCTTATAAAAAACATATCTCGTCAGCGACATCCAGTTACAAATTTGGAACTACAACTCATGAGCTGTCAGAAAATTGCCCATTACGATTTATTAATGCGGATTGCGGACGGTCCTTTTAATGTTTTTGTAGTACAGCAAAGAATATTCTGATTTTTCTCCGAGTGCGCGGACAGTTTGTGAGTGAGTGTGTGTATTTGTTTTCACGCTAGAACTGCAGGACAAATTTGCCTGAAGGAATGGAGATAGCTTAGAAACCTTTAAATTACGAACTAAATTCGTCTGGTAATGTCGATAACGGAAAAAAAGTCTACGCGGACGAAGTCGCAGGCAAAAGCTAGTATAAATTAGTATTATCGTTCAATTAAATAAACTCACTTATTTTAAATTTTCTATTTGTCTATTTTATAACAATTCAATATTTTTTAATATAACAAAAATTGAATACCGAAAAATACCGAAAAACCGGTATCCCGGTATTTAAAATCTTGATACCGAATGAATACCGGTATTGGGAAAAGGCTCCGGTATTCCATGCTCTACTAGAAGGTATAGAAAACTCAGAATCTAGTGAAATGTATTAGGTACAAAGCTAGATGGGTAAAGTGATCCATCGGTGAAATAACAGATTAGTGCCTGAAACCATCTGAAGTAGCCAGAATTTCTGGGTAGCTGCTAGATGAGTATCATATGGTCAACGGTAAGAAGTAGTGGCTTATCCACAATTTTTATCCAGCATTATACTAACATGCATGACGAGTATTATTAGTAATATCATGATGAAGCTAAATATTGCTACTCTATTTCCTCTTTTGCGTTGACAGCTTCAGTTTACGCTCTCAGAAGCGAGAAGAAAACCACTTTGATCGCGCTAGTATTCTGGATACCTTCTTCTTCTTCTTAGGGTGCCTCTCCGACTCAGTGAAGTTTGGCGGTCAACTCCTATCTTTGTTTTTCGCGAAGCGAAATGGCTGGCAGCACTCACAATCCCAGTCCATTCCCACTGGTTTCTTAGCCAGGATTTCCTCCTTGGACCGACTCTTACCAGCGAAATTCCCCATCTGGATACCAAATAGTGCAATTATATCTTTAAATTCTTCAATGATTGGTTACTGATGCAAATTTTATTGAGCGATTAGCGAATTTACACTTTACAATGTGGGAACATTTCTATAATTAAAATCTGATCAAGAATCTAATCTCGAAATGCGACCGGATCAACAGTTACTTTGTCAAGTGAATTAATTCAAAATACACCGTGCAGTTCAGTGAATTTATTGTGATTCAATATAATGTAGAGTCAGCATCAAAACATACACAAATTAGTTTTTGACAAAGTCATAATTTTGCCCCAATAGTCATTCGTGTATCATTAGATAATTTTACGCATTTTCAAAAATGCCAAAACAAAAGTGAAAATGTGAAAAGAAAAAAGTGAAAATGCAATTGTTTGGAACAAACACACATACAATTAAAATTAAACATATGATTTGAGTTGCGTACCTCCTCCTTTTTGAACTCGGTTAAACAGAAAGAAACCTCGGTGTCTTAACGTTCATCCAAATGTCACTTCCGCTGTCGATGTTTCTGCTGACCCTCCCTACCCGTGTTGTGACTTGTTATGTCTAATATGATGTCTATGGTGTTGTGCTGTCAGTTTTTAATGCCAAGGTCGACCGATTCAATCACAACGATTCAATTGATGTAACAATCGGAAACTTATGTTCTGATTGCATGTTATTGGTCAAACAACAACATCGTTTGTCGGATATTACTGGCGGATTACAATCTTCTGCTCTTGTGGGGATATTGTTGCTATGATGATGATGATGATGATGACATCCCTTTTATCCCTTATAAGGGACATAGGGCTCGAAGAAGAGATCTCAATTTTTCGCGATCTTGCGCGATCTAGCTCCTTCCAGCCGAGTCCAGTTGATGCAGCCTCTTTCTCAAATGAGCGCCTCCAAGAACGGGGGCGTCCTGGCCGTCTCTTGCCATTAGCTTGCCACGTCAGTCATTGTTTGGACAGGTCTCCGCAACGCGTGTCCGATTTATCGCCATTTTCTTTTGAGGATTTCCTTGTGTATCTAATGGATTTTGGACCAAGTCTGTATTTTGCGCTGGCGGAAGAGCTACAGAAAAACAAAGGCAGTTAAAATGCTTGCCACGAAAGAAGAGATTTGAGCCACCACTGACATGCGCAGGTTTAGCTGTACCTATGAGGTGTATGAGGTCTGAGCGCGGGAGGGGACCGGGCGTAATCGGGGCGGCGGAAGGACTTATTATTCACTTATTAAGACACTTTCTGAAACACACTTGGTTGTTTAGGCAGGTTTTGTGGTTCTCAATAAGATTTATTTATAGCCTCGAGTCAAGTCATCGCCGGCGCAGACAGATTCGAGCTGACACTTGTTTTGACGTCGGCGGCGGCAAACAAGATACATTGCGCGATTTGTACGCCGGGGCGAATCGCAACGCACACAGTGCTGGGTCGACTGCGTCTGCCGAGACCCGAGCAGTCATAACATAGCCTTCATCACGAGGAAGTCATCGAAGGCTAAGGCCCGATTTCTGAATTGAGAATTTTACTAAGCAAATGCTTAAGTCTTAAGTGCTTAAGTCTCGACAGGACGATACTTACGTATTTGCTTAGTGAATTTCTCAATTCAGAAACCAACTCTTTAACCATTTCCTGCAAGATGTAAAGATAGTGCTAGGCCAGCTAAGGGCTGAGCTAACATTGATGAAAACTGTAGGTACGGTAGCTTTATTCCTGAAACACGTCAACTTCTATAATGTGATTTCAAACAACTTTTGTTCTACGACTTTGGTAAAAGCAAAAATAACCCTGTATAAAACGCTGTCGATGCCTGCTGCTTGCGGCTTGCAAAACACGCAGTCTAATTTATAATAATGCCTATAAGCTACGAAAAAGCTTAATTTATCTAACCACTTTTTGATCCTTAAAAAACTGCCTTATAATCCGCGCGCGATGAGAATGGGATGGAACCGTGTCAAAGTCAATCGAAAATATACCTACTTTATTTACTTTGAGAAGGTTGCTTTGACGCGAGTTTGCATACCGCGCGCGCCTCAGTTCCAAAAGGTCGCATGATCACATGCCATTCTCATCCCGCGCGGATTATACCTATACAGTACACACTGATAGAAAAGTTCCATTGTCCACCTGAATTGATTTATAATCATTGTCGACAAGGTGCTATCGGCAGGCGTCAACATACGGCGAGTGTTCGCCAGAACCAGAACCCACTTGACAGTCTGTCAACGTATGCCCCGATGACATAAACAACAATGGCGCGCGCCTTCCGTTCTGTTCTGAGGTGTTAACTGGCAGGGGTGGCCAACTTTTCACTAACAACACGTTGCGTGCCAAAATATTTTCTCAAATAGTTTTAATCCCCAATTAGTTTCTCTAGAGCTAATTTTAACTAGAGCTCGGCGTGACAACTAGTTTTATCTGAAAATCAAATAGGTATATCAATGGTAAATTTTAGTTTTGACTAGGCATTTCTAGTTTTAACAAAGGCAAATGCCTAAATAGTAAAACAATGTTTTTACTAGGGAAAACTAAATCTAAAAACGGGTTTTAACTGTTACATCAATAACATAATAATATGATGATGATAATATTTTCCAAACAATTTGGCAAAGTTCCATATTATACGTATAATAGTTGTCAGAAAATATTAAAGAGGCAATTAATTATTTACGATATTTAATTTTGAGGAAAGGTTGCGATTCCAGTTTGAATCCGCAAATGTGCATTCAAATAAATCAATCTGTTCTTTATTATATTATATATCATATAATAAAGAACAGATACATTAACGTAAAATTCAATAATTCTAAGAAACCTCCGCGTGATATTATAATTAAAAATAAAAATAAATTGCGTTTATCTGACCCAAAGGTTCTTATAAAGCTCTGGCAGCATTACCCCGCTGCACAGCGAGGGAGATCCTCTGCATCATCATTCATCGCTTTCCCAAAGCGAAGGTCAAAATTGCGGTTCCTCAGACGAAGTACTCCACTGAAAACACCAAAACTCCTACAGTTTTTGAGGCTATGGGAAGAAATGAGCAGGCCTATTGCTCATTCAAGTGAGTTAGGAATACTTAGGAAGCAATTCGTGACAAGTTCATTATAGAAGCAAAAGCATTGGCTACAAATTAATTCATCGTTTAAATTACAGGAAAACTCAAATTCCAGTCAATCAATTTCAAATTAAGATAATTTTCATCTTTCGATTATAATCTGTCCATATGGTATTGAGTAGTTAATTTTTCTATCAAGTTGTCGTCGTAATTCTCATAATAATACACCCACGGTCGTGGTTTGTAATTAACTTGTACGTTTCTGAATCATTCGACTGTGCACAATTTGAAATGACAAGTCTACTGTCGTTTAGACCAGCCAGAGATTGGTAGAACTAAGTTAGCGTGACTTTAAACTGAATCGCCTACTCTGTTATATCTTGCAATCGTTTCCTGTGACCTCACTAAAGTAGTGATTCATTTAACAAACATTGTTGACCGATATAATATTATACTTAATCTTTGGAAGAGGTTGTGGGTTCAAGTCCTGTCCCGAGCGAATTTTTTAACCTTGTAAAAATCTTTAAACTGTTCCCTAGCTAAAGATAAAGATAAAGATAAAAGATAAAAGATTTTTTATTATGTCTCGTTTCTTAGCCTAAATTAAAATATTTACATTTTGTCTTGGCCAGGGACGTTCGGAAAAAGACGTCTACGTCCTTTCGGATCTTACAATCTTTTTGTATGCATCAGGTGACCGTTCCTCCTAGCCCTACGAAGGTAAATCACTTCTTGGGGTCGGGTTTTAAGCCACTAGGAGAAACGTTGTGTAGTGTTATTTTACATGTTAGATAATATGATGCCAATAGTGACATCAGAGCATAGAAATTCTCGGAGGAACCGATCGCTTGCTGACTGGTTTGACCCTCTCTTTTTTGCAAACATAATTGATTTCACCAATGCGTGAGCTGTAAAGCATTGGGTTACTTTGCCCGTGGCGTGTATAAGCGGGACCTGGGTTGTTTAAGCCTTCAATTGACAAATCAGTTAACTTTGAGAGCATATCGTGATGTAAATCATGTACCCTAATGTGCCACGGATCCTCGTCCAGCATTTCCCACAGGGCGGATGTTGGAAGAGATCGCGGAAAGGCACCAGCAATCTTTAATGCCATACGGTACTGACGCTCTATCGCTAGTAAATTAGTTTTGCTTACCCTAGGCAGGAGCTGCACTATCCCGTGTTCCCTAGCACGGGTTAGTTTAGTGCTTTATCATCATCATCATCATCAGCTTGTTAACACCCGCTGCTGGGTAAAGGCCTCTTCAGTTTAGTGCTTAAAAAAAATTTTTGACCGATTCAATACTGATTTTTTAAATCTTTCAACTCCTAGGGTTTGTTTGTTTATCTACTGCACAATATTATAAAAAAATATCATCCTCTGCGGATAAAGTGTATATCACAAAAGATCATTGGTTCGACATGCATGATTGGGTGTAGAAGCCACAAAGTAGTAAATTCATTTATACGTCACATTTCTTGTCAGCTTCAATAAAAAACTAATTAATGGACTTGATTTATGTGTGTTTTGAATTTGAATATTCTATTTTTAAAAGACCAGCTGTTTATGGTGCGAATGTCACATGCTAAAGGTTTATTGATTTATTTGAATGCACATTTGCGGATTCAAACTGGAATCGCAACCTTTCCTCAAAATTAAATATCGTAAATAATTAATTGCCTCTTTAATATTTTCTGACAACTATTATACGTATAATATGGAACTTTGCCAAATTGTTTGGAAAATATTATCATCATCATATAATTTTATTTAAGAGTATCAGTGTAGAACTCGCAAATTGCAAATAAGATAGGATAAAGAAAAAATATTCTACAAGTAGGTATTAAACCAACATAATAGAGCAGTTGGATCATTCCTGAGAAAAGCGTTCTTCGCTGAGATCGGTGGCTTTTATTTTTTTTTCAAGATAGGTGAAAACTAAAAATACACCGTAAAAGATGGCTTAAAAACTAGTCAATATGTCGATGAGGCACACCTGTAGGCTTTATAGATTAATGAAAAAAAAATCTTCTTTTTTGACAAGCCACCGATCTCAGCAAAAAGGCCACCGATCTCAGACAATGTCTAAAATTATTATAAACAGTAATTACAGTGAATAATAAACGTTTTTTCTAAATTTAAACGTCACTCATGAACTGACACAGATAAAAGGGGGCTAAATTAAGCAAAACATTTCTATTAAACATCATAAAAATTATCAAAAAAATCATATCTTTATTTTCATGAATTCATTGTAAAAGATCAATTCCTAAGCTAAACATGCAAAATTATGGTCAACAAGCCTTTGCATCTATTTATACAGCGTCCAGTGGCACCTTCACTTACACTAGATGGGTGAAGAGACCAGTCGGCGCTGCAGTATCTGGGACATTGTTTTAGATGGAGTAGGCTTGCCCATCCTGACAGCTTGGTCGGCCTAGCCCACAAGAGAAGTCATTACGTGTGGAGCCAACTAAGTTGCGGGTTTCATCACGATGTTTTTCCTCACATTAGGGTGGGATTTAGCTACTTCAAATTTACAAATTTATGTAACTTTGAAAAGAAACAAAGTCATGTTACATGCCTGCGCTGGGAATCGAACCTGGTTCTCTCGCATCGGCGACCAATGCTCTATTATATGTGTGACTGTTATAATTATACACTAAAATTGTCTGTCTATACGGATTTTGCTTTTTATTTGCGTGAAATTACATTTCCTTGCAAAAAACAGTACCTTAATAGCTTAAATGAAGTCTAAACTTTAGTCCATAGAAACAAACTGATACATTTTGAATTAGTCATAGCATCTCGTTCGGTGTGGTATCTAAAGAATCTGTGAAATTGATACAATATGTTGAAAACTTCTTTGAGATCCTTGGCTAATAACTGAGATCGGTGGCTTAAATCCACCGATCTCAGTGCCACCGATCTCAGAAATAACTAAAATGTAGCTATTTCTCTTAAACTATAGAAGCAATCGTATTTATTTTTACGACAATACCTACTCAGGGATATACGCATTCATGTACTTAGGACAGTTTAGTGTAGTCTTGTTTACTATACTAGCAAAACATGCCACCACTTTCAGCTACCTTACCGAACCAAAGTTTAAAAAAAGTCAAGAACTTACGTAAAAGTTTAGGCATGAAAGATAGCGACACATACGAACCATAATAGTTGACAAGGACCATTTGACGATATTTTGCACCAGTAACTAGAAACTTGCCGCGTATTTAAGCTTGTATAAAAACATACTTTCGTTGCACCATTTAAACTTTGCTCGCCGCGTGACATTTCTAGGAATGTCTACAGACACAAGAGTTTTCATTCTATTACAATGCTGGATATACGATTGGATAGAGGCACTTATTGGGCATTTAGAAAGGTATAAATTAGCAAAGTAATGGGCACATGAGTAAAACCACAAACAAAAACATACCAGGCCCACACGCGTGTGACATGCAAAATACTCGCAAAATCACCCATTTTTTGACCTTCAAAGGGATATTTAGGCAATTTCCTCTATAAAATATTGATTTTATTTGATATGCCTCAATGGACCGTTAGTTAAGTAGACGATTAAGTGCTAATTTAGTACTGTGTGATGTATAGTTTAGTAGATACTAGGGTGTGACCAAAAAAATCGACCTCTCAAAGAATGACCCAGTTCTCAAATTTTTTACCACACTTTCAAAAGTTCGCTGAAATTAAAAATATCTTTATATGATCCTTTTCTGTATGAATTCCGATTGCTTAACTAATATATTATTGGATTTTTCATAAGAAACTCCAATTTAATGAAGATTTTGGGAAATAAATAATAATTACTAAATAGAGGTAGATTAAGGGTTCCAATTTTGTGACTCCTTCTCTGTATGAAAAATACTATAAAGTCGCAGTTTCTATTATCAGAATGATCTAAATCTAATAGATAATCAACCATTTTAATCATATTTCCTGAAAAAGATCATGAAAACTTGAAAATAGTTTCAGAATCAGGGTTTAGATTATTTTTTGTAACCTTCAACCAAAATTTATGTTAAAGTTTTCAATAACTTCAAAAATAATCATTGTATGAACAAATACTTATTTTTTCCTAATATGTTGAGTATTTCTTTAGTTTCAAAATAAGTTTCATTATCTTAAATTAATAAATTAGTACTTTAAATTGAATTACTAAAAACAAAAGTTTGGGACAGTCACAAAAAAGAAGCCGTTGGTTACAAAAAAGATCTTATAAGGCTCCATCTCTACTACGCAATATATTTTAATCAAAAAGAAAGTAAGTTTAAATAAATGACGGATTCGAAAACACAAACACATTATATTTTAAATATTAGAAAACATTTTACAACTATTATTGTAAAAAAAAAAATATCTTCTTTTTGGACGCGTTTTTAGCAAAAAACGCATCCAAAAAGAAGATATGATTTTTTTTTCATTGGCGGCGCAAATTATGCCTATATCTGGGCCTTTATCTAGTCGCTTCCTTGCTTTCTTCTGTTTTTTGCTTCTATTTTAGCGCCTTGTTTTTTTTGGCCGATGTTAGAGGCATTTTCTTGAGCTGTTAAAATGTAAGCGTACCTTAATAGTTCAGTTTTTGTGACTCAATATTCCGTCGCATACGTGACCACAGAAAAGTTGCAAAATGGACGGTCACATATAGTGCGGTTACTTTTCAAAAAAATATTATTGGAACTACAAGACAAGTAACCACTGTTACTATGACTTAATTTAGTGTCAGGTAGTTGAGCATTATGCTACAATAGAAACATGTGATAAATTCTAATCAACTTACCTAGAATCCTGGTCACAAAGTTGAAGTTGCTTAGAGGACCAAGGTAGACGCGCCGTTATGGCCTTGTCCCAGTGGCAACACTGACACATAAACGAATATTGCGGCTTTCTGTGGCATACTGTAGAGTGGCCAGATTCGAAAAAGTTCTAGTAAAATGGTAATTTTTACCCTCTTGTGGCTCTAAAGTGGGTCACAAAGTCTGAACTCTGGTTTGGAACTTTTTCGGGACACACATAAAATAGATTTTTTCCCTCAGTTACACGAATAAATCCCTTAAAATGCCATTGAAATGTGGATCTTTATACTTCTCAACACGTTTTAAAACCAAAATACGGGGATGGTTTCATAGAACTTTTTAAAAATATTTAAGTTTCAATGAACAATTTGTTAGGTGGGACATTTGACTTTTCATACATTGGGCATTTCCATGGTTAGTAATTAATTGATTTTTAACTAGATATTCAGTCTATTAACATAGTGTCATATTTTTTTCTGATTAATATGATAATTAAAGAAGCATATAAGCACACAAGTATCAGCAATTTTTATATAACAACAAAGTTATACGTCTTCTAACCCACCGGACATGAGTCAAACGTGTTGTGGTAAAAAAAAAGAGAAACGCTCAATAATATCTTTACGTCTAGGACTCGCTTTGATAAGGTGATTTTGAGGGCCCGAAGGTTGACAGGCTCAGCCTTTTCGTCCCGATTGCACGTGACAGGAATACCAAGTGACAGATGAGTGTCGCAGAGTGCTTAGCTGTCTCTTTCTTTGTTTTACCAGCTGCTCAAAGTATTGCTTATCAAAATAACAATAAATCAACCCATTTTTTTTCGGATATTAGTAATTGTTATATAATTTTTAAAAAGTAAGTACATTTTAAAATTAATTTAACCCAATTTTCTACAGACTATAAATAAAATTACGTGATATTTGCCGAGACCGATGAATCAGCTTTTCCATACTAATTCGATACCTACTGCACCAAATGTATGGAGAAGCTGTTTTTTCCCTAGATTTCGTACTTGGTGCCTATAGTAAAAGTTTCTTGTATTGGTAAGTCAAGCAACCCCTTTCAGTGTCACAGGACCTTTATGAAACACCCTGTAGAGTGACATGCAAATAAAGGGAATAACTCAGTTTTCTTTAATGAGGTATGGTCGGCAACAGTCACAGATACCCCAAGGCAGCTCTTACCGCGCGCGGCATAAGGGCTTCAATCGAACAAAAAGGGGTATCCCAGCGTGTGGCCGACTGTACATACATATATCGTGCGTGACAAACCATCGTTGAGGGGTTTTTTCACCTTGACTGCGTTGATGGTGTCGATAGTTCAGGCTACAATTTTGTAAATAATATATCTGAATGTTCATCTAACACGAAAGGCAACAATAATGAATCTATTAAGTTTGGCGGTAATTTTTGGTTAGTCATAGTTTTTTCGGCGACAAAATAAGATATCAAATTGATTGGTGCTGATTCCTGTTTCCACCTAAAGATTTTGCATTGAAATTTGTTGGAAGAAGCAGGCTTAACATGGGGCGCCTTATCGAGGTTAATAGCTCGATAAGTACGGTCGGCCACAGTCACAGATACTCCATGGCAGCTCTTACCGCGCGCGGAATAAAGCCGCCAATCGAACAAAAAGGGGTATCCTAGCGTGTGGCTGACTGTACACCTTGTCTATACTTCTCTATCTACAGGGTGTTTCAGAAAGGTCCTACGACACTGTAAAGGGTCGCTTAAGTCATCAACTTTTACTATTGGGCCTAGTACGAAATCTCGAAAAAAATATCACCTGCTTCATTGAATACATTTGGTATTGTGTATGCAACAGCTTATATTTTTTTGCTAGCAGGATATGATCCTTATAGGTGCAAAAAAAAACGTCTTATTCCAGCACTTGTAGCAGGTAGGTAGTGCTTCATATTTTTGTATTTTATAACGCTCATCGCATGATTTCAAAGACGCAATATTTATCAAAAACATATCGAAGTATTAATACCTAGTTGTAGTAAAATTAAATATTCCTACCAAACACACGACATTATACCGACTTAGCCAACGTGTTGAGAAATAATCCAACAAGCTTATAATTTACGTTAGTTTGAATAAATTTAGTGAATTTTTACGACATTTAAATCGTTTCGGTAATGGAAGTGAACGATTAACGTTTAGGAAAGGTTATTTACACCAATTATGTTACTTATACATAAACTTAGGCCTTCGGATCTATTTTATATATTATTTATACCTACAGCGCCTAGTGGCACCTCCACTCACACTAGATGTGTGAAGAGATCACTCGGCGCTGCAGTGCCTGGGACATGGTTTTAGGTGGAGTAGGCTTGCCCAGCACCCTATGCCATCCTGACAGCTTAGTCGGCCTAGCCCTCAGGAAAGACAAGTTAATGCGTGTGGAGCCAACTAAGCCACGGGTTTCCTCACGATGTTTTTCTTCGCCGTTAGCGAGTGGTTTTGCTATTTACTTTACATTCACAAACGTACGTAACTTTGAAAAGAAACAAAGTCATAGGTACTCGTATGTACATGCCTGCGCCGGGAATCGAACCTTCGAATAAATAGTATTCTTAAAATCCACTCACGTTATCAAACAGTTTTTTGCTGCAGTAAAATAGCTCTTGAAAGCAACAATCTGTTTTTCTCATTGATAACGGGTGGATTTACGAGTATGCTGGATTTTTCAAGGAATGACTGGGAATTGTACGGTCGGCCACAGTCACAGATGCCCCATGACAGCCGATGCGCGGTATAAAAGCGCCAATCGAACAAAAAGGGGTATCGTAGCGTGTGGTCGACTGTACGGGCCGTATTTTTAAGTTATCATATTAGAAAGTGTATAAAAAAGGGAAAGGTCAAGGAGTCAAGGTGCAGCGGAGATCTCGTTTTTATTACTATCGTAAAATATGATACGGGATGTATTTTACTTAGAGACACTATGATTTCGTCACCGTACTCTTCTTATCACGGTTTTGAATTTACTTTTCAAATGGTTTCAATTTCTTCCTCTTAGTTTTATGAGAAAGAAAGTGGGAAGAGAAAATTGTGATCTTACTTTATTTTAATTCACTAAGAATTTTGTAGCTAGAGTTTATTTGGAAATATAAATCGGAATCTTTTAAAAACTATTGCACAACTCGTGCGGTCTAAGGGGAATCGTAACGTTAAGCGATAGCAACATCATTTTATCAAAAAAGCTTTTATTAACTGAAAATCCCAACGCGCCGTTAGTAGCCTAAAATCACCAACTTTTGTCCATAAGTTACTAAAGCGTCAACCTCATTTTTGTCGTTCCCTGACCCTTAAAACACCCTTAACCACGACACGATATATTAGCTGTCTGCGCCATCAGCCTTCATTCGAATTTTGCCTCCATAATTATGTCCCTATGACCAATTCGTCATACGACGTCACCGGGCTGTGTGAACCCCGCGGCTTACTCGCACATGCCTTTCATCTCTATTTTCATATTTAAACATTTTACTGTAGTTTTCTTGATTAAAACCAATAATTGTGTACCAACGAAGACTGCGAAATTTTCATTGCCATGTAAGAGACCCAACATTTTGAAGATCTCCAGTGGCCCGTGTGGCCATGAGTTAACTTGAGAACTCTGTCTAACCCTGCGTATCCCATTGTCCTCAGAGCCGGCATGGAGAGCCGAGTGGGCTTGGACTACATCGTGGAACATGCCGAGTACGCGGGCAAACTCGCCGCCGCGCTGGCTTCGCCGGCCGCGCCCGTCAAGAAGCAGGTTGGTAATCAGGCCACGATGCAACATGGATTCTCCGGTTGGGTGCCGAGCCCAAGGCGTTTAAGGGAGATAGGCTCGGGACTTGTGACCCAGATGTGGGTTTTCGGGGCCCCGATACGACACGCATGATGCTCCACTTCACTGCCCGGACTCCTCTCTCTGCTTAGCCATTTTTGGTTAGATATTGTTAGTACGGCTTTGGATTATTGTTCTAATAGTTCTTGATGGCCAAGGTATTTTTAGGAGGTAATAGCCAACTCTTGTCGGGCAACCTCGTCAAAAACGGAGCGAGAATTGGCTAGACTCTTGATAACTTCATAGAAGCCAAGAGACGCTGCCATCGAGACACAAGATGCTCTGGTAGACGTGAAAACTTCTACAGATTACGCATTCAGAGCAATCATAGTAATGATGATGATGATATCCTTTAATTCCCTTACCAGGGACATAGGGCTTGAAGAAGGGATCACCATTTATCGCGGTCTTGCGCGGCAGCCTCTAACTCCTTCCAGGCGAGTCCAGTCGATACAGCCGAGGGATCGCTTGACCTATCTATTATGAGTGGAGACGCCAATCATAGTAATAGTAAATATATTAAATGAAACCCTAACTGCTGTGGAAGTCTCCCCGCAGACAATGGCAAAGCGTTGTGGATGACAATGACGTACTGATGGTCACAAACGCTGTAGTGTGGCTGTATGGTCACTAAGGCAGATTTGCTATTTAACTTTACTGTAACTATCTATGTTTACTACTCCAGGTATTCGAGTTGCTGTCTGCGCTGTGCGTCTACAATGCAGACGGTTACGCGCGGGCGGTGGATACCCTCGACCGGTATAAGGTAATTAATCTTCACTTGTTAGGCTAGTTAGATAATCGTATGAGGTAGCGGCCACCCCTAGTGTTAGAGTTTTTAGACCGCCCAAAGGGCCTCTGACATGACTTAACGATATCTCTGTTTCGGGATGCGTTCTTGAGAAAAAGGTCTTGTCTTGATAGATCGACAGACAGACGGACAACAAAGTGATCCTATAATGGTTCCAGTTTTCCTTCCGGAATCCTAAAAACCGCATCCAAATCAGTTCACCTGTTTAATAGCTACAGATAGACAAACACAGCTTTCAATCTTATAACACCCTTTTTGCGTCGGGGGTTAAAAATTAAGTTATCATAAGCCAAATCCTCCCCCGCAGAACCTCCAGGGCTCCCGCTACCGCCTGAGTGTGGTGGTGGAGGAGCTGCGCAGCGCGAGCAGCACGGACTACAAGACTGCGCTGCTGGCCTTCGTCAACTGTCTGGTCATCAGTGCGCCGCGGCTGCCGGACCGGATCCGCCTCAGGAACGAGTTCATTGGTAAGCAATTTTGAACCCTTCTTCTTCTTAGGGTGCCTCTCCGATTTAGCGAAGGTTGGCGGTCAGCTCTGCATATCCATCTTTGTCTCTCGCGAGGCGAAATAGCTGGGCAAAACTCGCGATCCCAGTCCACTCCCGTAGGATCCCTATACGCCTAATAATCTCCATAGCCTCCACGGTGTCCTATTGCTGGGCAAAGCTCCCCCTTTTGAGACAGTCTTTTGGTCTTCCGGTAAGGAAGCTTACAAAGATCGGGCTGAAGGAAGGCTGATGGAAAAGGATTGAAACTAAGATCGCTTACTGATGACGCCACTTTTCCAAACCTAAAGACGTTCTGAAGGATGAAGAATTTGTGCATCGACAAGTACTTGCTCTATGATTTAATGACAATACATAGAGATGGGCTGAAGGTAAGAACGCCTCAGGAACGAGTTCATTCTTGACCAATTTTTGACCCTATATGCCTTTATACTCCATAGCCTTCAAGTTGTCCCATTGCTGGGCTAAAGCTCTATTTGGGATGACCGATCGGTCAAATGAGACGTCAGTCGTATGCTACTTACATTTAAATATTACTATAATTGGTGTAAGCTCTCTTATACCTACACACTGTTTTCCTTAATTTTTTTCTGACACTTGATTGCTATTGAGAAATCTCTTGTTACCCTAATTTTCTTGTCCACAGGGCTTGGCCTGTTGCCTACCCTGCGAGACCTCAGGTAAGACGTTGTTATTATTTCTTCTTATTTGCGTGCCATCTTCTATTGGAGGTTCAGGATCAGTTGCATCTTTATGAAACAAGATGATGGTTTCGGCCACCGCACCTGTCGAAGAAAGGAGGAGTTCCTCGATACCTTCGAGAGTTGCGTGTTCGACATTCCCCAGATTTGGCCCCCACTGTTTCTACGTCGTTGCATGAATGACGACGATCGATCTCGTTTAATTGTCGATATTAATTAGCTCACTGCCAAGGCCTTGTTATGGCTGTGGGTGTGGATAGACGAGCAGACAAGTGTTATATTGGCTTCCACCAACGTTTATCTAACAACACTACCTTCTACCTATCTAGTTCTAGCCAGGGAACCAGCATGATTACTGCCGCGAAATAAGGTTGGTGCAAGTTGTTAGGTACTACTGTCATAGTTTTTATGTTTCGGTCATAAAAAATATTTAGGATTAGGTATTTTAAAGGTTTAGGATCTTATTAGCTAGATAAGTAGGTTTTAAAACCATCTAGATTATTTATTTTTGGCAATAAAGCACTATTCACTTTCACTTTCTTTCACTTTTTTGGCAAAGATTGAAATAAAAGACTTTTGTCTTGGAATGATAGTAAGATACTGATAATTTATTTATTTACACACAGTTTACACAGATATTTTACAAAAACTTATCCAATAAAATTACATTCAAAATATATCAGCCATTTTTGAAAAATGTCTCAATGAAAATAATATTTTAAAAATACATTGTGAAAAATACATAGTAAAAATACAGTGTCGAATTTGTGAGATTTTTCTTTTAGTAATGCCGGCAGAGACTACATAATATCGCACCAATGTAAAAAATAGGAAGTACATTGGAAGAATGTTTATTTTACAATCATTAATTTCACAATAGCACGGTATTGGTAAGAATGTAGTCTCTACCGGCATTACTAAAAAAATATCTCACAAATTCGACACTCAGTGTAACCTCATACCTCATGTATTTTTAAAATACTCCGTGCAATTTTAGTGGTTTTAAAGCCGAAAGCATTTTGTTGCACTGGTGATTCTGAGCCAAATTACAAAATTTCATTCCAAAACACGCGAATCAAAAATTCACTTCTCCATAAAATGGTGTCGATTGGCGATAGCCGTTTGTATTGGGAAGTGTTTTTTTTTTCGCTCGTTTTGTTTTTGGAATTTGGCTCAGAATCACGAGTGCAATTTAAAACCACTAAAATTCCTTTGTATATGTCACCAAGGTAAGAAAATGTCAGTGAACTTGGACCACAATTATTTTTCCACACGGTTGTACCAGTTATTTTTGATCCGGCCATTTCGGCTCGGTCGGCTGATCCGTCATGGTGGCTCAAACCGCAGAAGCCTTCGCCGTGAAACTGATACAAACAAATGGTTGTGTGTCGAGCGATGGGGATACAGGTATCCAATGACTGCCTAAGAAAAAATATGTCGGATAAAATTGCAAGCAACCTCAGTAAACCGGCGTATGGGATCTTTCCATATTATCGACACGTAGATCGAGATTTTTCCCGACACTGAATCCTGAAGTCTAAAGAATGAGATTCGAGCTCTGAACTAAGTTCTTTAGCAGCACTGCAGCCTTCAACAGGTGTAAAGCTCTAAAACTTGATATCTTCTACTACAAACAAAATATTGTGTTGTGTACACCACTGGAGTTGATTCGATTGGAACAGATAGATGGCTTCATAAAGTTCCATTCTGTACAACTATTTTGAAGGTTTACCTCATTGGTCGGAGTGGAAGATGGGTGGATAGACCATGAATCTACAGCTGCAGCAGCAATGGATGCTTTAGGCACAATTTGAGGGACGACTGTAAAAATTTCATCTAACAAAGAAGACGTAAGTTGCAAGGTTATTACAAAGTAAGCTACTATAGGCATAAAGACCAATCATTAAAGTTTCAAATTCGCTACATAATAAAATTATCAAACTCCAATAGCTAAGCCGCAAATCGGATCACGTCCTTCGGCACAACCTGTTCCGATGGTATAAGGCACCACAATTTTCTCTTGAAGACGCAGAAGTGACTCTTGACACTTTGTAACAAACTTACAACTGGGACCCATACAGATATATTATTTATAGATAAAACAAATTCTTTTTTTTTTCATCATGGGACTTCTGGTTTACAGCTCCAGGGCTCTTCAAAATGAGTTTCGAGTAAGTGTCATGGATGCGAAACATTAATTAAATTAAAAAAAGTTGCCTGTGCATTGGCCTCATCTTTGGAGCGATGGACAGCAGCAGCGCCGATGCAAGTGTTAAGCTCTGCGATCAATAACGTGGTGATTAGGGCAATAACAATTGCATAGATATCAATATGATAACTAACCGAAACCACACAAAACAAAACAAATTGCTGCAGTAGATAAGTCGGTCTAGCGACTGACCTGGCACTCTCTGCACGAGTATATAAAGCTTTCGTGATATATGCTTTGTTAATAGATCTTTGAATAATGACAATCTTTCACTCTGTCACTTGTCTAAGTTGATCGAAAACACCCTTTACTCTAACACCGCACAAAGGCGCAGGTCGCGTGGGAGAGACTGGCGGCACTAAGTCATCCGCTCGCAGCCCGTATAAGGCGAACAATGATCCAGTCGACGATCGTGCATAATGGCTAAGACAGATCTCCTCAGTTCAGCAGCATGTCGTCGTTTAGACTTTTTGCTTATTTAATTAAAGACCTATTCAATGCAATGATGTGAAAAAATCTAGCTCCATTTGTAAGTTGATGTAATAAAATTATCTACACTACATTCTAGGTTTTTGTAGTGGATATTCTATGTCTAACAAGTTTGTTCGCGCTGTTGCTTGTCTGTAGTCCTTCTTGAATGGGCAATAATAAATGCAAGTTACCAATCTGAAGCAATTAGTTACACGGTGTCATTGAAGTCTTCCCAGCATTCTTGTCCTAAACGATTCGGCGTAGTATCAAACAGCTGGTGGATCACTACAAATGGCTGTTACACATGACATTTGGTACCAGTACAGACCTAACTAGCGTATTTCCTTGCATTTAGAATACGTCGTTACGTGCCACGAAAGATGAGACTTGACTTGACACCACGTGACTTGACTTCCGCAGTCTGAGCACTGGAAGGGATCGACCGGGTGTCATCGGGGCGGCAGAAAGAGTGCGGGAGCCGCGGTCAAGTCTGATCTTTCGTAGCGTCTATTGTAAGAGCCTTGGATAAGAAGTACTAAGTCAAATGCTTAACGTGTCAAAATACCAAGTATTCATGCCTCCCTGGAACTTCAGATTTATCAACAGGTAACCTGTAACCTCACCCCTTCCTCCACCAGACATGAAGCCTCCAGCCACCCAGACCTGGGCGTGCAGATCGACGTCTTTGAGGAGCAGCGGGAGAGTGACGAGGCGCAGGGCCCGGGAGGGATCAACCTGAACTCGCATCTCGACGTTTTCTACGCTATTCTGAAGCAGGTAAGGAACCGGAACGTTGCCTAAGCAGCCATGTGGCGAGATAGGACCGATATCAAGCTCTTGGACTGGATACCGTATGTTGTGATAAGGAGCCGCACCAAAGTGGCCGACTTCGCAAAACGGGAGGTCTTTAAATTGGAAGAAGGCAGAACACTTTGCTAGATGCACTGATAGCAGATGGTGACCTGGAGCGGGTAAGATAGCGTTTGGTAGACCACCACCAGCCAGGTAGTCCAAAGATAGCCCAAGTAGTCGGAAATAAGTAGTTGGGTATGGCACATGCTGATAATGAAGGATCTGGGCGCGTAGATCGACGTCTTCGAGGAGCAGCGGGAGAGTGACGAGGCGCAAGGCCCGGGAGGGATCAACCTGAACTCGCGTCTGGACGTTTTCTACGCTATTCTGAAGCAGGTAGGTTGTACTTACTTCTTCTACTACTTTAGGTGACTCTCCTATCAGAGATTAGGTAATGGTTATCATGATGATCATAGCTACTTGGGCCCTTGATCTTGCGGCTCGAGAAAGTTCTATTTCTCGTGCCCTGGTGAATTCAGTGACGAGGTCTTCGGTGACTTTATTTTTCCTTGCAGGATTAGTTGCAGAAGGTTTGGTTTCTCCAACATCTATACCATAATTTATTATTTAGTTTTGCCTATGGAGCAGAAAAGACCGAAGCCCAACCGAGCCGCGAATTTTTTCTAGGCCTTTGAGTTCCTCATAACCAAGTGCTACAACAAAAATTCCCTAACTTTACTCCATCCGCAGGTAGCTGACACGCCTCAAGAGATCCCGTTCCTGAGCATACTACAGCACCTGCTCCGCATCGACCCCAAGGAGCCTGTCAGTGACATAGTTTGGGATACGGCCGAGACTCTGGTCCATCGGGCCACCTTGTTGGAGACCAGGGAAGACGCTGCCAAGCTGCTGAGAGCTCCTAGTATGCAGGTGAGCAGAATACCAAAGTTTTAAAGGAACCTTATTACGCCGGCTTAGGAACCAGACTTCTCCACATAAGCAAATTGGAAGTTCCACTTGTAAATCAGTGCGGTGCCTATTTATCTGAGTCCGACATCTTCAAATACCTTGAAATTAGCCCAACTCTTTGACCCTTTTTCTGCAGTGTCATATTTTTTCGTTGGAATGTTATATCTTCTAAGTTACTGGCTTGAGGATTAACTGGTTCTTCTTTCAGTATCATCTTAAGTTTCAGTTATCCCTAATCAGGGAAATAGAGCTTCATAGCAGTTTTCCATTCCGGGGCCGATTTTGACCATCCGCTCAAGTTCGGACCAGCTCAGCCCGAGACTGATTCTCGTTTGGTTCTTCTTTAGTAAAGATCATCATTCACTCTGTTTGCAGGCTAAAGTAGGCTGCACGTGCCAGCACCGCGACGTGTCAACGGCTGGCAGGAAGCAGAGCCTTCAGAGGGCGCTGTCACCACCACCCCTGCCGCCGGCTCCAGTTGGTAAGCTGCCATAAACTTAAACAATACTTCTAACGGATTGAACACACGTTTTTATTAACTTTTTACATTTTCCAAACGTTTCGACACCTTTTCAGGGCTCGTGATCGAGGTAGACTGAGGCGACAGGTTGTCATGAATGAATTTCTGAATAGAACTACCCTTGTTACCAAAAGCTTAAAATACCTAATATTATAACAGTTATGGACATATGCACAGAAACAGGAAGCACGGTCTTTATACGAGAACGGTCATCAAACGAAGCTCAATATTTAGGAGGAGTCGGAAATTACAGCGCGCAGTCAGAGTTTTGACTAGTGAACAGTCAGATTGTGGTCATCAACTTCATCAAAAAAAATATTGCACTCATCGTTTAGTGAAACTGGATCCATCTAGCGCGCACTTTATGTTTTTATTCGATTGAACATTGACCAGAAAATTTTCTCCCCACAGCACCCCCCCCGCCGCCGCCTCTCTTCATACCTCCCCCGCCCCTACCCCCCGCTCCACCCGCTCCCCCCGCGCTACCTCCTCCCCTGCCCCCCTCCGCTCCTGCCGCACCCCCTCCCCCGCCCGTGGACATCCGCCTGCCGCAGCAAGAGACTCCCCTGCCTAAGTCCAAGATGAAGACCATCAACTGGAATAAGATTCCTAATAATAAGGTGAGTTTACACCTGAGAAGTTAGCACGAGTGCTTTCTGTCACTGTCACTGAAAGTGATAAGTTGGATAAACAACCTTACTACTATAGTATTATGAATCATAATACTATAGTAGTAAGGTTGTTTATCCAATTTATGATTTATGATACATGACAGACGTCCGGCACAGCTTTTTCGCACTCGTGGTACCTAACTACTCTGATGAGTTTGCTAGTAATGCCTTGCTTGACCGCCAAAGCGAGATAGGTAGGTAGATTGCGCTTTGTAGATGGCTCCCCACCAACGTATTGACCTTGTATTCTCTGTGGATTAGACTGACAAAGCTAAAACACGACCTTACTACAGGATCTGACTTCTCCTTCTTGACCCATGTAGTAGAATTAGAGGTAATCTTTGTATGAATCTTTGGACTTGGTTCAGATAAAGTTAGGGCTTACTCAGTACATATTGTCGACTTAGCCCACCTATCTCACAAGGAGTTACACCTTATTTTTTATGTGTTTTCCAGGTGATCGGGCAGAACAACATCTGGTCGCTGGTGGCATCCAGCCACAAACACTCGCCCAAGGCTGAGCTGGACTGGACCGAGATCGAAGGACTCTTCTGTCAGCAGGTAGGGTCTGGTACTTAAGACCAAGATTCGTTATGTCAGCATTTAATTTATTACACCAATACAACTATGTGTTTTTTTCCACCATACCCTGACATTGACAGCAGTATCAGTTAGACATTGAGCAGTAAAAAAGTACTAGTTCAGGAGATCAACCAGACCTTTTCGTTACCTCCAGTTGGACCCGGCTGGTCCCCAAGTGCAATATCTGCTTGACAGAAAATTCCTCTAAATAGTTTAGGAGCATGATCACCTGCTCCTACATCAATCATCTGCTTCAAAAGTAAACATAAGACTTCAGAAGTCATCATTCACCGGTTTATCGTTGCCCAGGTACAGCCGACCGGCTCGGCCGGGTCTTCGCCCCGTCTGGGGCGCAGTCCCATCTGCGACACGTCCTCCAGTGAACGGAAACCTCGCAAGGAGTCTTCGGAGATCACGCTCCTGGATGGGAAGAGGAGTCTCAACGTCAACATCTTCTTGAAGCAGTTTAGGAGGTGAGAAAAAGATTGTAAATATGCACGCAGGTTCTAATACAGCAAATCATACCTAATCATCATCAGTTTCTGTTATCCCTAATCACGAACAAAGTGCCCTCAAAACATTTTTCCATTATGACCGATTTTGTGCCTTCATTACTGAGCCGGTGGTGGTCTAGTGGGTAGAACAGTGGACTCTGAAGCAAGAGGTCCCCGGTTCGATTCCCAGTGCGGGTGTGTATGTGTATGTATGTGTATGTGTGACCATGTATAATTTCAAAGTTACGCACATTTGTGAATTGGTAGTAAGTTCGCTAACCGTGAAGGAAAACATCGTGAGGAAACCTGCGGATTAGTTGGCTCATATACACGTATTGACTTGTCTTTCCTGTGGGCTAGGCCGACTAAGCTGTCAGGATGGTATAGGTGCTGGGTAAGCCTACTCCATCTAAAACAATGTCCCAGGCACTGCAGCGCCGAGTGGTCTCTTAACCCACCTAGTGTGAGTGAAGGTGGCACTGGACGCTATAAGGCCTTAGTTTTTTTTTACTAGCTCGGAGACTGTTCGCTTTTTGCTAAACAGATGCAATACAGCAAAACTCTCTTTGTACTGTTACAGTTCCAACGAAGACATAATCCAGCTCATCCGAGAGGGCTCCCACGACGACATCGGTGCAGAGAAGCTTCGTGGTCTTCTGAAGATACTACCAGAGATAGACGAGAGCGAGATGCTCAAGGCTTTCACTGGTGACGTCACCAAGCTGGGGAATGCTGAGAAGTTCTTGTTACAGCTGATTCAGCTGCCCAAGTAAGTGCTTTAATATATTAGCAGCTTCTTTTTCGGGTGTAAGTAGCCCCGGCAGATTTTCAATTATACAATCAGATCCTGAGGAACCCATAGAGTTATTGACAATCTTGTGAGAAACTGGGCAGATTTTAATAAGACCACTCATACAAAATGAGTGCGATGGTCACTCTGATGATAAATGGTACATTTGGCCATTCGATTATACCGCTTTTTGATTCGATTGGTGCCCTTATGGGGTGTCCGAGACTGGCCGACCGTACCTGGAACATGTTTAGAATTTTAGATAGAGAATACAAAAAATAACTTTTAGGAAGTCTAAATACTGAAATATTGTGCGACAAGACTTCTTCTTCTTATTCTTCTTCTTAATAATTTATCTTATACGATTCTTCTTCTTCTGCAGCTACAAACTCCGCATTGAATGCATGCTCCTCAAGGAGGAGTGGGCGTCAACTGCTGGGTACCTGGAGAGCGCCATCAATGCGATTCTGGTGGCCGGAGATGATCTTATGTCCTCAAGGGCTCTGCAGGTAAGACGGTCTCATTTTTGCTTCAAGTTTCATCATCATCAGTTCGTATGATCCCAAATCAAGGACATAGGGCTTTCAAACAGTTTTTATTTCTAGCTGATTTTGCGACCTCATAATATCCCTTCAAGTTTAGCAAGAACTATTGCTACTATAAATTAAATATTCTTATCTTGCAGGAAGTCCTCTACATAGCGCTGATCGCCGGAAATTTCTTGAACGCCGGTGGATATGCAGGCGGCGCCGCCGGAGTCAAGCTGTCCTCGCTGCAGAAACTTGCTGACATCAGAGCAAATAAACCTGGGATGAACCTCATGCACTATGTCGCTATGGTAAGTCTACAAACCAAGAATCAAAAGATAATTTTATAACTTAAAGTTAAAGATAAAAAACCAAAAGATTAAAGTACGTAGTGGCAGGTCTAACCACCGGTGCCGTGGATTTAGCCTGCGTGTGGCCTGTGACAGAGCTGTTTGCATTATTTCAACCCCCTAGAAGACCATGATTTGCAGAAATTACAAGTTATTGATGCCATAAGTTTTGCACTGTATCCGGTTGTTGTGACTGTTTAGGTACCCGTTGATTTTGCCACAAGTTTCTCTCTTTTTCTGGAATCCCCTATTCTTTAGTGAACTCTAAGGCCAATCTACGTTTGCCGATCGCCATGTCGAATCTTTTTCCTCGGGCTTGGACAACAAGTTATTCGTGTTCTTCGACTTACGAATCAAAAGATCAAAACCACGCCCTGTGTCTTTCCCAACAGCAAGCCGAACGCAAGAACAAAGAGCTGATCCACTTCGCCGACGACATCCGAGTGCTCGAAGAAGCGGCGAAGGCGAGCGTGGAACAACTCCACAACGAGATCAAAACCCTGGATCAGAGGATAGGGGTCCTGAAGAAGGAGATCCAGTCACCTAACACCCAAGGTATTTGTTTGTTCTTTGATGCTTAATTGAATCTTTCACACAATGTGCTGGGCAAGCCTTCTCCATATAAATAATGTCCCAGGCACTGCAGCGTCCGAGTGGTCACTTCAACCATCTCTCTGAACCATCTCTGGCAACTTTTTGAACAATTTGACTATGCGGATTTTCTTACGCAATGCGCCGGTAGGTCATTAAAGACTCAGGCCTGGTTTCTGAATTGAGAATTTTGCTAAGTAAATACTTAAATATCGTTCTGTCACGTTCTTTTGTGAGAAATCTCAAGAAACAGAAATATACTAAAGTGCTTGCTTAGCGGATTTCTCAATTCAGAAATCGGCAGTAAGTTTTACCTCATGATGTCGTAAAGCAAACATGTCTTAAACCTCTAATTTCTTTCCAGGTGACATCAAGGAGCAGATGGGCGACTTTCTCCAAGTGGCAGAGCGTGAGGTTTCTGCCCTCAAGAAAGACATGGAGGAGGTCGAGGTCACCCGCAAACACCTCGCTGACTTCTTCTGCGAGGATCCTGTCTCGTTCAAGCTTGAGGATAGCTTCAAGGTATTGTTTTAACTGCAATGTAGTTAAACAATGGTAAATTATTATTAATTCTTTATTCCAAATCATACAATCCACATTTATAAGAAAATTATGAGTTTGCTAAAAAATCTAGCTGTTGATATTCAACACTCATGGTTATAAAAATTGGAGTAGATTTGTACTTTGCCATGGTCTTTAATTTCTGAAAAAAAGAAAAAAATTGTGAAGCTGGCTGCCAAAATTCGCTTGGAGAGGTACCCTAAGAAGAAGTAGATGATCTTTAATACATTAGGAAAGTCTGTAATCTAGTGAAGGAACTCGTTTCCCTAGCTACCTGCTGTAATTTTTATGATGCACATATTGTTTCCCAGACGTTCGTAACATTCTGCACCAAGTTCCGATCAGCAGTGAATGACAACGAGCGCCGTCGAGCCAACGAGGAGCAAGCCGCTGCTAGAAGACGCGCCAGGGACGCGGCGGCAGCGAGAAGTAGACCAGGTATAAACGTGCTAGATGAAAACTTTCCGTTGGCCATTATGCCTGGTATTATTTACCTACCTACTCAGCTACGATAGACACCAAAACAGTGTTGTTTCCTGGAGAACCAGTTAATTGTGCACCCGGTATAGGGTTCGCTAAAAGCTTATAAGATGTGTGGTCTTCCGGCAGCCGGCTCTGGGTCATCATGCCCTAATACCTAATCTCAGGAAGACTGCAAATGATAACTCCGTAAAATAGTCGCCAAATACTAGGCCAAAACAATTAAATCGATGCGCTACGAGAAAAAGTTCTGCGTTTTGTGTACCTAGTCCCTAGACCTATAGGTACCTATGCAATGACTTTTCTTTAGGTAGGTACCTAGTCAGTTCGCGATGGATAATTTATTATGAGGAAGACAAGAGCTGTAACCTTCGATTATTTCTTCATCAGGAGGCAGTGTATGCAGCACACCGGTGTCAGAGTGCGAGTCCCTCATGGAGTCTTTACTGCTTGACATCCGCAACGGTCTTGGGAGGAGGTCCTTGAGGAGACCGCACGAGGCGTCGCCTTCTCCGGGTAAGGGTCTAGCTATTTGCTAAGCTAAGCTATTTGGTCTTTTCTTTGAATCAAGTGACGTGAAGATCATGCGGTCGGCTTCCGTACTATAACCCGTGTCATTAAAGAAAACATTTAGGATGGACTTCAAAACGCTCGCTCTAATTAATACAGTCAAAGCGAGACAACGCTAGGTTTTTAACTCCGTCCTAAATGTTTTCTTTAATGACACGGGTTATATAAACACTCATCATTACTCAGTCCACCTTGTTCATTGATGTGATTGATGGAGATACTACAATTTTCCCATCTCAATCCTGTACCAACACGCTTTCTTTACGTCCATTATTTACCCAAGGTAGATTATGGTTTTTGCAACGAAAAATATATTTCAGATTTTGCATCGGTCTTCAAGTGCAGTGAAATGTTGTTATTAAAACGCGTTTCTTTATTTCCCAATCTTTTACTTACATTTCCTTTTAATTTTCGCGCCGGATCTTTCAAAGTCCACCGCTCGGGTCACCGCGTCTAACTGAACCGTTGTTCCAGATGTGACTCCGACCGGCAGCCTGCGCCGGCGCAGCCGCGCCAGTCCGGCTGACGGTGATGAAGAGGGTCTGCTGGAGTTCCTGCGACACTCCTCGCCCGCTGCCAATGATCTGAGGGAGCGGAGCGCTTGGGGCAGTTTGGGTATGATGATAGTTATTGTATTGAGCTACCGAGCCAAGTAACTGTCGATGCGAATTTTCCAACCTCATTGATACTCGTCTTACGGACGGAGGGGCGCCATCTGGTATGATAGTTTGCACTAATTTATTTCAATTCTTGGTATTCTATTCTACACCACCCAATGCGTTCATCTTTGCAGATGAATCGCCTTAATGCTTTACGCTCGAGGTACCGATGTTGAGAATAGGTACATTTCGGGTTGGAACATATTTTAATTATTTTTTATTTTATTTTTTTCGTTTTTTATCGTCGTTATAATTCCTTGTACGGTCGGCCACAGTCACAGATACCCCATGGCAGCTCTTACCGCGAGCGGCATAAGGGCGCTAATGGAACAAAAAGGGGTATCCTAGCGTGTGGCCGACTGTACAAACATTTTCATTATAAATGCGGACAATAGGTAGGTACCTACGTCTTTATTGGCGGTGTTTTAACATCCTGTGTGTAAAGATAAAGTAGGCAAGAAACGACATCTTTTGGTGTAGGTACACACAGCAGCACGTCAGAGTGTACACTTTTGTGTGGTAAAGTCGCCCGTAACGTAACCGAGTAGAGTGCTAGCGACCTAGCGTGTAAGGGTTGACGTGCTAATAAAGAGTTATCTATCTATCTATCTCTCCTCAGATCGCTCATGGTCGCGGCGCGGCCCGGTGCGCGCGCGCCTCGAGATCCCCGACCGCGAGCGACCCGCCTCCCCCCGCGCGCCGCCCTCACCCGCCACCACCCCCGCGCTGGCCCCCGCCTCCGCGCCCGCGCTCGCGCCGCCCGCGGCCCAGCCGCCGGTCGATGACCCGCCTAGCAAACCGAAGTATGTGGATACCTACTACCTTTTGCCCGCGACTTCGTCCGCGTGGACTACAGAAAAAGGATATATGCTTCACTTTGCTCCTAATTGTAAAAGCGTGATAATATGTAGCCTATGTGTTATTCTGATGTCGTAGCTATCTCTATTCCAAATTTCGTTGGCAACAACGGCCGCGGTCAGTCCATGGATGGGTGACTGACTGCTAGTGACAATAATATCTGAGGGCTTCCGTGCTTCGGAAGGCACGTTAAACCGTTGGTCCCGGTTGTTGTTGATTAACAATTGGCTATGTCAGAGGCCGTATGGGTGGCCTTAAAAACCCTGACACCTGGGGCGGCCACTTCCTCATAGGATGACCTAAAACTAAGGCCTTTGCATCTACGTAGTGAAATGATACAGCGTCCAGTGGCACCTTCACTCACACTAGATGGGTGAAGACACCACTCGGCGCTGCAGTGCCTGGGACATTGTTTTAGATGGAGTAGGCTTGCCCAGCACCTATACCATCCTATGACCTACTTACCTAACAATTTGAAACCTTACAGGGAGTGGCGGCAGAAGATCGAGTCTTGGCTGCGAGCGAACAGCCAGGAAGAGAAGAGAGATGCCGAACTACGAGAGCGAGCGAGACGACTGCAAGCGAACAGGCGATCCTTGGAAAACGATTCCGGTACGAAACTGCTGCTTGCTTTTTCCACGTCCTTGAGGTTCTTTTCTTGAAGGGACTACCTTCTTTACCTTCGAAACAATCTTCTTCTACCTAACGCTAGATACCACTAACAACACGCTAGGATACCCCATGGTACCATTAATTATAATTTTCATTGTTAGGTTATTAAAACCATTTTACATTACCTGATTTGAAGTTCATTTTATAACGAAAATAAATCTTAGACCATTTTAGATGACAGCATCCAGTGTCCACGTCTAGTGGTCCAATGTCCATGTCCAGTGGTCCAGTGTCCAGTTGACACTTTAGATGGGTTAAGTGACCATTTGGAAGCTGCAGTGTCTGGGACAAGTATTGTGTGTATTTAAATGATGGTGGGAGTCTATCGAGAATTTACATGACTAATCATCATGTAAATTCATCCCTTTCGAAATATATCTCGTGATTTAAGTTATTATAATATTTCAGAGAGCGAACGAAGCACGACTCTGGATACTCTCCCCGAGAGCCGCTCCGAGTGGCGACCCTCGGTGTTGCAGGACAGCGACGTCGTTAGGGCACTCGAGACTGTTGAAGGTAAGTCATTAGTGCACACGACAGCACGTCGACCCTTACACGCTAGCACTCTACTCGGTTATGTTACGGGCGACTTTATAACAAAAGTGTACAGTCTGATGTGCTGTTGTGTGCACTCTTGATTGAAATAAAACATCCTACAAAACAATATGCTTATTTATACCCAAGATTTAGAGCCTCAGCTCTTTTTGTAATGCATTCAGAGTTTTCTGAATGCAAACCAAACCAATTAAATAATTAAGTATTCACTAATCATCTGAGCTGGTTTTATGTAGCCAGAATAGTATCCCACAGCTGGGCAAAGGCCACCCTCTAGTTTTCCAGAGCTGTAATGACTAAATCTTCGAGAAGCTTAAGAATCGTTCAAAGAAATGTTAATTTCGTTACTTGGGCCTCAAGGTCTGACCTCAACGTTTCAACAGCTTTCAAACATTTCGACTAATGTGTGAATTGTCTAACTTCCAGACGTGCAACCGAAAACGAAAGACAACCGCGTCCCCTGGCGGAAGACTGAAGAGAACGAAGAGATGCGGCGGCTGAGACGGCAGCGATCCCGACCTCAGATCGACAACCTACCACTCAACCCCATCAGCGAGGAAACCAAGCGGAAACTACCCGACATCCGCATCACCAGCGAACCTACCAACAAGGTCGAGATCGACTCCGACAACATAGAAACCCCACCCGTCCAAAGAAAGATGTTCAACCCACCCCCAGAACGGGAACCCTGTAGGAAATTCCAACCGAGCATCACCAGCAGGTTCATAGCAAGCAACGACAAAGCTCAAGCCGAAATGCGCGACCTTTGCCAAGAAATCCTTGGGGATGGACAGTTCGACCGCTTTTCAGCCGCTCGGAGGACCAGACGGTATAAGAAAAACACCGATTCCAGCTCTCAAGATGACGAGAAAAAGCCTGAAGCTCAAGAGTTAGTAGCGGAAACCCAAGTTCTTAGACCCTCAAAGTTGGAGATTCAAGCGTCATACCCCGTGGAAACCTCACAAATAGTTGTTAAACAGGAGACTGTGAAAGACGAAAAAGAGCACAGATTGAAGAGATGGCAGGACAGGCTCAAAAACCAAAGTGTAGATGCTAAAACGCCCACCAAAGAGACTAAACCAGGCCCGTACTCGAGAATGCGCCGCCAAACGTCTATCAACCAGGAAGATGTACAAAAAGCCATTCGGGAACTGAAATCACCTACGGAGACGCCTACCGGGGTCTGGTCCAGAAGTGCGTACAGGAGGACGACCCCGAGTAGGGTCCCTTCCACGAACGAAAGGACCACGTCACCACGGATACCAAAAACCAAAAGCGAGCACGAACTAAACGACGAAGGTTTTGAAGAAACTCAAAGCCTCAACTCTGAGAGCGCATCCCAGGGAGCATCCTCTAGCGTGGACTGCGACTCGCCCTCGCCCAAACCGGCAAAATCACCAGACATCCCAAAGAAAATCTCTACCAAAGACACCAGACCCCCTCTTCGGACGCCCGTGGACCCAAAACGGACCCTGAAAAGACCCAACACCTTGAAAGTAGAACGGTCTACATCCAGAGCGTCCTTGCGAAGCTCCCGTAGCTCCCTCAATAGTTCTGCTTCTGTAGCAACAGTCAAAAGGGCCCCGCCGGCTCCTAAGCCTGTGCCTAAACCTACCCCAGTCAGGCCAGTACCAAGGATGCCTGCTTCCAGGTCTTCTTCAAGTGGCAGCTCTGTAGGGACGTCGAGGCCTCCTGTGAGGGCGAATGGAAGAACTGGAGGGTTCATGCGACCCACGCAGGCTAGTAAAGGGAGGGGGAGTGTCACGCAGGCGCCTGGAGTTAGGGCTGGATTCAAATAGGGATTGAGAAGGGTTTTCTTTAGTTGAGAAATTAATGAGCTGTTGGTATTTTTTTCAACTGAGATACATTTCTTATCAAATGAAAAGGATGATTAGTAAGTTAGATCTTTTTGAGATGGCGAATTTAGTTCAGGCAGCAATGGTTTTACGTCTTCAGATATTAGATACGTACGCCGCAGCCCAGTGGGGTAAAGGCAAGAGTATAGTACCTACCCCATTTTTATAAAATTCTACGAAAAGAAAAGTGTTGTATTTAAATTCAAATCGAAAAAGAATTCATGTGCCTTATTATTGTTTTAGGAAATGGGCAGGATTTTGAGTATCAATCGAGATATTGGTTCTCAAACTATGGTGACTTATAAAACGACACGACAGTTGTAAAACATGTTCGCAGCGCAGGACCACAGTTAGTTTAATGCTATTATTATTGGAGTGTTCAGATGTTTAGGCGCTAGAATCTCAACAAAGTTCGTCTGAAGACTTCAATGATTGATTTGTTTAGTTTAGTTAAGCGTTAAGTACAGTTCTGTGGAACAAAAACCTCACCAGTGATTTTTCCCAACCCCGTACCCCGTTAGTTAGAAGAAGTAGAAGTAAAAGGTTGGTCAGTGTTATGGTTTTGGTTCATTTGCCTTCGATTTCACACCTGACAGACTTCCTAACTTTTAACCTGCTCGATATTTTTAGATCTTATTTTTTTTTCTTAAAAAAAAATCTTACAATCCGTGATGATTGCTTCAGATAAACAGACAAAAAGATGGACAAAAACCAGAACACTGACCTTAGTATTTTGTGAATTAAGGTGCCACGTTTATAAGTACGGGTATAATTAAAAATGCAGGACTTTTTAATTATTGCATTAATTATTGTTTTAAGTTAAATTCATTTTTTACCGGTATTTTTGTCCGTATTATTAATTAACTACATTAATACTAATTCTATTAAAACTTAGTGTTAATTTCTATTAATTTTACGAAGACATCTCATGGAAGATCTGTTTTTTTATACGCAAAACGAAGAATAGTACCTACTTGACAAATTATAACTATTATGTCGTCACCAGAGATGGGCACGTACCCGGGTATATACCCACCTGTGGGTATTTACCCGATATGTACCCGGTAAATACCCGTATGCACCCATTTGCTGGGTACATTCAATTTGTGATTTCAAGAATAATGAAAATTATTAAAATGAAAAACAAAGTATGCCAATCAGTTCTTAACCATGTTTCCTACGGAAAGTACGTCTTAGTAATTTTTCGTTGAACGCATATTTACAAAGTTATGCATGTTTTTGTGATTTCTTTGTATGAAAACGAATATTCATAAGTAAATTCGTCTTATATTTTTATAGAATTAACAACCGGTATGTTTAAAAAGTACTTTGTCATACTTTGTATGACTAATAAAATAGTTTTTAATACCGACTACTATGACTACCGTTCCGGGGCATACCTGGCGCAGAGGATTTCCATGGCGGTGCAGCGGGGGAATGCTGCTAGCGTCATGGGTACCTTTGTGTCGGGTGTGTTGCGGGGCGGTATATTTGGTTAATGTTGTTTTTGTTTTGAACTTTTTTGTGTAGGTATGTACTTGTGTGTGTTTATCTTTTTTTTAATGCCTTGCCCAATTTTTTGACGAAGCTTTGTGAATTTTTTGTATTTTATTATTGCATGTAACATTAATACCACAATAAATTTTCGGTTTTTAATATGAATTTAACAATAATTATTATTGATTAGGAATCAAGTGTCAAAAATTTATATTTACATTGAAACGGTAGACAATACACTGATGAAGTCAGGTCATTTCATTTCGGTCTAATTAAAACGCGAAGACGGGTTAAGTGTTGCAAATAACAAATATGTATAATCATAAAGTATGGTTTTATGTTTGTTCTTCCCGAAAAAAGAATAACTAAAACTTATTAAATTCGTTTATTTTATTTTGTCAAAATGCTTTACGGTGAAATGTAAGTCGTCCAGCCACCTCATTACGTCCGAGTCGGCCTCATCGACACCGCCGCCTTGGATGGCGAACAGGGGGTAGTCGTAGTTGATGTGGGACATCGTCTGAACCCGCCCGCACACGCATCTAGGGTCCGATCCACAGTTACATTTTGTGTATTTAGCTCCGCACACCTTCCCCGTAAGACCCGGAATCTATTTATTTGAGTCCAGTGCTTTCTGGAAAGATGGAAACCTGGCACACGGATATCTGGCTCGGACTCGAGATGCTTGTTAGGCAGGTCCACTGATCCCGCCATTTCTCCATCAGCGTTCTGTCGTCCTGCAAGAGTTCGTGGGCTTGCATGGCATGGCAAAAGATCTCTCTGATGGTAGGCAAAGATCACTGCGGGTTTCCTGAAGATAAGGTACTAGTGGCAGGTGCGGCATATGGTTGATCTTATCATACTCCATTCTGATCATTAATTCTCTTCACAGACGTGACAGTAATATGTAGGAAATGACGGGAAGCCAATTGGTGTTTGTGGGTTTGACGGTTCCGGATATGTTCCTAATGGCACTATTCAGTTCAATGTCAACCAGGTCAGTATGATGGCCGGCCTACACTGGCTTGGGCCGCACTATGGACAAGGGCTAGTGTTGATATGCGCAGTGTATCCGCTTTGCAGCCCCATGCTATCGCTGCCAGTTTCCGTATCAGGTTGCAGCTGTTTGATACCATTTTCTTTACTTTCTTGAGGGGGGCTTTAAAAGTGGGAGTTCTGTCTAGAGTTACACCAAGATAGCCTGGGTTAGGGTCATGCTTCATTGCAGAAATTGCGTTTAACACCTTCACTTACTAGCTTGCCTATTTTTGAGGTAAAAGGAGCAGCTCACAGTTTTACATGGGTTAGGTTTAAGTCCCCAGTCGATGCGCTCAAACTTTGTAACGGCTTCCTGAACCAGTGTTGTCGCTTTGTCCAGTGTCGAAGCTTGTGCTGTGATGGCAATGTCATCGCCTACATAAATGATCGCCCGGAGACTTTTGGTATGTAACTGACGTAGACGTTGATAAGCGTAGGCGCCAGGACTAAGCCCTGCGTAACACTTTGTTCAAAGTTTGGCGTTTGAAAGGAGGGCGTCATAAAGACGATACGTGCGTTGCATTTAAAAAAAAATTACGAGCCCGTAGGGTAGTCCCTGACTGTCCCTGTTTCCAGACATGTTCCAGAGAGTTTCAAATGCTGAGCTGAGATCCACGAATACCGCCACTGTTTTGAGTTTATTTTTTGGAAACCTGCTTCGATGTTAGAAGTTAGTACAAGCACTTGGTCAAAGCAACCCTCAATTTTGGTGGGATTTTGACCGAACCGGGGTTGCATCAGAGAATTGCAACCATCTTGCCATGCCATGCAGGCCCATGAACTCTTGCAGGACGACAGAACGCTGATGGAGAAATGGCGGGATCGGTGGACATCCGAGGACCTGCCTAATAAGCATCTCGAGCCCGAGCCAGATATCCGTGTGCCAGGTTTCCATCTTCCCAGAAAGCACTGGACTCGAGTAAATAGATTCCGGGTCTTACGGGGAAGGTGTGCGGAGCTACATACACAAAATGTAACTGTAGGTCGGACCCGAGTTGTGTGTGTGGGCGTGCTCAGACGATGTTCCACATCAACTACGACTACCCCTGTTCGCCATCCAAGGCATACATGAGGAGGACTCGGACGTAATGGACGGCTTACATTTCACCGTATAGCATTTTGAGCACAATGCCATTTGCAAAATAAAATAAACGAATTTAATAAGTTTTAGTTATTCTTTGTTCGGGAAGAACAAACATAAAACCATACTTTATGATTATACATTTTTGTTATTTGCAACACTTAACCCGTCTTCGCATTTTAATTAAACCGAAATGATCTGACTTCATCAGTGTATTGTCTACCGTTTAGATGTAAATATCAATTTTTGACACTTGGTTCCCAATCAATAATAATTATTGTTAAATTCATATTAAAAACTATTTTATTAGTCATACAAAGTATGACAAAGTACTTTTTAAACATACCGGTTGTTAATTCTATAAAAATATAAGACAAATTTACTTATGAATATTCGTTTTCATACAAAGAAATCACAAAAACATGCATAACTTTGTAAATATGCGTTTAACGAAAAATTACTAAGACGTACTTTGCGTAGGGAACATGATTTAGAACTGATTGGCATACTTTGTAGTTAATTTTAAGTCACAAATTGTATATACCCAGCAAATGGGTGCATACGGGTATTTACCGGGTATATACCCAATGTACCCGGTAAATACCCAAATGGGTAGATTGGGTATATACCCACCGCCCATCTCTGGTCGTCACAAAACAAACGAGTTATATTTTTATTTAATAAAAATAAATTATAATAAGATTTTAACAATTTTATTATAGATACTATTTACGAGTTTACTTACTAAACAAAAATACAATAAATTATATTGGAATAATGGATATTTTTATTGCAAACCTTTCCCTTTAAACTCGTAATATTAGGAAAAATTTAAACTTCCGGTTTAATTAATATTTATTTTACATCCAAAAAGAAATTGATTTGACCAAATTAAGACTTAAGAAATCTTAATATTAAAATCTTAATTGTAGAAATCTTTTCGACTCGGTAGGTAACACAAACATCGGATACAAAAAAAATATAAGGAAACTGTAGTTTCTAAAAGAGTTAAGGAGGTAAAAACATAGGAAAAGGAGATGTCAAAAAACGGTTATTAAAATCCTGCTTTAACTCCTGCGTTCACTTATTCTACAATTAAATTAGTAACAACAATTTACAGTCCCCGTTCCATAATTTAACTACTGGATCCATTATAAAAGTCCCCCGTCCACCAGTTCTACCACTAAATCAGTCATCTTTCGTCTGCACGATTCGTTGGAGGTCCACACGGGGCTGATACTCTCGTGGGAAGGGTGGGCATCACTTTCCTGAAAAGTTTTAATGAATTGTATTAGGTGTCAGCACAGCAGTGAATGATGAAAACCAGGGGGTCTACCGGCTAAGACTGTTCGATTTTTGAAAAATGAACTGCAATCAGTGAGCGGAAGATAACTGCCACCCAGCTAATTTTTCATAAATCAAACTTCGATTTTCGCCAGTGGTAATCGGCTTCGTTTAAGCCGGTAGACCCCCAGGTGTCAGTAGTGCCAAAAACTTAATAAACTTGAGATTTATTGTGACATCAAACTCACAATCAACGCTGATTCTTTTTTGGTGCCCCACTGCTGGACAAAGGTCTCTCCGTCCTAGTCTGTTTTCATTAAATAAATAAGTAGGTACCTAAGTACACACATACGCCGCTAAAATCCTCCTTTTTGCTTCGCCTAGTCGAGTAAAAAAAGTCAGACGACATCATTGTGTCGGCAAAGGATCCATGGATGCGGATGGCGAGGGACCGCAAGAGGTGGCGTGAGGGGAAAAAGGCCTATGGGTACCCAACAGTGGGCAGCAGGCGGCTGATCTCTCTCTCTCTTCCAAGCTTTAGTCCCACAGCCTGTTTAGGTGTGGTCAGCCTTCCTAATTTTCTCTCTCCACTTCGCCCTGTTCCTGGTGTCATCTTCGGAGGCTCCGCATTCTGTGAGGTCTTTTCTGACCACGTCCATCCACCTGATTTTCGGTCTTACTCTCGATCTCCGTCCGGGTATGGACATACTCAGAGCCTCGTTTCCGATGTAGTCAAGTGGCTTCCGTTTTCCGGTACTCGTTTCGGATATTATCACGGGGGGCTTATGTTAATGAAAAAAAAAAACAAAATGGTGGCCCTCACCTTAGCTTGGTAAAGATTGGGCGCCTCATCAGGGTCGCAGGTCATGATGGGGTACATGTCCAGCGCAATGCCAAGCGCGAACTGACCGCAGCGCCGAAACTCCTCTTGTAGCCTGGAAGAAACAAAAATATGTACTTATAAGACAGCCACCCAGGTTTGTGACCAAGCAGTTTGTGGTTTGGCACCAAGACATATCTTAGAACTTTAGATTGTCTTGGAAGAGCTTTTAGTAGGTAGGGTACCATTCGTCAATAAATTACAATACTCCAGCACAACTTCAAGATAAAAGTTTAACCCATTATCAGGTAGAGGCATCTCGGTTCATGCGGTGAAATAAAGCAAGATAAACAAGCACGCAAGGATTCTGGGCATCTTTCACAGTTTCCTTTCCGAGACACTCGGATCCTGGGCTGCTTAGTTTGTTTTTTTCTTTCATAATGGCACTACAGAATCCAGTGTAGATATACTTACATCTCCCCTAAGACGTCCCGGTTAAGACTCCCGGCGAAGACCGACTCATCATCACTGAGCTCCAGTAGTCTACTGTGCAGCTCGTCAGTGTAGTAGTCCAGAAGAGAACTGAGGTGCTCCTGCCTCTGGGCGCGGTCCAGGCACATGTAGGTTACATAGGCCAGGTCCAGGGCGGGGGAGGCGTAGCGGGCCAGCTGGAAGTCGACCAGGAACATCTGGAAGGAGAAGGCGAGGCAAGTGTGAGGAAGGGAGTCAAACAAGCTTTTTCTGCTTCTACCCAAAGTTAAAAACTATAGGCAGTCAATTAAGTAAATACCGCGAAGCATTTTCTATGATGCGTCTTCTCCAAGAACGATCAGAGCTAGTGAAGTTGGAGAAAAAAAAGTTGCTATATACTTAGTATTAAATAGTAATAAGTAAGTATCCGATTTATATAATTTTTTTTAGATAATATTTTGACGTTCAATGTAAATAATGGCATATTGAATTAAAAACTTTGATTCTGATTCTGATGCTGATGCTAAGTAAGATCTTCTTCGAACAGATTCAGAAGGCCTCAAAACCCTGGTTGCAGAAAACACCGACACCCCTCACTGCAGAGGACTTTTAAACCTTTGCTGTGGAAGACCAAAGTCTTGCTAAAGAAAACTTTGCAACTGTTGCTTCAGAAAGCTTTGAACTCGCTAAGGTAGGTACTTAGGGTTTCTTACGCTAGCAATGGCAGCCCCGCTAAAAAAACACTTAGGGTGGTATTCTAGAACGCTACTTAAACTCAGTTCAAACTAGAACGCTACTTAAACTCTGTTTAAATTCAGTTCAAACTAGAACGCTCCTTGAACTCTGTTTAAACTCAGTTTTAGTAGAGTTTAGTACTGGCGACTGTCGATAAAACAGTGCATGTTTTGATTTGAATATCCCTCCCTTCATATCAAAACATGCACTGTTTTATCGACAGTCTGAACTCTGTTTAAACTGAGTTTAAGTAGCGTTCTAGAATACCACCCTTAGGGTGGCAGATCACCTACTTGAGCTCGATATCAAGTAGGTAAATCTCAAGAAGGTAGCTGTCAGCATATTAATAGACACTATCTTGAGATTGACATTGACATTAGCCAAGGCTTGACATTAGCATTTCACTTTTCTGAGATCACCTACTTGAGTTCGATCTTGAGTCGACGACTATAAATGCCACCCTAAGAGAGTCCCTAAAGTCAAGCTAGATGAAATAGAAGACAAGCGTTTTGTAGCGATGGACACTTTCTCGATCTGGCGTCTTTTTTCTTCTTCTTTTTCTTTTCGTATCGAAATATTTTAGACATTCTGAAGCAAACATTTTCAGTGAGAACTGTCCACAAACCTCTGCGATGTCTCCATCGACGTTTCGGAACATGAAGTTGTTGGTCCAGCAGTCCCCGTGGCCGATGACGGCCAGCGGCTCCCGCGGAGTCACCAGATCAATCATCGTATGGAAGAAGTGACCCTCGCTGCAGAAGGCCTTGAACTTGCTGATGTAAAGGTCCTGGAGAGTTTTGAGTTTTATTTAGTATCTAGGTACCTAGGAATTAATCTATCTGCTTAAACATTTATTTTTCGAAAGAACTTACAACAAGGTGCTATAGATTTCTTTTAAGGCTTTAATAAGGGCTAGCTAGCGCCACCAATGATATAACAATCATGGCTTTTTTATAACCCCCTTTTTGAAAAAGTTAAACAACAGAGTTTTCTATATTTCTATAGCAATTTTTAGAACCATAGCTCAGTTTAGCTACAAAATGTAAAAAACTGTGAAAAATTTGAATTTGCCGCCACGCTGCTATCTTCCAGCCTTAACATTGAAAATATTCGCTCAGGACACCGCTTACCGTGAAGGCGCTCTACCAAAAGAGCTACTACCCAGCCAAGTACCTACCTATAACTATCGACGCGAACGGCGAACGTGTGAAACTTGCAAAGGGAAGATGTTGGAATTGGGGCTTAAAATTTCGAGATCGGGTTCGCGCGTATCCATGCACAATATTCTTATCCAAGATGTTATACTTACATGAAAGTAGTCAGTTTGTAGTCTTACCTACGTATCTTTGACTGGACTAGGTTTTACGATCTACTAATTCGATAGCGGAACTTTAAGTAGTCTGTCTCCTGATCAATACAAACAAGTTGTACCTACTAGGTGGCTAAAAAAAATCTAAAAATGCGCTGCACAGTGGTCGATTTGTACGATTTAGGCGGCCAAAACTATTTTATGCTTTATTTCAGTAATAAATACGACAACAAATGCTAATCTGGTATTTTAGAGTGAATATATATGTTTATCCCTATTCGTTTCATTGAAAGCGTATTTTTCTATACAAAAAAACATTTCTGTGAAAATATTTTTGTAAATAGCGCCAATGTTTTTAAATTTTCTTTAAATCTCCCTTTGGTGTAAAATATATATTTTGAGTTCATTTGAATTATCAAAATCGGCTTAGTAGTTTTTGATATTTGGGTTAAGAATTATCACAATTTGTTAAGTAAAAGACGGCCGTACATAAAAAAAAATGTTTATTCTCTACAGTCTGCATGCCTATTTAAATTGAAAATAAAATATGGATGACAAAAAAATACAGTATACACTAAAATTAAATGGTCAACAGTTATTACCACATTATTATACTAAATGTTACTTACAATGTTAGGTACCGAATCATAAACAATAAGACAATATTTTATGAAAGTTTAACATACAAATTGTTATGTTACTCTTTAAAAGACAATTCTTCCTCACCGTCACTTTCCATGCATTTATCACAAGTGCCTTTTGTATTTGGTTCTGCAGGAAGCAAAAGCTCCAAAGTTTCCTGCAAAAATGGTTTTGATCGGATCTTCTTTTTTTTTCTCATTGAACTGATGAGTGGATCTGATGTCAAGAGTAACCTGTGATAAATATCAAGGTTACAGTCTTCGCGTGAAAACTTTCGAGCAAAGTTTAGACGGTATGAGCGAAAGTGCTTATTACGAGCTTCTGCAGCTTCCTCCGAAAGTTGACCAATAGGCACTAGAGAATTTTCTATGACTTTTCCACCATGTACCAAAATTTTATGCATGGTAGGAGTCATAGAATGCCAACCATATAACTCTACATACAGTTTTGCTGTCTCCATGGCGTATTCATCAAATTTCGGGACATCTATTTTGTGACCGCTTGATATGGCTTCCAAAATAACTTTAATTCTATAAATAAAATTAAAGTCTATTCCCGTTATTTCAGCAGCCAGATGTGGGTTTTCAAAAAATCTTCTACTAGTATTGCCGTCATTTGTGTTACCAAAATTACATTTTGGCATATCTACCAAGATACCTACTTCTTCTCTGAATCTTTGCTGAATCTCTTTTTTTTTTGTTGTTCTAGCATCTTTTCTGCTTTGGTTCTTTTTTCACGGTATTTCCCAACGGGCAATTTATAAGCTAAATGTAAAATACTCTCGAATAATCGAATTCTGGCATGTAAAGTTGATAGGCCAAATTCAAGCGATTCTGGATGAATTTCGTTTTTTTTACTTAAGTCATTAAAGTTTTTTGAAGTGGCTCCGCATATGTAGCATCTACTCGTTGATTTGGTGTCAGTCGCCGCATTGCAAACTTTGCCGTCCACCATGGTCATTTTAAGACTGTGGCTAACCGAGAATTTTTGCCCATTCAGTTCCAATTCCGTGGCTTTTAGGGACTTCACACTGTCCCGAACGTAATTTATTTCATCTTTTGTAATGTCTGTAGACTCTTTTATAAATCTGAATCGTATCGGGCGGCAATATCGTGGTGAAGAAGGAGTCGGGTTTTGCCAAACTATTTTTGTTTTGTCTTCGCCGCAAACAATTTGTAGAGGCACGAATGAGCTCAAAAATATATTTGCATCCGAGTCGGCGTCATTCATTAACTTTTGTTTGTATTGAGCTTGTTGTGAACCATCACAACCCCATTTGCAGATAATCTGCAAGGAATTTCTCTCAGTTTCTGTAAGAGTCATTAGTACTTCTTCGAGGAAAATTGATAATCGCGTGACGGTGTGATCTAACAAAGATTGTAGATCACTTTCAGCACAGGAAGCGGTCACTCGTAGCGTCTCTTTGGGTGGGTAACATTCCTGTTTAGCCTTCAACACTAATTCGTAGCACGGGTAAAAGCTTCTGTTGGTTGCTCGCACAATTTCATATTGACTTCGTGTCAAATCAGCGTCCACGCACATTCGCAGTGCCTCCCGAGGCGTAAGGGGATCTTGTGCCTTTGATTTGGAATGTCTTTTTTTACATTCGTTTGCGGCTGCAGGCGAATTTGTAATATCTTTTAGGACTTGCGAGGCGTTTCTTTTTCCTTCTTTTTGTAAAATTACTTGCGCTGCGTGAACTATCACTTCTTTGCCTACAGAGGAGCGAACTTCTTCTGTTTTCCTCCTTTTAGTTCTTTCACTACATTCACTGAATGTTTTGCTAGGTCGTCCTGACTTATTATGCGTTTTTATGGGCATCTCGAACGTTCCTGCTAACCATGCATCATTGCTTATAAGAAATTTTTCTAGCGTGTTGCGTGCTTTGGACCATCTCTTTTTTATTTCTGTTTTAAAATATGAAAATTTATGATTTATATACTTTTTGTCTTCGTCGGAGTCCCCGTAAGACACTAACAAATAATTTTGTAAGTATTCCAATTTGTCGTTTATTGATGGAGAGTTTTCCTCAATCATCTTATCAAAAAGATATCTGCGAGTTACTACCTCCATGCCCAAGTAACTTGATGAACCTAGAACAACGAAAAGGAATTTTAACGCAAAAGAAACAAAAAATGAATTTTTCTCACTTTCTGCCTAAGTTAATGAATTATTATTTTTCTCGCGAAGTGGTCAAAGGTGGTGGCTATTTTTTTTGTGGTTATCTGCTCAAAGAGCTATACTATTAGAAACCATAAGGAATTTAACTCGGACGGTCTCGGAAGTACAACATTTTTACTATTGAAAATAAAAAAATGATAATATTTTCTACGAAAAAGGGCGATCTTTGATACGTTGTAACTGCACTAAATATTGATATTCCTTATCTTAATTTAAATTATATTTGAAGGAGCTTACCTGAATTTTCGACTTCCATCACTTTCACTTGTAACTGAATAATATCCAATGAAATATTCACTTTAGAATATCGGTTGCGCTAAGAGTGTCGAGAACGAACGCGTACAGCTTGCGCTACGATCAAGTTCCGACTACCTGTGGGGGCGCGCACGCAGTTCTAGGAACTGGGGAGGGGTGGGGTTTGGGCAGTCGGGGTGTCTATTTTTCCGGGAATCAATTAGTTTTGTTATAAGTTAACTTTGAGAAATGGACTTTTGGCCGCCTAAATCGTACAAATCGACCACTGTGCGCTGCTTTACAGACACTACTAAACTTTTCAGTGTATCTAGGAGCGTTCTATAATACCACCCTTAGAGCGCACCCTGTAGAAGTAAATATGTAGAACGCCTGTGAAAATAGGAAGAGAAATAAAATAAAACATCCAAACCTTGTCTTTCGAGTCCTGCAGTTCTTGCTCGACCATGGCGATAGCGTTCCTCGCGGCGTCACAGTAGTAGTTCTTGTAATACTCTTCGTTTTCTGACACGAAGAACACTGAAAACGGTTTGATTTTATGGTCACACTGAACCCAGATCTTTTTTGCATCCATACCTTGTCCACACAAGACGATCCAGCGCGCTAATTTTCCATTTTTAAAATCTGGTTTTAGAAAGTAAAATCTCGTTGGATCCTATATAAGGATCTAGCCACTGGATCTATAGGGAACTAAGGGTGCGATCAATCGCTGGATCGTCCTGTGAGGACTCGGCTATTCACTACCCTCGGCTCCAAGCCTCTCCATTTATGGCGTTCTGATTGTTCGTTTAGTGATCGCCTTTCATATCATTGGACTAACCTTTGGACTACTTTTTTCTGTAACATTATCAAGGCTCTACACTATTATAGGTACCTACACAAGTTTATATCGTACCTAGGACAAAGTAAGTTTGTAGAGCCTCTACAATAGCGTTTGAGTTTTGAGGAAATCCGCCTCGCGGATTTTTTCTTTCAGTTTCAGCACACTCGACTTAGGTCCTGTCCCCGTAGCATGACTTTTATCGAGGCGGATTTATCCAACAAAATGGCGGTTTATCAGCATTTTTGACGTCTAAAGTGGGTTATAAATCGTCGATAGCGATATATAACCCACTATAAACGTCAAAAATGCTGATAAACCGCCATTTTGTTGGATAAATCCGCCTCGATAAAAGTCATGCTACCCCCGCTGTGCCAACTAAAATTTTGCTTCTATCGCCAGTCAAAGCTCAGACACAAATAAAACAATCGGAAAAAAAATCTTACCCTCCGAAACTCCGTCCTGTATATTCAGCAGCTCAAAAAACCCCTCCGGATTATAATGCTTCATGGCCAACGAAAGTGCGTGGAACTGCGAGAGGTGTTTTAAGACGAAGTAGCACTGCTCAATCGTCAGTCCTTGCTTCCTGTCTGGCATCACGAACCCCAACTCCTTAAGGTCTTTCAAGATCACCAGATCGTTCTGAGCCACGTAACATTTGGGTATAGACTTGAATGGACTCTTCACTTTGTAAGACCATTGGTATTGAAACCTGGACAAAGTTGGCCAGATTTTATTGTAAAATGCCACCTCGTTGCAGAACAGCTCGTCGCTTTTGAACGCCTCTCGTCTCAGAGTGCTTTCGGGGAGGATCTTATAGATGATGCTACTTTGCCAAGGCTCGTCCTTTTCGTAGGAGCCGTCGGCTTCGATGTGCCTTCGGGTGCCTTTGAGCGTGATGCGGTACACCATGGAGGTGTAGTTGTCTCCGCGTTTGGAGCCAGGAGCGCCCTGGGGAGGAGGCATTTGATATCTTAAAATGTGTATACCTACCTAGAAGAATATTTACAGTCAAAGTAAAAATAAAAACACAGCAGCCTATCCATGGAAAAAGTTATTGCAAATCATGCAAATTGCGAAACTCCTTTGCAGGCGTATTTCCGGACCTATGTGCAGTTTAGACTGACTGAAATTTAGACAAATGAGTGGAATCTCAGGGGGGAAGTGTTATGTAGAGTCTAGCAATACCAAAATTTAACGCATCTAATCTCCTTCCAGAGCGTGATCCAAGTCATGGACAAGGAATCGAGGTTATTTTTTTTACTTTTTTGGATATGGGTCACCGTTTACTGACTTGTGTTTTGAACTGAGATGAGATACTTACTTATACCTAAATCCTCAGTTTTAATTCGGAATCCTAAAAACTAGAGCTATTGTGCAGGTACCCACCTCAAAACTATCAATAGTCACGTCAGGATAGTCCTCCTTGAGGATGCCCTGCAGATACTCCAGCGTGATCTCCGTCATGTTCAGGCAGAGCAACCACAGCCACTATCACACACTGCGCTGTCCCAGGATATCGTTACCTGTGTCGTAACACTGCTCGGTGTAGTTGCAGAGTGCTGGCTAATTGGGCTGGTGAGAGGGTGGCCATGATGGCTGGTTATTCCTTTGGTCTTTACTTTCTTGTTCACTTTCCAGGCGTTTATTCTCTAAAAATCCGCTCACACCGTCAACCATCAAAGTCATTTTTATGCGCTGGAAACTGGAAAATAGTTCTTAACGAAAGCATCGTTCAATCCCCCCTAAATCCCCCCTAGGGCCCCCCTAAATCCGCTACTCCTCCTCTTTCAGACCAAGTTTCCCCTGTCTTGACTATTTGACCAGTTAAGTACTGTCTGAAAGTTCGAAACCAGTTGAAAATATTGGTCCGAGTATAATTTCCAAAAATTTTCAGATTCACCCTAGATGGTGGCTTGAATTTGCCGCTCTTTGACTTTGCCCCCCTAGATCCGGGGCTGATTTTGGCGCCCCTTGAAACTGTCGCCCGGGGTGCCCCGGTTTGATAGGTTGGACTACCTATCTAGGTAATCTAGATAAACTAAAATCTATTCGGAATTTCGTAGGAAGGTAGAGCACCAAGGAAGGAACGTACCTACACCTACCCAAGTCCTAAGGCCTGAATTACACAGAAAAGGCGTAAGGTGAAGGTGCGGCGCAGGCATCTTGCCGCTTCAAAACATTTCAATACAAAATGTATGGAGGCGACACGTTTTGAATTATACTGAAGCGGCGTGGGGCAGGCACGCCGTTTCGTCGCCTGTTCCGCGTCGCTAGCAGGCGCGACCGGAGAGGCGCGCAAGCAGCACGCCGTTTGTTATACAGTAGGAGCAGAAAATATGTGACGATAGTGAATTTTATATACACACGACAACACGACAGAGTGTACTAAAAAAAAACTAAGGCCTTTGCGTCTACTTAATGAGATGATTTATCCAGCGTCCAGTGACACCTTCATTCACACTAGATGGGTGAAGAAACCACTCGGCGCTGCAGTGCCTGGGACATTGTTTAAGATGGAGTAGGCTTGCCCAGCACCTATACTATGCTGACAGCTTAGTCGGCCTAGCCCACAGAAAAGACAAGTCAATACGTGTGGAGCCAACTAAGCCGCGGGTTTCCTCACGATGTTTTCCTTCACAGTTAGCGAGTGGTATTGCTACTACAAATTCACAAATGTACGTAACTTTGAAATTAAACAAACTCATCCCAGTATGTATTGGAGAGAAAGAGAGAGGAGAGCGCCGCGCCTTATGCCTTACGCCGTTTCTGTATAATTCATGCCTTATCTGCTCCACGCCTGCTCTGCGCCGTATGCCTTACGCCTTACGCCTTACGCCTTATGCCGTTTCTGTATACTTCACGCCTAAAACGGTTCTTGCTTTATTGAGTGTTCTGGATGGCGACCCTACTTTCCAGAGGGGGGCGTTATTTTTGATTGATTTGACTGGGGGACAGTGATTGGATAATATCCTGCTTGTCTCCGGATCAATGGAAATGTTAAACGTGCTCCACTCCACAAGTCCAATACAGCTTTCGTAAGAGCTGAAACTTATCTAGACCTCTTTTGCCTTCGCCTACAGTAATTATTTTAGTAACATACTTACACCGAGCCTATTTTTATTCAAGAGTTAAATATATCGTACTCTACGAAAAAAGAAAACCAATCGTACTACAGTCATCTTCTCTACATCTATTTAATTTTATTGAGTAAAACGGAACGTATGTACCTTTCAAACGTCAAAAATGACAAGACGTGTTGCATTCAGGGTGACCAGATTAGGCGAATTGTCGCCATTTAGGCTACCTCAGGGGGTCAAACGGCGACCATAAAATCCGATCGGCTACCAGTAGCCATTTAGGCTACTTAAAAAATGGGAACGGGCGATTTAGGCTATCTCAGGTTTTTTTCGCATATATTTAGGCGATTTAGGCTATTATCGCAAATTTATTGAACCATTCCTTGATTATTCCTTCGAATACTTGTAACGAAACGTAATATGCACTTGGAAAGGAGGATTCTCCACTGATGGTGACGAAGAACTTTTGCAGGAAGTTATTATTTTAGTTTATAAGTATCTGATTAGTTTTTTTTTTGCAGTACCTACGCTGTCTTTTTTTTTTGTTTCTTCTTTATTTTCGGCTAAATTTGGGCTACTAGGCTCAAAAAGTTAGGCTAAATAGGCTAAATAGACGAGAAAAAAAATTTGGCGATTTAGGCTACTCGGAAGACAAAATTGGGCGAATCGAGTCAGCTAAAATCTGGTCACCCTGGTTGCATTTGCATTCGAATACCTTTCATTTACTTTTGGTCTGACTTAAAGTATTCGGTTTTATTGAATAAAAACTAATAAAAGGTTTCTAAATTTATATTAAAACTTTAAAACGTATTTTTATTTTAGTTTGCCTACCTATGAGGACACATTAATATAAATGTTTTTTTTTTGCAAATCTTAACTTGTTACAAGGAAGAAGAAACATTTACTTTTTTAACGTTACCCTTGTGTCAACTTGTCAACCGCCAAAAATAATTTAGATTTTGCTTTGAATAATTTCGCTTCGGTCGGAAAGCTCGGAAAATCCAAGAAAACTGTTTCGCAATTTTAACAAGCAGTGAACAGACTTGCCACTGCAGTTCTGGCGTTCAATCAACGTTGAAGGAGTGTGTATTCGTGTCATAAAAATGCCAGTGGATCAAATACAATACTCTGAAAGATACAACGATGACGTCTACGAATACAGGTAAGCAGATTTCTCCGTATTTTGTGGAAATTATTCATCAAATACCAACTTGTTTTCATGAATTCGTTGTAGTTTATGTTATAGAAAGGCTTTTTGGTCGAGATATCTTGGAACTTAGGTTAAGTTATTAATCATCAATCAAAAGTATTATTTCTAGCAGCTGGCATTACTTCCATCAATTTATTGTAATGTATACATACTTGCTTGCGGCTTCATCTATGCCACTGCTTAAGCCTAAAGTAGAATTATGTCCTCTTCCTAAGATTCCAACTCCATCCTGTCAATTTTTATTAAAATTATTATTCAGTCAGCTGTGAAATGTCCCAAGTGTATTAAAATTCTGCTATCCAACTTTTCATCCTTTTCAGAAAGTGCCTTATAAGAAATCTACTTGTATTTGGGCAAATGACTATTCAAATCTCCTAGCTAATATACTTATTTAAGGGTTTCATTGTGTGACTTGTAGCCACCGAAATTCACCAATACCGCCTCTTACAGACACGTCATCCTCCCACCGGACATCGCCCGTCTGGTGCCTAAGTCTCACCTCATGACCGAGACGGAATGGCGGAACCTCGGAGTCCAGCAGAGCCCCGGATGGCTCCACTTCATGGTGCACAACCCGGAGCCTCATGTCCTACTCTTCCGGAGGCCTAGGACCGATGTCCCACTGGTCAATGGGCTAGAAAGTAACGCCAGTGCTGCAGTCAAGGTATGAAGGTGGCGCGGTTAGGTTTTCAAATTGTATGAGTCTGGGATAGTGAAGAGGCGGAGTGGTTGGTACGTTGGTTTTTTTTTTTCACACTGGGCTGAAATAGATGATTGAAGTAAAGTGGTAATTTTTGGGTATTAATTATTTAACACAAGCTTCTTTCAAGCTAAATAGCATTTATAGCTTCTTGTCTGAGCAGTATGCTTAGCATGGTCGTTTTGACACTCTCTCGAACTCGAGTGACAGACGTGCCATGTCTATTGTGCGAGCATGGCAGGCGGGACTCGAGATGGCAATAGATTAGGGTCATGTCGAGCAGAAAGTAGATATTGCCATTTATAATAAAAAAATTGTATTTTTATCTCCATCGCCATGTTGGCGTAGAGCCAACTCGAGCCCGACCGACAAGTTGACAGTTTTGCATAGAGAAGGGCCTATCTCGGGCTTACCATGCTGCACGTACAGGTGTTGTTGATATAAAAAAATCCTTAAAACCAATCTTAGAAGAATCAACATTCCAACCAAACTGTTATGTTATTAATTTCCAATTCTACTGCTTGGGTATCGGTAATCAAACACAAGATATTTTAGATGTCAAACATCAAATGGATGCATTTGACGGGTGGAATAAGAGTCTAATTGCCGATCCCAAAGCGGTGAAATTGTAGTTAATGTGTGTTTCATTGCATTGTGATAAATGTGCTTGTTCTGTAAAAAAATCCGCGCATTTGCTAGTCCTCAAACTGGTTTATTTGCAGGAAAATTGCTCTTATCGAAATATAATATAATATATAATATAAATAATATTTTTTGAGAAATAATTAAAAATATTTTCGCGCAAATAAACCGGTCATGAGGTCTGGCAACTGTGTGGACATTTTTTATAGAAAAAACACACGATTGGTTTTGGTCGACCCTCTCTGACAGAAGACACCTAAAAAAAAAACAATACAAATGATTTTTGCATAAATTTTGTCAGATATTGTTCCTCATAACTCTCATAAGTAATGGTTAGTATAATCGTTTGTTTACCCATGTGCACCTCAATTTGGTTTATTCAATCACATAATTGGAATGAAGCAAACAATGACATTAAACCTATTTCAGATTTTGATCTAGATATTGCCTTAAAAGGGTTGCTGGTTCTAATATAATTATTACGTTTTTTTTCAAAATTTACTTTCTTTACAATTTATGAAACACAATTACTGGTTTTCAGAATTTATTACCTTTTTAACCTTTTTATTTTGTGGCTAAAGAGTTTGCAGCTACTTCCAAAATACCAGTGACTCGAACTTAATTGCTATGGACTGCATTTATGAATATTTTAATAATAATAAAAAGAGCTATTTATGAGACCGCTGCAATTAATTGGCATAACAAATCATTAGGTAGTGCCTTAAAACACAGCTTTACTGTTTAGATTTTCGAACCAGTACCTAGTTGAAATTAGTCTTAAATGTCCAGCACAACAATGTTCCTTCACTAAATTTGTAAGGAAACAATATTCAAGTACCTATGTATAATATTTACACTTTAACATGACTAGCTATAACAAGGGCTGTTTTTTAGATTTTAAGGAATATTTAAATGAATATACGAAATATAATAAAAAAAACAATCTTTGACTTCATACTCACGCTAAAGAGGTTATCAGGGACTAAGTTTTAAAGTCATTGCAAGGTCCCTCTCAAACTCTGTACAAGCTGGTTGATAAGCAATATAGATTCTTTAGATTGTGTGTTAAAATTTACGCGATTTTGCGCGTAATTTTCGCACACTATCTTATCAATGCCCTTAATTAAAGACAGTAGGGTACCTACGATTACTTGCCAAATAAAACCGCAGTTGCTATGTTGAATGTTTATTTGGATCCATTTAACTTCTAAAACATCATAAACATAGTAAAACAATATAATTAAATGCAGAAAATTAATACATGTGATACGTCTTCTGTAATATTCATCCAAAAAAGTTACTTTATTCATTTTTTTATTCTCGAACAGTGAAACATTACTACTACTACTCATAAACAAAAATACAATAAAATTATTAACAATATATTAGTGTAGAATTTATTTATTTCGTTAAAATAAAATGGATAGTAAGTATTAATAATAATAATAATTGTGCTTTTCTTCCCTTAATTTCTATATTAGCCAAATTAATAAAGTTTGGAACGCCCCAAGTGATCTGAAATTTCAAAATGTTGCCAGGTTAAAAAATATAATACTGGCCGGCTGACGGTTACAGTTTGATATCAAAATCTCAGCACACCTCGACGCCAAATAAAGTATATACTTAATAAAAATAAACCGCTGATATGGTTAAATCGGAAGTCCTTATTTTAATGTTAGCTTTTCAACAGATTATACTTAACATTTGTATAAAAGTCATCTCTCCAATATATTCTTATCTAAAAAGGTAGGCAGCTCCTTATGAGTAGACAAACACTATAAAACGTCAAAATGACAGAATGGGACGAAAACCTGTCACATCCTCATTACCCTAAGTAAAAAGTTTCGTCGCCTTCATGGCGCTTTCGACAGATATTCTTCCAACTGGAGCTCAGACAAAGAATATATCCCGAAACACGATAGTTAATAGTTATATTAAGAATGGAAATGTTTAGATACATGGGCTTAGTCCTTAGAGATAGCCATCTACGTCACAGAGATATCAAAAACAAAAGAAGGAAAAATAATCTGCTACAGTTCGCTCGGAAGCGTTTTTTTTTCTCAAGTAGTTAATATTCTCTAACGATACATTTTTGGATTAACTTGTTATATATTGTAACATACATGCCTAAGTAATAACATGTCCAATATTGTTTGTTTCGCTACAGCTACGACTACATGCGAAAAATCTTTCAACAAATCCATTTTCTTTATCTACCGCCAAATTAGTTTACATGGCATTTGAAACGCTTAACACAACTCTACTATTATAAAGATATCCTGTCTTAATATTTTTCTTTATAATAATAATATTGCTCTTCTAATACCGAAAATTGGATAGTTTTATAGTTTATTCCGCTAAGCATAGGCCCACTCATCACATCTGTGTAGGAGCAAGAGTTAGTGGGGGTGGGTAGGTATCCATTTGTTTGCAAACCGGAAATTATGGAAAATATTATTTCAGTTCATAGATATACTATGCGTCCCAGAAAGTGTGAAACGAAATATTATTTGGTTTTATTCCGTGAAATATCGTGGTGGTATTATATTTTTTCTAAATCAAATTGTAAAAAGAATCTTTAGAGCGACGATCTTAGTATCATTGTACTGTGTTTTATCTTGTGAATAAATATCTTACTTACTTACTTACTTACTTACGATCAATACCAAATGACATATTTTGTGGATTTCATGATTATTTTTGATCCTCTTTTGAGCCAAGGCTTCGTGATTATCCTCGCCATCTGGGACACCCTGCATAAAGTCGAGCGACGCCGGTACGTTATTTACGAACCTAGTGGATACCCGGCTTACCGGTTAAAAAACTTTTTTTCAGAAAACAGGAGTTAAAAGCTAAAATCCTGATCCTATTAAAGCTTTTGCATTTCAGCAAGACCTTAAACATTAGCATTATGTCTTTAACAAATTCGATCTTCGCCAAACGACGGACTTATATTCGTTAAAAATACAAAAAAAAATACGAGGTATTTTATACACAAGCCAATGTTCTTTTTATACACAGCAAAAATGATATGGGAAATTTACAAGAAGTGATATGATAAGTTCAATTTTGGGGAGATTGTACTAAAAGATATGTACTTTTTAATAGAGCTTTATCAAAGTGTCGACAAAATTTTGATACGTTTCTAAATATTTAAAGAATGCCCGAGTTTTTCTTGTCTTTTATCTTGTTAATCTTTTCGAACTGGCAACACTGAAGAATAAACGATAGAATAAAGAAAGTAGAAAGGTGACTCAATCACAAATCGTACTGCAACAATGGCATGCCCTTATTTTTTTAATACAATAAGCGTTGCATACGATTGGTCGTCCGATCGGACTTTCTACAACTACCCCCCAGTCTCTGAAAGGCAAATTAACTTTAGCCTCTGATCAAATCACTCCACACTTTGTAGTTGTTCAAATGTCGGTTTTAATAATTAATCCCTTTTTATAAAATCTACTGGGCCTTAAAATGTCTTATTTCAACACGATGTTTCAATTTCACATTTGAATAAATTTCAGGCATCACTCAATATAATTCCATACGTATTGCCTTTTTACCCCTTCATCCTGTGAAACGATTGCGATTTGAAACGTAAAAAAAAAATTAAGTCTCGATCACCATCCTAATCGCGAAACGTTTGAAAGGGACGGGATACATAGATGTTAAATTTAGACAATCAAGCCCAAGTTAAAACTTTAAAAAACTGGGGGTACGGCTGACTAAACCACGTCCTTCGGTTAGCCCTCCGTAGCTGTCGGCTTTTGAAGAAGTTCCAATGATAGCCCAGTCCGATCGTAGTTAGTTTTGTGATGAATGGTTATGTTAGTGCTTTTTTGTATATCAAAAGTTATAGATAGCATGCGCATAATTGTGTTAGTGATGAGTCCGAAAGTTAGTGGAAATGTGTGTAGGTATGCAAGCTACTGTTCCTGTGCGGTTTTATAAAGGTTTCTAATACGTTTCAGGCAACATAGAAATTAATGTTTGATTTCACTGAATAATATCAAACAACCGCACAACAATAATTAATCTAGCAATACCATTGCAGCCAAAAAAGGAGTGTTGCCAGATCGAAAGAATAATTTCCTTGACGGTCACACTAATGTTGCCAGTTAAAATAATTCCGAACTGGTAACACATGTGTTTTCCGCGTCGTTGCCAGGACCAGACGAGTGTTCCTACTTTCTCGATATTTTGGGAAGATTTTTGGAGACAAAATATACAGGTAAGTGAGTAATACTGTCAAGGTCTTCAAGGTCACGAGAACAATAATTAGCGAACAATGGCGGAAAGAGCCAGATCTGTCTTACCCGCGAGCCATGTGGCTAAGCTGTTTTTCCTAATCTTTAAAAAGCATTTTGTATCTTATCCGTCGATTTCGAAGTTCATGCGTTTGACCTCAAGATGGTTCGCATCCAGAGTTTCTTGAAGCCATAACCATTGTCAATTTTAGGTACCTACGAAGGAAGTTAAAGTTTCAATATTGCCTTGAACCTAGATACTTTGACATTCCTGTTAATATTTCGCCTCCACAACTAAGATTCTAGACTCTAAAGCAGTAATTTTTAGGTGTGTGCGATTGAGACAGACTAGTTATTGTTAGCTGGTTTCCCGTTGGTATACTGCGGTGGTGCATTCGTCTGGTTCTGCTGTTCCTCGGTCATTACTGAAACTAGCTCCTCCACCGCTCTGCCCAGGTCATCTGGAAGGAAAAACAAGGGAAATTAAGACTTAGGTTGGGTTTCAATAAGGTTTAGTTTCGGATTGGATACCTTACCTCACGGTATGCGTCCTGTTAGAGATGCGTCAACAGAGAAAGGACAACGAGTTAGTGTTAGTGTTGACAATCGAAAAAAAAATTATCTGTGAGAAAAAAACATGCAAAAACTTGTGCAAAATGCATGCTAACGAAACAACCAACGATCTATTTAAGCATTGGATAATCTATAAGCTGTCGAGGGGCTGAGGGTCAATAATACAAAAAAGACACAAAAAGAAGACAAATAAAAAATAAGGGGAACCGACACATCGAGCTATAAGCAATAGGTATGTTGATCTGCTTAGAGTGGTACTGTATTGAGCCATAAACCTTGACAAGTCTATGCTATGCCAACAGTAAGCTCTACCTGTGATTGCTTCAAAATCAGAAACATCCACCAAAACGAAGTTGGGCGGAGTAGTCTCCATGCGTGTTTGGTTTTCATCCATTTGACACGGTTACGGAGCCGGACGTGGTTCGAACCGAACGATATTTCCTATCCGCTCTTCCCCGCTTTGGTAAATAAGCGGTCTCGACTATGCAGGGCCTATTATTATTTGATTATCGAATCAACATCCAAAACACACATAGGTACGAAAGAAAACAAAACACAACTGCCAAATAAAGAGAAAACACGCTGCCAAACGAAAACTGAAGGCTAAAACTCAAACCACAATGAATCAGGCCAAACCTGCGCAATGCATGAGTGACTGCACGTTGTGCGGCGGCGGCGGCGGCCGCTCCAGAGACTCGCGGTCCGGCGGCGGAGCGCCCGGCCAGCGACCGTCTTGGGCACAGAATTACAGAATTGTAGATATACAGTCTGAACAAAGGCACTGACCCTTTTGGGCCAAATTCGCGTTTTGGGTACTAAATAATAATTCGCGATTAAATTCTCATCATAGTCACAACTTTCCTTGGATACGTAAGTAATCCAATGTAATACCTAATTATGATGTTATCGTTTTTATTTATAACTCAACATCTTACAGACATTATAAAAAAATGAAATTTTGAGGCTTTGACACTGACTAAGTTAGTTGCAGACTGGCCGGAAGAGTATTATCCCCAGCAACTTTCCGAAGTTTATTACCTCGGTCTTTGCACTTCCTGAAGGGGAATAAGGACACAAAATATCCCTCTGGATCGGCGTGTCGATTACATAGGGTATCCTCGATAATGATATCCTAAAAGCAAGTTTTATTCTTCGGAGGGCACACTTCTCTTTTAGGCGCGCTTTTAGAAGTTGTGGACGTCCCATTCATACGTCGCAGGGAACAGTGGACGGCAGTCTGCGAGCCGTTGAGCTGTGAAACCCCTCTGCAGTACCTCCCAGATATACGATTTATAGATGTATAATAGGACACTTTTTGTTTTTTTTTAAGCATTAACTTAGCATTTCGTCTGCAAAGATGAACGCATTGGGTGGGCAAGCATTGGAGATTAGTGCAAACTCTCACACCAGATGGCGCCCCATCGACCGTAAGACGAGTAACAGTGAGGTTCTAAAATTCGCACCGACAGTTACTTGGCTCGGTAGCTCGATTGGTAGAGTGCCTGCACGGTATGCAAGAGGCTGCGGGTTCCCGTCCCGAGCAAATTTGTTAACCTTATAAAAGGGAGGGAGTTAGCGCAGGACAGGGAGAGCTGGCGTCTTTTGGTTGCGGAGGCCAAGATCCACTTTGGGTCGCTGAGCCAACCAGAATGAATATAAAATCTTTATAATACAGGACAATCCGTATACTCACTGGTCTGCGAGTCGTGGTACAGTCCGTTGTGCATCTTAGCTGGCGAGTCGGTGGCCAGCTGCGAAGCGGTCACAGAGCGAGTCTGGAGCGTGCCCGTGCGCGCCGGCGACGAGCCCTGCTGCGGCTGTGGGCAAGGAGAAGGGTTAGGTTCGGTTCTTATTGCGATACTTTGTAATATTGTTCGGGGCTATTAAAGCGCAACTAGCGCCGCCAATGAAAAAAAAACAAGTCTTCTTGTTGGATGCGTTTTTTGCTAAAACTCTCCTGCAAAATCTCAACGCGAGGCATTGACGCATTGCATTTTCATTGGCGGCTCTCGTTGTGCCTAATTATGTCTAACTATTGAATCTATCGCGATGCCTTTCAATTTGACGTTTGAAGGGTGCTGACGCACTTCACGCTGCATTAATTTGACACAAGCACCACAAGCCATAAAGTAGCCATAAAGATAAGGCAGCCACGTTGTATTCTTCACAAAAATCGACTGTAAGCTTGTTCGGTGCACGCATAAATCGGCTTGCGTCAGATTTGGGCGCGCCACGCTGCTTGACGAGCCTATTTTTGTACGGCAATAGCCACCTTATTAAACATAAGTACATACATCCAACCAATACACTTAAGTAAGTAGGTAGTTCAAGTCAACAGCCAACAGCCCATCAACCATCTCAAATCATCTCATTACGTAGATGCTAAGTACCTAGCTATTAAGTTACCAGCCTATATTATGTATGTAGGTAATAAGGCATTTGAATTGCAGTACCCTTATAGCCCCCTTAGCACGCTAACATTTTGCTTACTCTCAACTGTCACCTTAGCCACTGTTCACTGTCATCTCAGTAGTGTTAAGTGGCTAAGGTGACATTTGAGAGTAGGCAAAATGGTAGCCTGCTAAGGGGACAGGGCTCATGTCATGGGACTCTATTTATTGTAATATGTTTAAAATATTGTAAAACTACCTACCACATGAAGCAACAAACGTTATGATTATGTCGCTAGAAGCTCACCTCATCCAGAAGCCGACGCAGTCGTTGCAGCTGCGCCTCTAGCTGCCGGTTGTGCTCCTCCAAGATCTGCATGCGAGCCTCCAGCCGCCCCTTGTGCTGCCGCAGCAGGCGAGCCTCTGCCATCATGTCCTGGGAGAGAAAGGCAGGCGTTAGTGGAAACTAGTCTTTTTACACAAATCTTTTTCGGGAAACAACCCTTCCATAATATACCAAGAGAAACTCTTCTTTTCTTCTTCAGCATTTATCTGTCCACTATTGGACCTATGCCTCTTAGGCCCGGTTTCTGACATCTGAATTTTATGAAGCACATACTTAAGTATCGCTCTGTCACGCACTTTTTTGAGAAATCTGCAGAGACAGGACGATACTTACCCATTTGCTTAGCAAAATTCTCAACTCAGAAACCGGACCTTAGGCCCGTAAGATCAATCACAGTTTAAACCAAAAAGGCTAGTTTAAACCCTATCTGTCGATTAATTTTCATACAAAATGCGAGGTTTAATCTATGATCCGAGTTTAAACGGTGATTGATCTTACGGGCCTTAATGTTTCTTCCCTCTTAGCCGGTCTGTGGTTATTGTGGTCGGACCATCGCGCAGCTGATCTGCCCACACTTGGCGAACAAAAATGTTGGTAGGTTGGTTCACCAATTTGAGTTGTATATACGACAGCAGGTCGAAGCTTACACGCTAGCACTCTTCTCGGTTACGTTACGGGCGAGTTTACAACAAAAGTGTACACTCTGACGTGCTGTCGTGTGTACATTGTTTAGTAGTCAGAGCATGGAGACTTGGCGTGGACTTCCCCTTCAGCCGCTCATACTCCCCAAAACCCTTCATACCTGGTCAGGCGGCGCGTTCCTGTTATCGTTGTTAAGCACGTGCTGCTCCTCCGGAGTGGACCCTGGCGTGGACTTGGCCTTCAGACGCTCGTACTCCGCTTGCAGGTTCGCATTCTCTTCCTCCAGCTCTCTGGAATTCATAAAGGTTGCTTTATGTCGGGTTGCAACTTTCTCTTTCTTTCTGTGAAGATCATCTTATTCATCTGGGATCCATCAAAGTACTCCATTGAACGGTAAATTTAACTATTCAGACGGAATTAATTAGAAATGATCAACCACTCCTTGTTTTCCTCAAGCAATCGTCGAACGAAGTCGACTACCTACACGATTGACAACCACCGTTGCCAATGTCCTTAACTGAATGTGTGAAGGAATATAGGTAGTGTTCACTGTTCACCTGGTGCTCAGACACTTAATGTTCCGTTCATGCGGAGCGACTGAAAGATGCCGAATGCCAAAATTCCACATCGATGAATTGGCTCACTAAGGCCCGGTTTCTGAATTGAGAATTTTGCTAAGCAAATACTTAACTATCGTTCTGTCACGCTCTTTTGTGAGAAATCTGCAGAGACAGGACGATACTTACCCATTTGCTTAGCGAATTTCTCAATTCAGAAACCGGCAGTAATTTGTTCTCATTTTTGTTACATTTCGTCTGAACCTTTATTTGAGTGATAAAGGCAGACATTACGGAAAATGACTGACCTGATCATGGCCTCCAACTCGTGTCTTTGTTCGCGGTGGATGATAGAAACCACTTGAACCGGCGAACGTGGCGCGTCCTCGCTGTCAGCTCCACCGTTCAGAGACTGGCAGTAGTGTGCTATCAGCTGGTGCTCCTCGTCGCTGAAAAAATAAGAGAAGATTGTATTGTAAAGGCTGTTTTTTAAGGATCCAGTAGCCGGTACCAGTCTTACTGGTATGGCAATGCTGAACCCGTGAAATCGTAGTGTCTGTCTGTCCAGGGCGGTTCCAAAGTATTATGTTCAAGTATTATGTGTCTGTCCAGGGCGGTCCCAGTGCTGTCGCGAATGAAGCGCGTGATTTTTCAGAACTCAGCCCGAGGCGTACCTATAGCCTGACGGGATGGGATGTTGTTGGAGAGACCCATGAGCTGGAGTCGGCCCAGCAGTTCCAGGATGTGATGCCGTTTCAGCCTCTCCACGTAATTTGAAAGTTCTAAGCCGAGCTAACAATTCCCGAGAACTCACACTTACCTACCATTAAAAGATGAGGTTTTTTAAAGGGTATGCACGATACGCTTCTTCAAATTACCACTAAGGGCAAGATTGAGGGGGAAAAAGGCGTCGACAGATAAAGTTATGGCTGAAAATAGTCAAAAGGACGGGAGTGGCCAATCGGAAGATATTTTTTGTCTGGTCAAGAATTAAACTGCGTTTATAGGCGGCCAGCCTCTAATAGTGGAGAGGCACCAGAAGAAGAAGATGTAATTAAGCAAGGTCCTTTCCTCAACTCACCTATCAGGTGTCTCATTGGGCGCTCGGGCTCCAAGCTCGACCTGTGCCAAGCGCGAGGCGTACAGCTCCAGACGGGAGTGCATGTCGTCACCTCCGCCTAAAGCTGCCCCGTGCTGCGGAGATGGTGCTGGGGACTCCAGGGCGTCTCCTGAAGAGAAAGAAGATTGGTTTTGTATTCTTCTCCATACTTATGCTGTGATGAGTTTCAGCTCTAATTCTGTTACGACGTGTTGACTACGTTTCATAAAAGTTTCCCTTTCACAGTGTAAAAAGTACCTACCTACTTTGTCCATCACTATGACTATTTCGTGAATTGGAGTTTAGAGTAGGTAGGTATGCCTTCTAAGGTTTTCATGCCGAGACCACGCGTTGTAGCGATGCCAACTCGCTGGTTTATGAAGGTCAAGGATGATAGTAGATGTAGGTAGTTAACGTTTGTTGGGAGAAGTCTATGTCAACAGATCGCAGACTTTGTGAAATATCAAAGGGTGTCAAAAACCTCAGACCCTTAAAGTAAGTAACACGGAAACTGACATACCTTCAAGCACAGTCTGTACCGGCAGATAGCCCACTCGGGGGTGCTTCTTGAAGTAGCGCGCCGACTTGAATTTGTTGCGGAGAGCGCGCGTGAAGTCACGCACGTCCTCGCCTGATGTCGTCTGGAAAATGGAGCAAAATTGGTTAAAGAACTGCATACAGCTGCTGAATAATACTTTATCTATAGCGCGACATCGACATTTCAGTAGGTAATAAAAATAAAAAACAATTTACAAAGCTTTTCTCATAATTTACAAATCTAAATTTTGCGGACGACATTCTGGGAAAAGAACATTATAGGAAAGGGACATTCTGGAAATGGAAAGTTCTGGGAAAGGGGCATTCTGGGAAAGGGACATTTTGAAACGCATGTTCCTTTCCCAAAATGATGGGAAAGGAACATTATGCACCAGAAGGGTCGTCACTACTTACAGCCGTGCAGTACTCCTGCATGGGATGCGTCAGCTTGTGATTCTTCGCCTTGCGCCCGCTGAAGAAGCACTTCTGGCACATGTCGAAGTTGAAACACTTGAGGCAGCGATACCTGAAACATGGCGACAAATAAATTATAAACATGCTCTGCTCTGCTGTCTGAGGGCCCGCAGTGAGAGGCTGGCAGCGATAGCACGAGCTGCGTCTTTCCTCCATAACGAAGACTTCCGGGCGAGGTCGGAACTGGTTCGCTATCTTGACAAGTGAAATTGTGAAGCCCTACTCAAACTTCAATCATGAATGGAGAAGGCCTATAGACTTTTTTATGCAGTTTTATCTGTTTTTTTTATCTTATTTTTATTTTTTATTTACACTTTATTGCACAAAACAAAATACCAAAAGTAATACATATATTTGGTAGGTACAAGGGCGGACTTATTTCAACAGAAATCAAGACTTCAAGTCTGGTCAGAAGGACCTGAAATAAAACTGATCTGAAAGAAAAAGTCCACAAACCTGAACCCAACGATGGGATACTCCTTGCAGATATTGCACTTGGCCTGGTGTTTGGCCGTCTCGGCCGCCGCCATGCGATGGAGTACCGGCAGCCACACCATGGACTGAGGCTCCTTCTGGAGCCATTGCAGGAAGTGGAAGGCCTCAATGTACTGGAGTTGGCCGTCCGCGTCGCGTTCCAGTGTCTTCTCTTTGGCGTCTTGTGCTTGGTCCTTGTTTTCTTTGTCTGAAATGGTTGAGTTTGGATTTGGTACAAGATTTTAGATGCATTCTCGAGGAAAGTGTGAAGGTGTGGATATCAACCGCGGTGGCGACCAAGTAAAGTCTTGACAGGATGCAATGTATAATTTTATCCGTGTAGGTAACCTCCGATCGAGAGGGCTGCCGAGAGAAAGGCGTTCACGATGTGCCACTGACAATACCTATTTCAGTTACTCTCAGGACTTGCGTGGGCCATTTAAAATTCTTTCGCGGGCCACAGTGAGCACCCTTGTACTAACCTTTTCGGTCCAGCGTGCCTGTCTTGTTCTCCTTGCCAGTGGTGGCGGAGGCTTGCTCGAAGCAGCTGCGTACTGAGGGCTCGATGTTGGACCCGCCGAAGGCTGCCACCTCGCCCAGCTGTCGCGGCACCTGGGTTGGAGATTGAAGCGTCAGGTTGGCTGTTTTTAACCCCCCGATCAAAAAGAGGGGGGTTATAAGTTTGACCGCTACTATGTGTCTGTCTGTTTGTGTGTCTGTATGTGGTACTTCACCGTAGCTCTTATAAGGATGAACCGATTTGGCTGCGGTTTTTTTTTATTATTTGAAAGCAGGTTTTCTAGCCAGTTTTATCAAAATCGGTTTAGTCGTTTTTATGAGATTCTAGCTTTGGCCCGCGACTTCGTCCGCGCAGATTTTTTTTCTCTTGAGTTTTTCCGTTGTTTTAATGGTTATTCTGCTATTCGGGGCGGAGAGAAATCCAACAATCATAAACGTCCACCCGTTCTCGAGTTATAAATGGTGTAACTAACACGACTTTGTTTTATATATTTAGATTCTAATTTGAAATAAAAGTCGGGGTTTTTTAAGTTTTGAATTTTATAGTTATCAATTGAATGAACTGGAATAAACCTTTGGATACAAATTGTTGATAGGTTCGGGCGGCGAAATTACGTTTAGGTAGGTAGTGATTGAAAATTACCTTATCGAAGACATTCAGAATAGTCTTTATTTATTAAAAATCTAATGTCTCATGTTGTTTTTCAGAAAGAAGATAAGTTTACCTGGATGCAGTCGTGGAGTAGGAGTCCTAACTTCCTCTGATCAGCTCTGCATGACGGGTCTGCTATCAGCCTGAATAGATACCTGAAAAAATATAAATAATGCCCTCTTACAAAAGTACCTCGCGACATTGTGTTAAGGAAGCACGGGGAACCTAAAACCTTTTACGATTGAGATACATGCAGTTATTTTACGTTACAAGATATTGTAGTAGATTTTTGTACGCCCAGAAAAAGTCGCAAAATCTATATAATTGGTCTCTTCTGCCAGTGGCGTAGCTACATAGGCACAAGGCGGGGCAATGTCCCGGGGACCCCAAGGTATAAAACGTTGATACTTTCTAGTAAGTACTTTACTTTCCGTTCCAAAAATATTAGGTAGGTTACACCGTAACCTAACCTAATAGTTTGGAGCCGGCAGAAGGTCGCTCTGCCAGTCAAGGGGATAACCAGAAGAACTCCTACTTACCTATACTTCTCCTCAAGGTGTCCCTTGCAGAGCAACACCAGCCCAACCTTGAAGCTCAGAACCCTGATCTGTCCGGTGCGCTGACTGTCGTACACGTTCAACAGCCAGTTGATGGAGAGATCCAGGCAGAGAGGCACGTTCACAGCGCTCGGGTTCTCCGCTGATATCACCTGTGGAGAGTAATTCAGGTTTGAGGTGGAGTTTGGTACTCGGGAGATGTTTTTGTGAGTTAATTTGAAACTTAATAACTTCTTTGAAGTGGAAGTGGGCAGGACACCTGGCGAGACGTACCGATGGCATATGGACAAAGTCCATTGTGGAATGGCGACCCCGAGAAGGGAAGAGATCGGTTAGCAAACCACCAGCCAGATGGTCCGACAACATAGCCCAAGTAGCCGGAAAACAGTGGTTGCACCTAGCACAGGGTCGTGAGAGGTGGCGTGAGCATGAAGAGGCCTTTACTCAGCAGTGGGTACAAACAATCTGATGATGATGAATTTGAAAGAGAGTTCAGCTGGCTTCAACTGTGGGACAAAAGACCATGCGAGAACGTTGTGTGTCCAACCAATGGAACATTAGGTACCTAGGTACGTCTACCCTTAGGTTTATTCAAATCATCGTTTGGCTCGTGGTAGCGCTGCCACGTATCTGTGGCCTACTTGCATGACTATTTTATCTTCCTTAGCAACTATTCTTATTTTGCCGTCTAGTTCTCTTCCCCAGAAACTGCGCTCCTCTGCATCGTCCTCGTCTAGTAGTCCTATAGTTGGTATTTCCTTCTGTATCATCGTCAACTAAGAATTTGTCTTAAGGTAGGTGGTCTTCTTTACGGTCTTGGGCTTTTCTCATTCAGTCTTTTCCTGCCAGTTTGACCAGGTCGTCGGTCCATCTCATCGGTTGCCCACATTTCTACGACCTGTTCTGGGTATGGAGTGCAACCTCGGTGACGTTCTAAAGCTATGACCTCGGCTTTTGTACGTCTTGAGCAGGAATAAGGACGGGGGTGACACAAAAGATAAGATACTAATAAGATAAGATACTAATAAGATAAGATAAGAGAGGTGGTCTTCAGCGTTTCCGCTTTGTAGTTATTGAAACATACCTCGTACAGTGACGTGAGCACTGTGATCATGTCAGGTATGTCGATGAGGCGATCATTCTGCGCGCGCAGGCCGTGTGAGTCGAACGCCTCCAGCGCCGCTGGCAGCTGCAGCATGTGCACTGGAAATGATAGAATCCTCGTAAAACTAAGGGCTTTTTAACTAAGAAATCTCCCTTGAACGCCGTGCATAGTGAATAGCCCGCGCGCAAAGAAAAATGTACAAAATCTATTCCTATTAGATACACAAAACGAATCGAAAAAGTGCTCTTATGGAACCTTAGAATTAGGTGAGAGCTATCTAAACCCAGCCAATTTCGTGTTAACATTAATTAGTTTTGAAGATATTTTCATAGAAAAAAAAATAGGCGGCGCGCTTTTTTAAACTAAAATATCTTGCAAGCTGTTATGGATAACAACATAAAAAAAGCTGTATGTAGTTCTCACCTAATTCGGTACGCAAAGTTTTTTGTTCGAAAGTCTGTTATTGGCTTAATCTTATCTTTAGATAATATTGAGAAACTAATTTCAATATTTTTTATTTTGGTTCAGTAGTTTGGATTTTACAACGTTTCAAAGATACGGTTTTATGACCTTCACGCGACGGTCTGCATACTGTTGGCGGTCATAGGAACAAAACATTTTAGCGCATAAAAACACAACTACTGGACCAAAATAAAAAATATTTAAATTAGTTTCTCAATATTGTCTAAAGATAAGATTAAGCCAATAACGGACTTTCAAACAAAAAACTTTGCCTTCCGAATTATAAGGTTCTTTAAGAGTTCTTAGTCTAAGGTTTTCTAAGTCCTAATACTTTTTCGTTTTTTCAGTAGGTAATTGATAGGGGAAACGATTATTTTTTTTGCGCGCGGACTAATTCACCAATACGAGTAGGTACACACCAGGATGATAAAAAACCATGCGGTAACCAGTTTATTTTTTGTGTCTCATCGAAATTGCTTCATCGGGTTAGAATCAGATAGCTACGATGCCGCTTGCAGACAGATACAAAATGTGGTGTATCTGGTCTGGACACATTCCCTTTTAGCTATGCATTCTAAAATATTAGGTAATAGGTTTATCTATTAACCATTTAGCCTTCTCCATCTAAACAATGTTCCAGGCACTGCAGCCGTCCGAGTGGTCACTTCACCCATCTAGTGTGAGTGAAGGTGCCACTGGAGGCTGTATAAATCATCTCATGACGTAGATACAAAAGCCCTAGGTATTTAAAATCTAGCAACAAACCCCGAGCAAGATTAGGAATTCCCCACAAAATAGGCCATAAGCCGTGCTCCGTAAAAAACCTGACCAGAATATAAAACGCGATCGCAGCTAGCGTAGAGGTTAGTGCTTTCGGTTTTACTGACATTTAACGCTTTTACAGCTGTCTGGCAACCGAACCTTGCGTAAAAACCTCGTAAAATTAGCCTTTGACTTTATTTTGATGAGTGCCCTTAGTGTCTTGGCCTCCTTTAATACCATAAGGTCTTTTTAGTCTAGCCTAATATTATAATATCGTGTGATTCTTGGGTGTCATTCACAGACGAGATACTTAAGTACAACAGCAGATAATATTTGCAATAGGGTACTTAGCTTTAGGCGATAGGTTTGTATGCTTGCTTTATTCTAGGTATTCTAGTCTTATTTGAAATCAAATAATCCAGCTTTAAATTGGTTACCTATCCCTCAATGAATCGTCTGATTTTTAATTTTGATACAGCCCCTTTTTTATAGGAGTCCCTTCGGGTAGTACGGGGACAGACGTGTCTTGCCACGTCAATCCTTGTTTGGGCAGGTGACGGTCTTCTCCGCAACGCGTGTCCGATCCATCGCCAAATTCTAACGACTGCTTATTGATCACCAAAAAAAAAACTAAGTCTTTGCATCTACGTAATGAGATGATTTAGACAGCGTCCAGTGGCACCTTCACTCACACTAGATGGGTGAAGAGACCACTCGGCGCTGCAGTGCCTGGGACATTGTTTTAGATCGAGTAGGCTTGCCCAGCACCTATACCATCCAGACAGCTTAGTCGGCCTAACATCAAACATCGTGAGGAAACCCGCGGCTTAGTTGGCTCCACATGTATTGAACACCAAAACAGTGTGAATATCTTATTAACTCACTGCAAAGCGCCTTCTGGACCGTCCTGAGCTTCAGTGCGGTCCGGTACGCGGAGAAGCGAACTTCGTTCAGGTCAGCCAGGGAGTTCATCAGGTCGATCATCTTGGGGTGGTCCCAGTGCGTCGTTTCCAACTCGTGGCTGGAAAGAAATGGTAGATACCTCAGTGAAGTGGTTGCCAAATGATATGGTGAACTTCTGACATAACGTAGGTACTGTATAAGGGATGTTTGATTTTCTGGTCTGTCATGGCGTCTAGCATAGCGAGCTCGTCTAGCATGGCAAGCTCGTCTAGCATAGCGAGGAGTTGTCTAGTCTAGACCACATCTATCTTGCTAACTGCTGGAGAAATAGGTACCATTTCATTTTCACGCCAACACGGTCGGAACTAATCTTGAAGCTGTGGTCAGAAGCTGTTTTTAGATATCATCGCACATTTGGTTATCGGATTTTTTGTACGAGCATCATGGATATTCAAATAGCGAGGCCGAAATCCGAGCTTCTTTTAAAAAGGCTGAAGGCCAAGCTCGGAGCAGGCCAGATTCTCCCAGCATGAGCGAGGGCCGACTCCCGCATAGAGCGTAGTGGCCGAAGGCCGAGTCCCACATAGAGTGAAGCGGCCGACGGCCGAGCTTGCAAGGCCGCAGACCAATCCGAGGGTTGGCACCACTTTGTTGAAAAACTCACTTGATATAGTAGGGCACATTCGCGGGCGTGACTGCGCGCTCCCAGGGCGTCTCCACGGAGCCGGCGAGGAAGCCCTGCGCTGCGCCCGCGCCGCCGTCGCGCGCCACGCCGGCCAGCTGCCGCGCGCGCTCCTCGCCGCCCGCGCAGAGGGCGCTCACTCTGAGGAGGGAAAAGAAGGATTTTAGATGGCATGGACTTACTTAAATCCTGTTATCCCTCAGGAGGGACATAGGGCTCGAAGAAGTTTTCTCCACTTGGGACGATCTTGCGCAGCTGGTTAAAGGTCGTTCCAATCCATACCGACCTTCCACGCCTCACTCGGCCGTGACCGATCGGCGCCACATAGATTTGGGGCGACCCACTCGCCGTTTGCCCTTGGGCAGCCAAGTTAGCATCTGCTTGGTTGGGTAGGCGTCGTGTATCCTCAGTGTGTGTCAGAGCCAACCCTACTTTCTAAGACAATTGGACATGTTTAAAGTATACGTAGGATTGTCCTTGCTTCCTTTCAAGTTAGTCGCCTAGTATCGTAAGTCGTTAGTGGCCTAAGCAAGAAGAAAATGACGCAGGCACTGCAGTCTAGAGTGCTTGCTGCGATTGGAGATGTCACTGAACAACATCGTCAATAAATTACACATGGAATCGCACTATGATTTAACTCCACACTCACCTAGTCTTCAAGTCGTCCAGCCGTCCCAGCAAATGCTCGGGCAGCTGTATCTTGTCCCTGGCCAGCGCCTGCGCCTGCCCGTGCAGCTCGTCGGCCAACCGCCGCAGGGGGGGCAGCTGCGCGCGCGCTCGGGACACCGCGTCGAGCTGCGCACGCGCATCGCGCGCGTCGCCCGGCCCACGCCAGGATGCGCGGGCTGCTTCGGCTGTCTGGACTCGGGACGCGAGCTCGTCCAGCGAGGTTGTGAAGGCACGGACTCTCTGCGAAAGAGATAATTGGTTGGTGAGTAAAGTTGTGTGTCTTGCGTCGACATTCGGCAGAAGACCAAAGTCGAAGATGTGGGCGCGCGAATCTTAAGATTAAAGTGGAGATGGGCAGGGCATCTGGCTAGACGGGAGGACGGACGGTGGAAAAGGGCAGTCACGGAATGGTGGCCTAGAATGGGTCGAACGGTCGGTGGGTAGACCGAAAGCTCGATGGGAGGACAATGGACGAGATTGGCATTAGACCGAGGGGGTTGGCGTGAAAAGGAAGGGGCCTTAGCTATGCCCCAGATAGTTGTGTAATAAAATAAACGAGGCCGAAATCCGACCTTCGATTAACAAGGCCAAAGGCCGAGTCCTGCAAGAGCGAAGCTTGAAGCGGCCCAGATGCTAACGGCAAACATCCCAATCCGCGGGGCCGAAGGCCGAGTCCCACATAGAGCGAAGCGACCGAAGGCCTAGTTTCACAAGAGCGAAGCGGCCGAAGGCCTGGGGTGGACGCTTGGGTTGGGCTGGCGGGTTTGCACTTGGTGGGATATTTTGATGGCATCGAGTAAACAAGAGGCGCGAACTTTTGAGGTACATTACACTAATGAATTCTTATGTAAAGTCTGGAAAGAGGAGCGGACGCTAGATTATTTTCGGTATAGCATAAAATAGAAGAAATAGGCTATTTGACGTTCTCACGAGGAATACGGGATGGGTTGACCTAGTAGAACAACTACCGCAGGTAGGTACTTAGATAATGAACGGTCTTTGACCAAACCCTGATTGTTCAAATTAACTTTTGTGGCTAAGAAAATAAAATATCTAAAGCCTGTGAAATGAGACCTTTCGTTGCAAGTTTCAACGCAAATAGAATACGTAAAAGCTTTATAAATAAGCTTGCTACTTTTCCACTCCACAATCCGCTACGAAATATCCAACTTTAGCCAGACTTTCTCGTTTTGTTTTTCTCCTAACAAGTTATCTTACTACAAGATTACCGTTTGACAGTGAAGTGAGTGACCTTGCAGGGCAGGGCAGTAGCAGACTAGACAGAAACTTAAGTTCTTGGTCGAACCGGACGTTGTGATTTTAGATGACTTCATATTTTTAATTTTTCCGACAAAGACAGATCTTTCTTCTGGCAGCCGAAGATTCTGCAGGTGGTGCAAGGTTATTCTTGTTTGGTTGTAACATTTTCCACCCTTAACAATGTTACACTTTCTGCCTTTGCATTTTCTGACGCAATTTTCTAAGCCAGGAAAGGTAGGTACAGTCGCTACGCTCTCGCTAGGATACCCCTTTTTGTTCCATTGGCGCACTTATGCCACAGGCACTAAGACCTGCCATGGGGTATCTGTGACCGACCGTACCTAACCACAAAATTAGGAAGGGCGTTTTCTGACGCATAGGTACATAACAAGAGAGATGCTGGCGCGGTCACTGTATCCGAAGTGGGTCATATTAATGCAAGCAAATATACATAATACTTTTTTGTAAATAATGCAAAATCAGTATAAATTAATGTACCTATTGCGTCTCCTTGTTCTGTGCCAGCCTTGACTCGTGGTCTAGGTTTACATGCGTAACCGCGCTTCCTTACAAGACTCTCACAACGACCCCTCTGGCCACCTGTCAGACCTAACTAACAGTACGAAACTTGAGGTCACCAGATTACCAAGCTCTTGGAAAAGACTACCGTAGTTGCCGCTTGTAGAATGCGCAAGGAGGACGCTCGAGTGGGCTCGACGTGGCTTTGTGGGATGTTTGGAATCTGGTTTTTTTGTTCAATTTTTCTTAGGGTGTCCTTGTTTGGGCTTCCCTGCAACCAGATCCCAGGCACCGAACCATACATTCTAGACTTAGAAGCATCTCCTAGCCTGGAGCACGTATGGACGGTTAATGAAAAAGGAATTTTGGTTTTGGTGCCACATCTAAAAGATATTTTAGAAGGAATTGAGCATCAACGGGATGGCTTGATTGGAAGAGCGCCAGTACGATAGGTTGTGGGTTCAAGTTCCGACTCAAGCCACTTTAAATTTTGATTCCTCAATACATCTTCTTAAGGATAGATTTGATGCCATAAATCGATGGTGCCAATCCATACATTGTTTGTTAAATCCGAATTTGAACACTTCGAGATATTTATATCAACGTTGATATAGGTCTCATTATTTGCACTTATAGCATGATTGAAGAACATACATAGTAGGTATCAAGCTTTGAGAAGTAGTTGAAAAGAATGAGGAAAAGTATCCTCCTGTATCATGCGCTATCGAGATTCTCCGTTTTGCCAGAATTTGCTGACTGGTAACAAGATAAAGGTACCTAATTTACAGGAAATCCTAGTTTGGGTCTCTATTATTATAACACTTCCCTTATATGGAACTAGACCACTTGTTTTGCCTACAAGCATTTGCAATAGTAGATAATATGTACACGATATTGTACAGGTAAGTAGTAAGTTGCACAATCTGTTGTTTGCTTCCGTCACTAATTAGTAATTACACAATAACCTAGAAAACAATCGCACAAGCATAATCGAAGTTCATATTTCATGAAACCGCAAGGAAAATAAAGCTAACACAGATTTTTATTTAATCACACAATAACTAATTTGCAATCCGGTTGGAGTTTTAGCTCAGCAAATTCCTATCACAAATCCTATAGATAACTATATACAATTTTATCGTGTTTAAAAAATCTGGGGGCACGGCAGTGCCCCCGCCAGGTCGAGCGCGAAGCAAACACTGCCGTACCATCCTTTACTGGAACCATTTCGCCGCATTTTCAGGCCCCTATTTGAGAACCTCTGGATAAGACCAGAACGCAGAAATTTTCGTCATCTAGTAAGCTATAATCACATACTTAAAATCCAAAATTTCAAGTCTGTAGGTCATTTAGTTCCGAAGTTAAGCGAAAGCAAAGTTTCGCATTTATGACACACACTCACTCACTCACTCACTCACTCACTCACTCACTCATGATCATCATAATAGAACTAGTACTTCCCATAAACTCAGAGAGCTGAAATTTGGTACAGAGTTAGAGTTGAATGGCCTCATAAAGGGAAAACTATAAAAACTAGGATAATCGAAGATCTGGAGTACCTGGTGACCCTGATTAGAAAACACAAGAGCCCTAATAGAACTAGTACTTCCCATAAACTCAGAGAGCTGAAATTTGGTACAGAGTTAGGGTTTAATGGGCACATAAAGGGAAAACTATAAAAACTAGGATAATCGAAGATCTGGAGTACCTGGTGACCCTGATTAGAAAACACAAGAGCCCTAATAGAACTAGTACTTCCCATAAACTCAGAGAGCTGAAATTTGGTACAGAGTTAGGGTTTAATGGGCACATAAAGGGAAAACTATAAAAACTAGGATAATCGAAGATCTGGAGTACCTGGTGACCCTGATTAGAAAACACAAGAGCCCTAATAGAACTAGTACTTCCCATAAACTCAGAGAGCTGAAATTTGGTACAGAGTTAGGGTTTAATGGGCACATAAAGGGAAAACTATAAAAACTAGGATAATCGAAGATCTGGAGTACCTGGTGACCCTGATTAGAAAACACAAGAGCCCAACCAAACTATTATAGATCGACATATACCGCCCTTACAAAAAATATTCAACTTGGTGGGCCGCTTTATTTGATGTCAAAAATCTAAGGTCTGAAGTATCTGATGAAGAACCCTCAGCTGGTATCAGCTTTATTAGAGATATTATGGTAATGCCCCTTCTACTATTGGTACATAAAAAAATCGACTGTCATTGCAAAAATCCAGCGTAGTGGGACACATCTTCATTTAATCTAGCCTATAGCGTGGTTCGCTCCAAACTATGAACTCGCGACCTCAGTTACAGATGTATAACTTTGCTTACGCCATTCGCGCAGGCGCGCGCGCGCTTTGCATTTAAACTATACAACCCCATATCTCGGCAACCCATCGACCGATTTGGCTCATGTTCGAATTTAAAAATTCTTTTAATTTAGTTTACCCGCCTATCAAATTTCGTAACGATCCGACCAAATTTACTCAAGTTATCGTCGAACAAACATTCATACATACAAACATACATACATACAAACGCCGGATTGTTCCAGCAGACTCGGAGGACTTCGCTCGCTTCGCTCGCTCGTTCAACAAGAAATAGTCGGACGATTAACTTTATTCTACTCGAACATTACACAAATTTAAAAACTGTGTCAAATAAGAAAATCTAATAAAATTAATCAATATGCCCTCATTTCTACAAAAAGAAGTGAAATCCCACCAAAAACATTCTGTAAAAACTAGCCAGGTCTCGATGGATCTGCTTGTTTATCTCTAAAAAAGTAATGAAATCTAGACAAAGTCGTGCCAAGTCTAAGGTTCCTTACTGCGATTTCTTTATTATTATAGTTAATGTTGTGAGACTTGGCTGTTGAAGGGTACACAAGGGTACAAAACCAGGTGCTCCATGACACCATTGCACCAATCTGTCGCCAGAACCGCTTGTGTACCCTTCAACGGCCAAGTCTCACAACATTAACTATAATAATAAAGAAATCGCAGTAAGGAACCTTAGACTTGGCACGACTTTGTCTAGATTTCATTACTTTTTTAGAGATAAACAAGCAGATCCATCGAGACCTGGCTAGTTTTTACAGAATGTTTTTGGTGGGATATATATTACAGAACTACTACTTTTAACCGAAGTTCAGTATATTTTTTTTATTACGAGGTATTTGAAATCAAAAGTGTGTCCACATGTCGATAGCTTTATTGTCTGCAACTATATTTTATCGTCCAAAGATGAATTATTCTCTGACAATCAATTAAATGTTGAAAAGTGCGAGCGAGAGGGCTGCAGAGCTCCAGGGGATTCTTAGGGTGGCATTAATAGTCGATCTCAAGGAGGTGAACTCAGAAAAGTCATATGCTAATATCAAGCCTTGGCTAATGTCAAACTTGAGTAGCTGTCAGCATATTAATATACCTACACTATCTTGAGATTGACATTGACATTAGCCATCAAAACTTGAAATTAGCATTTGACTTTTCTGAGACCACCTACTTGAGTTCGATCTTGAGTCGACGACTATTAATGCCACCCTTAAACAGTACCCATACATGAACTGGATTTTGATAGGTCGAACGAACCAGCTATAAACGGAAACAAAAAGCAGCTCTATTTTGTTTATTTTTTGCCGCATAGTCAGTAGACGGTAGGCAATTTGCCCGGACATATTAGCCGGGCGTTCGGGGAGTCCCCGGTAATCTGTCGGGCGATGGAAGGGAATTTTAAGGAGCTCGCTCTCCCTTGACAAATAAATAAGGGGGCAGGCGTTGGTGATGGGCGGAAGCGGGTGGATGAGGGTTTTAGTTCAGCGTTTAGTATAGGGAGACATCTGTTTAGTAGACACACGATGGCAATAGCGAAGAAATGTTCCTACTTAGATTTTTTTTTATTGCAGAATACGACGCGTAAATCTGCAAGTGTAGCATAAGGCTGGGTTAGAGCGTATTTATGGGTTGCCGCTTGCTGCTGCAACCCGGCCGCTTGCTGGTAGGTTAGGTAGCTTAAAATATCGTGTTCATTTGCAGTGATCTGAAAATATTTAAAATTAAAAATATTTACAAGACGGCGCTGATTTTCGGCTAGCCCCACGCCATTGATCTATTTTACATTGGCATCAATTATCTTAATTAGGCCCAGGCATTGAGAAGAGATATCGCGACTATAGATAATCCGCTGTTTCCTCATAACCCTGTCGATACCCTCGCCGTCGTATGTAGGTTCTCATATACTCGTACCTATATATTGTTATTTAATCAGAATATGTTGGTTGCAAATAGAGACTCGTCTTGTCACAGGACCTGACATGAGAACGTCGGGTTTTGTATTATTCACAAACTAGAGGAAAATTCGCGGGAGATTCAATTCTCGTGTTTTTACAAGTCTTTTTACTTTCTTACGTCTCTTACGAGTAGATACCAGTAAGTAACAAGATGGTAAATAAGAAGATCCCCGAAGGAGTATATAAGCAAAGGCAGTAGATACAGTCAGCCACACGCTAGGATACCCCTTCTTGATCGATTGGCGCCCTTATGCCGCGCGCGGTAAGAGCTGCCATGGTGTATCTGTGGCTGTGGCTGACCGTACCACAGACAAAGTATCACAAAAAGGTCTTTGCAAACTTTATTCACATATTGGGTAGTTTTTTTTTTTAACTAAGCCGATGAATCAATCCCAAGGTCTAAAACAAATAAGCTGTTTCATGCTGATGATGACCCGCTCTCTTTCAACTGAGCAAGTACGAAAATACAACAGGTATGGTCGGTCAAAAGTAGTGAGAAGTAGTTTTACATGAAAATGTTTTTGGTGGGATCTACTTTTCCCCACACTGTCAAGATCAAAGCACGGCATTCACCATCTTTTCGCGCGCAATATGAAGACATTAAAAGGCCAGTGTCCTAGACAATTGGTTGGCCTTTGCCAGCAATACGGCCCGCGACGGCTGGCGGTTATGTGCGGTCTTGGATATTAGATATGCCACCCTATTCCGACCAGTTCGATACGACAGGGCTATTACGTAGGATACCCCTTTTTGTTCGATTGGCGCCCTTATGCCGCATCATGGGGTGCCCTAGACTGTGGGCGACCGCACAAGTACGAGTATCTAGCCAAAAACAAATAGACAAAGAAAATATTTTTTTTTGTGAAAATGGTTTTGTAAAGGTCATATAATTTATGCAAAGACCCGAAAACTACACCTCTAGCACTGAAATGGTCTCCAACTGGAACATAAAATTGAGGGCGCCTAAAAACTACATGGCGTCGGTCAGTGCAACAGGAAGCAAACAGTGTCGGGACGAGCATATCCGAGCATGAGATGAAGACGCAAAATCGGCTGGAATGGAAAACTGTTTTAAGAGCTGTAACTATGTTCCTGATTAGTAATGATAATTAATGATGATATGCGCAGAATTTTCCAAAATGGTTCATCGAGTCGCATAACCATAAGAGCCATAATGATAGCCAGGTTTCCTCCTTCTGCTTACAGACTTAAGCCCTTGACACATTTCCCGTCCAATCTAATTTACGTACGACCGGTCGGTCCTGTATCGAGTGCCTCTGAATCAGCCAGCCGACCGCAGATAGACTATCCAATGCGGACAGACAGTCTATTTCGTGGTTGAAACCGTCTACGAACCGTATATTTTGCGAGGAATGAAGAAGGGTTGTGTCACGTCACGACGGTATCTTGACTGCAGAAGGATCTACGTTAGGGTTAGGTTATTGGCTATTCGTGGCCAATTTATAGGGTTTGTGAATTGAGACATGATTCTGGGGGAATATGGAAATTTGTAGAGTTTGGAAAAATGAAGTAGTAAAGTCGGAGAAAGGCAGGGTCCAAGATAGTATAACTATAGATAGATAGTGATATTATAGGTTACCTGAAGATTTGCCAGATAGCTTTGAAACTTCCTAGGATCAATATTTATAACTTCTCAAGAGAATTCAGCTCCATACAAGGTGTTACAAAAGGTCCTTACTCTTTATACAGGGTAATAGCTCCCGGTGATAGGGATCACATCGCAAATAGCTTTTTTTTCTCTGTGACGTTCCCTTGATTGACTGAAATGTAAGCGCTGTGTTGGGAGAAAAGTATTTTCAAAATGTGGTTGTCATTGATTTTCACAATATTTATCAACGATGCAATTTTTGTTTTTTTTATTTTGACGTTATCAAATTATTGTTCTATTATTTCAACTTTTTTTTACAGAAATGTCATCCTGTTGAACAGTGGGTTACACCCTGCAAAAAGAGTACCTTTTGTAACACGTTGTATTTGATGCCGTTTGGACGCCAAACTCACAATCAGACACTGATTACCTACAATTAACAGATACTACTAGTCTTGGCTGAATTTAAATACAAGCTCTACAAGCAAGTGCCTTGTTAATCAAAGAGCATAAGGGCATACAACGAAGAGATCGGAAAATGACACTCAGCTGAAGCTTCAAAGTTTGCTTCACCGAGAAGTTAGCAGTTGCTTTGACTGGCCACACCTACCGTCTTACTACAAAAACTTGGTGAACACTGGTCTTACGTTAAGCTAAACACTGTCTAATCTGCTAAACAAGGGTTTAACAATAAGTGTTCAACGGGTTTCAAACAATGTCTAAGACGCTGTCAATAATGCTAATTTTTAATTAAGGTATCAGCTCACACATTAATGAGCCTAAGACTGATTGCGATGTGTACCAGGCAACTTGTGACTAAAGCTCGCACTCTGCGAAGTGTAAACCGTCTGCATAAACTGTGCCTCCAACTGACTACCAGCTAGTTAGTAGTTCACTAAAGGCCTGTTCGGCTAAGGGGTCCGATTGTCTAACTTCAACATCAATCGCCATCACTTTCAACTTAAAAGTACGTAGGTACACACGACAGCACGTGAGACTGTACACTTTTGTTGTAAACTAGTCCGTAACGTAACCGAGTAGAGTGCTAGCGTGTAAGGGTCGACGTGCTGTCGTGTGTACATACATGCAGAAATAGGTAGAAAAACTCCAAATCATTCATTCATTCATTTCTCTCGAGCTATCATTCATACCGTATGTGATCGGGATCGCGATTCGTTTATAAAGGATATTGAATGAACTAAATCGTTTAATCAGTATCCTTTAATTTGAATGTCGTTTTGATCCATTTTTCTGTTAGGGATAGTTATTAGACAATTCCATAACGAAATCTTAATCACGATCATAATCACAATACAAAGATTTATTATTCTTCTTCTTAGGATGCCATTCGCCAGGACTTCCTCCTTGGGCTGACGTGGAAAGATTTATTGAAACAAAAGAAAATACGATAAGTTTGAATGGAACCGCGATAGAGGTTGAAGTAAGGCAATCAAGCCCCAGAACCGATGGAGGCTCACGGCAAGAGGGGTGTTCTAAAGACTTTGAGCTCTGCCGTTTGGGAACCGAACAGTGAAGCCTATAACGATCCGATTTGGCTTAAAACTATTCAGACTTAGTAGGGCTGTTACTGCCAACATGGTGATAGAAAATTGTAAAAAGAGAGATAGGGAGAGCGAGAGAGCACTTTATTGTAGGTACACTAGCTTTTGCCCGCGACTCCGTCCGCGCAGACTTAGTTTTTTTCTCGTTATCACAATAAACAATAGCGATAACGTAGCTTCACATTTTAGTGAAAGATTTTTTAAGATCGGATGAGTAGTTTTGGAGATTACACCCTACATACATAGGTACATTCTTAAATACTTGCAAACTTTTCCTCTTTATAATATTAGTGTACATAAGTCGACGCTTACACGCTAGCACTCTACTCAGTTACGTTACGGGCGACTCTACAACAAAAGTGTAGGTACATCTGAAGTGCTGTCGTGTGTACTCCAGAAATTAGTATTTTTTTAATATTTGCTTTGTAAATTTTGGTTTTTTGTGTTATTTCTGCGTTGTGTTTGTGAATTTTTAGATTTATTTTGGTTTTTTAGGTTAGTGGAGGACAACAAGGGGAGGCCTTTAAGGTTGGACGATTGCGAAGTGGTGGGAAATAAAAAAAAACACAGTATTTTTTACTTTGAAGCTAACTTGAGCTATTTTTGTTCAGCGATTTTTCGTTATTATTGTAAACAACAGAACAACAATAATTTAGCCGATTATGTGTTCTGGACTCTGGTCGACAAAACAGTGGCACTGCCCAAAAAACTAGTTTATTTTCCCGCCACGCTGCTATTGTCCTATCTTACTTAAGACGAAATACGACGCACAACTAGCGCCGACAATGAAAAAAAAAAGATTGCATTCGTAGGTTCTATACGATCTGGAATCCAAACCTTAGGTCCTAAAAATAGTTAAGCCTCGCGTTGAGAAATCGCAGGAGCGATTTTTTTTCATTGGCGGCGCTAGTTATGAGACCTATTGCGTCTTAACACTCGTTTAATTTATTTTTTAATATTTTCCCGTGATAAATTCAAGTGGTAGCCCTAGGAAATCCTGGCCAGACCCCGCCTAGTTTCGTAGCCGTGCTCAAAGCGCGCTGCAGCTTCCGTTTGCTAAAATTAACACTCACTACAAAGCGCTTCTTTATAGTTGTAGCGACGACGCTCGTGTCTAACACCGTCTAGTGGATTGCGCTAAGTGTAGCGCAAACGGGCATTTTGTTCTTAGCTTTATGTTCAAGCCCCTAAAGAGTGTCTTTTCTTTTTTTGGGTCCCGTACCCGATGGGTGCCAAACGGGGCCCTATAATTCTGCTTACGCTGACTGTCGATCCGTGGGCTGTATCTTTGGAACCGTAACTACAGGGTGCAATTGAGCTGTCTACTCATCACTACAAACAACTTATACCTACTAGGTGGTATAGAAAATGGAGCGAAAAAAATATCACCTGTTTTGGGGCAGTACCTACTGAGTCTATCTTATGTATGGAACAGCTGATATTTTTTTCGCTCATTTTCCACCAACCTAGTTGTTGTAGTAATCAGTAGGCAGCCTACTTAAAGTTCCGCTATCGAATTCGATTGCACCCTGTAGTTGAATTTTTCAATTAGTTAATATAGCGGTTTACCCAGCAAATAAACAATTTTAAACATTTATAATAAGTTGAAAAATTGAGCTACCGAGTCAAGTAACTGTCGATGCGAATTTCTTCAACTAGTCTCCGTCTAATGGACGGGGGCGCCACCTGGTGTGATTAAGTTTGCACTAATCTACAACACCCAATGCGTTCATCTTTGCAGACGTTTATTTTGTTATTTTGTATTATTTGTCAATCTGTGGAATTTTCTTTAATGGAAATATGATGCGCTAAAGATAAAAAGTTACTGTCAACATTTTGTCTAGGTGTATCTAATTTAATAAAAGTAACCTCAGTTCACTCGCGAGTTGTAATGTTTAAGGCTGGAAGACAGCTGCGTGGCGGGAAATTCAAATGTTCACAGTTTTTTACATTTTGTAGCTAAACTGAGCTGATTTTTGTTCAGCGATTTTTTTGTTCGCGGCAATAACACAGTATTCTTTTCATTATTGTAAACGACAGAAAAACAATAATTCAGCCGATTATGTGTACTGGTCTACAACAATTTTTTTGGGCAGTGCCACTGCTTCGTAGACCAGAACACATAGGTAATCGGCTGAATTATTTTTGTTCTGTTGTTTACAATAATGAAAAGAATACTGTTTTATTGCCGCGAACGAAAAATCGCTGAACAAAAATAGCTCAGTTTAGCTACAAAATGTAAATAACTGTGAAAATTTTGCATTTCCCGTCACGCTGCTATCGTCCACCCTTAATGCAGACACAGGCAGAATCGGATCGGTCTAGCTAGATTAGCATATTGATTCAGACCGCTACTTAGGATTAGTCCCTTCAATAATGCCTGCTTAGGCAAATACAACAATGGCGGATGGAGGTAAAAGTTTTTCTCAAAAACTCGAAGGTTTTAATATTCCTTTTCAGACCTTATCATTTATTTGTTTTTCTGAAAGACCTTTATTACCCGTACACTGTAGGCAGGAATGTAGGTAGGTATCGGTCCACGTAAAAAAAAATTCCGAGGTAACTATAACACACATAAAAAAATACTGTTCGAATTGAGTACCTCATATTTTGAAGTCGGTAAAAAGTGTAAAATACCGTCAAAAAATCTGTGGTCTCATGTCTTCTCTGATTACTGATTGGAGGTACCTTACCTATAGAAGGCAGGTACAGCCGTGCAGCATAATTATTATATTCCGGTGACAGTATATTATACTAAACTGACAAAAAAATAAAGACGGCATAAAAATAGATCCCTTTTGGTTTTTGGTAGAACCCAAAATATATTTTCAGCGCAGTAGCGCAGCTCGATTTTGATCATCTCTCTAAAACCGATTTGAAAATGCAATTTGAATTGCGAGCGAACTTACTGGTACCTAATATTACCTTCAGACAACCGTTACGTAAAGACCATGCAGTATACAGGGTTATTTTTAAATAGCTTTATTCCTAAAACACGTCAACTTTTAAATGTGATTTCCAACAACTTTTGTTCTACGAATTTTCGAATAACTCGATACTTTTTATGTGACTGAACGTTTCTTATGTTTTAAAAGTTTTTATTTGTACTATTTCAGCGTTGCCTGCGCGGCGTGCTTTCGTGCTCCTCAACTCTCTACCATCTCTACAGCCTCTCCTGCTTCTATTTGTTACTCCGCGCCGCAAATTTTGGCAAAAAAAATATATAATTTTACAACTTAAACTTTCGTAAGCACTGCACATTTTTATATTAATTTAACGGTTTCACTTACAAAATAATTTATATTGTTGGAACAAAAAAAATTTTTTTATGTAATAATAAAATTTCACAAAAGTTGTAGAAAAAAAGTTGTTGGTTATCACATTTAGAAGTTGACATTTTTCAGGAATAAAGCTATTTAAAATTCACTCTATACAGGGTGGCCCAAACATAGACGTCAAGCGAGAAAATCTAGATAGCTGACACCGAGGGCTACCCGAATCACCCCCATGTATGTTCAGCCATTTTTTGTCGTTTAGAAGTTATGAGGCCTTTAAGGTTTTTTTGAAAAAAAATACCTGGCATTGGATTTTATTTTGTAACTTTTTTTCCTTTTGACTTGTCAGAGATATTATTTATTTTTTACGGTCTCAGATAACTTATTTATCACCAAAAAAATAATGATCAGCTATGGGCTTCTAGAACTTACCGCAATTTTGATCCAAAGTCAAAAAATGTTGTTTTCGAGAAAACATCACTGAAATTGTTAGTATGGGGAAAAAAATAAGTAGAGGTCTGAAGGACTTTTTATTGATTTAAATAAATAAATAAATAAAAAGAACTTTATTCAAAAGCAAAATAATCAAAAAATTTTACATGCTGTTTTCTTAAATAACTAACACTTTTGAAAAGGTCGGAGACTCAGCAAAAATGCTGTTTTTCAGTCTCCGCCGGTTTGATCGCTGGGTACTATTAAAAGTTAAAAAACATAAAAATTAGTTTATCGCATAGTAGAGCAATATTTTAAATGAAAATTAATTGTAGTTTAAGGTAAGTAATTAAATTGACTACATGACTGTTACAAAATAAATAAAATCATATAGGATGGAATTGAGCTTGGTTAACACAAAATGTAAATATTGAGCTAAGGTAGAGACGAACATGACGAGACAGATGGTTTTTTAGCAGTAACTAAACTCCAATTGCTAGAAGACTTTTGCACCGACAATAGCCATAATTTGCATTGTTTCTTGAATAAGTATTTAGACTTTGCATTCTTTATTGGCGGTGGCAAAACGTTCCAGCACTTCGAAGCTGCGAAACAGAAACTGCCTCTGAATGAGGAGAGTTGAGCTTTCTCTGGACAATGCAAAATTGGATAACGACTAGATCTGGTTCTGTTTTTACCCCTGTCACTCCAGTCCAATTTTTCATCTAGATATCTTGGTTTTCTGTACATTCTTAGATTGTAGAGAAATGAGGTGAACTTTAGGTTTCGTCGATTAGCCATGTTAAGAATATCATTTGTATTCAGTATTGGAGTTATATGTGACCGAGGGAGAACATTTCAAAAACTTTCCCAAAGCCTTAGTCCTCAGAATAGTACAAAAAACCTGTCAGTTTATGGGACCTTTATTCAAGTAATTTGCGATCGAAGTCGAAAAACTGGAGTTGGAAGAAATTTTATTTCAATCAATTTTCATTTATTTTGGTTTCTTCGGACAAAAAACATTGCAGATCGGCGTAAAATCGTCTGTCAGTAGGGTCTGCATTAGAAATTCACGAAAAAATATAAAAAAAACTCATTTAATTTTCGGACTTATTTTTTATTTTTTTCTTCTAATTATTTTTTTTACATAATTTTTGTAAGTAAATTCGGTAATAATATAACTTAAAATTCAAATAATGAAAAAAAAGCTAAAAAAAATCAATATTATTTTATGGTTATTTTTTTATTTTTCCATGAATTTTTCATGCAGACCGTGCTAACAGGTGATACTTAGCCTACCTGCAATGTTTTTTGTCCGAAGAAACCAAAATAAATGAAAATCGTATGAAATAAAATTTCTTCCAACTCCAGTTTTTCGACTTCGATCGCAAATTACTTGAATAAACGTCCCATAAAGTGACAGGTTTTTTGTACTATTCTGAGGACTAAGGCTTTGGGAAAGTTTTTGAAATCAATAAAAAGTCTTTCAGACCTCTACTTATTTTTTTCCCCATACTAACAATTTCAGTGATGTTTTCTCGAAAACAACATTTTTTGACTTTGGATCAAAATTGCGGTAAGTTCTAGAAGCCCATAGCTGATCATTATTTTTTTGGTTATAAATAAGTTATCTGAGACCGTAAAAAATAAATAATATCCCTGACAAGTCAAAAGGAAAAAAAGTTACAAAATAAAATCCAATGCCAGGTATTTTTTTTCAAAAAAACCTTTAAAGCCTCATAACTTCTAAACGACAAAAAATGGCTGTACATACATGGGGGTGATTCGGGTAGCCCTCGGTGTCAGCTATCTAGATTTTCTCGCTTGATGTCTATGTTTGGGCCACCCTGTATAAACAGTAACTTAAACCGTCGGTTAAGTTTGACTTTAGGAGACTGTTTACGATGGTTTCGAGATGCAAGTTAGGTAACTCTAACTGCGCAAGTTAAGTCTTCGCATAGGCTATGTTGAACTCTACTCATGTCCCTAAGTTTAGGTATAGTGCGATGACGGGAATAGGATATGGTTTTTTTTAATTGCAATTCAAAATTTACATTGGGCCCTGGCTTTCAAACTAGGATGCAGTATTCAGAAAACTCTAAGAAGGTATCCCACCAAAAACATTTTCATGTAAAAATGTTGCCAAGACGAGACCATACACCTCGCACTGTCTTTTTCGCTACCGTCATATGGGTGAAAGGTGAACATTTAATTCACCGTTCATTATTTTTCTGTTTGCAAGTACTTTTAGTAACGAAACGGTCAAGCCACATATTTTGACTAAGGTGTAGTGTTTGTGTAGTTAGGGCGTATGGGACTTCTTTAATAAATCTAGTCTGTGAGCCAAGTTAGTGTAAGACGCAATGCGGATATTGTAGAAGAACTGGGCAAAGACGGGCGAATCTTGATGTTCTATGGCTTTTTCTGGCTCCCGTGTTAGTCAGACTAACAGAATAGGTAACTTATGTGACCAGTTTCATAAAGCGACAATTAATTATAAACCGACAAAATATGCCAGCGACTTTTAACCGACCCACGGTTCACAAAGCTACAAATCCTCGCTTGACCGACAATTCTTTGTAAAAATATGTTTCACAATACTTGAGTCATCAGTCACCACCATTCGTTTTACTTAGCTTTACTATTAAATTGTGCAACTAGACTTTGCCCATGGATTCACTGAGCGTTGGATTAATTGCTATTTTCTAGTGCATATTCTAGCTGAAAAAGCAAACTCTCTCCTACAAAATTCATCACATCATCAATTCATCATTAATTTGTACAGTCGGCCACACGGTAGTATACCCCATTTTGTTCGATTGCTGCAATTATGCCGCGCGCTGTAAGAGCTATAATCCGCGCGCGATAAGAATGGGATGGAATGTTGTCAAAGTCAATGGAAAATTTACTTTGTTTTACTTTGACAAGATAGCTTCGACGCGAGTTTTCTTACCGCGCGCGTCTTAGTTCAAAAAGAACGCATCCCATTCTCATTGCACGCGTTATGGAATATCATAGACTGTGGCCGACCATATGTGAACAAGTGACTAACCAACAGAGTAGTTTGTGGCCCTAAAACCAGATACCCTTTATTTGCCCTGCGCCGGACAATTAAGTAATAAACAGTGGATCAGAGGCCTTAATAGAATAATTGTTTAGTGAAATACTTGCTACTAACTGGGCATTGCATTGGAGGAAATGGGGATTTAATAGACTACAAAGTAAAATATGTTCAGAGGTAAGAATTTTCCAGAAAGCAATTTGTAATTGTAGCATATTTTTTTCAATATTGTTATTAATAATGCTTGGGATGTACAAAGCTCGACCCTTACACGCTAGCACTCTACTGGGTTACGTTACGGGCATATTTACAACAAATACACTCTGACGTGCTGTCGTACCAATCACTTTTTTTCCTCAAATAAGTTGAAACAACAGAAGGCAGCGTAATGCGCCTATCTGGCTCTACAATTTATTAACCAGAATATGAACCGTATAATCCAGGCTTTACGGAGATAATCTGTCCATTACTGAATTTAGGACCTTCCACAGATCTCCGAAATGCTGAAATTATGTTTCGTTTTAAAGATCAAAGCTCTTATTTTAAAAGAGAAATTTTAAATAATCCCTTCGCTTCGCACAAGACGTTCCCCAAACAACATGTAGGTAAGTTTTGTTTTTAAAACAGACAGTCCATATTTTATGGTGGAATACCCATTTAAAACAAACAGTCACGCAAACACGCTGCAAAGAAGCGGTTTTGATAGCATGGCGGAGCAAAACAACATCGTTGCCTCAGTGTTTGCGTGACTGTTTGTGAAAGGTGAATTTCCACCATTACAAGCGAGCATAGCTAGGGACGATGGCAAGAGGCCCCATGGCATGACGCTCATTCCCTGGCGGAACGGGCGGTCGCTGGTATGGGACGCAACGTGCGTCGACACAGTAGCACAGTCCCTTACCGCAGCGACCGCCTGCTGCGCCGGCACGGCTGCGGCGACAGCAGAGGCGAACAAGAGGCGCAAATATGCAGGCCTGGGACAGGGCTACATATTTGCGCCTTTCGGCGTAGAGACCCTCGGGCCGTGGGGACCAGGTGCGCGACAACTCTTTAAAGAGATCTCGTCGCGCCTGGTTGATGCCTCGGGTGACCAGAGGGCTGGTGCCTACCTCGGGCAAAGGCTGAGCCTCGCCATCCAGCGGGGCAACGCCGCCAGCCTTCTGGGCACCCTTCCGAGCGACGGCGGCGATCTGGCCCAAATTTTTTATTTAAATTAAGTAGGTTAAATTAGTATAGTTTTCTTTTTATTATTTCTTATTAGTTTAGTTTTGTATATTTAATTTCGTTTAATAAAATTTTCCCCCTTAGCACTATTATCATAGCCATTTTAATTCTACCTAGTTATATAGAAATAAACATTTCGGCAAAGGGCACAATTGCTACCTATATTGTAGAACTTGGCACCCATTTAGATCTCATTTCCTTTGAATCGAGCTTGGCACCTTTGTCACATGTATGTTTTTACCCCCGGCGCAAAAAGAGGGGTGTGTGTATGTGTGTATTTATTTGTGTGCCTGTCTGTGGCATCGTAGCTTCCAACTTCCAAATGGGTAAACCGATTTTGATTTAGATTTCTTTTTGTTTGAAAGGTGACTCGATCGAGAGTGTACTCGTAATTAGCTAGATTTCATCAGCCATTTAAGTATGAGATAAAGTAATTTGAAATTAAAATGTCGGGTTTTTTTACAATTTAGTTTGTAGAAGTAGAAGACGCTCTGGGGCGGGACCATCTGGACAAATACATGCCGGAGTGGTCTGAGGTGGCCCAGGACCGAAAAGTCTGGACTGAAGTGGAGGAGGCCTTTGCCCAGCAGTGGGAGACTAATACCGAGTAAAATAAAAAAAAGTTCAGTAGCTATATTATACGTAGTCTCGAAGATGTTTCTCATAACTTAATATTCCACAAAGCCGGGTAGGGTCAGGTCGTGAGATGTCTGCTCCAGATTAAGAGACCACACATCGCAGAGAACGCTCCTGTTTTGTCCTAGAGCAGTGGTTCCTAACCTTTTCAGTCCGGCCACCCCTTTGACCTCGAAGGAAAGCTGATCTTACCCCTTCAAAAATGTTATCCAAGTAAACAATAATTATTTTCTTACATTTTAACGCAATTTTTTGCCATAATGTGATTATGATTGATTGATTTGAAGGCTGGTTTCTATTGCTCTGTATACTAAAGTTTTTTTCTTTATTTTCGCTCTGAAACGGCAATATAATTATTTCTCTATTTCAATCTTAAATAATCTCAATAAAGGCAGACACCTTGCGTTGCCACTCGCGGTAGGAGTACTACTTTGCGTAATTACCCCCGCAGGAAAGCTTTTTAACCCCTACGGGGGTTACCCCAGGTTAAGAACCACTGCCCTAGAGTTATGGACCGTGATGTAAACATAGTGAGGAAACCCACCGCGCCTTGATTCACTTTGTATAGCTCGTCGATCTAACATGTTGAGTAATAGCTGTCAGGGAGGTATGGAGGATTGGATCACCATTTTGTGGCCAATATCCGCCAAGGCCGGAAAGTTGACTTCGCTGGGTTTCAGTGCGTATAAAGATACGAGTACATCCTTTGGCCTTATGGTCTCGTTTATTTTTGTTATTACGTTCAAATGTTTAACTTTACAGGGACCTAGGGTGGCATTGTAAAAAAAACCGGTCCTGTGGGAGTCGGACTCGCGCACGAAGTGTTTCGTACCATCTATACATATAAAAATGAATCGCCGTGCATTAGTCTCGCTAAAACTAAGAAACGGCTTGACCGATTTGCATATTTACTGTTTTGTTTAGTTCACCATAGTTCAGGGTAGGTTTAAAAGCAGAGAAATATGGGAAAAGTTAAAGGATTAGCTGAAAAATGGAAGAAATAAAAATTGGTAATTTTGTATTGGAATCGCCATTTTTGACGCGGAGAGTCAAACTATTTCAGGTGATACGAAGTTCACCGGGTCAGCTAGTTATCTATAAAAACGGCAAAAAAATCACGTTTGTTGTATGGGAGCCCCCATATATTTCATTTTTACTAAAGTATTGATTTGTTGTTATAGCGGCAACAGAAATACTTGTATTTGTATTTGCATCATATTATTATGTGAAAATTTCAACCGTCTAACTATCACGTTTAATGAGATACAGCCTGGCGGACAGACAGCGGAGTCTTCGGGTGGTATTCTAGAACGCTACTTAAACTCAGTTCAAACTAGAACGCTTCTTAAACTCTGTTTAAACTCAGTTCAAACTAGAACGCTCCTTGAACTCTGTTTAAACTCAGTTTAAGTAGAGTTTAGTACTGTCGACTGTCGATAAAACAGTGCATGTTTTGATTTGAATATCCCTCCCTTCATATCAAAACATGCACTGTTTTATCGACAGTCTGAACTCTGTTTAAACTGAGTTTAAGTAGCGTTTTAGAATACCACCCTAGTCTTAGTCTTAGTCCAAATACTGATACCTACTCCCATGATTCATGACTCCCATGAGTCCGCGTTCTGCCCAAATCCTTGCTTCATTGAGCAACCTTTTCCACTATTTTCTTAGCACGTAGTGAAACTCACTCTCAAAAACTTTCCTTTAATAAAACCTAAATTCAGTCTGCACACTAAGGGCACTAAATATAGTGCGACCAGAAGCCCAGATATCGTTCCCCGGACGGCTATTACCATATTTTATCCGGCCAAACCCGGATATAACTAGATATAACCGGATATGACCGCCTTCAGGGATACAGCCACGGACGTCATTGCGCGACTGTGTAGATGCCACACTTCGATACCCAGGTGCAGTGGTGGACTTAGGGTTTAGTTTAAGGGGGGCAAAAAGTGCGCCGGGGGTGATTGGCCATTTTCCTTTGCTAGATAGCTGTAGGCATTTGATATATATTAATGTACCATGAACTTTTTACAAGTAAAAAAAAAAGTAAGATGTAGCCTGTACAATTGGACATGTCCCACTAGCTGGGCAAAGGCCTTCTCTCAGAGAGAGAGTGCGAGCTTAATCACCACGCGTGCTCAATGCGGGTTGGCGATTTTTGCGTTGAGGGTATAATGCCTCATACGCTCAGGTTTCCTCACGATGTTTTCCTTCACGGTCAGCGAGTAGTATTGCCACTACAACTTTTTACAAGTAATAATAATAATTCTCACGACAATAATTATCTTTGTTTACCCAAGTATAGAGTTACAAAGTCGCTGTGATGTGTTGATACGAACTCTCCGGGGTCCCCTCTCTGAATACGGCCCTGCCCAACCGCCCGCATTTTCGCGATGAAAACGCGAAAAGCAGAACTAGCCATTCATGAGATACGAATACGATACAGCATGATGCCACAGCGGTCTGTTTTTTACGGGCATTATCTCTATCCCTGTGGGAGTCAGTTTGGGTTCTGTCCCTCGTTTTGTTTGTGGGTAGGATACTCTTTGCTACGATAAGCCGAAGAGTGTGGGTCTTTTAGCTTAAAATCTGTAGTTTATTCGTATAATATTATGCCCTTTTTTGGGTTGTTTAAAGGGTTTTTTCTTCTCCATAACTCTAAAGGCTGCACTCGAAAAATGGAGCGTAAATAAATCAGCTGTTTCATGTTCATTTGGTACAGTACTAAGTAACAGCGTTTATTTCCAATTTTTTTGGCTACATAGTAAATATTGTCAAAGATAGTAAAGTTGCTATCGACTTCGAGTGAGCCTTGTACGGTCAGCCACACGCTAGGATACCTCTTTTTGTTCGATTGACGCCCTTAAACCACACGCGATAAGAGCTACCATGGGGTATCCTAGACTGTGGCCGATCGTGCAATACCTATTAAGTTTCTAGCAAAACTTTTCTAATGACTGGACATTCTGTAGTTTACCTTGGACTACTCTTCTCTAAAAGTTGAGAGTCATTTGCTTTACTAAATAAACCATTGCTAGCAAGGAAATGCTTTTTGTGGAGTACGGTCGGTCACGGTCATATAGGTAGATACCCCATGGCAGCTCTTACCGCGCGCGGCATAAGGGCGCCAATCGAACAAAAAGGGGTATCCTAGCGTGCGGCCTGTACCTGAGTTCTGGACGCTCTGGAGTAACCTACTTCTGATTCCTATATTTATTTACAAACTGTATCTAAATACAAGCACGTGTTTCGGCCTAAATGCAGTGAAGTAATGCATCCGCTAAATAAAATGCATAACGCAATCCGCAGCACACTTCCTGTCCGAAAACGCGTCTGAAATAATACATAACTTCGCAGATTGCATTTACTATGCATGCAGTGCATTGCTGAGTTTATTTTTCAAATTTTCTTACATGAGACTTAGTTGATTCAACGAGCGAGCGAAGTTCTCCGAGTCTACTTGAACAATCCGGGGTTTGTAGGTATGTATGTTTGTAGTATGAATGTTTCTTCGACGATAACTTGAGTAAATTTTGTCGGATCGTCATGAAGTTTGGTAAGCGGGTAAAAGAAATAAATTCAAACATGAGCCAAAATTGTCGAGGATTTGCCGAGATATGGGGGCGCGAGTTCCCAGTTCGGGGCGACTAGTTATCAGAGTTAATAGTTTAGATATCGCCAGTCATTTACGAATAGGTAATCATTTTAAAAGAGTGTTTGTTGTATGTGAGTGATGTACTTTTACAGCTACTTACAATTACATTTCAGTGGTACACTTCAGACATCTAGTGTGAGTGAAGGTGCCACTCGATCATCTCATTACATAGATGCAAAGGCTTAAGTTTACCTTTAGCAAACAGTAACGCTCTGTATAAGTACGTGAATATTAATATTTTCTAGGAAAAAAACTTAGCATATTTTCGTCAGGCCCTTAAAAATTTAAAAAAAAAAAAAATTTTTTATTTTTTTATATGTTATTATATTACAATAATACAAAAAGTTTACAAGGTTTCGCCGAACTGCAGAGCAGTTTGTTGGCGTGACGCTCATTCTACATAAGTCTTATACACAAGTACCTAAATAAAAGTAAGTAGGTATTAGGCATCTAATTTTACACAATACGGATGTGGACTGTGTCAACATTTAATTTAAAAAAGTGCTTTATCAAAACAATTTGTTATCTCCTATTCTTTTAAACATCATGTTTCTACAAATAATTAAGAATTTTCAATCAATGATAAATTGGGAAAGTAGGTACCAACATCTTGTGACGACACAAGCAAGTAGAGCAGTCCTAACTGTACCTACTGCTAACTCGCTGCCCAGGTCTAATCACACCACGAGACATTGCTAAATGACCACGTGCGCTTGCGCACAACTATAAACCTCAATCGTAACAGGTACGGTCTAGCGCCACTCTAGGATACCCCATGGTAGCTCTTGTGGCGAGTGGCATAAAAGCCTCAATCTCAATCGAACAAAATGTTTCCTAGAATCCTGGCATGCTGGTGATTACCTAGTTTTTTTTGGACTGCTGATGTTATTGGGTTCCGTACCTCAAAAGGGAAAACGGAACCACTATAGGATAACTTCGCTGTTCGTCTGTCTGTCTGTCAAGATCCATTTCTTCTTAGGAACGAGTGGATATATGAAGTTGAAATTAATATCAAATACTCAATAGAGCTGTGAAAAAATCACACTTCTAAGTTTAAGCAATCAAAAAATACGGCGTTTAATAAATTCAGCATAATTTATTATTGCCTCATATTTCGATATGGGAATCCAAACCTAGGCTTCCCGTAGACGTAATATCATGACAAGCAAGTAGCAATGTCATACCTAATCAGTTTAAAAAACCGTCCAAGTGCGAGTCGGGCTCGCGCAGTAAGGGTTTCGTACTGACATACAATAAACAGTGTTTTTTTGGTTACTATAAATACCACAGACTATTATAGGTTGGATAGGTTAAGAGCTATATTCTGTTTTTTTTTTTCAAAATTTTAGGCCCAGTAGTACGGAACCCTAAAAAGGCATTTCAACAGGTAGTGAAATAAAAAAAGATTTTACGTACAGTTACTGCTACTAATTATATTCAGCTTTACGTTCGTAAGGAAGGCATACACATAAACAAGCTAGGCTGACGGCAAACTGGACCACTGGACAGTGGACATGAGTAAAGTAAAGTGAGATTACTATCTCTGAGTGCTAAATTAACACGTTCGGTGCCTTGCACGCGTTAACGCGCCCTCAAAATATTCGTCGAGTGCATTGGCCGCACATTATTGTCCATAGTAAACTGACCACACTTACGCCAGGCCCCTTTCAAAGCGTCTCTTCGCCATACACGTAAGCTAGGTGCCTTTCGGCGCATCTGTGCGTCATCGTTTTTTTACTTAATGTACACCTTTCTACATTTTTACTGCCCCTCATAAAAGCTCATCTACCTGGGACGCACGGAATCGTCCAAAGACACTGCTAAATAGTCACGCTTGACGCACAGACGCGCCCAAAGGCACCTGACGTACGTTTGGGAGAAAATTGTGACGCGAATACGTGACCCAGGCACTGTTCGAAGTGATACCTAGCGCTCTATTGCGTCGTGAGATACGTGAGCCAGATATCCCAATTTGCGCGGGACCTCCTGATTTTCAGGGGTCTGGGAACGCGTCCTGATTTGCACGTGATCGGGACACCTTATGTCCCGATAAATCAATAAATTTATTGAACGAGCGAGCGAAGCGACAGAAGTTTCTAGCAAGTCTGAATATTATTATATAGTACTATATTGAGATTTACTAACTACTGATATAAGTTGCGAAACACAATAATTAAGCCTTGATTTAATAAAGCTTTGTTTGTTTGTTTCTCCCGATCCCTGAATCCCGATTTGTTTTAACTTCTGCCCCGATATAAAACAAATCGGACCTGGCAATACGAATCGTGAGGTACTGGAATATAGTGTATACAATAAATCTGTTATCTATCTATCTATCTATAAGCACCCGTGCAAAAACGGCCGGCAGCCAACGCGTTAGAGCCGCGGCGCCAGGCGACATTCCTTCAAATGTGTAACAGAGGCATTCAGCTGCAAAACACTGATTAATCATTGTGAGTCAGCGGGCTCTAATTGTAGCCTGAATTTGTCTCCTTTCTGATGTCGAGCTTAGGGTGAAGCTACACTAGTGTGCGACGCGATCCGCGATACGTAAGCGTTCAAAACGTCAGTGACCCTTGGAAACTTTGAATTTGTCAAAATTGTATGTGTAGTTCTTTATAGGCATTCCCTAGCTCTTCTCTTCTTCTTTATATCTACAACTCTACATAATATAGTATAAAACAAAGTCACTTTTAGCGTCTGTCTGTCTGTCTGTCTGTTTATACACTAACTCCTCCTAAACTACGCAACGGATCTTAAGATTAATGCGGTTTTCACCGTCAGTTTGCAATTATTAACCGACTTTAAAAAAAGGAGGAGGTACCTACCTACCCAATTCAACCCGTATTTTTTTTAAATGTTTGTTACCTCAGAACTTTCTCCTACGTGAATCGATTTTAATTATTCTTTTTTTTGTTTGTCATGGTATACTTCCCATGTATACTTCCCTTCCACCATTAAAACTTGGGAAGATCTGATGAAGAACTTCGGAGATGGAAAACAGAACTCTTCAACGGACAGCTGCAAATCACTCGGAATCAGTGCAATAGCCTAAATAACAGGTACACAAGACAGCACGTCGACCTTTACACGCTAGCACTCTACTCGGTTGCGTTACGGGTGACTTTGCAATAAAAACGTACAGTCTGACGTGCTGTCGTGTGTACCTCTTCACCAGCGATGTCTGAATTTTTTCAATTTTGTATTATTTCACGGAAGAATTATAATATTTTTTTTGAAATCGAGTAAAGAAGTCGAGTCGGGTCGCTAGTTTAGTTATAAATACGTACCGTCGTCGGCAAAGTTTTTTATAACCAAACTTTTTTTTTCAAGTAATATTCCCTCCACCGGGGTGTATAATAATACCCCATGTTGTTAAGTATTAGGTACCTAGGTACTTTCTTACTTATCTTGAACTTGTACAACTTTTTTAGAGCCCATCAAATTGAACTTCTTTAAACACAAGCCAGAACGTAGATAAGTTAAACTCAGTGTTGTAAAAATGTAGAGACATCGCTTCTTCATTCAGAAATAGAACAATGTAATACGTAATCATCCAACCAACTTCCCCTCTACTAAACACTTTCAGCTAGACTTTCACCCAATGAAAATTACCTATAACTTACGTGAGGCGATTTTGGCGATTTTTCGATGCCCCCCTCCCCCTTGGTGAGATGTCGTGAGATTTGTCTCGACCCCTCCCTTCCCCCCTAATCTCACGTGAGATTTGGCTCGCGCCTTTTCCTAGCCCGTGGCGCCCCCTAAACCATACATTACACAAAATTCCTATAGGTAAATGAGTATTGGTGACAAATGACAACGCAGCGTGTTACAGTAAGGGGCCTTAGCCTGTAACAATGGCGTATCAATGGCATCCCAGGTAGAAGGACAACATCGGGATTTTTTCGTTGTTCTCCTCCTCTAGAATTAGACTCATAATATTCTTTGTTGTACTACAAAAACATTAAAAGGACCGATACTGGACCGACAGCATTAATAAATCGTAATTGAAACCGTCAAACGGGAGCCCATTTTGGCACCATTGCGTTACAGGCTAAGGGCCCAGTCATACTGAAGATCGCTTAATTAATCAATACAAGCAACTATATTTATTGTTAAGGGGCCAAATGATTGGAGCATAAAAATCGTATTCGATGGTTTATAGAGCGCGTCCTTCCTTACTTATGTAAAATACAAAGTTCACACATTCACAGAATCAATGAACACATTAAATCGGTAGTATCAATGGGTCGGCGACCTATAATAGTATTACTAGTGATGTTCACTATCAATGAATAGCTTCATAGTATCGAAAGGTCGGCGACCTACGTCCTAAGACGTCCATGAATCATCTTAGCTTATTTGAATGAATGGGTTTTCAATTGTTGAATTATGTGATTGTACGCTAAGTCAACTTAGGCTGGTATTAATAGTCCTCTGAGATCACCTACTTGAGATCGGTCTCAAGTAGGTGAACTCAGAAAACAAAAATCACCGACTTGAGACATTGGCTTATTAATAAACCTATCTTAGGCGCGAACTTGAGTCCTCGATTTGAGTAAAGAATGAACTATTTGAACGAATGATACCATTTAAGGTTCAAAATGTGGTCAAAAAGCTTAAACCCAACTCAAAAGTACTAGGCGCCCATACATTATAAAGAGACTATTCGAAAAGGCACAACCTGAGTTTGGCCTCCTTTTGGTCTATAAAATTGTCCATGGTCCGGTGTTATTCAGTTGGCAACTTGTCATTTCTATAATAGTCCAGGATTCCACAAACATAAAAGTGATGTTACAAGATATAACACGAACTCTACTCGAAATAGATACTCGATTATAATAACTAGTGGTTCACCCCGAACTGTGAACTCAGGATGACTAACTTTTTGCTAACCCCATATCCACTCTTCGTCCGATTTGGATTTGGATATTAGAATTTTAAAATTCTTTTAATTCCATTAAGCCGCCTTTATATTTTTATGACGACACAATCATTCATACATACAAACATACAAACATACTTCGATCGCTCGTTCAATATGACGACACAATTTTGTAGCGGCACCCTGGTCTAGACAAAAAGGATCAGATCTGACTCGCTTCAGCCATTTTTATTCAGCATTGTTATTCGTTACTTTGGCAACAGAGAGCTTGATCTTGAGTGAGTAACTCAGCATATTAATAAAGCAGCGCTTACTTGAGACCGATCTCAAGTCCTCGACTTGAGTCAAGAATGAACTATTTCAACGCTTGAGTAAAGAATGTACTAGGCTACCATACATTAGAAAGAGGCTAGCCACAACCTCAGTTTGACCTTCAAAGAGGTTCGTAAGGTGAACAACTTTTTTCACGGTTTTCAGAACTGTCGAATAAAAGAAAAAACTTTTTCTACTGTCAAACATCAGTCAAACTACGAAAATAATTATTATAAAAATGTCTCGTAAATTCTTGTGATTTTCAGTATATTGAACGTTTTAGTCGGTTATGGATAATAAGTGGCGCCAGAGAGGTTATTTTCAATATTTTGGCCGAAAAATATCATGCCGGAAACTTCCAACAGAGAGCTTCAGTTCATTCGAGCTTCCGTTATTCGAGCTTCCGTTTTTCGAGCTTCAGTACCTAGCGGACCCAGTTGGATGACCTCTACAAACGAGTTGCTGACAAGACAGGTATTTATTCACTATAATTGTATAAAATATACATAGTTCACGATACAAGTTACAGATATCGTCTAGTTCACGATACAAGTTACAGATATCGTCAGTTAGGTCTTTAAAATACCCCATCATCAACGTTTTTTGCGCATTTAATATAACTTTAGAGGTTATATTTACGTAGAGAAAGTAGTAATTTGCCAAGCGAATTTATAATAAATTATAGAGCGACTGCAAACCTAACGTTTGATCGTTGCGCACATCATTCTACTACATTAATGTTTTATTTTGATTACAGGAAAATCAGAAAGTACCTACTGTCCGACGCATAATCGACGAAGTTAGGGCGTTATGATAAGAGGGATAAAAACCAAGGCATTTTAGAACACCAGCTTTGGTCCCGAAACCTGAAATAATGTGTGGAGAATGAACACATAAAATAAGGGGAAGAATACTCGACTCAGCGCAAATTCATGTCAGGTGTAGAAATTTTAGATGATGATTAGGAAACAATATTGTATTAATAAATATGTTACAACTCTCGCAGGCTTGTTTATTTTCCAATTAGAAAAAAAAAAAGATAATTATGTAAAATTAATGAAGGTCTTCCCTATTCAGATTTATCTTCAAGTATCAATTTACTGAATACCTACTACTCGTATGAATGATACCACACCCTCAAGTTTTCCCTACTATATCCGCTTTATATTTTATGCATGCCTAGTAACCTCTATGGTCCAACTGGGCTTTGAAGCCGGCAAATTGTCTTAAAAAAACTAGGTACGAGTAAAGAGGTTTGAATTGTATGTTGTGCTGCCATCTACATGATATGTATCATACTACATGAAACTTTCTGTCACCAATCGCCATATAAGAGATTCCGGATGTTTATGCACGCCTAATACCTTCAGACCATTGACATGACGTCATTCACGTTACAGCACTCAAATTCTATTGTACACACGACAGCACGTCAAAGTGTACACTTTTGTTGTAAAGTCGCCCGTAACGTAACCGAGTAGAGTACTAGCGTGTAAAGGTCGACGTGTTGTCGTGTGTACGTGCGTTTCACGAAATAATTCCCTTGGATTGTACAAAAATAGTCCCTATTACATCGTAATAAGAGTTTCGTCAAGGAAACTCTTTCGTGAAACGCATTTTGCCCGGATTTTCAGTAAGGAAAGAGTTGAAATATACTTTCTGCCTTTTTATTAGTGTGTGGTGTAGTTTCTTACAAGATTATGGGAGCCTGCAAATAGCCTGACAACACTTCTGTATTTGGCCAAGTACAAGCTCGTAGCTTCTGATTCTACCATGCCTTTATAGGTAGTAGGTATTTGAGTTTTAGATGGTGACGCGGTGGTGGCATAATGGGTAGAACAATGGACTCGGAATCGAGGGATCCTGGTTCGAGTCCCGATGAGGGCATGTACCCTACCCATGACATTAATTTATTTCAAAGTCGCATACATACCACTCCCTGACTGTGAAGGAAAACATCGTGAGGAAACCGGAGCGTCTGAGGCTATATACCAAACTAAACTCAAACTTAGTACCAGCTTATTTTTTTAAACCTCAGCTCCTCGGAGTTCTTTCTTGGTAATATGACTGTGGGGCTCTGAACTGCTGGAGTTTTGCAGCTCGAAGAACTCGGGCTGGTAGAAACACTTTTCTGGCTAGTCATAGCGATGTGGTAGAGGTGCCGGTCGAATGACGACGACAAATGATTTCACACCACAAGGTCCCTTTCCACGTAACTTCCGATGTCGACGATGGTCCTAAGTATATTGTTAAGCTGCAACTTCTTGCGGTAGGTTCGCTTTGGATGCGCGCTGACTAAACATCATTTTTGTATATTAATTATCAAAGAAAATAACTCCCCTTCTTGCTTTGCGTAGTCGGGTAATGAAAAACACGAACTTGAGTCGGCTATCGCCTGCACTTGGAAATGACAGTCGCAAGTCTGGTCTCAAGTAGGTGAACTCACGTAAGATGTGTCTATTAATATGCCAGCGACTCCGGTCTCAAGTAAGTGATCTTACAGCTTCTTAACATTTTATGCATGCCTAGTACTCTAAACCACGTTGTATTGAAATTGAGACGTCACGGACTGTCAAAAGATGAATGACTCACTCAATTCCGAGCTCAAGTCGGCTCTATTAATATGGCGTCGACTCAAGTAAGTCGACTCACTCAAGCAAGTCGGCTAATGTCAATGTCAATCTCAAGATCGTGTCTATTAATAAGCAAACAGCTACTCAAGTTTGACATTACCCAAGGCTTGACATTTACCTCCTTGAGATCGATCTCAAGTAGGTGAACTCAGACGACTATTAATACCACCCTTAGTGCGTTCAATGTATTGGATTAAACTGTTATAGTATCATCAATCAATAATTAATGGTGCACGTAAATACCATGGAATTAACCTGTTAACAAGTAGGAGAGGTAGGTATTAGGATTGGCCTACTAAGATGCTACTAGTAGCATATACACCGGTAATTTTAGTGTACACACGACAGCACGTCGACCCTTACACGCTAGCACTCTACTCAGTTACGTTACGGGCGACTTTCCAACAAAAGTGTACACTCTGACGTGCTGTCGTGTGTACTCGGATGAAAACGTCCAATAAGTGTGCTATTCTATAAATAAAAACTCTCCGTTGCTAGTCCTTAAAACCGGTTTATCAAAATAAACATATTTTTTTTGACAAATAATACGTGAAAGATTTAATTGAACGAGCGAGCGAAGCGAGCGAAGTTCTCCGAGTCTACTGGAACAATCCGGCGTTTGTATGTATGTATGTATGTATGTATGTTTGTATGTTTGTATGTTTGTATGTTTGTATGTTTGTATGTTTGTATGTATGAATGTTCGTTCGACGATAACTTGAGTAAATTTGGTCGGATAGTTATGAAATTTGGTAGGCAGGTAAATAAGGTAAAGAGAATTTTTAAGTTCGAACATGAGCCAAATCGGTCGAGGGGTTGCTGAGATATGGGGTCGCGAGTTCAAAGTTCGGGGCGAACCACTAGTTATATATTTGCCTGCAAATAAACCGGTTTTAAAGGTCTAGCTAGAAACTGTGCGTTTTTTTTGACAGAATAAGCATACAGAAGCATTTTAGTTGTCGTTCGAGCGTCACGGTTTTAAATCACGGTTTAACTCACTTGTATTTTGTCGGTGTAGCCGAATAGTTTCGGTTTTCATATAATCGTGAAGTGAGTAAAACTGTGATAAAATACAAAAATGTGGAGTGCTCACTAAAATTTAAGTTTAAAAACCCTTTTTTCGCCTAGTATTTCTGTAGCTGTGCACGTCTAACTGCCGGTTTCTGAATTGAGAAATTGGCTAAGCAAATGGGTAAGTATCCTTCTGTCTCTGCAGATTTCTCACAAAAGAGCGTGACAGAAAGATAGCTAAGTATTTACTTAGTAAAATTCTCAATTCAGAAACCGGGCATGTATCCTCTAACTAATTAAACCGAGTCCAAATTTAGAAACCAGCAGTTTCTAAACTTAGCCAAGGCACTGACTTCCTCACTAACAAACAAGTCAAGTTGCATCTCACTGTATTTTTCCTGCCATTCCTGGGGCCTTAGCCTGTAACTTAATGGTGCCAAAATGGGCTCCCGCAGTTGACTGCTTCAATTACGTTACGATTTATTAATACTGTCGGTCCTTTGAATATTTTTTTAGTACAGCAGAGAATATTCTGATTCTAATTATAGAGGATTAGTTCTCTGGTTGTAGGAGAAAAACGAGGAAACCCCGGTTTTATCCTTCTACTGGGACGCCATCGACACGCCATTGCGTTACAGGCTAAGGGCGCCTGTTTGTTCGCTCAATATCTGCAACATTGTACCACTAATTAGTCGACCAGCTAAACTACTAATCTTAGATCACTTGGCGATACAAATTATACTGGATGTTGACCTCTAGACCTTAAGAGGCTTGTGTTGAGCGTGTAGATTGAACTAAGTAGTGTAGAAATCCTAAATTACACTATCTATACTAAAACGTAAACAAAAAAGTAGGCCTTGTAAACAAAAACGTAGGAGAGTTATAAAGCGTCCAGTGGCACCTTCACTCACACTAGTTGGGTGAAGTGACCACTGAGACGCTGCAATATAGTGGCTTGCCCAGATAGCGAAAGAGTAAAAGCAAAAGGTACCACACATTTTGTCGAATATTCCATTCAACCCATTTTCATAATATAAATATTTTGGTGTACTTAAAATGAAAATGTGTCTTTTGTGTATTTTAAGTATCTTCTTCCTTTATTCCATGTGAACTGAATGGTATACTCTATCCTTCTGGGTATTTCCTTCTGTATATATTTGTGTATATCGCCCTAAGTAGGTGTAATACGGAAGTTCCCAATATGGGTGTGGACACCGATAAGGGTAATTACTGGTTAATAATGTCGACAAGCTTACATATCTACTGGCTTTGTAGGAGAAATGACATTATTGAACGAGCGAGCGAAGCGAACGAAGTTCTCCGAGTCTACTGGAACAATCCGGCGTTTGTATGTATGTATGTATGTATGTATGTATGTTTGTATGTTTGTATGTTTGTATGTATGAATGTTCGTTCGACGATAACTTAAGTAAATTTGGTTGGATCGTTATGAAATTTGGTAGGCGGGTAAATAAGGCAAAGAGAATTTTTAAGTTCGAACATGAGCCAAATTGATCGAGGGGTTGCTGAGATATGGGGTCGCGAGTTCATAGTTCGAGGCGAACCACTAGTAAATCGCAATCGAAACCTACAAGGTTGAGGTCCGGTAGGTACAAAGCCACCCTGTAGATTCTATTATTACAACCTAAAGGCAGTATCTATTCTTAGCCATATACGGCTACTGTAGATGCGTCTTTTGAATATTGATCAGCCTCTTTGTTTAGAGGCGTTAGGTCAAAAGCTTACATGTGACTCAAAAGCTGTTAAGTTATTGTTAGATTTTGAGTCATCGTGTGTGAGAGAAGTATTATGTTAATAATTGAACGAGCGAGCGAAGCGAGCGAAGTTCTCCGAGTCTACTGGAACAATCCGGCGTTTGTATGTATGTATGTATGTATGTATGTTTGTATGTTTGTATGTTTGTATGTTTGTATGTATGAATGTTCGTTCGACGATAACTTGAGTAATTTTTGTCGGATCGTCATGAAATTTGGTAGGCAGGTAAATGAAATTAAAAGAATTTTTAAGTTCGAACATGAGCCAAATCGGTCGAGGGGTTGCCGAGATATGGGGTTGTTAAGTTTATATGGGATGAGAGAGGGCGCCACTGCTGCCTCTCAGTAACAATAAAATAGTGCTAAACAGTGATTTTAAAAGTGATAAAAACGTAAATCTAATCAGTAAACAGTGAAAGCAGTGATAAAAACTAACAAAAGTGAACTATAAATACAAATTCTGTTTGGAAACAATATTGTGGATATCGGACGTAAAACTCAGTGGAAACAATAAAAATAAACTTTTACGGGTCGCGAAATAATCCGTAACAAGAACTCTATTTTAATCCAATAAATCCAAAAATTTTGCTAATTGCTAAGGTCCAAAGTACACCATTAGAAAATACAAAACAGCGCCATCTATTTAAAAAAAAATTGTTATTCTACTTCCTAACAGAGGGCGTGACAAAACATTTTTTATCAGAGCCATCTAGTGTTCAAAATTATAAACCAAAAAGTCCTTATGCTCAACAATAGAGGTCGCTTTACTTCAAAACTACAAGAGAGTCCTATACAAAACTTAAAATGGAAGAAATACTAGATAAACTACAAAAAATCGAAAATGATCTAGAGGCACAAAAACTTGAAATAAGAAAAAGCGGCGAACAAGTTACAGAAAACATTCAAAGAATGTTTGGCGAAAAACTAAAAATGCTAGAAGAAAAATCTGAAAATCTTGAAAAACGAGTGGAAAATCAAGAGCAAAGACTGTAGGGGTTGGTCCAATTACCACACGGGGGTTATTATTATTATTAGGTTTATATGGGGTCGCGAGTTCATAGTTCGGGGCGAACCACTAGTTTATCATTAGTTAGGTAGGTACTTTGTTTAACTTTTACATCTGTGGCTGTGGCAGATGATTCATGCAAGGCAAAAGTGTTTTTGCAGGCTATTTTAATTAGTTGTCCAAACACTATTAGAACTAGTGGTTCGTCCCGAACTACGAACTCGCGATCCCATGTCTCAGCAACCCCTCGACCGATTTGGCTCATCTTCGAACTTAAAAATTATCTTTGTCTGATTTACCCGCCTACCAAATTTCATAACGATCCGACTAAGTTTACTCAAGTTATCGTCGAACGAACATTCATACATACAAACATACAAACATACATACAAACATACATACATACAAACAAACGCCGGATTGTTCCAGTAGACTCGGAGAACTTCGCTCGCTTCGCTCGCTCGTTCAATAACTACCTACTTTTGCTGTCGCAAAATTATGGTCCCAAAAAACGGAAAAAAATGTTTCTTCCTTTATTTAGGCAGGCAGGACTGCCAAAATGCACAGAATAAGCACACAAAACTTACGTCAGATAACATTTAATATTTTGATAAAAGCACCCAAACTAAGACCCAACAGAAAATGCTCGAAAGAGAAATCTCTGAAAATCTACATTTAAAAACTGTCACGGTCACAACATAAAACTGTAGAGATTTCTCCCTAAAACAAAGTAACATGATGTCGCAAAATACAAGACCCCGGGGACTTACTCCGAAAGAGGATTTATTTTGTGTTTCTTATGCTTGAGCAATAAAATCTAGTATTTCTAGAGACATCGGAAATGTTAAATGGTAGCTGAGCAATATTAGTTAATGTTTTGTATTTCGTAAACGGTTAAACTTACTTGTAATGTGCAGTGCTTACGAAAGTTTAAGTGTAAAAGTAGTTAATGTCTCTACACCAGTGGTTCTTAACCTATGGTCCGCGGACCACTGGTGGTTCGCGGAGGCACCCGAAGTGGTCCGCGAAGCCACCTAAAAAATGTCTTAGTAATTTAGTGGTTTTGGAAGGCATAATTTAGTGTAAATAAAACCGCAAATTTTTCGGGCGCGCTGCGCGCGTTTGTCCTATTTACAACCAAGGGAATCTCTATTATGCAAAAGGGTAGGGCAATCAGTGGATTTCCGAGCCCGCGCGCGCATTTATCTTTATTACATAATCTCAAATTTAAAGGCAGGTAAAAAAGTCGATACATTTTCGGGTGCGCTATGTGCGCATTTCTCCATTATCAATCAGATACTTTTAGTTTACCCAAACTCAAAGAATGTTAAAGTATAATCTATACATTTTCTGGCAAACTAGGCGCGTTTATCCAATTTACAATAAAGGAAATCTCTATTATGAAAAAGAGTAGATGCAATCGGTAAATATCGGAGTCCTATAATGAATAGCCGATATAATAAAACTGCTAAATTTTCGGGCACGCTGCGCGCGCATTTATTACATGTTAAGGATGAACTCAAAGAAGGTTTAAGGATAATCGATAAATTTTCGGACACACTAGGCAAGATTTGCATATTTACAAACAAGCGTGTGAATTTTCGGTGAATTTTCGGGCGCGCTGCGCGCGCATTTGTCCCGATAAAAGTATTTTTCACGAATATGAGTACAGTAATTTCCTATTTTAAAATGATGCTAAGCTTTGAATAATTGTATGCCTTTTTTAATTAGAGATAAAACAAACCCATATTAATTTTATATTTACGTGTATAACCTCCAAACATTTGGTGGTCCGCGGCAAGACAGAAATATTGTCAAATGGTCCGCCATCACTAAAAGGTTAAGAACCACTGCTCTACACAAACGCAACTTTATTCTTGGTTTTACTTATCGATAGCGGTCGAGCCAAATCTTACCCAAACGAATTTTGGCGGCGCCGTCGCTTTCCCCCAGCGTCGCGTTCCGCCTGCATCGCGTTTTCATGGCGACGCCTTCTGTCTGCGCCGCTCAAACATTTAACCCTGCTTTTTTTTTCTCCGAAAGAAACAGTGTACTTAATCTTGCCAGATTGAAACTTTAAATACGACACATTGAAAAAAATATCCAGTAAGATTGGGGATGATCTCACCAACAGTTGGTCGAAAAATAGCAGCAGGCCATGAAAACTACCAGGATTGATGATGTGGTATTAAAGGCACCACAACGGCGCGTTTTACCAGTCGGTAGAACCGCATGCGTTATTGCGATATCTGTTATCAGTACATTTTGTATTAGGAACGTTGCGGCGTTCTTACCGCAGCAGTGTGTAACTCCATGGCAATCCTAATACAATATGTACTGAAAACAGATATTGCAATAACGAAAACGCTATAACGCAAATGCAATAACTGTTTTGTTTTTTATTGGCGGCTATTAAGCGCATTTTCAACTTTAGGTGCTTCGGAGTAAGTCCTTCTAGTTTATTCTGACAGCTGAGATGCGCCAGCACCGTTGCTGCATAAAAGAGTTGATGTAGCTAAATCTAGATGCAAATCAGTCTGCCTAGCTTTGAGCAAGTTGTTCCTAGCGTGTCGCTTGGGATTGTCGTTTAGCTAACCCGCCGCGATGAACACAAATTGCAGATTCAAATGGAAGAGTAAAGATACCAACACATTTAATTAAGAAACAATATTTTGAAACATGCGCTTGTATGTGCATGGATGCGGATAGTGAGAGCCCGCTAGAGGTGATACGAAGGGAAAAAGGCCTATCTTAAGAGGCCCCTTCAGGACCGTCGGAACTCAGTGACGGCCAAGCGCGTGAAACACTGTTTTCTTTAGCTGTTTCACCCAGAGCGAGACGGGGCGCGGGAAAAGTGAGAGGCAATGCGGCTATATGAGTCTACGTATGTACGTGTCCTTTCGCGAGTATCTAGTTGTAGTTGTAATGTAATGGATCTATTTTCCCAAAACTTTTCGTAGTTCCGCTGCAATTTCTACATTTAATTAGGTATTTAAAAAAAATATTCTGTCATGTACAACACATTATTGATGTTCCCAAGGTAGTTAGACTCCAATAGACAGTGTAATAATGTAAGTAAATAACAGCTGAAAGTAACCCCTTTTTCGGCGCGAGAAACGCATCGCTCTAATTTCTTTCAGGCTATTTTTTTATTATAAAAACTATTTGCAAACCACCATTTTGGTCATCTACTGATATACCTAAACCAAGTTTCAGCAAAATCCAGCCTGTAGTTTAGAAATTAAACCGGAACTACGTTTGTATGGGATAATGGTGCTCTAACGCCCTCTTAATAGGTGGGCGAATAATGATGATGATTTTGTACTTATGCCCTGCATCTACGCAATGAGATGATTTATACAGCGTCCCTCGGCACCTACACTTAGGGTGGTATTCTAGAACGCTACTTAAACTCAGTTCAAACTAGAACGCTACTTAAACTCTGTTTAAACTCAGTTCAAACTAGAAAGCTCTTTGAACTCTGTTTAAACTCAGTTTAAGTAGAGTTTAGTAGTGTTGTCTGTCGATAAAACAGTGCATGTTTTGATTTTAATATCCCTCCCTTCATATCAAAACATGCACTGCTTTATCGACAGTCTGAACTCTGTTTAAACTGAGTTTAAGTAGCGTTCTAGAATACCACCCTTAGACTAGATGGGTAAAGAGAAGTGACCACTCGGCGCTGCAGTGCCTTTGTTTTTAGATGGAGTAGGCTTGCCCAGCAGTCCAGCACCTATACCATCCTGACAGCTTAGTCGGCCTATCCCACAGGAAAGACAAGTCAATACGTGTAGAGCCGCGGGTTTCGTTCACCGTCAGAGAGTGGGTTTTTTGCTACCTACGAATTCACAAAATGTACGAGTAGGTACGTTACTTTGAAAAGAAACAAAGCCTACAAAGTCAGTCATAAACAGGCTGTGAAAGCCTACGGTGGAGCCTCAGGATCGAAGTAAGAAGCTAGTAAGATGCTACAAACCAGCTCCTAGTTAGCAGTCACTAATTGGCACACTTCCAGTTTGCTGCGCGCACACACTACGCAGGACGAGTAGCTTAGGGCAGGAGTAGACTTGCGCGTTTTGTTGCAACTTTGCTTCAACATAGAAAGCGGAACGTAGCGGAAAATGCATAATTTTCACAGCTTTTTAATTTTTTTTAGCTAAACTGAGTGATTTCTGTTCAACGATTTTTGTTCGCGACAGTAAGATAGTATTGTTTTCATTATTCTAAACAACAGAACAACATTATTAGTGTTTCTGGTCAGGTTTCATTCGAATTGAATGAGCTGTTTTCAAAACGCCTTATAGATGGCGCTTTTAGGCGTGGCCATAGAAGAACAAGGACCAGAACACGACTGTCAAATTTCGCTTAGCACAGATAAGTTTTGACAGTCGCGTTCCGGTTCTTCTATGGCCAAGCCTATTAGCGCCATCTATGAACTGATTTGTATTTGTGCTTTGAAAACGGCTCACTGACATTCATTGCATTGCAAAGCATAATTTTTTTTCCGTATAAACCGTTTTCAGCACAAATTCACAAAGCATTTCATAGATGAAGCCTACAGGCGTGGCCAATTGGCCATAGAAGAACCGGAATACGGCTGTCAAAATTATCTGTGCCAAGCGAAATTTTACAACCGTATTCCGGTGCTTCTATGAAAGGTTTTGTGAATTTGTGCTGAAAACGGTTCATTGCTGCAACTTTACTTTGAAATATAAGAGAATACGCTCAGTGTACACTCGCCTCAACGCGTGGGAAGTAACATAGCGAACGAAATGATGTTTACGATAAACAAGCAAATACAAAACATTACTCTAAGATAATTTACTATCAGTTTGTGTCTAGTGAATGGCAAGAGATAGGTAATACGTGGAAGTCAGGACAGGATGTAATTTCTTATAACCAAGAGGAAACTAGCCAGCACTAATAAAAACATAAATCACTAGCTTTAGCCCGCGACTTCATCTGCATAAACATCAATAAAAAGTTGCCCATATTCCATTTTCGAAGTGAGTGCGACGGACTTGCGGGAAAAAATAGAATCTTTGGTAATTATACCCTTTGTAATATTCTGGTGTATATTCCAAATTTCATCTAAAACTGTTCTGCTGTTTCAGCACGAAAGAATAAACACAAATCTATCCAAACTTTAGCATTTTTAAAAGTAGTGGGAAGTTAGACAACATAATCAGATACCGACTGAGCTTTACTGAGTTAACTGTACGCAAAACTCAATTATTTGTTTGTTGTGTTTAGCTCCCCTCAAGAAGAAGATGGATTGAGCAATTTCTTTTTTAACACATCCAGTTTTCCTTTACGTGGGGCCAAGTTGACATCTTACGGCTCCAGAGATCGCCTCAGATCTCCATTTTACGGTTAAATCCCGGACTAGCCGGGCGTAAAACCGGATATAACCGGATATAACTCGCCGTCTAACCGGATGACGGTTATGACGTCAGCCGGGCATAAAGGGCCCGGTGTATATTGAAAATGAAGGGAAATTAACAATATCAAACTAAGTTCCCTCCGATAATAATATGTAGCCTATGTGATACCTATTCTAGTATACATAAGATATCTCCATTCCAAATTTCAGCCAAATCCGTCCAGCCGTTTGATTGTGAAAGAGTAAGAAACACACACACACACACTCACTCACAAATTTTCGCATTTAAAATATTTGTGGAATGGGATTCCACGCACTCCATTTGAAAAGTGCTAAGTTTCTGAATTATTCAGCAAGAAATGCCGCTATACTAGTAGTAACAAATGAATTGCAGTCTCGAGGGTGCTTACAAACATCAGAAAACTCATAAAAACTACACTGTCCATATTAAAAACGGGTAACAAAGCACTTATGCACGGCATGAGCGTAAAACTTAGAAATAAGTATGTGCATAAAACATCATCAACACACAAGTTTTGTTGGCTTCACTCACAAACTGTAGGATGCGTTACAGAAGGCTCACTCATCCTATCACTCATACCGGAAGCGCTAGCAGCCTAGTTGGGCTAGCCATTCTTAATCGATTGGCGAAGTTAAGCAAGATTGGGCGCGGTCAGTCCATGGATGGGTGACCGAGTGGCAATAATATCTGAGCGCCTCCGTGCGTCGGATGGTCCCGGCATGTCAGAGGCCCTTTGGGCGGCTTAAAACTCTGACACTAGAGGTGGCCACTACCTCATACGATATCGTACGATAATCTCACCTAACTCGTTTTACATTTTGTACATAGCCGAGGGTAGTTTCAATTAACTAATGACGTAAAAGACAGCTGTCACCTTAGTCTACCGCGACCATGAGCCCTGCAAAGGTCTCGAAACGTTGGAAAATGTAAAAAGTTAATAAAAACGAGTACCTATTAGAGATATTATGAATCCGTAAAAAAAAAATCTTGTGTTTAAATTAAGCCCCTATTTTACAGGACTCTTATTTATGTGTCTTTTTTTATGTGACTAGCCTGTTGAGATAATAAAAATATTATTCTAAACTAATAAAATAAACTTATTTGAACTTTAAACTTATTCTAAAACTTCTTCCCCCTTACTAATAAACGTGGAATAAAAGTTATAACGAGGTTTAACCATATATTTATCCTCGGTATAACGTTTATTCCACGTTTATTAGTAAGGGGGCTTAAGTTCTGCTAAGGTTAATAGGGGATAGATCGAAGTGGATCTTCTGTATCTTCACACTCCGGCCCCACTTGAGTCATCGGCAGCAGCCGGTGTCCAATGAATGAAAACTATATTTTCCACTTGAACACAAACAAAACTGAGACCTAAGTCGAAAACAATAGGGTTGAAATAGCGATAACGGGCTTGCAACTTGTGCGGGACGCGAAAATATTATTCTGGAAATAGCTTGGTAATACAACGGCTTAACCATTCAGGTTTCAGTTGAAGGATTTTAGACCTTAGTTTTTAAGGTATAAAGGAAATTTTGCCCCATGATAGTGGGTAAGTTTATTCATAAATAATATGATTAAAGTGTAAAGTTTTTTTATACAGCAACTTTTTGTTTTGTTCTCTTAGGCTGGTATTAATAGTCCTCTGAGATCACCTACTTGAGATCGGTCTCAAGTAGGTGAACTCAGAAAACAAAAATCACCGACTTGAGACATTGGCTTATTAATAAACCTATCTTAGGCGCGAACTTGAGTCCTCGATTTGAGTAAAGAATGAACTATTTGAACGAATGATACCATTTAAGGTTCAAAATGTGGTCAAAAAGCTTAAACCCAACTCAAAAGTACTAGGCGCCCATACATTATAAAGAGACTATTCGAAAAGGCACAACCTGAGTTTGGCCTCCTTTTGGTCCATAAAATTGTCCATGGTCCGGTGTTATTCAGTTGTAAACTTGTCATTTCTATAATAGTCCAGGATTCCACAAACATAAAAGTGATGTTACAAGATATAACACGAACTCTACTTCAAATAGATGCTCGATTATAATAACTAGTGGTTCACCCCGAACTGTGAACTCAGGATGACTAACTTTTTGCTAACCCCATATCCACTCTTCGTCCGATTTGGATTTGGATGTTAGAATTTTAAAATTCTTTTAATTCCATTAAGCCGCCTTTATATTTTTATGACGACACAATCATTCATACATACAAACATACAAACATACTTCGATCGCTCGTTCAATATGACGACACAATTTTGTAGCGGCACCCTGGTCTAGACAAAAAGGAACAGATCTGACTCGCTTCAGCCATTTTTATTCAGCATTGTTATTCGTTACTTTGGCAACAGAGAGCTTGATCTTGAGTGAGTAACTCAGCATATTAATAAAGCAGCGCTTACTTGAGACCGATCTCAAGTCCTCGACTTGAGTCAAGAATGAACTATTTCAACGACTTGAGTAAAGAATGTACTAGGCTACCATACATTAGAAAGAGGCTAGCCACAACCTCAGTTTGACCTTCAAAGAGGTTCGTAAGGTGTACAACTTTTTTCACGGTTTTCAGAACTGTCGAATAAAAGAAAAAACTTTTTCTTCTGTCAAACATCAGTCAAACTACGAAAATAATTATTATAAAAATGTCTCGTAAATTCTTGTGATTTTCAGTATATTGAACGTTTTAGTCGGTTATGGATAATAAGTGGCGCCGGAGAGGTTATTTTCAATATATTGGCCGAAAAATATCATGCCGGAAACTTCCAACAGAGAGCTTCAGTTCATTCGAGCTTCCGTTATTCGAGCTTTCGTTTTTCGAGCTTCAGTACCTAGCGGACCCAGTTGGATGACCTCTACAAACGAGTTGCTGACAAGACAGGTATTTATTCACTATAATTGTATAAAATATACATAGTTCACGATACAAGTTACATATATCGTCTAGTTCACGATACAAGATACAGATATCGTCAGTTAGGTCTTTAAAATACCCCATCATCAACGTTTTTTGCGCATTTAATATAACTTTAGAGGTTATGTTTACGTAGAGAAAGTAGTAATTTGCCAAGCGAATTTATAATAAATTATAGAGCGACTGCAAACCTAACGTTTGATCGCTGCGCACATCATTCTACTACATTAATGTTTTATTTTGATTACAGGAAAATCAGAAAGTACCTACTGTCCGACGCATAATCGACGAAGTTAGGGCGTTATGATAAGAGGGATAAAAACCAAGGCAATTTTAGGACACCGGCTTTGGTCCCGAAACCTGGAATAATGTGTGGAGAATGAACACATAAAATGAGGGGAAGAATACTCGACTCAGCGCAAATTCATGTCAGGTGTGGAAATTTTAGATGATGATTAGGAAACAATATTGTTTTAATAAATATGTTACAACTCTCCCAGGCTTGTTTATTTTCCAATTAGAAAAAAAAAAGATAATTATGTAACATTAATGAAGGTCTTCCCTATTCAGATTTATCTTCAAGTATCAACTTAATTTACTGAATACCTACTACTCGTATGAATGATACCACACCCTCAAGTTTTCCCTACTATATCCGCTTTATATTTTATGCATGCCTAGTAACCTCTATGGTCCAACTGGGCTTTGAAGGCCGGCAAATTGTCTTAAAAAAACTAGGTACGAGTAAAGAGGTTTGAATTGTATGTTGTGCTGCCATCTACATGATATGTATCATACTACATGAAACTTTCTGTCACCAATCGCCATATAAGAGATTCCGGATGTTTATGCACGCCTAATACCTTCAGACCATTGACATGACGTCATTCACGTTACAGCACTCAAATTCTATTGTACACACGACAGCACGTCAAAGTGTACACTTTTGTTGTAAAGTCGCCCGTAACGTAACCGAGTAGAGTACTAGCGTGTAAAGGTCGACGTGTTGTCGTGTGTACGTGCGTTTCACGAAATAATTCCCTTGGATTGTACAAAAATAGTCCCTATTACATCGTAATAAGAGTTTCGTCAAGGGAACTCTTTCGTGAAACGCAATAGTGCCCGGATTTTCAGTAAGGAAAGAGTTGAGATATACTTTCTGCCTTTTTATTAGTGTGTGGTGTAGTTTCTTACAAGATTATGGGAGCCTGCAAATAGTAGTTTTTCTTTGAAATTAAAACTTAATTTTGACAATACTTCTGTATTTGGCCAAGTACAAGCTCGTAGCTTCTGATTCTACCATGCCTTTATAGGTAGTATTTGAGTTTTAGATGGTGACGCGGTGGTGGCATAATGGGTAGAACAATGGACTCGGAATCGAGGGATCCTGGTTCGAGTCCCGATGAGGGCATGTACCCAACCCATGACATTAATTTATTTCAAAGTCGCATACATACCACTCCCTGACTGTGAAGGAAAACATCGTGAGGAAACCGGAGCGTCTGAGGCTATATACCAAACTAAACTCAAACTTAGTACCAGCTTATTTTTTTAAACCTCAGCTCCTCGGAGTTCTTTCTTGGTAATATGACTGTGGGGCTCTGAACTGCTGGAGTTTTGCAGCTCGAAGAACTCGGGCTGGTAGAAACACTTTTCTGGCTAGTCATAGCGATGTGGTAGAGGTGCCGGTCGAATGACGACGACAAATTATTTCACACCACAAGGTCCCTTTCCACGTAACTTCCGATGACGACGATGGTCCTAAGTATATTGTTAAGCTGCAACTTCTTGCGGTAGGTTCGCTTTGGATGCGCGCTGACTAAACATCATTTTTGTATATTAATTATCAAAGAAAATAACTCCCCTTCTTGCTTTGCGTAGACGGGTAATGAAAAACACGAACTTGAGTCGGCTATCGCCTGCACTTGGAAATGACAGTCGCAAGTCTGGTCTCAAGTAGGTGAACTCACGTAAGATTGTGTCTATTAATATGCCAGCGACTCCGGTCTCAAGTAAGTGATCTTACAGCTTCTTAACATTTTATGCATGCCTAGTACTCTAAACCACGTTGTATTGAAATTGAGACGTCACGGACTGTCAAAAGATGAATGACTCACTCAATTCCGAGCTCAAGTCGGCTCTATTAATATGGCGTCGACTCAAGTAAGTCGACTCACTCAAGCAAGTCGGCTAATGTCAATGTCAATCTCAAGATCGTGACTATTAATAAGCAAACAGCTACTCAAGTTTGACATTACCCAAGGCTTGACATTTACCTCCTTGAGATCGATCTCAAGTAGGTGAACTCAGACGACTATTAATACCACCCTTAGAGGCATTGTTTCAGAGTTTATGTATAAAATAAGGGGACGATAAAGTTCCGAGCGGTATCCTTCTTACTATCGACCGATTTTATGCGAATTTGACGTAGCCCAGGTTTTCTTAAGTTTACAATGAAAGACCCAAGCTTGTTCAAATGAAGTCCAAAACTAGTCTGATGTTTCGACATAAAGAGCTTCTACTATAGCTGCATTGCAATTTCAGAGGAATTAAAAAAAAATATTTATAAGAAGTTAAGTATTTCTTGTGTACTTTTTTTTCAATGCCCCCATGTATCACAAGATAGAACTTGAAAAATGCTTCTTAGTGTGTAGTGTATGTACTACGCACATATTCGCAAACGGTCTTGTGAACTCTTGTGTGACGAAATCAATGGAATTGTTCGCCTAATCTAACATCTTTTCTGACATTTCATCGTTGAGCTGAGAAGGTATCAAATGTCGAAAGTGGATATAAATGCAAAGGTTGCCAATTTGCCATCGTAAAGTTTTGAAACCACTGACGAAACTTTACTGTCCTTAAGATTACCTTTTAAACTACCGAAGTGCTTGGATTTTAAGGCTGTGATACCTTTTAAGATACCCAAGTGCTTGGATTACATCAACAGGTTTTGCTGTTTATCACTTTGATGGAGGATGGAAGCAAATGAGCGAGCGACTCCTACTCAAACCTAGCCGTTTAGTAAGCCTGAACATATTAGTTCGAAGCCTTTGATGTATGAATCAAAACAAAATATCCTTCAGTGAATAAACACGTATACGTATGCGAGGACCCTTCTTTTTACTCTTTATATTTTTAAAGGTATCCACCATACCTGGCTGTCTATAAAATATATCCATTTAAACATATTTAAACGTAAGACAACCAGACTGACATTGTAGACGTACGGAACCCCAATAGCCGCTTGTAAAGTTAGTACCTATGCATAATGGCGGGCATGTTAAATTCATAACTATTTTGTGCAAGTAAAGTGAAGAAACCTTTATCACAGCGCTCTCCCAATCCCAAATCCTCTCAATTGAAGCATGTTATCCTGCGAACAAGAGTTGCAGTGCATGTCGATGGCAACTCACAGATTGTGGACGCCCCCGCGGCTAGGGTCCGGACAAATGGCCTGGCGAGTTGGTGGAGAAAGTCGAGGGAATCTCTTCCAAGACCACCAATTCTACGCCTTCTATGCATGTAACATAGCTTTTAAGTTATTTTTGGTAATAAACGTTTTTATTCTTAATCTTTTTTTTTATGTAGCCTTCATAATGTCCCACTGCTGGGCAAATAAGGCCTCCCCTTTTTTCATCCACTCCTCTCTATCCTCGGCTGCCTCTTGCCACCCCGGCAAAAAGGTTGTGAGGTCGTCCCGCCATCTCCGTCTCGGTCTGCCGCGGCGCCGCATTCTTAATTTGGAACGGCAGCTCGTGCTGCAGAGCATTCAAGGGTTTGTTATGTAGCTGAGATGTCTATAGAAGATTTAAGAGCGTTTGAAAGGCTAAATAGCCCAGCGTGCACGATTAAAACGACGCCCCGCTGCACGCGCCATCTCTTCTTGTAGTCTCTTAATTAACAAAGGTTGGCAATCAGTTTGGATATTTCTCCTTTTGAGGCTACCAAACGGAACAAGGAACAAGGAGCTCGTGAATGTTGGAACCAATGGCCCTAGCCAACTACTACGCTTAATTTCAGACCTTCGTCAAAAATCTAGTTATGTAAACTCAATTTTTTTAATCGAGTCAACGGAATGACAGTTGCTAGTATGCTACTGACAGATAAAGCCTTTGTAGCAACTGTCTTTCCATGGACTCGATTTAAAAAATAGAGTTTAGGCAACTGACCAATTTCAGATTTTTTTTTTTATAAAATGGATCCGATAAAAGCGACGTTTAGAACCGAACTTTCAGGACCTATTCCTAAGTAGTTCAGGAAGACAATGTCACAGTTTATCTAGACCACATGCTCTATCCGTGCCTGCAAGCGCGCGCAGTTTTATCGCACTGCTTTTTGGTCGACAAGATGTTTTGTACTGCTCAACGTTTGTTGTTAACAGTTTGCGAAGAGTCGAGATTAGAAAAGTAGGTAATATTAACGCCCGATTTCTGCAAGACCGGTCAAATGTAACAGGCATGTCAAACTCATGTTTGACCGACTTCAAAAAGGAGGAGGTAGGTACTCAATTTGACCCGTAAGTTTTTTCTTATGTGTTATCAACATCTATCTATCTGACAACTTTTTACTACTTTGAAAGGGTATATTTCGGAACTCCTCAACGGACAGCAGCAAATCACTCGGAATGAGTGCAAGTGTACATTTGGAATCTTCGATTAATCACATGTTACATTTGAGGGCTATGGCAAAAATCGGGCGAATGCCTGTACATTGTTTAAATAAAATCAAATCAAATGTTTTTTATTGTGTCAATAAAAAAATTTGACTAGAGTCATCTCTGAACCCCAAACTAAAAATCTGCTAGTGGGACATGTATTCGAACAGGCTACTTTTTTTACATAGGTACATGTTCGCACAGGGATCCGAACCTGGTGGTGTGTTCAGCGTTTAGCTTGGCTACCATCGCCAGTGCAGATAATGCATTACTAAAATACAAAAAGTGTGCTCTACAATTATTATGTCTAAGCAAGGCACGTGACGCCATTAAAACGCGGCGTTATAGCGTGCCGTTAATTCGACATCACCTTTTAGTTAGTGTAAAAACCCGTCCTGCTAACGGAACTAACACGTAATAAATTCATTTACCGACAGCTTACAAAAAACGCTATACCTACATTTTCCTTGCTTGGACAAAATTTAACCACCTTAGTATCTACAGGGTGCAAACGAATTCGATAGCGAAACTTTAAGTAGGCTGTCTACTGATTACTATAAACAACTTGTACCGGATGGCAAAAAAATGGAGCCAAAAAAATATCTGTTGTTCCATACTAAGGTAGACTCAGTACTGCACCAAATGTATGGAACAGCTGATATTATAGGTATTTTCGCCCCATTTTTTTTGCCACCTAGTACAAGTTGTTTGTAGTGAACAGTAGGCAGCCTACTTGAAGTTCCGCTATTGAATTTGATTGCACCCTGTAGATTTAAACATATTTTTATCATTATTCCGAAATCTTGGGTTGAATTATCTTTGTGTCGAATGAGATTTAGCCTTGAACAAACAATATGTCATAATACTATAACAATCCCGGACAACGAAAACTTCTTTTTCCACACCTAAATCCTTGTTATGTCTCATTTGCAACTTTGCATGGTAAAACGAGTGGGTAGCGTTCCCTTAAACAGCTTTGCACGTGCACCCTTAAAACCAGTACCTACATGGGTACCTCACCAGGCGCCTAGATGCCAGATCAGTGCCCCAGGACATCCCACAGATAGGGTATAGTTAATGAGTATAATCGCGCAAACCGCTGGGCACTAGGCTGGGTCGGTATAGATAGACAGAGTGTTCTTGAGAACACTTATGTCACTTGACCAACTGTGCCTGAGTGGGTTTGATAAAATGAGATAAGATGCTTGTCTCAGTTATATACCTGGAGGTACCATTTACCTTTTGTAAAAAGAGTTAGGATGTTTTGTAACACGTTGTATCCACACAGCCCCGGCGGTGTTACGACACCGTGACAAACGATTCGTTCGAAACGAATTAGTGCAATAAATTGTGCACCTCTTGCGGTGTTGTCTCTTCCTTAAATGGTACGTAAATAAGCTCTAGTATACGCTAAGCGGAGCTTTTTCCATAATTTGACAGTTGTCTGCCAATAAGATACCTGGCTGGCACATTTAACAACACCGTAACTCTTATCTATCGAGAAATGTTCTCAGGATTTCTTTTTTAAATGATTAATGCTCAGAGCAATTAAACTTGTCAAAAATCGACAAATTTCCCTGAAGAATGCACCGTATCTTATCACACCAGGACGGATGCTTATCGGATATCTATAAGCTAGTCGGGCTTGGAGTAGCAAAACCTGGGCCCCGACTGACAGATCTAGTTTAGATACCGTATGGCATGATGCATCATATTTTATGCTGCATTTTTAGTACCTATGGCGGAGACTTTAAACAGCATCTGCATTGCGGTAGTTTACTAACTAACTGGCCAAGAGAGAGTCGATCACTGGTAACATTAGAATTTCCTTGCTACATGTAGTTTTGGCCAGTTTTTTTTTGTAACTGAAATAATAATAGACTTATTGGATCCTACTCCATCTAAAAACAATGTCCCAGGCACTGCAGCACCGAGTGGTCTCTTCACCCATCTAGTGTGAGTGAAGGTGCCACTGGACGCTGTATAAATCATCTCATTACGTAGATGCAAAGGCCTTAGTAGTATTTAATTGGATAATACAGGGAAAGGAATTCAATTTCTTTTTCGTCTTTCATTGGGGTAAGATTCTACAACTTATTGTTCATTATTTTATTTATGTACGTACATCATGACATAATATAAACTTACCGGCCCATATCGCTCGAAACGTGTTGATCTAATTCAAAACAGTTGTCTCTTACCTGAAACAATAAACAAACACAGACATTAGTGTCAAATTATGTCAAAAGCACAACAAATGACTTATTTAAGACAGTTGACAGAAAACTTCACGCATTGTTGCCAGCGCGAGAAAGCATTCGAATTTCAAATTTGACGTTTCCTGCCGAGACGCTGACAAATCGACGCGCGCGCCGCCCGCCGCCATCTTTGTTTTGTAACGAGCAGTGTTACCATGGACGACACATGGTATGAAATTATTTCAGTACTTAGCTGATTTTATTACCCCTAATATGTTTTTTTTTTTACTCCTTAAAGGGCTGTCTGTCGTACGTTCCTTCCTTCAGGGATACAAAGTTACACTCTTTAGCCACTACCTACGTGGTAATTTTTAAATAGCTTTATTCCTGAAACGCGTCAACTTCTATGGCTTTTCAAATAGCCGATACTTTTTATTTATTATATAGGTAGAAAGTATATTTTTTTAAGTTTGCATTTTTACCATTTCAGCGCTGCTTGCGATCCGCGCTTTGCCTCTCATGCTCCTATTTGCAACTAAAAACTAAGGCCTTTGCATCTACGTAATGAGATGATTTATACAGCGTCCAGTGGCACCTTCACTCACACTAGATGGGAGAAGAGACCACTCGGCGCTGCAGTGCCTGGGACATTGTTTTAGATGGAGTAGGCTTGCCCAGCACCTATATCACCCTGACAGCTTAGCAGCATTTGTAACTAACTACGCGCTGCAAAATTGTGCAAAAAAAATTTGTGTTTTTTAAGGAACAATAATAATAATTATTGCTCTTTTACTAAAGTCGTTGAACAAAAGTTGTTGAAAATCGCATTTAGAACTTGACGTATTTCAGTATTAAAGGTATTTAATAATTACCCTGTACATCTTCGTTTTCATTTGAAAATAAGAAACCGCTTCGCACTGATTGCGAGGTGAATATTATGTCCATGGTATCAATACTGAGCCCTGTGAGAAATGGTTTAGAATTTCACTCTAGTGTCAGTCGACAAGCGTGACAATATGACGTATAGGTGTGGTTTTTAGGCTAATGATGTTGTGCTCAAATTGTCTTTAAAATGTGTTAAACTTCATACTTATTGGCCCTATATTTGGGCCTGTAACACGTTAGTTAAAACTATTCAAATATAGTTTGTTGACCCCTATATATTTTTTGTTTATATGCAAATAAGGCCTTGTGAACCTCGAATACGACTATAAACTTAGTATACTTAATGTTTTCTTCGCAAGATCTTAAATGCAACAAACCCGAGAATTTGGCCTCAGGACGAATCCTCAGAACAACTTCCAAATAACATGTTCTTCTCTTACTTAAGACATTTCCTTCTTATTTCACCGTTGGTGTAAATTGTCCTAAAAACAACGCCTTCCCTCGTAATGTATCCCATTACGGACGGATAATTTGTTTGTAATATGTAGGTATAATGATACTGCAAGGGTTGTCGAGATTGCCTTCACGGGTTGGCCTTGGGGAATGGGCTGGTTCGATGTGGAAAAAAATCGTGTCGCGTTGAATCTGTCCCAAGTAAGATGTTCAGATGGTTCCGTAGATTCGTTTAAGTGTTTAAGTGATTCGTTTAAGTGATTCATGAAGAGCTTGGATGTCACCCGATGGTATGCTACTGATTAGGTTACAACGATGAAGCAAAAAATAATGATGTACAGTCGGCCACAGTCTCAGATACCCCTTTTTGTTCGATTGGCGCCCTTATGCCGCGCGCGGCAAGAGCTGCCATGGGGTATCTGAGATTGTGGCCGACCGTACAACAACATCATTGGTACATACAAAATATTGTTGGGGTTGAAACTCACAAGGACTTCACTAAAAAAATTAGGGTCAAATATTAATTAATACAATTTCATAGATTAAAAAGTATTCGTGTAGTAAGTAATTGATTAATCAATGGTGCAGAGGTATTTTATGAACATTCGCTACGGACCCTTAAAAATTAATTGAGTTTGGTAAAGATCGCGTGAGTCGATCCTTTTACATAGGTTTACAATTCGTGAGAATTACAGTGGCTTTTTACAATATACCGGGTGTTAAAAGACCGCCAACAAAGCTGCAAACCACGTATTGTCCTCATAATAAGGAACATTTTTGCCCACGGAACTATGCCTGGGAAATCTACGGTTTCCGAGATAATGAGGTTCAAAGTCGGACTTTTCAAATCTTTTTTTTTGCATAAATGTATTTAGTATCTAGTTCTTAACATACCTTCTCAAGAAGCCATATCAAAATTATGAATATTACTTACAAAAAACGACGTTAAAATTGCAACCCGCAAAAAAAAAAAAAAAAAAATTATAACCTAAAAAACCAAAATCATTTCCCAGCAGGAATTTATCGAAAATGTACTTTGTTTTGGTGTCTAATATGCGTGGCTTTCGGGTCTGTTGGCGGTCTTTTAACACCCTGTATGTTTTTCGACATGTTAATAAATGAGTGTACATTTAATTTAAATATCGAAAAAAATATGGGATAGCGTGCGAATGGTGAAATTGGAAAACCGGTCAGTAAAATATACAAAGTTTAAGTCATGGTCAATGTACAGTTTGAATTTCAATATTTATTTACTTAAGTTTTATTGGTAGGAGTAGTTTTGCCACTTTGAATCTTCTCGCTGTTTGAAAGTAAATTACAATGTAGCAAACATTTATTCTGATTATATTGGTTGACACAAAATCAAAGGTTTCGATTCATCTATTGTTATTGTTAGTAAAGTTTTATTTTGTTAGTAGATTTTATTATTCTCGAACCTATTATTGAAGGGTAACAAAATCAATCTTCTATACTTATAATAAAACTCTAGCGAAGTCAATTCTGTACATTGAATATTTTTAGAAAAAAACTAGCATGGGTTACTAAGTAAACTATACTGAATCCAAAAATGCAAAAAAAACTGTTTATGTCTGTCTGTCTGTCTGTCTGTCTGTCTGTCTGTCTGTCTGTCTGTCTGTATGAACACGATAAACGCGAACACCGCTGAATATGCTTTTTGAAACTTTCGTGGTTTTTAGACATAATTATTGTAAGAAAACGGGATTCTTACCACGATTTATTTTCTTTTGAGTTCCCGATATTTCGGTACCGTTGCAGGCACCATGGTCACGGGTAGACTGAAGACGGTTTTTTGAATGTCAAACACCTAGGCGTAGATAAATCTATCTACCCTCTTTCTATTTCGACGGCTGCGTTCCAAGTTGTTCGATGGCCCGGCCCGACTCACGATGCTAACGGTGTCTGATGTGGTAGACACAGAAGTCGCACGTCGCTTATTTTGCGCAACGCAAATATTAACCACTGGGTTCTACTACAATCGGGAACTAACCACTGGATTGAGCTACATAGCCCTCACATACTCTCGACAGAACGCCACAACATACCGAGATTGGTAAGAGAAGCGATTGAAATTAACAAGTATAAAAATTTCAATCGCGAAGATGGGTTTCAACTGTCGAGAACGTGGAACCCAGTGGTTAATATTTGCGTTGCGCAAAATAAGCGACGTGCGACTTCTGTGTCTACCACATCAGACACCGTTAGCATCGTGAGTCGGGCCGGGCCATCGAACAACTTGGAACGCAGCCGTCGAAATAGAAAGAGGGTAGATAGATTTATCTACGCCTAGGTGTTTGACATTCAAAAAACCGTCTTCAGTCTACCCGTGACCATGGTGCCTGCAACGGTACCGAAATATCGGGAACTCAAAAGAAAATAAATCGTGGTAAGAATCCCGTTTTCTTACAATAATTACCGCTGAATAGTTTTCAACCAAACTTAACATGGTCGTAACTCACTTTTCTGGGAGTAACTTAGGCTATCCGATGTTTAGAATACATTGCGGGTTGCAATTTTAACTTCGTTTTTTGTAAGAAATATTCATAATTTGGATATGGCTTCTTGAGAAGGTATGTTAAGAACGTGATACTGAACATATTTCTGCAAAAAAAAAAAAAGTCCGACTTTGAACCACATTCTCTCGAAAACCTACATTGCGGGTTGCAATTTTAACTTGATTTTTTGTAAGAAATATCCATAATTTTGATATGGCTTCTTGAGAAGGTATGTTAAGAACGTAATACTAAACACATTTCTGAAAAAAAAAAAAAGTCCGACTTTATTATCTCGGAAACCGTTGATTTCCCAGGCATAGTTCCTTGGGCAAAAATGTTCGTTATGATGAGGACTATACGTTTCCCGCTTTGTTGGCGGTCTTTTAACACTCTGTATAATAGCACGCTACGACTTTTGGCATTTCGGGCGCATATTGTAAATGAAAAGTCGGCATTTGTTTTTATTTAATTTTGGCGGAAAATGTTAGTTCTACAAGCGTAGCATAAGGCCGGGTTAGAGCGTATCTATGGGTTTAAAACAATAGGTATCTCACTCTTTTGTTTGACGTAGAGCGGGATGGACAGAGCCATAGATACGCCCTAACCCAGCCTTATGATGCTTGCTGGAGGTAATTGTGAGTGGTTTTCGGTGGAGGTCGGACAAAGTTTATCGATGTTAGAAATGTAGTACTGTTGCGTCGCGGTCGAAATGTTCTGGGTTTAAATCCACGCGAGGTTGAATTTTTTTTTGTGCCTTTTTTTAAATATTTACTCTACTGAGCCCAACTTGATATTAAAAAAATATATTTTGTTTACCGTAGAGCGGGATAGACAGAGTTATTTGCGGTAGATACGCTCTAACCAAACCTTATGCTTTGCTTGCTGGCTTAGCATGAGAATAGGTAAGACCTTATCTATGGGCTTATAACTTTATCTATCCCACTCTACGTCGAGGGAGATACATAATAAACCCCCATACTTCCCAGGCAATTCTTATGCTAAGCTTCCTGGTATCTTACACGGGCGATACCTAATCTAAACAAAACATATTTTATCATAAATGTATTGTTTAGATTAGGGCACACACACAGACAGACACACAGACAGGCACACCCTCATAAACACATAAACAGACACACACACAAAGCTATCAAACTTATGACACCCCTCTTTGTTGGTCGGGGGTTAAAAAAAACCTTCCTTTTGAGTTTTCCTCCACAGTCGAATGTTAATTAAATGTCAAATGTGTAAAAACGCATACGAAGTCGCGGGCACAACTAGTATAGATATAAAAGCTGACAAGTTTGGTAACCAATATCTCCATCCGAATCCAGTTTAACTTTGTCCCCTCAACTACATATCAGATGTTCAATGAATTTCCGGCAGGTGTTAGGTTTCAAGACACACATTATATTCACACGATTTGAGGTCTTCATCGAGGACTTAAATCAGATAAGGAAGTCCGTACACTGGACGGAAAAGTAGAGTTTGATTAAAGGGGCCTGAAATTAGATACATCAGGATCTTTACTGAGCGCTGATTTATAAGATAGCGGATTGGAATGGATCAATCGATAAATCAAATACATTGAAAGAAGAAGATGTACGTTAAAATATTAGAAATAAGAATCTATTTGTAATTATTACTGATGACTGGGCGACCACAACACAACGCTTGATACTCGCTGCGCCACCCTGTTCTTATAGGAAACCTTAACCTATCACACAGATGAACAGTTACAAAGGTACTGTTATTATGGATGCAAACGAAATACCGATGCTAATGCCCTGACACTGACATCACCTGCTCTGCTCTGTACTTGATTTCACGAACCGGTTTCGCGAACTTTTAGTTAAACTGGGGCTTAGCCGCGAAAGAAAAAAACTCACAATATGGATATTGGAAGGTCGGCTCAACGCAGAGCTCGTACTCATATAAAATAAGGGCATCCCTTAGAACTCTTAGCAACAGACAGCACCTAAAGATGAGGTTATACATATTATGACTGCGATTAGTGATAATGCAGTCAATTTCAGTAAGCGTCGCAACATTCTGTGTGATAGAAGTGTCGTTCTGCCATTTCTTACACAAAAAAAGAGTAAGGGGGTATTTGATTACTGGTAGATAGATAATCGTATGAGGTAGTTGCCACCCCTGGTGTCAGAGTTTAAGGCCGCCCAAAGGGCCACTGACATAGCTTAACGATTGTTATTAATCAACAACAACCGAGACCAATGGTTTCACGTGAGCACGGAAGCGCTCAGATATTATTGCCACTAGCCGTCACCCATTCCTGGACTGACCGTGCCCTATGTTGCTTAACTTTGCCAATCTATTAAGAATGGCTAGTTAAACTAGGCTGTGAGCGCTCTATTTGATTACATATTTGGTGGTTTAACATAAGATATGAATAAATTTATCACCTCAATTAGTAGATTCCATGAATATTTTACTGTAATGGTGAGAGAATTGCTAATAGCTCCTTAATATTAATTTTGGCAACATATGTGCATGAAAGTAAGAGAAAGTTAATAGGTTTATTCGAGATTTATTTGGTTATAGGCTTTTTAATAGAGCAATAATCAGTTAGCTAAACAACTGCAAAAAGAGTTTTGAAATCTTGGTGAAAATAAGGATCGGGATAATGTAATGCCGAAATAAGAAATACCAGTCTTGGTCAAATAAGAGTAAGTTTTATAACACCATACCGTTTCTTCCTCTTCCAGGGCTGTGATCAGCTCGTAGTAGAGCATTTCAGCCTCCGCCGAAATATGCACTTTTTCCTCCACATCTCCATTGTGGTAGGAGAACTCACTGGCCACTTCAGTCTGTAGATGCATCTTCATCGTTCACTTCTTGCACTTTTGGGACCACGCCTTTTGCTTCCGATGGGTCTTCTACACGCACTTTTTAACACTTGTTTTGGTGGTAGGATGCTGTAGCAACACTGCTGTTTGTTTTTGAGAGATTTTCTATTGCACTTTTAAACACTTCTGGGCTTTGCGAGACGCCTTTGCTTTGTTTCGTCTTGGAAAGATTTTTTTCTTGCACGCTTTTGGTAAGAAGGTGTTTTGGGTCAAGCCATTTTTTTTTTTTATTTGGAACACTTTTTTATTCACTTGTTTCTTCACCATTAGAATAATTCTTGCAACAATTTGTTCACGATCACAAAATTATTAAGATTCCTTTCTCGGATTATGTGTTACACTTTCAGTTTCGATATTACGTTTTATGGTGTCACTTGTACACTTTTTATTTGGTTAGTACTTTTACTTATAGTGATATGTATTTACGTTATATTCTTTGGTTGGGGTCACTTATCTATTTAAAGTTTTATAGTGGAGTTCTGTGTATCCAAGTTATTTTATTAAAATACGACTAAAACCAGCTTAATTATTCAATTATTCAAAATCAGAATACCTTGGCATAAGAAAATAAACAGACGTAAATCCTATATGCAAAAAAAAAAAAACAAAACCAAATGAAGATGTAGCCAAGCCAGAGACTAACGTGCAACCTAAAATTATCCTTAGGGATCAAATTCAAGATTCTAAGGTCCACTTGCGTCACCCAGAGTTAGCGAGTTAACTCTGAGTTAACGTCAAAATTTGTATGGAAATGTCAAGTTAACTCGGAGTTAGTTTGCTAACCCTGAGTGACGCAAGTCCGCCTAAGAGATGGTTTTTTAATCACCAACGCCCCAAAAAGGCAAACTGGAAGAAAGGATTTAAAACCACAACCACAGTCTGTCGACGACACTCGAAAATAACCTGTCGCCCATCCTGTTTATGAATTACGTCCAGATCTGACGACGACCGCACTAAAGCCTCGGGTACACGAGGAGAGTATGTGGTAGAGTCAACTATATGGGCTTGCTATATTATCTTGTAACATAGTTATGTTTCGGAACCCTAAAATTTGTTAATTTCAGGCGATTATAGTTATAACCGCCTGAAATTAACAAATTTTTGGGGTTCCGTATCAAAAGGCAAAACATTATAGGATCACTCGTGCGTCTGTCTGTCCGTCACAGCAAATTTGCTCCAAAACTAATGGACCGATCGTGTTGAAATTTGGTTTACATTATGTAAGTCAGTGATCCAAATTTTAAAGGCTATATAAAAAATAGGCGAAATTGCCCTTATTTCTACTCTACTAACTTTTAGTAAGTACTCTAGTAAATTTTGACGTCTGCATTAGTATAGTTAGTAGCACAATAAGTAGGTACTTGTTGTAAATGGACTTTCTCAAATAAGTTGGGCGTCCCAAGCCATATTCGCGCCCATCGCCGTAGAAGTCCAGAGGTCGCCGTCATCGGATCACGATTAGGAGGACATCATCATCATCATTACCATCATCATCACCATCAAGTACTCTACCATGCTACTGTACCGCTTACTATACCGGATACTCTACTTGTGTAATCGAGGCTTAATTCACGCAGCCCGCCGGTACGAACGTCGTAAATATAACAATTCGTCACATAAATGAGGAGGTTGACGCCTGAGCATATCATTAACATCACGTCTGGAAGGGAATGCTTATGACTTAAAGAGAAACCTAAAAGACGAAGATATATTTAGAGTCTCTCAGTGCGATGTTAGGAATTCTGCACCAGTTTTGGATCATAGGACATTGCATTTCAGACAGAGCATATTTTGCTGTCCATAATGTGCGTGTTATTCAACTAGCTAAGACTGTGTCTGCTGTGTCTCAAATGTTGCACACGTGCAAACTTTAGGTTAACAAAGTCCCTATCGAATCCCTCAGATGAATTTTATTGTTTACGTTACCCACTTTAAAATAACATGCAAAGACTACACGTGACTCACGTACCTACAATGATTACATTTTGAAACAGGGAATATTCTTTACTCAAAAAAGCTCGTAATGTGGACATTAATTCGACAACCTTCTTTGAGCAAAGTCGGACTTGCGGGCTACTTGGATTAGGCGCCAGAAAAGTTGTATGGAATTTCATTAATGTCTTGTGTTTTGCGGCCAGAAAAACATTAATGTCGAGTTTTGTTTCATAAATAGAACTCAAACATCAGGTGCAAAAAGTATTTATTTAGAATTAGGCTGTATGGGTACTGGCAGTCGACACATTGCACAGAAAAAAAAAGCGCGGCCATATTGTTTTCGACTTTTCGCGCGTTGTTCGAAGTGATTTTTTTCTGTGTTTTTGTTGAAAAAGTGAACTCTTAAAGCGACGAATCCTCGGATTTAATGTGTTTAACACCGCCGGACATTCAAAATCAAGCGAAATTAGTAATTGGAAATTTATTGCCACCGAAGTCAAAAGAAAAATACAAGCAAGCTTACCAACAAAAAGTTTGCGGAATGGAAAATCGACAAAAAGTACTTAATCTACGACAAATGGTAAGCTAAATTACTATGTTAATTACTATTCTAATTAATATTTTAATTACTCGCATTGTTTGAGTAAAGCACTATACAAGCCTTGGTCTGCAATGAGTGCGCTTCTGGCCACGCTATGATTGCCTCGAGCTTAGCTTAGCTACGCTCTCGGCCCTCAAGTTTGGTCATCATTGCAGCCCTTGCTGGCCGCGCTATAAAGGCCTCGACCTTCGGTCTCGGCCTTCATTTCAGCTTGTCCATCAAGGGCTGCAATGCTGACCGCACTGTGAGGGCCTTGAGCTGCGCTACGCTGCGCTCTGTCGGCCATCAAAAGCGCGCCAGAAACGCACTCATTACAGATCGCGGCAGTAATGTACTATTATTGTTGCATCGCAATAATGCCATCAGCTATTTTAAATGCGTGCCTGAGGGTCAATGCTAAGAATGCAGCTTTTACTTTTAATTTTTGCCAAAATTTTAATTATTTTGTGACTATATGTATACAGGGTGTTAAAAGACCGCCGACAGACCCGAAAGGTACTAGATACTAGACACCAAAACAAAGTACTTTTTCGATAAATTATTGCCGGGAAATAATTTTGGTTTTTTAGGTTATAATTTTGGAAAATATTTTATCTTGCAATGGAAGTGTAACGCAGAGAAGTCATATTGCACAAGCGTTGACATAAAGTTGTGTTACTTACGCTCAAAGTGCCGATGTTTAGAATACATTGCGGGTTGCAATTCTAACGTCATTTTATGCAAGAAATTTTCAAAATTTTGATACAGCTTCTTGAGCAGAAATGTTAAGTACTCGATACTGAGCAAATTTCTGCAATAAAAAAAGTTTGAAAAGTCCGACTTTGAACCTCATTATCTCGGAAACCGTTGATTTCCCAGGTATAGTTCCATGAGCAAAAATGTTCAGTATGATGAGGACAATGCGTGGTTTCCCGCTTTGTTGGCGGTCTTTTAACACCCTGTATGTAGCATAGCATCGCATTGTATAACGAGTGAATAAATATTACCAACAAGAGTAGAGAGTGCAACGAAAACTGTTTTCTAAAAGAATAATTGGAATTTCGCATTTTATAAACGGATTCACGTACTTATATGTATAGTTTACATCTATTGATGTTGGAATAGTCAACTAGTCATTCATGCACATCGTCATTCAGCACAAAAGTAAATGAAACCGACGTCAACAAAATAAGTTTATAATAAAAAACAAAATGTGGAGAAATGGGCAACTTACTAAAGTTAACGTTAATAATTTAATTGAGATGAAAACGAGACACCAGTTCGACGCAACTCCTAAACCAGTGTTTTTCAACCTTTTTCATGTCGCGACTTACAGCGGAAATTAAGCGCGACCCGCAAAATCTCTCTTCGAAAGTTTCCCAATGTTTCCATATTCCTAGTTTTTATTTCTTTTTAATTAATGCAATTAATGTAAGTTAGTCACGTGACATGCATATTTGCATAAGTGTATTATCCTGGCAGTGTTGCCTGATGGAGACTGCATGGAATCGGTATTTCATTTTAAAAAAAAACATCTAAAATCCGTATAAACTATAAACAATCAAATTCGTATGAATTATGTGATTAGTAACTTATTATTTATTTTGGTGTATAGGGAATCCAAAACCATGTACAATTCCGTAAACAAATATTGAAATATCTAAAGTTTAGAGCAAAGTTCCCGTTAAATTCCCAGTTGGGGGAAAATTTCCGGCAATGTTTCTGGTAATATTTCCAGCGATTGGCAATGTTCCCGGAAACGGAAAACCAATGTTCGCGACCCCCCCTAATGTAGCTTGGCGACCCCCAGGGGCTCGCGACCCACGGGTTGGAAAACACTGTTCTAAACTAAACCAATCATCCAGTCACCAGTTTCGTCCTCGCAAGTCCTGCATTCCTTCGCCGGCTAAATGCGTCCCCGACACATCCAGACTCAGGCTCAGACCATTCCTGGACAGGCACGTGGCGAAAACATCTAGATCTCGATGTGTTTTGTGCTAGATCCTTGAGTAAGTTGCGATATTGCTTCGCGTTTGTTTGTTGTGAGAATAAACAGTCGCTTGGTTATGTTTAAGAGTTATTTTATCTCTAGATACCTACCTATCTTCGTGAGATTTTATACGTAGTAGGTATTTGTAGCAGAATCTATACTTATAATAAAACTCTAGCGAAGTCAATTCTGTACATTAAATATTTTTAGAAAAAAACTAGCAGGGGTTACTAAGTAAACTATACTGAATCCAAAAATGCAAAATAAATGGTCAATGTCTGTCTGTCTGTCTGTCTGTCTGTCTGTCTGTATGAACACGATAAACGCGAACACCGCTGAATAGTTTTCAACCAAACTTAACATGGTCGTAACTCACGTTTCTGGGCATAACTTAGGCTATCCGATGTTTAAAATACATTGCGGGTTGCAATTTTAACTTCGTTTTTTGTAAGAAATATTCATAATTTGTATATGGCTTCTTGAGAAGGTATGTTAAGAACGTGATACTGAACATATTTTTGCAAAAAAAAATTTCAAAGTCCGACTTCGAACCTCATTCTCTCGGAAACCTACATTGCGGGTTGCAATTTTAACTTGATTTTTTGTAAAAATATCCATATTTTTTATATGGCTTCTTGAGAAGGTATGTTAAGAACGTGATACTGAACACATATCTGAAAAAAAAATATGAAAAGTCCGACTTTATTAACTCGGAAACCGTTGATTTCCCCGGCATAGTTCCTTGGGCAAAAATGTTCGTTATGATGAGGAATATACGTGGTCTCCCGCTTTGTTGGCGGTCTTTTAACACTCTGTATAATATCACGCTACGACTTTTGGAATTTGGGGCGCCATATTGTAAATGTAAATTCAGCATTTGTTTTTATTTTATTTTGGCGGAAAATGTTAGTTCTACAAGCGTAGCATAAGGCCGGGTTAGAGCGTATCTATGGATTTAAAACAATAGGTATCTCACTCTTTTGTTTGACGTAGAGCGGGATGGACAGAGCCATAGATACGCTCTAACCCAGCCTTATGATGCTTGCTGGTGGGAATTGTGAGTGGTTTTCGGTGGAGGTCGGACAAAGTTTATCGATGTTAGAAATGTAGTACTGTAGCGTTTAAACCCACGCGAGGTTGACATTTTTTTTGTGCCTTTTTTTAAATATTACTGATCTACTGAGCCCAACTTGATATTAAAAAAATATATTTTGTTTGCCGTAAAGCGGGATAGAGAGAGTTATTTGCCCTAGATACGCTCTAACCCAACCTTATGCTTTGCTTGCTGGCTTAGCATGAGAATGGGTAAGACCTTATCTATGGGCTTATAACTTTATCTATCCCACTCTACGTCGAGGGAGATACATATAAACCCCTTTACTTCCTAAGAAATTCTTATGCTAAGCTTCCTAGTATCTTACACGGGCGATACCTAATCGTAACAAATCATATTTTATTATAAATGTATTGTTTAGATTAGGGCACACACAGACAGACACACAGACAGGCACACCTTCATAAACACATAAATTACGACTAGCGCCATCTATTGATATTTTTCAGTCAACAACCATCTCAACACACACAAAGTTATCAAACTTATGACACTCCTCTTTTTTGGTCGGGGGTTAAAAAAACCATCCTTTTGAGTTTTTCTCCACAGTCCAATTTAAATTAAAATGTCAAATGTGTAAAAACGCATACGAAGTCGCGGGCACAACTAGTATTCAATAATTTCGTAAAGCCATCAAATGTCTTGTTCAGAACTTTTGGCTGTTGTGTGTGACAGTTGAGTATCTTACCGTTGGAGTTTCTTTACCATTCTTCTTCTCCAAGAAGGATCAGAGCTAGTGAAGCTAGCACAAAAAAAAATGCTAGGTATTAGATTGTAATAAGGTTATTTGATTAATAAACTTTTCTTCTTCTTCTTTGCGTGTCGATGGTACACCGATATCTTAATTGGAACGAGCGAGCGAAGCGAGCGAAGTTCTCCGAGTCTACTTGAACAATCCGGCGTTTGTATGTATGTATGTATGTATGTTTGTATGTATGTTTGTATGTATGAATTTTCGTTCGACGGTAACTTGAGTAGATGAAGTCGGATCGTCATGAAATTTGGTAGGCTACTTTTGATAATATTTGACGTTTTATGTAAATAATTTATTTAAGGCTTATTGAATAAAACCTTTTGACTTTGACTTTATAGAGATTGTATGTATCGTTACCTTTTGGTAAGATCTTTGTCATTATTCCCGGGTTAAATCCCGCTTCTTTTTGATATTTTTATCTCGATATGTTTTTTCAAAGACGGCCTATTTCAAAGCTTGTTTAGCTGAGAGCTTTCACTTGAGTTTTCAGCAAAAAGCCCATAATACCACCACATTCTGCGCAGCTTGCATAACTTGCGAAACGCGGTCTAATCTTAGAGCATCCTAGTACCTACGTACGTCCGCAGGTAGTAAATAACCTCCTATTACCAACATTGAGGCAAAACAAGTCGTTTCCGTACAGTGAACTACAATCTATAATCCCCCTTGTGTTTGATTGACGCCCTTATGTCGCGTGCGATACGAACTATAAAAGGGACCGTTACACGCGTGCACTCTATTCAGTTACGTTAAGGGCGACTTTGCAACGAAAGTGTAAGGGTCTACGTGCTGTTGACTGTACGTCGCCTGGCGGCTTCCTTTTGCCACAGCTTTGCGGAGCCCTAAAATAGTCGCTCGATACGTTTTGTGGATTATTTTTCGTTTCGAGCCGTTTTCAAAGAACAAATTCAAAGCAGTTCATAGATGGCGTAAATAAATGATTGTGGCGTGGCCATAGAAGAGCTGGAAAAAGGCTGTCAAATTTCGCTTAGTACAGATTAATTTTGATAGCCGTAGTCGTTCCGGTTCTTCTATGGCCACACCTGTATGCGCCATCTATGAACTGCTTTGATTTTAGTCTTTGAAAACGGCTCATTAGATATCGTGGGAAAAGGCAGTAAGTACGAGTATAATCAGGTTTAGTAACCTGATGGGAAAGGTTCGTTTTCACATTCAAAGTAAATTATGATGAATTGGAGCCATCTAAGTCGGCTAAGGCTTCTGACTGGCCATTTTAGAGACGTGACGTAGCGCTGTAATGAAAAAAACCAATCAGAAGCCTAAGCTTACTTTGACGACGCGCTCCGTCATAGTGTACTAAGACTGTGCAAAATCGGCTTTAGGCTTTGAATTTTGTACTATTGACGGTACTCAAATGGCAAAGAAATTATCTTGAGGAAAAATGCAGGCATATCTTTACTAAGAGGGTAATTTTCATATACACGCAGTCAAAGACTTCTCTCGTCAGTAAAACAACTTTTTTATATCATACTCCATGATATAAAAAAGTTTTTATATCATGGAGACAACTATGATACCCCAAAAAAATATCAGCTGCACTGATTTTTGTAGATAACATTAAAATTTTGTTATTCCAGAACCTTTGCATATCAAAACTGTTCTTAATCTACAGGGGCCTTAGCCTGTAACACAATAGCGTGTCAATGGCGTCCCAGGTAGAAGGACAAAACCGGGATTTTTTCGTTGTTCTCCTACAACCAGCGAACTAATCCTCTAAAACTATAGTGGTTCGCCCCGAACTATGAACTCGCGACCCCATATCTCAGCAACCCCTCAAACGATTTGGCTCATCTTTGAACTTAAAAATTCTCTTTGCCTAATTTACCCGCCTACCAAATTTCATGACAATCCGACTAAAACTCAAGTTATCGTCGAACGAACATTCATACATTCACTGCAACTTTTGTCATCTTTTTTTATCTACCGTCAATGCAGTATTGTAATAATTTAAGAATCGTCACTATTATGCCTAATAAAACTTATAAACTTATACATACAAACATACAAAACGCCGGATTGTTCCGGTAGACTCGGAGAACTTCGCTCGCTCGTTCAATGAAGAATACCATCAACTTTTGATTTTTATCTTACCATACACTCTATTAAAAATGGAAAATTTGGGTGAAAAATTTTTTTTGATACGACTTATAGTTCTCGAGATATTTAATTTTAAACTACCTGTGCGACGGGCGCGCGGTCGTCAGCTGCTGTGACGTCACAACTCCACACGCACCCGACACATACACCGTAACACTCATTCAAACGGCTGTATCTTTGGAACCGTACTAGGTAGCCAGTTGAAATTTTCAGAGATTATGTTTTATTATAGTGGATTACCAAATCAATAATAAAAATTAAAAAATATTAAAAAATAAGAGGGGTCCCCATACAAAAAACGTTGTTTTATACTTTTTGCTCTATAGAAAAAACGGTAAGACATACAAGCAACAAACTTGGTATGATTATAGGGCTTACTCCATAGTATAACAAAATAATATAAAAACTGGCCAAGTGCGAGTCGGACTTGCGCACGAAGGGTTCCTTACCATCTATAAGAAAGGTGAAAAAATCATAATTGTTGTATGGGAGCCTCCTTAAATGTTTATTTTATTCTGATTTTTGGTATTTGTTGTTATGACGGCATTAGAAATACATCATCTGTGAAAAGTTCAACTGTCTAACTATCATGGTTCATGAGATACAGCCTGGTGACAGACTGACGGACAGACGGACAGACAGACAGACGGACAGACAGCGGAGTCTTAGTAATAGGGTCCCGTGTGGAACCCTTCGGGTACGAAACCCTAAAAACGGTCAAGCGCGACTCGGATTCACGCGCCTAGGGTCCGTATAACCAGTTTTTTTATTGTATGGCGGTAGGGAACTCTCAGTACGCGAGTTCTACTCGCACTTGGCCAGTTTTTTTGTGTGTTTAGTCAGGTCATTTTTCATTTTTCAAAGTCGTCATCCATAGCTAAGTAAGAATATATTATTTTAAGTACAAACCCGTGATAAGGAATATTTTAAACAGAGCTTGCGGCTTTAAAACCTGTCCCAAATGAATTTTTAACGTTATAACTAAGTAATATTATATTAAAACACTACTGTAACACTGACTAAACACACATAAAAACTGACCAAGTGCGAGTCGAAATCGCGCACTGAGAGTTCTGTACCACCATACATAAAAAAAAACTGGTTATACGGACCCTCGGCGCGTGAGTCCGGGTTGCGCTTGACCGTTTTTTATATTTTTTTGTTATACTATGGAGTAAGTCCTATAATCATACCAAGTTTGATGCTTGTATTTCTTACCGTTTTTTCTAAAGAGCATAAAGTATAAAACAACGTTTTTTGTATGGGGACCCCTCTTATTTTTTAATATTTTTTTATTTTTATTATTTCTTGGGTAATCCACTATAATAAAACATAATCTCTGAAAATTTCAACTGGCTACCTAGTACGGTTCCAAAGATACAGCCGTTTGAATGAGTGTTACGGTGTATGTGTCGGGTGCGTGTAGAGTTGTGACGTCACGCGAGTTTGCCGCGCTCGCACGAAAAACTCCAAAAGGACGGAAACTAAAACCGTCGTAACTTTAAAACTACTGGCTCGATTTGAATGAAACAAAAACAGGTGTATTTCTAAATTTTTAGGCTACACGGTCATAAAGTTTCAAGTGATTTAACAGACCCACGGACATTCTTCATTAGACTCATAATATTGTTTGCTGTACTACAAAAACATTAAAAGGACCGACACTGGACCGACAGCATTAATAAATCGTAATTGAAACCGTCAACCGGGAGCCCATTTTGGCACCATTGCGTTACAGGCTAAGGCCCCAGTATCTTTTGGGCCAGCCAAGTTTAATGTCCTTCGTGTGTAAAAAGTATACAGACAGGATAATTAAGGGCATGCTGGGAAGGCAATGATGAAATTTTTATTTTTAGCGACCATTTTTTCTCCTCAGCCACACTACGCAATTTAATGGTACAAAAGGCACAACCCACATAAATAAATAGGGCCCCAAAAAACTATTTGTATAAGATAAAAAAAATTTGCTCGAGACAAGACTGAACCCGCAACCTCTTGCATACCGTGCAGGAGAGGTACCGCAAGAGGTTATACCGTTCAGGAGAAACTTTCGCGGTTTTTTACTAGTTTTTGGTCGGCGCTCGAGGTCACAAACTTGAAGTTGGGCTTGAATTGGGCCAGCCAACATCATAAACAGGTCAGCAAAAAACCAGAACGAAAAAGAAGCGATAAAAATTTGCGATAATAACTACTAATAAGAAACTATAAATATGTAAACTAAAATTAGTTACATTGAAAAAAGATGTTTTTTTTCGAAGTGCTTTATTTCGAAGGTTATTAGGTCTAAAGAGACAGTTTTAGTGTCATATTGTAGCCAATTTTCTCTACTTTAAAAACGTACTGAAAAGAAATATAAAAAAAAAGGTCTTTTAGGATTAAAATCAACAAAAACAGCTCTACCAGTCTTAAAGTTAATTTTACTGTACTATTTTTATTTGATACATTTCTCAGTTTGTGGTGCCAGCGCGTTCAATTTACTTAAGAACCGCGTTGCCAGACTTAAATATGATTTATTACTTTCGAATGAGCCAGCGGTCCCTAGAGGCGGTTTCCGAATTGGTAAATGATTGTTTAATTAATGGCTTAATTCGTCCGGAACGTTCCTTATCCTTAAAAAATAAAGATTTTTTATAAAAGTTACGAAGTGACTGAGATTTTGCATTTACTTAATGAGATGGTATATACAGTGTCCAGTGGCAGCCAACGCATGCGCACAGAAAGTGCATAAAAGTGAAAACAAACTGCTCTACTTTTTGCAGTAACACAGCAAGAATACGAGAGACACAGTGAAACCACTTTAAATGTTCAACTCAGTAATTTTTAGGTTTAACTTTTAGTTGTTTCTATTAATTATAAGTTATGTTCTAAAATTATGTAAATAAAAAGAAACAGCTCTATTCAGTACAGAATTTATATTGAACAATTTATTTATTCTAATTATTTGACCACCAGCCAGATAGTCCGGTGATATAGCCGAAGTAGGCGGAAAGCAGTGGTTGCCTGTCCAAACAAGCAAATTTTTTTAGAAAAAGTATCATTTACCATTGTTTTAAATTTTCAACAAATCAGCTACTCCATACATTTGACAGTGGAAGTATACAGATCTCGCTGTGAATTTGCATGCAAAAGCTGACAACCCTGGGCGGAGTGCAGGGGCTTAAGTCTGTAACGTAATGGCATGTCGATGGCGTCCCAGTAGAAGGTCAAAACCGGGGTTGCCTCGTTTTTGTCCTACAACCAGCAAACTAATCCTCTAGAATTAGAATCAGAATACTCTTTGCTTTTCTATAGAAACATTAAAAGGACCGAGATCATTAAACAATCGTAATTTAAGCCGTCAACTGGGAGTCTATTTTGGCACCATTGCGTTACAGACTCAGGCCCCTGGTATCAAGGATGTTTAGCCTCGAATCGCAGCTACTTATTCGCCACGAGATGTTCTGAATCCCAAAACGAGGTCTGTAGCGAAGGCACGTAGCGCCCGGGAAAAGTAGAGTTTGCGGAAAAACAATGTTTGAATGTCAAGTTCAAAGCGTTTTACTGGCCTGAATATCGGGTTGTTTTCGCCAGATTTCTTATCTATACTTATAATAAAACTCTAGCGAAGTCAATTCTGTACATTGAATATTTTTAGAAAAAAACTATCAGGGGTTACTAAGTAAACTATTCTGAATACAAAAATGCAAAAAAAACGGTCTATGTCTGTCTGTCTGTCTGTCTGTGTGTTATCTCATCACGCGAATACCGCTGAACAGTTTTCAGTCAAATTTAGGACCGTGATAAGTCCTGGTTCTGGGAACAATCTAAGCTATCCTATGTTCAAAATACATTGCGGGTTGCAATTTTAACTTCGTTTTTTGTAAGAAATATTCATAATTTTGATATAGCTTCTTGAGAAGATATGTTAATAACGTGATACAGATCACATTTCCGAAAAAAAAAATTGCATTTCCGGAAAAAAAAATCCGACTTGGAACCTCATTATCTCGGAAACCGTTGATTTCCTAGGCATAGTTCCTTGGGCAAAAATGATCGTTATGATGAGGACTATACAGGGTGTTAAAAGACCGCCAACAGACCCGAAAGCCACAAGACACCAAAACAAAGTACTTTTTCGATAAATTATTGTTGGGAAATTATTTTGGTTTTTTAGGTTATAATTTTGAAAAATATTTTTTACGCAATGGACGTGTAACGCACAGAAGTCATATTGCGCAAGCGTAGGTATCAGATTATGTTACTTAAGCTTGAAGTGCCGATGTTTAGAATACATTGCGGGTTGCAACTTTAACGTCGTTTTTTGTAAGAAATATTCATAATTTTGATATGGCTTCTTGAAAAGGTATGTTTAGAATCCCCTGAAGCTCTGCAGCCCTCTCGCTCGCACTTTTGAACATTTGAATTTTATGTAAGAGAATGATTCAACTTTGGACGATAAAATATAGTTGCAGACATAGATAATAAAGCTATCGACATGTAGACATACTTTAAATTTCACATTTATAGTTTAAAAAATAAATTACTGAACTACTACTTTTAACCGAAGTTCAGTGATATTTTTTTTATTAGTAGGAATATGAAATCAAAAGTGTGTCCACATGTCGATAGCTTTATTATCTATGTCTGCAACTATATTTTATCGTCCAAAGTTTAATCATTCTCTTACAATCAATTCAAATGTTCAAAAGTGCGAGCGAGAGGGCTGCAGAGCTTCAGGGGATTCTTAAGAACTAGATACTGAATAAATTTCTGCAAAAAAAAAGTTTTGAAAAATCCGACTTTGAACCTCATTATCTCGGAAACCGTTGATTTCCCAGGCATAGTTCCTTGAGCAAAAATGTTCCTTATGATGAGGAAAATACGTGGTTTCCCGCTTTGTTGGCGGTCTTTTAACACCGCTCGGTATTCAATACAATAATTTTGCATTCTTGCATAACTATTGTTTACTGTTGAGCTGGATAGACAGAGTTATTAGCCGTATGCTTTGCTTGCTGGCTTAGCATGAGAATGAGTAAGACCTTATCTATGGGCTTATAACTTTATCTATCCCACTCTACGTCGAGGGAGATACATATTATAAACCCTTTTACTTCCTAATCAATTCTTATGCTAAGCTTCCTGGTATCTTATCACGGGCGATACCAATACATATTTATTATTAAATTTATAAATGTATGGTTTAGATTAGGGTTTTTATTCTATTTTATTATATTGCTTTCTTTTGAGCCCTGCTACAGCAAGTTAAGAAATAATAACTATTAAAATACCCCCGACATTTTAGCTTCGAATAAGCATATTTAATAAATTGCTGAACCAATTTTGACAAAACATAACTAAGAACATTCGCTAGAAAACCTGCTTTCAAATTTAAAAAAAAAACCTTTGGCTTCCAAATCGTTCACCCATTTAAGAGCTACGGTGCCACAGACAGACACACCCTCATAAACACTTATACAGACACACTCACAAAGCTGTCAAACTTATAACACCCCTCTTTTTTGGTCGGGGGTTAAAAAAAACCTTCCTTTTGAGTTTTCCTCCACAGTCGAATTTAAATTAAATGTCAAATGTGTAAAAACGCATACGAAGTCGCGGGCACAACTAGTATAAAATATAACTGTATAGGCCTTTTCCCCCTCGCGCCACCTCTCATGGACCCGTCCGCCAACACAACGATGTCGTCGTCCGACCATCGGGCTGCTGGTTTGTGTAACTTCCGTGCAGAGTTAATTATTGTGCCAACATAAAAAGCTACGCCTCATTTCACTGTGTGATTTTCTCCGAAAGGAATAACTTGGGCCCAATTCTATCTCAGTAATTTCGAAACAGTTCGATTCAAAACTTCCTCCTCTTCATCAAAAGCCTAACACTCATAAATGGTGTGAACTACACTAATGTCGATCACACACAGTCCATTGTAGTGCGCAGGCGCCGATATACAGCGCGTTTACAGCGCATGAGTCAATGTTTACTTGTCTACCACCTCTAGCAGGGCTGGCAGCGCTAGACAGCTAGATTCAATAAGCTGGAGCTGGATGTGGAGTGTTGTTGAACAACTGTGGAAAATTGTGTGATTTTTAAAAGAAAGCCGATTAAGATGTTAAGATGGGGCGATAGCAACGTGGCGGGAAATTCAAAATGTTCAGTGTTTTACATTTTGTAGCTAAACAAAGCTATTTTTGTTCAGCGATTTTTCGTTCGCGGCAATAACATAGTACCTATTCTTTTCATTATTGTAAACAACAGAACGATTATGTGTTCTGGTCTACGAAGCAGTAGCACTGCCGTAAAAAAACTTGTTGATGACCAGAACACATAATCGGCTGAATCTCATAAACGGCTGAACCGATTTTGAAAAAACATAATATCTAAGAACACTCGCTAGAAAACCTGCTTTCAAATAAAAAAAAAACTGCATCCAAATCGGTTTACCCGTTTAAGAGCTACGGTGCTACAAACCGACAGACATACAAACACAAACACTGACAAACACGTGGGTTAAAAATAAAGAGGACTTTACTCGCGGTTCCAGCCAACTGATAATGGTGGTGGTACTAAACAAGCGCTTGGAATCAGACGCGATGGCATGCGAATCACCCAGTGATTGTACAGTCGGCCACACGCTAGGATACCCCTTTTTGTTCGATTGGCGCCCTTATGCCGTGCGCGGTAAGAGCTGCCATGGGGTATCTGTGGCTGTGGCCGACCGTACTGATTATTGTCATATCAATGTTGGTGTTTGATCGGCCGGAGCCGTGTTTACATCGATAAGCGATGGTCGGGATTAAGTGAAAGGGGTCAAGCAGTGATTGCTCAATCGATGTTGCACACCCATGAAGAAATGCTAAGGAAGTATAATTTGAGCAGAACCAATGATATTTGTATGATATTTAATTTAGTTTGACCGGGAGGTAAGTAGACATGCGCGAAACAGTGCACTTCGAAGTCATGATATATTTCATGACATTTCATGCCGCGTGATATTACCTTATATCATGGCACCAAACATGACACATGACAATTCACTTCAGCACACGTCATGAAATGAAACATGACACGCCATGAAACATTACATCATGGTAAATGCCATGAAACATGATATCATGGTAAATGCCATGAAACATGACACGTCATGAAACATGACACGCCATGAAACATGACATCATGGTATTTCAGCACACTTTCATTGCAGTACAGTTATTCATTTCATGACATCATGGTATTTCAGCACACTTTCTTTCATCGTTTCGTTTCGTCTCGTCTCGGTTCGGTTCGTTTCGTTTCGATTGATTTTATTTTATTTTGTGAGAATAGATGTGACATTTGACGCAAACATTCTTTTATCCTTCGAGATGTATCTATTACCGGCCAAACCCGATTTAAGGATAAACTAGTTTCATATTCTTGCTAGGATAAACTAGTTTCGCCTAGGCCAAACTAGTTTATCCGAACGTCGTATGGATAAACCGGTATGTCCTAGGCCAAACTAGTCTAGCCGAAGCTCGTGAGGAGAAACCAGTTTAGCCTAGGCCAATCTAGTCTGGCCTAGCAAGAATATGTAAGCTTCAGGATAAACTAGTATGGCTTAGTCCGAGCTGATATTGACGAATGAAGTATGAATGTTACCATATCTCGTAAACTAAGAGGTTTAGCGCAAAAATAATGAAATTTTCGAACCCCTTAATAACCCCGGAACCAAGCTTTTTACTTCTATACGTGTTCTAAAAACCGACATACAGGGTGTTAAACTTACAGGGTATTCCTGAAAGTGTGACAGACAGTCGAAAAAGATTTAAAACAAAGGTTAGGTCAGTAGGTTTGGTTGGCGACACACTGGCATACCTCTTTTTGTTTACGAATGGTCCTTTAAACCGGACAAAACCGGACATACCGTAGACTTTTTGAATGAAGACTTTTTCAAATTCGGCCTCTAAATGCGTCCCCTACTGTTCACATAATTACGGCGGGTTTGTTAATTTTAAGAAAAAGTACTAGGCTAGCATAAATAAGTAGAATATGTGTTACCCCTACTCAAATAGGGCTAGACTAGTTTGGCTAAACTGGTTTCTCCATACGAGCATAGGGCTAGACTAGTTTAGCCTAGGCCAACCCTAAAAAGAGGTATGAATGTCAGTGTGTCGCTAACCAAACCTACTGACCTAACCTTTGTTTTAAATCTTTATCGACTGTCTGTCACACTTTCAGGAATACCCTGTATGTTTAACACCCTGTATTTCGGTTTTTAGAACACGTATAGAAGTAAAAGGCTTGGTTCCGGGGTTATTAAGGGGTTCGAAAATTTCATTATTTTTGCGCTAAACCTCTTAGTTTACGAGATATGGTAACATTCATACTTAATCATTCGTCAATATCAGCTCGGACTAGGCCATACTAGTTTATCCTGAAGCTTACATATTCTTGCTAGGCCAGACTAGATTGGCCTAGGCTAAACTGGTTTCTCCTCACGAGCTTCGGCTAGACTAGTTTGGCCTAGGACATACCGGTTTATCCATACGACGTTCGGATAAACTAGTTTGGCCTAGGCGAAACTAGTTTATCCTTAAATCGGGTTTGGCCGGTAACATATCCAATGCGAGATGCCCGATAATTATCCTCCTGATGTCATGAAATGAATTTATAACTGTACTGCAATGAAAGTGTGATGAAATACCATGATGTCATTTTCATGTCTGCAATGAAAGTATGCCGAAATACCATGATACCATGTTTCATTGCACCAGATGACATGAAAAATTACATCATGGTAAATACCATGATGTCATGTTTCATGGCATTTACCATGATGTCATGTTTCATGGCATTTACCATGATGTCATGTTTCATGGCATTTACCATGATGTCATGTTTCATGGCATTTACCATGATGTCATGTTTCATGTCATCTGAAGTAATGAAATGCTTTGTGCCATGCTTTATTCTCTCGTGTAATGGGTAATATTTCATGACACCGTGGTGTAATATGTCTTTTGTAATATTACGAGCATTACCTACACATGTCTAGAGGTAAGCGAGACTGAGAAGAGGCCTATACTCCAACATTGCAATTTATGAGCATGATATTATGATAGTATGCCCTGGGCCTCATTCATGGGCAATATGGGCATGATAGATAAATAAATCCGTATATGATTGAATCTGCTTGATTAGTGTTTGCAAAAAGCTTGTGCACATTTTTGTCCGCTTATAAGAACTAAAAAAACACGTACGTAGAACCTCACAAACGTTTTCGTTCGTGAACTTAAAAATACAGAAGATTTGAAAGAAACAAATAGTAGCATCAGCTAAATTTTAAAAATGTACACAAATTTAACTCTTCCGAGCCGCAAAGTAATGATAGCCGACCTCCGATAAGAGATGGCATCAAAAGAAGAAGAAGACACAACATTAAAATGTGAGCTCAAACCTCACAACGTTTTAGTAAAAGATAAGAGAAAAGGAGAAGCTAATCGAATAATCGATTCAGCTCGTACGACCGAGCGTCCATCTCACGTTCAAGGGACATGATGTTATGTCAAAATACACCAACAGAGAAGACGTCTTTTGTATATCAATGAAGATACACACATTTCTCAGTGTACGGCTTGAGATTGTCGACATTAAAGATAGACCATGTAATTGATCTATCTATTATGATCACGCCTAAATTAATTTGAGTGAGATATTTTCCTTATAAGATTGGTTTTAGAGCATTATCCAACGTCCTTTGCCGATAAGGAGATCATTAAAGATTATAACGATTGATGTCACAGCCATACAAACATTGTGAAACCTGCAATCTGAACATTATCTACATAGGTTAGGTTATCGTATGAGGTAGTGGCCTGGCCACCCCTGGTGTCAGTTTTTAGGCCGCGTAAGGGCTTCTATTAATCAACTACAACCGGGATCAAACGGTTTAACGTGCCTTCCAAAGCACGGAAGCGCTCAGATATGATTGCCACTAGCGGTCACCCATCCATGGACTGACCGCGCCCGATGTTGCTTAACTTCGCCAATCGATTATGAATAGCTATACACAAATCCGGAATATCGTTTGACAGACATAACTGTCAAATTCTGGAATAGGGCAACATTATTATAGAATTTGACAGTTATATCTGTCAAACGGTACTCCGGATTTGTGGATTTAAGTAATAATCCAACTAGGCTGTGAGCGCTATAAACATGATATCTATCTACTCCATAAAAAATATTTAATCTACATTATAGGGTAGATGCATTACAATCTAAATTAGGTAGGTATTTGAATAACCTTTGTATTAAAGCAGAGCAGCGTGGTATTCGACAATAGCGGAGCCACACATGCCCTGACATCCATCAGTCATCAAAGGCATCTTGTCCGAAATGCCTTGCCCGAACGCGATTCACACTGAATTCCTCACGGGCAATAGCGCAACTGTTAGAACCAAACATGATTAGTTTGACACAGCGGGTTAACATTGCTACGGCATAGTCTAAACTTTGCACCAAATTAATACAACCTGTTACAAAAGATCCTAACTCTTTTTCCCGGGTGTAACCTACTGGTTAATACGATTAAATTTCTGTTAAAAAAAGTTGAAAAAACTGATTTATTTTAAAGAGAGGGGGTAACTTTGACGTTTAAGAAGCACACTGAACTCTCTACACTAAAAAAAACAAACATGGAAGTCAAAAACACAACAACTAAACAACGATGTTACAAGTCAAACTTATAGCCCACCACAGTAACAGTAACACATAATAAAACAGAACCTCGCCACGTGATACTGGATCAGGAAATATGATCCAAAAGCCGGCCCTAATGCGTGACAAGAAAACTGACAACTGACATCCGACCTAATAGGGGCGATTGGGCAAGTGGCTAATGAAAACATTCGCATAATTAGGTGCTACTGATTTGTTTTGACGATTCAGTGTAGGCTCCACGACATTATCATGTCTCTAGATTAATAATTAACTGGTGTACGACTACGAGTACAACTATCATTAAAAACTTTAGATCTGGCCGTTCGTAACTACTTACTACTTGGAAATTTTTTTTTTTTTTTAAAGTAACCGAACCGACTGAACCAGATTCGCAAATGACATCACCGGTCAAACCAAAACAAAAAATAAAAAAGAAAACCAAAATAACACAGAACTGCACTAAAACTTATTAAAACCACTTCAAAACCGTAACGCACTCAGATGATAATAACTAAAATATGTAACACGTCATTAACCTCTAAAGCCGTTGGATAAAAATTAAGAAGAAAACAAAACATTCGAATTTACATTTTTTTTTCAATATGGCGTCGGGCGCAAGAGCACGCGCGTTCGGCGAACGGTCGCCATGGCACTGGCTGGCTGGCGGGATGCAAAGCGGCGCCCGCGCATGGAGTATGTAAACTCCTTGCTATAGCTAGAGGTGATCCTTTGAATCCTTTATTACAGTTACAGGACGTCAGAATGGACTTGAAAGGTGGGCGTTTTGAGTCGTGAGTTTTTTTTTAATTATCATGTATTTATTTACTTGCATAAATCAGGATTTAAATGTCGTTAATTTGTTTAGTAACTTCTGTACAAATCATAATTAACGAAAAAAAAAACCTGCTGTTTTCAGTTATTTGTATTGTAACGAGACCAAATAAAAAAAAGACTTAGGGTGGTATTCTAGAACGCTACTTAAACTCAGTTCAAACTAGAACGCTACTTAAACTCTGTTTAAACTCAGTTCAAACTAGAACGCTCCTTGAACTCTGTTTAACTCAGTTTAAGTACAGTTTAGTAGTGTCACTGTCGATAAAACAGTGCATGGTTTGATTTGAATATCCCTCCCTTCATATCAAAACATGCACTGTTTTATCGACAGTCTGAACTCTGTTTAAACTGAGTTTAAGTAGCGTTCTAGAATACCACCCTTAGAGTTACTTGTATTGAATGTTTTTGTAAAAGGAAACACTGTTTTATGTTTTTTTTGTATAAGGAAACACTGTTTTATGCCGTTTAGTTAATTTCTTTCCTGTCGCATGTTGCAAAAGCTCTCCCACTCGTCGCAGTCTGGATTGCATCCTCCACTCCTCCAGCTGATTTATTTGACAGCTACTCGATGCCATAATCTGTGTCCCGCACAAAAAATAAACAGCTTTTTTTTCTACGCAGAGTAAGCGATACATGCGGTTTATGGAGCGGTAGCTCTTATCGCGCGTAGCCCAAGGGTTAAAATAAAAAGGTATATCTCCACATGCAGTTGATTGTATGAATGGCTGTTATTTTTTAATTTCCTGTCATTGATGTAAAATAATTACTGTTTAACACGCTCCAATAAAGTTAGTTTGTGAAATAAAAATAAAATAATTTACTTAGGCTGACTTGCGTCAGTCAGGGTTAGCCAAATAACTTTGAGTTGATTTAACATTTCCATACAATTATTGACGTTAACTCAGAGTTAACTGGCTAACCCTGGTTGATGCAAGTGGCCTGTCAGCCAGACAGAATTAATTGAACAGCGGGAAAAATATCTAATTTGACACCGGAAATTATTGACTATAAGTATCTCTATTTCTACAATTTTATGAGTACCTATATTCTTTACTTCTCTTCTCAATAGAAAATCCTTGTTCAATACTTTTAGTTCTTACTAATAACTACGCTACTATCTGTTGTAAACAAGTAAATGAGCTCTTAATTTCATTCCAAACACTTAGTTGTAAATGCAACCGGACTAATGCAACAACCGAACTTCTATTTCCATCCTTAGTTAACTCAATTTGCTTCTTTGATATCGTTGAATCAATAAACAGTATTATTAGTAACTAGCTCCAGAGCAGTAAGGAAGACATTTCGCTGCTTCTCCGAATAAATGAGCGGCAGAGAAGTGCACTAACCTCTACATTAAAATTTCATAGCTTTGGATTACTGTGGACGCATTTACAAAGAGTGGAACTGATTTTAACAGACTTCAAAAAAAGAGGTGGTAGGTACTCAATTCAACACGTTTTTTTTTTATGTTTGTTACCACTGAACTTTTTCCTAGATGAACCGATTTTGATGTTTATTTTTTTGTTTGAAAGAATACTTCCTATGTGACCCCATAATACAAAATTACAATAAAAAAAAACAAACTTTACTGGTGAAAAGTGACACCAGTTTTATATGACCACTTGGGAAGTATACCCTTTCAAATAAAAAAAGAATCATCAAAATCGGTTGTCGTAGAAAAAAGTTCTGAGGTAGCAAACATTTTAAAAGAACATCCTCCATAAACCATCTATCCAAAACAATGTCCCAGGCACTGCAGCCCATCTAGTGTGAGTGAAGCTGAAGGTACCACTGGACGCTGTACAAACCATTTCATTACGTAGCTTAGCATATTTTACACTATTTATATTTTTTATCTTGTTCTGTGAACTTTGTTTCATGAATAAATAGATGCAGAGGCCTTTGTTTTTAATGTCAAATTACTACAAAGCATCCACCGTAATCCCAGTGTAAGTTGACTCAGAGCCACTAATCGATCGTTGTAAACTCTGACCGCGTTTGATGGAGCTTCACTTGCGGCGGGATGTTTGCCTTCCTCCGCTTTACTTGCGGTTTGATTCCTGCCTGCGGCTCGTGTCCGCACGGGTTTACATCGCGCCCGCTGCGGCTGGAGTGGGCAGTGTGGGAAGTGCGATGGAAGTGTGCGGTTGTGGACGCGAAGGATTGGACAGCCGGCAAAACGTGGGCAGACGTTTCAGCATGAGAGCTAGGTTTTGCTGAAACTGTCAGACTTTTTGAGACAAATTAAACGGTCTCGTTTCTCAAGCATTGCTTGCACACATTTTGAATGTTTTTAAGGACTCATAAGCAACATGGCACCCATTTTGATCAGCCCCTTCGGTTCGGTTGCTTAGATGACGTCGAGAAGCGCGATCTTGCTTTATGCAGTGAAGTAAAGCAAAATGGCTCTGAACTTCCCCGCTGAAATATCATCATCGTTATTAGCCAACTTCTGCCCACTGTAGGGCAGCCCTTTTTCCCCTCGCGTCACCTCGCACGCTGAATTCTTAAAATATTTTAATTCTATAAGTTAGTAAAGTAAAAGTAAAGTAAAATTAAAAAAGCCTTTAATTCTACAAAAAAAAATTATAAACTTGTATGCTACTTAGTATGCTAGTTAAAAATATTGTGTATTGCAAAGTGTATGCTACTTATTGAACGAGCGAGCGAAGCGAGCGAAGTTCTCCGAGTCTACTGGAACAATCCGGCGTTTGTATGTATGTATGTATGTATGAATGTTCGTTCGACGATAACTTGAGTAAATTTGGTCGGATCGTTATGAAATTTGGTAGGCAGGTAAAAGAAATTAAAAGAATTTTTAAGTTCGAACATGAGCCAAATCGATCGATTTGCCTCAGCGGCGGAGGCCTCCCTTAATTCCCTCCATAGGTGCCTTTCTCTCGCCTTAGTCATCCAACTAGGCCCACATCTTTGAGAGAAAATATCTCTCCATCTTTTTTTCGGTCTTCCTTGCTTTCTCTTTCCGTCTAGTGATGTCCACTCCGTTACTCTTTTTGTCCATAAGTTAGTAGCTTTGGTTATTCATTTGGAGAAACATGGTGAATCCAATGATTGCCTCAAGCTGTTCTTGCAAAAAATAAATGCCCACAGCCTAGTGGGACTAGCCATTCTTAATCGTTTGGCGAAGGTAAGCAACATCGGGCGCGTTCAGTCCATGGATGGGTGACCGCTAGTGGCAATAATATTTGAGCGCCTCCGTGCTTCGGAAGGTACGTTAAACCGTTGGTACCGGTTAATAACAATCGTTAAGCCAGGTCAGAGGCCCTAGGGCGGCCTAAAAACTCTGACACTAGGAGGGGGGGGGGCACTACTTCAAACGATAACCTAACCTGCAAAAAAATACGTGAGGAAAGGAGTGGTGTGTAGTGCGAGCAAATGTAAACGAGGCATGATTTGCGGTTTGATTCCCTTCTCGCGGTTCGCTCTTCGAACGGTATGCCGATATAGTTTTATTAGATTAAACGCTGATGAAATTGTGGCCTGTTAGAGTTGTGGCTAAGTCTTTGTCGTGCTCTTGACTACTTAGCTTATTAATATTAAGCATTAGTGTAGATAAACACTAAATTCAGTACTAAAATATATATTTTTTGTTTTTACGTTTATCCTCTCTGGTGGCAACACGACCAAATTTTGGAAAATAATGTCGTACTTTGAGGTTAGGGATTCGTGGAAGCGTTTTGGCGAAAATAAATATAAGAGCAATGCCTTCCTCTATTCAAAATAATGACATTAAAATGACTGATTTGATTAGGACTGGGTACAAAATAAGAGGTTGTACAAAAGACTTTATTTGACCCTTTCTAATCTAGCCTTCAGTGCTTTTAATTACACGCCCCAAGACTTAAAATATTCGAAATTAATGAGTATTCTAACTTTAATCAAGTTAGCTGCGACTAATTTGAGAGATTGAGACGAATTAACTCAGTGGTATAACTTGACGACGAAAAAATACGTCCGAGAGAAATATTTAAATTGAAATGAAAAGATTAGAGAATTCTTTTGGGACCTGAAAGTTACGACTTTGAGTTATCGAATATTTACTTTTAATTTAAGCTGAAACTAAAAATAGGCCAAATTAAGGTCCAACGATCGCAATGTGGCGGGAAATTAAATTTATTCACCGTTTTTTTAATTTTAAAGATAAACTGACCTATTTTTGTTCAGCGATTTTTCGTTCACAGCAATAAAATAGTATTCTTTTTATTATTGTAAATAACAGAACAACTATAGTTCAGCAGATTATGTGTTATGGTCATAAAACTAGTTTTTGGGTTTGTCAACCACAAAATGTGATGTTTACAATAATAAAAATAATGCTATTTTACTGCCGTGAAACAAAAATCGCTGAACAAAAATAGCTTAGTTAAGCTTCAAAATTAAAAAATATGCAAAAAAAATGAATTTCCCGCCACGTTGCTATTGTCCAACCTTAAGTCAAAGTAAGTAGATACCAATGGCGTGGTAAGGACACCAAATAGGAAAATAAAACATCATAAATGTATTATGCTATACTAATTATGCTAGTTACTATCGTAACTTATCTTTATGATCAAGGAAATCCGTTTAGAAAACGATACAATAATACGCTCGTTGCATTCGCACCTTTACCAAAAGTTATCAGAGGTTATTTAGAAGGGTTAGACTTGTTAATTAGTTTTTGCGGTGTTTAAAATTGAAGTTTAATTTTGTTTGCATGCAGCGGGTCAACTTTTTAATTGAATTAAAATTCTTAATAGTTAATACGTTTTAACAAGTTCGGAAAATGCTATAGAAGAACTAACATGATTTCCTAGTGAATTTTCATGTGTAGCAATTTCAGCGCTATTAGTAATTTATGCCAAAAAAATCAATTACTACCGGTGGCGTTACAAAAGTGAATTTACCCTTCATGAATGTTACGTTTTTTTGTGCTGGCTAATCACGCGTGCCCACTGCCCAGTGCAGTTTGGTGATTTTCGCGTTGAGGGTTGATTTCGTTGAGAGTTTTTTTCACAATTATCAAGCGGTATTTCTACTATAAGTTAGGGTATTAAATAACTAATAAAAAAAAACCCCGACATTTAAGCTTCAAATTAGCATAGTTATCTCATAAACGGCTGAACCGATTTTGATAAAACATATCTAAGAACGCTCGCTAGAACACCTGCTTTCAAATAAAAATACCGCAACCAAATCAGTTCACCCGTTCAAGAACTACGGTGCCACAGACAGACACACACACATAGCGGTCAAACTTAAAACACCCCTCTATTTGGATCGGGGGTTGACTAGTAATTGTACTTTAACTAACAGTAACTAACAGTATCAAACAAACAGGGTGTCTCCCAACTGTACCCAAGTACACACGACAGCACGAGTGTAAACTTTTGTTGTAAATTCGCCCGTAACGTAACCGAGTAGAGTGCTAGCGTGTAAGGGTCGACGTGCTGTCGTACCACCCAGTTGCAAGCATCTCACTCGAAGTCCGCAATTTAAGTTAACTGGCATACGAGTACATTCGCGGGAATTCACACCATTTGGACTGATTGGACGGACAGACAGACAACATGCTTCTATTTGTCCTGTTAGTGGGGAGGAGAGGATAATAGAGGATACTGCCATCGTAATTGTTATTGTACAGTCGGCCACACGCTAAGATACCCCTTTTGTTCGATTGACGCCCTTATGACGCGCGCGGTAAGTACTACCATGAGATATCTATCCCACACTGCGGCCGACCGAACTTACTGCGAAGCTCACGAGATATTTTAGAAATGGTTTTTAGCTCCCTTAATAATTAATGAATTTGAATTTGAATTTGAAAAACATTTATTTACATAAACCACACACACACACGTATACAGAGAGCACAAAGAAAGAGAAAATATTTTACACATGCAGCAAAAATAAAGGCACAAAAACAATTTGAGCAAAATACAATATACGAAGTAAGTACAGGAGAGGAATGTGGATGTGGCAAATGCAAAGGGGCTCTGACTCAGCATGTGCTGGAGAGGCGGACCACTCCAGCGCTGGTCTTCCGTCAGTACCCGGTAGCGGGGAGTGTGCCGTCGTGCAGGACAACAGAACAAGTGTCGGTCGGTACGTGATAGAAAAAATCGTATAAATGTAAATATAAATCTGATTAAATATTTGGGTTATATATAATGGGTCGTATTTTTATTTAATTGGACAGCAAAAATACTGAATTGCACACTTAAATACTATACAGGTTGTTAAAAGACCGCCAACAAAGCGGGAAACCACGTATTGTCCTCATCATATCAACCATTTTTGCCCAAGGAACTATGCCTGGGAAATCAACGGTTTCCGAGATAATAAAGTCGGACATTTCAATTTTTTTTATTTGCAGATTTTTTTTTATTTTGTACTTAACATTTCTTCTCAAGAAGCCACATCAAAATTTTGAATATTTTTTGCATAAAACGACGTTAAAACCCGCAATGTATTCTTAACATCGGTACCTCGAGCGTAAGTAAAAAAAGTTCATGTCAACGCTTGTTATGACCTAAAAACCCAAAATAATTTCCCAGCAATAATTTATCGAAAAAGTACTTTATTTTGGTGTCTAGTATGCGTACCTTTCGGGTCTGTTGGCGGTCTTTTAACACCCTGTAGGTTCTAACCTAACCTATTGATATGCAACCATAGTTTTTTTATGTGTGATTAAATATTTCCCATAATCAATCTGCAAGTACCAAATGCGGTTTATATCATTTGAATAATTTCGATGAGGTAGATAGACTGACTGGATGAAGTGCTTATAATCAAAAGTTTGTTAGAGGGCGTACAAAAAACTTTAAAGCCCATAAATCAAAACGGACGCGTTAAGAGAAAATTGTGATATAACAACAAATAGCGTGTCAGTTAGTCGATTTGTCAGTACGAACCGTCTAAAGTAAACCCAAAGATAAGGAGCCGGTGATAAAGGATACACTAATAACATCCAAGCACGTACAAACAGACAAACTGATAAGCAAATTCGTCGTTGTTAGATACTTTAACGCTTTGACAGCTGAATCTCTAATATTGATAGTAAGTTACGATCTAAGTCATGATTTATGAAGTGTATTGGAAGAAAAGAGTTTTTATACAACGTGTTGCAAAACGTCATAACTCTTTTTACAGGGTGTAAACTACCGGTCAACAGGGTGACAAATTTGTAAAAAAGGAAAAAAAAAACAATTTTTATTTTATAACCTCAAAAATATATTTTTTTCATAACTTTTTTGTTTTTGATATTAGCTCAAATTTAAAAATATGTTTGATTGTGCAGGTGCATTTGAATACCTAATATTATCTTTGTGTTTTTTGTGAAACATTGTGAACATTGTGAAAGTCAATGAAAACAATATTTAGAAAATACCTTTCTCTCGCCACAGGCGTTCACAATTTTATTAATTAAAAAATCAACGGAATGTCATTATGTCATGTGGAAAAAAATCATAATTATCTTCTTTTTGGATGCTTTTTTGCTTAAAACGAATCATCAAATGATACTCGTAATCCCTAGGCCTAACTATTTTTAGGACATAGGTCCAAGATTCCAGATCCTAGCATCTACGAAAAAAACCCGCCGCCGCCAAAAGTGGCCACTTCACTGGTTTTTTTCGTAGGTGTTCTACGTTGGAATCTTTTTTGGAATAATTTGGTGATGCGTTTTTAGCAAAAAACGCATCCAAAAAGAAGATAATTATGTTTTTTTCCATTGGCGGCGCTAGTTGTGCCTTAAATTTGACAGAAGTCATTGTCAAATTTAAGGCGAATGTAGTAGGTATTGTTTCAAAAAGTAAAGGGGTATTTTGATCAATTGGAGACTCCATAAATACCACAGGAAGGCCCAAGCTAAAAACTTCGCCTAGATATTAATTAGTATGCATGGTATTGCATCACGCACACGTTGAATCGCGATGACGGTCAACGACCTCTGATTCAAAGAGGTGTGTGCGATGAGCACTGACTATGGACTCTACATTGCATTGGTTGGCTGGGAGACATAGCTTGTTTCACCCCCGAACCAACAAAAAGAGGGTGTTATAAGTCTGGCCGCTATGTTTGTGTGTGTGACAGACGTCTGTCTGTGGCACCGTAGTAGCTCTTAAACGGGTGAACCGATTTGGATGCAGTTTTTTTTTTATTTGAAAGAAGATTTTCTGGTGAGTGTTAGAGTGCGCGCACGATAAGTCTGCGCGGCGAATAGAGGAACTAAAATGACAAGCTCTATTGGTTCTAGTGGTTAGTGTCTTTCCGTGATTGGATGGCAATATTTTTTCAGCGCCATACCTATGTGCAAAGTTATCGTGCGCGCACTCTAGTTTATACACCGTGGAATTTTAGTGGTTTTAAAGCCGAAGTTATTTTGTTGCACTGGTGATTCTGAGCCAAATTATAAAACTTCATACCAAAAGGCGCGGAAAAAAAATTCACTTTGTTATAATTTGTTGATTGTGTTAGGTTTCCCTTTATTTCAATGTATTTTTAAAATCAACAGCATTTTTGATAACTAAACTGTTTGCATTTAAAACAAAAAGGAACGAATTTGAATGCGGCCGCCACGCCAATGCGGCTTATAAAAGAACTTGGATTGGGCTGGCGGCGGCATTCGGTGTTCGACCGTTCGACGAAACGGACGTGTTGATTTAAAGTAAAAAGTATTCTCGTAAAATAAATGCTAAAGTAAACTATTGTGAAATTAATATAAAATAATAAGTGAAGTGATTCTACAGTCAAAGAAAATAAACTAAACATAAACAAGTATCAAGTGTGTTTGAATTAGCTGCGAAGGGTATCAACCCTTTGGAGGACCGTTCTGCTACACTTCAGAAGTGCCACCCAAGGAACGCAAATTCGCGTAAGTACACGCCCATCTTAAATAATCTAGAAAATAAATAGTGTGGATTTCTGGTTCTGTACGTTTTTAGATTTGATTGTTAAACTCTTTTAGATGCTTAAAGCGTCTGTTAGTGGCTTTGCCAATCTAGTGTGACCTGAGGTGAACCAGATCAGCAGTAAGAACTTGGAAAATTCTACCAAGCCATAACGGTTTTATAAACAATGCAGTCATCTATTCCCATGCACCGTCTTTCTTACTTGAAGGTTTTAGTTACCGTCCCGATGTGTGAATTGTCAAAAAAAAAAATAAAGGAAAATTAATTTCTTTGTGAAAGTGTAGGTATTCGATCTCGTCGATCCGTATTTATTTTGGAATGTTATAGTAATGTGGGAATTCGGCATAATGTTGGCTGCTCACCAAAGTATATATTTTGGTAATTTCTGACACATGGTAATTTAGTAAAATTCAATCCAAAAATATTTCGTTAATCCGATGTAATTTTTGCATAACCTTGAGATATAAGGTTTCAGGTTTATTTAAGCTTATCGAATAGATAAATATTTCTGTTATTTCTGAAATTATGGTCAGTTAGTTTGAACATTAGCCGGGTCAGTTGAAAGGTTTGATACTCTTATCGAGTAGATCTCGTTGAACCTTTTTACCCATTACCTAACCATGAACACGAGTCTAACTTCAGCCATTGTGGAGCTATAGGTACCTAGCCAAAAGAAAGGCAACCAAGTGACATCAGAACTTGGATAGTGAAACATACAAGGTAGATTCTAATTCAATTTTGTTTCATTTTTCATATGGTGTCCCATGAGCTCTCCCAAGAGTAACCTTGATGCTGCAAGTTTGAGAAGACCTGCTGTGTTTCCCGGATGCCTCTTCATCTACCAGCCAGCCAGGAGCTGCGTGGCTGTGTGGTCCAGCTGTGAGACTTCTACCTTCGAGACGCGTGGAGTAGGACCTGACGTCTTGCCCCGACCCACCGTACCTGGCAGCATACTGCTAACGTTTGTCAACGTGATGCTCAACGTGTCTAGATCTCAGGCATAAGAACAGGTGAGATGTTGTAGTTTCATTTTGTAAAATGTTGATAATTCTAGGACTACAGAACGTGAAACAATTCGAGAAAACCAAGATTCAAGTAAAAGTGGAAAGTTACTTTGTTCTAAAGTAGTGACTTTATGCGCAGCATACCGCCGTACAATATAATATATAATAAAAGTTATTTAATGATCATAAACATAGTGTACATAGCTGTTACAAAGTTACATGGCATCAATATTTAAAAAAAAAATGCAGGTAGTTCGGTAAATACAATAGAGTAACAGCAGAGAAATGGTTCAGACTACCCTCCGCGCTAGTTGAAACTGTGTTGCGGCAGTGCAGCATTCGCCGTTCTCGGCGTGAGAAGTTTGCAGTGTAGTGCATACAAGTTCATACAAGTTCGATCGTATACTAGGCGTGTGTAGGCCAGTAGTGATGACTTGTCAAATCCTGTCTTTCCTAAAGTTCCTCAACGTTACGTCTTAAGTTGCAAAAAGAAGGTCAAATTAAGTAACGATTTCTTGGTTTATTCTTTTCACATCCGTGTACGTACCTACTTACTTACGTTAGTGCCTATTTTCTTGAGAATAACCTTGAAACTTTGATGGGTCATATTGCCATTTTTAGTTAACAAGATTAATTTAATTTTGAAGTTCTTATACCACTGGTTGTGAAAGACTGAACTCAAAGTCGTTGCTGATAATTATTTCGATTAAATTTAGCCATCTAGTAGTAATCTTTGCCAATAGCCAATAAACACAATCGCAGACGTAGACATAAAAAGGGTTTGACCATTCGAGACCTGATTTGCTCTTTGCTGTGCGGCTACAGTTTAGTGGGTAGCGTGCGATTGTTGTTGAGTATCACTGGACGTAAGTAATGTTGGCTATGTGTGTGTTTGTGTTGGTTTTTCGGACGCTGGATACAGGTTGCCCGAGTGTGACCAGATGGAGGTTACGGTTGCTTTTGGATTATTTTTAGATAGAGAGATAGATAGAGATAGATGAGATATGATTCGGAGCTAAGACTTGATTTATTTCGAAATATTGATTTTGAGCTCTGTTGATCATACCTACATGGTGAAAACAGCAAAGGTAACGCTATGCTATGATACCGTGCCTTGCTAAAAGCTGTAGCTTCTTTTAGAGCAATAATTTAAAGCAAATTCTCTTTTTTTATTTTCATAGTTTTGATTTAGCAGTGTGTTGTAACACTTCACTTCAAACTAGGAGTATGCTGATGACGACGACGACGACGATGATGATGATGATGGTGATGGTGATGGTGATGATGGTGATGATGCTGATGGTAATGATGATGATGCGTTTCAAGATTTTAAATTTTTAATAATTTGACGGTCTCGTCAAATGAAATCAAAAGTTTTTCGTAAATTATTTTGTGGATTGGTTCAGAAAGCACTAGTTATCGCTGTATGGTTAGTTGTAGCTGGTACTCTTGTGAAGGGTGCGACTGATCGTTACGGTATAGTTATATGTTTTCTATTGCTTCTGGAAAGTAATAGAGCACTTTGTGCTACTAATTTGTTATTTTACCCTCATGCTATCTCCCATGCCGAATGCTTACCCGTGTTTACCATGGTAAAGAGTGCGGGGTGCGCTGACATGTTATCTTACCCTCATAAATGGAGTTTCTGTTATTTTGAGATTCCCTACCTATTTTGAAATTTGTTTGTCAGTTTCCGTAAATTATTTTTGAGAAATTGAAGAATACCTACCCTACATTTAGAGAAAAAGCGTCAATACATGAAGTTCCGAATGTGTTAAAATTAACGAGTAATGAAAACAATAATGGTGATTAGCGCTAGCCAAAGTTACTGTGTGACGGTTTTATGAACGCTGTTTTGTGTACTTACTGCAAAGACTCTCAGTGAGGCTGTGGTCTATGGCAGGTGTTATTGTTTGTGACTATTTAGCTGATGCTATGGAAGCATTATGATTTGAGTTGGGAATACTTTTGTTTATTTGATGTGGAACTTAGTGGATTTAATGACTTAGTGCCTCAGTATACCTCATCCTCAGAATGATTCAACAATTATACTGAGAGTAGAGTCCCTGTAAACTGAAAACATCGTGAGGAAACCCGCAGCTCAGTTGGCTCCACACGTATTGACCTGTCTTTCCTGTGGGCTAGGTCGACTAAGCTGTCAGGATGGTATAGGTGCTGGGCAAGCCTACTCCATCTAAAAACAATGTCCCAGGCACTGCAGCGCCGAGTGGTCTCTTCACCCATCTAGTGTGAGTGAAGGTGCCACTGGACGCTGTATAAATCATCTCATTACGTAGATGCAAAGGCCTTAGAGTCCCTGTAAAACTTCAACAGTTTTTATTTTTGGAAAGTGAAACTTAGTCAACGTAGAATCAAGGCTGAGTCAATTTAGATTCAATGTAAGAAGTTTGATCTAAGAAAGAGTTGGAAAGATCATCCTTAGTAATTCCTTATCGTACCCTAGCACAAGCTAAGTTCAAATACCCGAAAATTAAGAAGTGAATGTTCAAAATTGTTGATGCAGTAATGATGAAAAGGTGTGCACAATTCGGTTGGTCTAAGTGTAAGTCTTTTGAACACTAAATAAAGTGAGTCATCGTTGGACTCTTATTATGATCCTGGGAGAAGATGTCATTGTGTGTGCTCGTTCGTGAGCTATAGACCACGAATGTGACATCTAATTTCATCTGAGTTGCTTTTGATGCGATTTTATTCAAATTTAAGATTAATTTAAAAGCTGAGTTTGAACAGCAGTTGTTTTGATTGTATTTGATACTCAATGCATTAGTTTTGATTTTCTGTGAGTTTGTTCTGATCTTAAAATACTGGAAGTAAATTTTGATGTTATTGCAATGCTAATGGCGATGCAAGGACTCTAGATGATGACAAATGACAATGAACGGCTCTAGATTATGATTCCTGCTTTTGTGGTAGACTTTGACCACATACTCTTGGTCGGGTATTACCGAGCGAACAAATACTTTGCGTTTGTTTTTCTTTCGCAGATATGGATCTGGCAAGGACGCTTGACTGGCTGTGCGAAACTTACTGAGGACGGTTCCTTCAATGCTGAGGATGGTTCCCTTAATACTGAAGATGGTTCCCTCGATGCTGAGGATGGTTCCCTCAAATTAATGTTATGGTGGTAGGTACCGCAAAGTATGGATGGATCGATTTGCGGTGCTTAGCTACTCAGATGGGTTTGTGGAGAAATAATTGTTAGGTATAATCGTAGGTACTGCAAAGTATGTATGGAGTGGTTAGCAGTGCCTACCTGGATAATTTTATTAGGATGTTTATTGAAATACTTAATAATGTATAATTTGGTCGCAAAAATGGTAAATCTACAATATGCTGATGGGTACCTAGTAACAGGATAAAAGTATACACAGATGTAAATACTCGTATTGTTTATGAAGTGGTCTAGTTTTAAGAATATCATTTTAATATTATGAATTAGTTGTGATTTTCTCCTCCAAAAGTTGGAGTGGTTTTGATGTATATGTTGGAATATCTTAGATTGTAGATTGTGGAGAGCTCCAAAAGATGGGGAAACTCCAAGATGGAACTCCAAAAGTTGGAGAATAATTAGTTTGAGGACTTCAAAAGTTGGAGGACTCTTAGTTTAGGGACTCCAAAAGTTGGAGCATACTTGATGTTTACAGACTCCAAAAGTTGGAGAATAAATTAGTTTGAAGACTCCAAAAGTTGGAGGATTCTTAGTTTAGGGACTCCAAAAGTTGGAGATTAGTTGAATTATTCTCCAATTTTAAAAAACTAAAGATTTGACTCCAAAAGTTGGAGGATTCTTAGTTTAGAGACTCCAAAAGTTGGAGAGTACTTAGTTTAAGGATTCCAAAAGTTGGAGAATAATTAGTTTGAGGACTCTAAAAGTTAGAGGACTCTTAGTTTAGGGACTCCAAAAGTTGGAGCATACTTGATGTTTACAGACTCCAAAAGTTGGAGAATAAATTAGTTTGAAGACTCCAAAAGTTGGAGGATTCTTAGTTTAGGGACTCCAAAAGTTGGAGAGTAGTTGAATTATTCTCCAATTTTAAAAACTACAGATTTGACTCCAAAAGTTGGAGGATTCTTAGTTTAGGGACTCCAAAAGTTGGAGAGTACTTAGTTTAAGGATTCCAAAAGTTGGAGAATAATTAGTTTGAGGACTCTAAAAGTTAGAGGACTCTTAGTTTAGGGACTCCAAAAGTTGGAGCATACTTGATGTTTACAGACTCCAAAAGTTGGAGAATAAATTAGTTTGAAGACTCCAAAAGTTGGAGGATTCTTAGTTTAGGGACTCCAAAAGTTGGAGAGTGGTTAAATTATTCTCCAACTTTAAAAACTGAAGATTTTTTCAATGTACATTTTTGCATTATATTGTTTTTATGTAATATATCTTTGATAATAATTTGCAGAATGGTTCATGTTAGTCATTAATTCAAGGGTTAAATTCAAGGGTTAATGTTAGTTACCTAGTACTTATTGTGGCCGAATGTTAGTGTTCACTTGATACGTGTATGAGGGCATTCACGTCGTCAGGACGGACGAATGTTATAATTTGTTGATTGTGTTAGGTTTCCCTTTATTTCAATGTATTTTTAAAATCAACAGCATTTTTGATAACTAAACTGTTTGCATTTAAAACAAAAAGGAACGAATTTGAATGCGGCCGCCACGCCAATGCGGCTTATAAAAGAACTTGGATTGGGCTGGCGGCGGCATTCGGTGTTCGACCGTTCGACGAAACGGACGTGTTGATTTAAAGTAAAAAGTATTCTCGTAAAATAAATGCTAAAGTAAACTATTGTGAAATTAATATAAAATAATAAGTGAAGTGATTCTACAGTCAAAGAAAATAAACTAAACATAAACAAGTATCAAGTGTGTTTGAATTAGCTGCGAAGGGTATCAACCCTTTGGAGGACCGTTCTGCTACAACTTCTCCATACAAATGGTGTCGATTGGCGATAGCCGTTTGTATAGGGAAGTGTTTTTTTTTCGCTCGTTTTGAAGTAAAATTTTGGAATTTGGCTCAGAATCACGAGTGCAACTAAATACCTTCGGCTTTAAAACCACAAAAATTCCACGGTGTATGTTTTATCAAAATCGGCTCAGCCGTTTATGAGATTTTTTTGTATGGAAAAATTAAATTGCGCTTTCACCAAAGTGGTAGAACAAAAGTTGTTGGAAATCACATTATAAGTTGACTGGTTTCAGGAATAAAGTTGTTTGTTCATGTACCTACCTACGTCTACTTTATTGGGCGACTCCAGCCGTCAAAACAATATTTCACAATTTATTTGGCTGGCTGGAAGAAATTTCTATTGAAATAAGTCCGCCCTTGTATGTAATCTCTCACCTCATTTTGTGCAATAAAGTGTAATAGATCTGTCCATAGTAAACCCACCAAACAAATGCACTTTTGTCTGTATGCATACGTTTGTCAGTGGAGTGCGGATGTTGCAACAATGCCTCCCGAGGGATCGGGCCCGGGTTATGTTCCGACTGTCGCGATTAATTAGCTTCTCTTTATTGAGTTAAAAGTCTGCACTGTTGGAAGTTAAATAAGTTTAGTCGACTGTCCCTACGGATGGGTACGGTCGGCCACAGTCACAGATATCCCATGGCAGCTCTTAACGCGCGCGGCATAAGGGCGCCAATCGAACAAAAGGGGGTATCCGGGTATCCTAGCGTGTGGCTGACTGTTCGTACGTCGGATGAGAACCAAGTATATTCCACAATAAAGACACAAAAACTAACTGAGGCCTTTGCATCTACGTAATGAGATGATTTATACACCGTGGAATTTTAGTGGTTTTAAAGCCGAAGGTATTTTGTTGCACTGGTGATTCTGAGCCAAATTACAAAATTTCGTTCCAAAACGCGCGAAAAAAAATTCACTTCTCCATACAAATGGTGTCGATTGGCGATAGCCGTTTTTATTGGAAGTGTTTTTTTTTTCGCTCGTTTTGAAGTAAAATTTTGGAATTTGGCTCAGAATCACGAGTGCAACTAAATACCTTCGGCTTTAAAACCACTAAAATTCCACGGTGTATAGCGTCCAGCCAGTGGCATCAGATGGATGAAGAGACCACTCGGCTCTGCAGTGCCTGGGACATTGTTTTTAGATGGAGTATGCTTGCCCAGAACCTATACCATCCTGACAGCTTAGTCAAGATGGTATAGTGTACTTATGGTGTTTTACCTACCTATGCAAGCAGCATAGTTAATACATTACTTTGCCTTATTGTTTCTTCGAGCTTAAAGAGCAGTTTCTCAAATCCCAGCACCAGTAGGATAAAAAGTAGTTAGAAGTTTAAAATTTCAATACAGGGATCATCCTTTTTAATCCAGTTACATGGAGTCTAGGCTCTGTCGATTCAGCACTGTAACTCTTCAGCTTACGCCCACTTGCACCGAAAACAAGTTAGATGTTAAACCTAGGTTTAAGCTTAACTTTTAGTTTGCAACGTTGTATTTATGTTTGGCCTCGGAAATAATGGACCATGTACTACTCGTAAAATGATAGAAAGGAAGAAAAATTATTGACCACGATTATAGTCAATGTATGGCTATAGAAAACACAGACAGTAGGTGATGTTAAAATATTACAACATCTCATAAGGACGTTCATGGTGCAGAAGTTGGCAGAAAACGCAGTGACGAAGATTAAAAAAAATCTTTATTAATTAACTCGTATTTCTTGTACGGTCGGCCACAATCTCAGATACCCCATGGCAGCTCTTATCGCGCGCGGCATAAGGGCGCCAATCGAACTAAAAGGGGTATCTGAGACTGTGGCCGACTGTACGAATATTAAGCTTCAACGAACATTGTTTACAACATAGAAAAATACAAGTACTTACAAAAGTATTTATGTAGCCAAAGGCCACGGATAAAATTTCTGAACCGTGCAAAACTTTTGTCTCCCTGAATGCATCATTATTTGTACTTTCTGCTACGACACGGTATAATAGAATACTTCGGGCTACTACTAAGCTGTTGTAATGTTTTTTTTTTCGCTGAAACTGTGATCTAGGTTTAGTCTAAGCTGGTGCAAGTGGCCCGGGCATACTCTCCGAGGATCAAGTCGGGAAAAATTAAATAGAGCGCGCCATCAGGAGGCAAAGCCGAAGTTGCCTATTTAATTATGAATTTATGAGCGGACGGGCAAAATGCAAACCTACCCGCTGGGGATAGGGCTTGGATTTAAGCGACAGCGGGAGCGGATTTTAAGTAACAAATTTCAGGTTTAATAATTCAATGTATGACTGTAATTATCTTTAAATTTCCGTTGTCGTTCCTTAAGATAAGTCCGGATTAGACCGACTTCATCCATAAAGTGACTGGAGGTATAAATACAGCATCTAATCAGAGCAGACCTTCGTTTTAAAAAAAATGGGAAATCAACTTAGGCCCTGCATTCAATATTGCCTCTCAATTCGACCCCCAAACTGTGGTCACAGTGTAACCCCACCCTAAGAGCTGCAGTACCCACTGCCGGTTAATTAAGACCCAGTTTTGAGTGCCACTTGCCGCCGCGAGCTAAATAAATAATGACATTTACATTTTTCGCTCCAGTCCCGGGCTCTAGGGGGATTGTCTGGTGCATTTGGGCATTGTAGCTTGTGACGTTTTGGAGGAGTTGTTTGTTCTAGTCTAGAGGTAGATAAGAGTAAGTTGAGATGGATTCGCTCTCTCGTATTGGACTAGGCCAATTAAGCTGAGAAGTTGGTATAGATGCTGGTACCTGTCTCAAGCGAGTATTTTTGAACGAGCGAAGGAAGCGAGAGAAGTTCTCCGAGTCTAATGGAGCAGTCCGACATTTGTATATTTGTATTTAAGAATGTTCGTTCGACGATAACTTGAATTGGTAGGCGGGTAAATGAAATTTGGTAGGCGGATAAATTAATATAGGGTTGTAAAGTTTATGCAATTTGCGCGCGCCTGCGCGATCGGTTTAGCAAAAAGTTACACTCGCTAGTTCGGGGCGAACCACTAGTACCGAATTTATTTATGTGTGTGCTGTGGTATTTGAATACATGTATAAATTTTCTATTCTACACAAATTAAGCACTTATAAAAATCGTACAATTTAGGGACGAACGCTGTATAAATTTTAATCATCTCATTACGTCTATGCCTTAGTTTATCTATACGTCTAGCTTAATTAACAATCCCAGTCTAAACAGAGCTAAACAGCATCATAATTTAATCATGATCGCATGGCCCTTCATTATGGAACCCTTGAGTGATTCCACTTGGAGTCCAAACACGGGTTAAAGCAAACACAAACAGGACGTACGTCTGTCTGTACCAACAAACTCAATGTAGAAGCCTGGATGTACAGTCTGCCACACGCTAGGATGCGCCTTTTTTGTTCGATTGACGCCCTTATGCCGCGAGCGGTAAGAGCTACCATTGGGCATCCTAGACTGTGACTGACGGTACAGACAGATGCATCAGTGTAAACTTTACGTTGGCATTTGAGATGTGCAGTGCCGGATTAGCCATATAGCAGGAGTAGCAAATGCTACGGGCCCCGCACATTTGGGGGCCCCGCGCGCTTTCTGACCGAAAAAAAAATCTATTTACCTAGATACGAAGGAAACATTCTACAGGGTGCACTCTAAGTCGATAGCGGAACTTTAAGTAGGCTGTCTACTGATCTCTACAAACAACTTGTACTAGGTGGCGAAAAAAATGGAGCGAAAAAAAATCAGCTGTTTCTTACATTTGGCGCAGTATTGAGTCGACCTTTTGTATGGAACAGCTGATATTTTTTTCGCTCCATTTTTTAATCCACCTAGTAGAAGTTGTTTGTATTGATCAGTAGATAGCCCACTTAAAGTTCCGCTATCGACTTAGAGTGCACCCTGTAGTTTTCTATTATTTCGAGCGCGCTTCGCGCACTTATTTTTTGTACAAACGACAAGGAACCATGGACCATAAATTTGCCGTTTCCGAAACCGCCAATGAAAAAAAATACATATCTTCTTTTTGGATGCGTTTTTTGCTAAAAACGAAGTCGCGCGCGTCATGGGGCCTTAGATAATGGATGGAACATTTTAAATTGAGTTTAAATCCAGGATTTTTTTTTTGTTACAGTTTTGTATTATATCATACCACAAATTGATAACCTAATAAAGGAAACCAAGGGCCCCTTGATAGAATTTGCTACAGGCCTCGCGTGTTACCGAAGCAGCATGCTTGAGCTATAGCGGCTAATACTTGGAAATCTCGCATTCGACACATCTCGAAGGAAAAATCTCATGTCATTTCGATCTAGACTGCTCCCGACTTAGGTTTCTTGCAGAATTACGTACTGTATAACGTATAACATGAAAAGGGTAGCCGGTAACCTTTTATGTGAATGAGCCGTTTCAGCACAAATTCACAAAGCATTTCAGAGATGGCGCCTACAGGAGTGGCCACAGAAGAACCGGAATACGGCTGTCAAAAATAATCTGTGCTAAGCGAAATTCTTTGTGAATTTGTGCTGAAAACGGCTCATTAAACCGTTACGGGCGACTGTACCAGGTATGTTAATCCGTAGCCCCCGAGCTGTGAATGCGATCAATTCGCAGCAAGCCGGGGTATCGATTCGTGCACTTTTTGTCTCGTTAGCTGCTGCATTTGTCTGCACGACTGTAGCATTTCTTGTTGAGAGTAGGCTACATGGCAATAACCAGCTGGCTTAGGATAAGCCGCCAAATCGAGGTTTTTAAATAGCTCGTTCCACCTTACGTCTATGTAGATAAAAGTAGTTTTTGACGAAGCTTACTGTGAATTTTGGTTTTTAGGGTTCCGTACCCAAATTGTAAAACGGGGCCCTATTACTAATACTCCGCTGTCACCAGGCTGTATGTGATGAACCGTTAGACAGTTGAAATTTTCACTGTTGCCGCTATCTATAGCAACAAATACAAAGAACAGAATAAAATAAATATTGAAGGGGGCTCCCATACAACAAACGTTTTTTTGCCGTTTTTATAGATAATGGTACGGAACCCTTCGTGCGCGAGGCGCATTGCGTCCAAAAATTCACCAGTTTCTTTATCAACAAAAATATGAAGGCTAAGGCTGAGGGGGCCCCCTGGATCGCAGGGCAAGTGCCCAGAAGTCCAAATGAGAAAAACGGCCCTGGTGACCACACGTTTCAATCAAACCAGAGGCATAAAAACAGTCAGAGAAAATTTACGAATTAAGGTGAAAACCGACGCCAATGAAAAAAAAAATCTTCTAGTTGGATGCGTTTTTTGCTAAAAACTCTCCATTAGGTTATCAACGCGAGGCTTAACTATTCTTAGGACCTAAGGTTTAGATTCCACATTCTAGAACCTACGAATAAAATCTTTTTACGTTGATCGCGTTGATAACCTAATGAAGAGTTTTTAGCAAAAAACGCATCCAAAAAGAAGATATGTTTTTTTTTCCATTGGCGGCGCTAGTTGTGCCTCGGTTTGGGCCTAAATAATGGGATTAACACCTCAAAATGTTTAGCACCCACCCAGAAGCTCAGCTATAAAACTACCTAACGACTGTTCGATTCAGTGCGCTGACTATAGCATTTGATTCGATTTAATCGGTAACCGATTACAGCGCGGCTCTCGTATGAATTCGAATGCGCTTTGATGGTACTGCAGTCAGTTTAACGGCTGAGCAATAAGGAATGTTATTAGGTGCCTGTCGTTCGGAAAAATATATCAAGACAGGGTAGAGGTACAGATCAGGGGACTGATTCTCGGGAATCTCGCACTCGACACATCTCGAAGGAAAAATCTCATTTCATTTCGATCTCGACTGCTCCCGACCACTGGAGTCATGTCGAGCGAAAAGGGCAGACATGTCGCAGAAATCTCGTGCCTTATGTCGAGGATGACTTCATGAGAATAGATGTGACATTTGCCACAAAATTACATTTTTCCTTCGAGATGTGTCGATTGCGAGATTTCCGAGAGTTAGCCCCCAGGGATTCGGCGTAAAAAATGCTCCTTTAGTAGGCCTTCTCTCATCTTGACCACTATTGCTAACCATGCATCGGCAATTTGAAGCCTTTTCCATTATGTTTATCAACACACTATGTTACTACATCTGACGATATTCATGTCAGATGTAGTAACTATGGAAAAATACCTTTTGGCTGCCAAGGTCTTAAATACATATGGCGGAGAGAAACAGATCAGTATAGCTACCACGAGTGCGAAAAAGCTGTGCCGGACGTCCGCCGGACGTCTGTCATGTATCATAATACTATAGTAGTAAGGTTGTTTATGCAACTTGTCACTTTCAGTGACATTGACAGTAAGCACTCGTGGTACCAGTACTGAGACCTGAGTCTGTAAGGTGGTGGTGCAAGGTGCCAAAATTGGCTCCCAGTTGACAGCGTCAATTACCATTTATGAATGCTGTCGGTCCCTAAAATTTTTTTCGTAGTGCAGCAAAGAATATTCAGGGGGTCTACCGGCTAAGACGAAGCCGATTACCAATGGCGAAAATCGAAGTTCGATTTTTGAAAAATGTACTGCCACCCAGTTCATTTTACTGCCACCCAGTAATTTTTACATAAATCGAACTTCGATTTTTGCCAATGGTAATCGGCTTCGTTTTAGCTGGTAGACCCCCTGATTATAATTCTAGAGGATTCGATCGCTCTGGTTGTAGGAGAAAAACGAAGCAACCTCGGTTTCGTCCTTCTACTGGGACACCATCGACAACCCTTGCGTTATATACTTACCCCTTATTTTGGTGCGAGCCAAGGGGAGTCAAACTTGCACACCACTGATGGGATTCAAACCTGTCTTTTACCTCCTCTACCAATAGACTGACACCAATACCAATGGTTCACAGAGGTGTTTCCTTGTAATATTTAACTGACAAACCGAGAAAGTTATGGTTTTATAGCTCAATCGTAGCCATAAAATGAAGCTTTCATCGCGAAACGATCGTTCGCAGCTAACCAAACATAACAAGGAACTCATTTGCGCAGGTCGGGAATGAACCCGGGACCCTCCGCGCGACAACCCACGCTCCACCCACCAGACTTCTCGGCGGCACATTCGCTGCGAGTATCACTGGTCTCTTCCTTTGGTTGGGCACCGTGTCTACCACTGATATAACCCGTGTCATTAAAGAAAACATTTAGGACGGAGTTAAAAACCTAGCATTGTCTCGCTTTGACTGTATTAATTAGAGCGAGAGGGCGAGTGTTTTGAAGTCCATCCTAAATGTTTTCTTTAATGACACGGGTTATACTGCACGAAATGAAATGACTGACTGGTGGTACTGCACGAAATGTATGGAGAAACAGTTTTTTTTTTCGAGATTTCGCACTTGGCCCTATACTAAAAGTTGCTTTCGGGGAGTTAGGCGACCCCTTTCAGTATCACAGGACCATTCTGAAACACCCTGTATAAACACCCTGTATTATACAGGGTGTTGTTTTGGTCAGTGACACCCGACTCTGACAAGATAGTTTCAGTAACGCTTGAAACTAAAAGTAAGTTTTTTTTTCTAAACGTGTTTTGATTCACAAATTGCCTTCTTCAATTTGTTCTATAATAACCGCGACGTGCGGACACCCCCGCCTTCTCAAAGCGCGCGCGCGATGTGGCGCCCGATAATGCAAGTGCGGCCGCAAGCGTTAGTATAATAGTTAGGCGATTTAATGATTTTTGGATATTTTTCACTGTTTTTTTTTCTAAAGTTTTATGTAAATAATCCACCCCTGAGTTGGGTGTCACTTTATAAACCAAAACCGTGTTATATATTTTTAAATATCTTATCCTGATTTGAAATAAGCGTCATGAGAACTTACTGTTCTATTTCCTGACCAAGGTAATCAGCAAAGTCATGCGGAAGTTACGTTCAAGTGCATCGCTCCACATTGGCCTCTGATAAAGGGCCGGGCTGAATCGTAAATGCACACAATCAGTTGTAAACTTATTGTTTAATGATCTTCGAGAAAGGAAGTGCCCTCTATTGGAGTCGCCAAGCCCAGGAAAAGCCATTATATCCTTTTTTAACCCCCGATGCAAAAATAAAATGTTATAAGTTTGACCGCTGTGTGTGTGCGTCTGTCTGTGGCACCGTAGCTCTTAAATGGGGGACCCCATTTAATTTGAAAGCAGGATTTCTGGCGAGTATTCTTGAATATGTTTTATCAAAATCGGTTCAGCCGTTTATGAAATACACTAATTTGAAGCTTAACTAATTTAGCAATATTCAATCAATGTCGGGGGAGTTTTTAATTTTTAATTCAGTAGTTATTTTATGTCATTAAAGTTTCGTAAGCAAAGCACTGCACTTTTTATAAACGGTTTCACGTATTTACTTATATTAGTCGCCGACTAGTTTTGATTCTCATAAAGAGACCTTAAACATAGAGGAAACACGGTGCTCGCGACGCCGTAGCGAGTCGCTCACTGCGCGCAAGCAGCCACTATTCTCTCTCTTCCTTTCTTTCCCAGCTTTCTTAAATCGTTTGTATCGAAAACCTTCATGCCAAAATACTTTGTATACCTACCTATCTATTGAACTAAGTGTCAAATGTAAATAATTTATTTATAGCGCAGTTCGTATGCAAGTAAGCGCCGGCGCCGACGATTCATTTATCTGTCGTTACTTGCATACTTTGTTGGAGGTATAGTCAACATACTCGTAGTAATTTGCATGTTTAGATAGACGAATAGAATACGTTTCACTAGGTATATTATGAAAATAAAGAAGTGATGTTGTACATGGTATCAGAGATATCAGAAAAATAACTACTAAATTAGACATTTAAAATACCTTCAAATTAGCATATTATTATTACGAGTATTATCTCAACAACGGCTGAACCGATTTTGATAGCACATGACGGGAAGAGATTGAACTGTTATCTAGGAGCGTTCAGTAATAGGTGCCACCCTGTATTCTACATTAATAGTGTTAAATTCTTTGCTAGTGACTGCATCTTCTCTATGTAGTGCATTTATGCGCAGACACAGTGATTTCACCCCTACTTGAATCTGTTGCAGTGCAGAATTGCGATTAATGCGCGTGCGCTCGGGTCAGACGCACATAAACTCGCATTCACAACAATGTTTTATTGGTTGATGACAGGTTTATGAGTGGGCGATGTAGAGTTTTTGTATGGCACTTAAAATCCTATCTACCCACAAAGTCTAGCCAGATTTAAATATGCGCTAATTGAGTTTATTTAATTTAATTATACAGGGTGTTGTTTTGGTTAGTGACACCCGACTCAGGGAAGATAACTTTAGTAACGCTTCAAACTGAAAAATTAGTTTAAATTTTTTCTAAAAAATTTTGATGCACAAATTAACTTGTTCAATTTGTTCTATTATAACCGCGAAGTGTGGACACCCGGGCCTTCTCAAAGCGCGCGCGCGATGTGGCGCCGGATATTGCGAGTGCGGCCGCAAGCGTTAGTATAATAGTAAGGGAGGCCACAATTTAATTATTTTGGGGTGTTTTTCATTGAAGTGTATTTTTTTTGCTTCAGTATCGTGTAAAATGTAATTAGGTATCACCCCTGAGTCAGATGTCACTTTACAAAACAATACCTATCCTCAAAGGGACCACCTTCTCAACTCAATCAAATAGGATCTATCCGGCTCGAAGTATTAATATTTCGAGAGACTGTAAACAATATTCAATCAATGGTAATGAAATTAACTCCACCGCCTCCATCAATACAGGGGTCGAATTGCTTAACTTCTTCATCATTCGCAATCCCTCTCAATTTGACATTTCAAGGAGGTTGAGATAGGTATGTCAACCTCTTTGAAATGTCAAGTAGATTTGTACTCTGAACAAATCTATTTTATGCGATCTGTCATTTAAACTGATTGTGATCGTAATCGCGATCTGTCTTTAAAGGATACTGAGTGAATGAAACTATCTTCCAAATTGTACGGCGAGTAAGCGATTGTGATTTATGATTACATAATTTAACCTTACACTATGAATAGAACGTGTTACTATTAAAAGTGGCAGTTTTTTACTTGTGCAGGGTTAATCGTAAATTCTGATCAGGGTCGTTCTACAAATATTTAAGACTAGGTACGGTTGAGAACTTGACTGTCAGTTTTTTGCAAAAAACGAATCCAAAAAAAGGTATTTTTGTCATTAGCGGCCCTAGTGTTCTTTACCTTTTGTCTTTTATTTTGAAAATTATTCTAATCACAATAGATGTTAAAAGTTACACAATCAAGGCCCTGAGTCAATGAAGCCCTCGATCCAATCAGCGTTCGTCGCTCGCGCCGCCATCGAGTGCTGAATGCCTCATTAGCAACCAGATCCGTGGTCTGGATTATAGGACTCCCTAACTACTCTTAAACCACATTCAATCCTTCTTCCTCTGGCTTTCAAGGTCACCAATAATTAGTTGAAAGGTGAGTAAGTACAGGTACCGTCACGACTCACGAGTTATGAGCGCTGACCTTGAATGCGCAGAAGTCATTTTGTATGTGAAGACAGAAGGCGATTGTATGCGCAGATAACCCCCACCACTTTCGTCGAGCGCTCATAACTCGTGACGATACCTATAAACATGGTTGATTCGTCGCAGACAGTCCCTGAATAAAATACAAATGGAGAAGAGATGAATAAATGAACCTCTCAATTGAAAAGCCTCTGGTCCACAAATCAAGCCTCAGCCTCAGCAAAACAATCGTCGCAAAACTGCATGTATTCAGCCCAGAATGAACCCTGAAGCCGGGTAGTAAAGCAGCAACTCGCGTGCAATTAGTTCACCCGTCGCCGCCGCCATTTGCAAACCGCATCGCTACCAGCGACATCTAGTGCGGTCGGCGGGACTCCGCGCGTGTTGTCGGGGTTTAAACATGCCAGTGCTTTCGGGCGGGACGAAACTAGTACCTACTTTTTCGGTGTTTGTGTTTTTAGCTGAAATATCATCTCTTTATCGCCTTTATTGCCCGCGACTTTGTCCTGTTATGACCCAGTTCCTCGTTCATGTAATTTTTGTAGGTTTAATTTGTTGTTGTTTAGTTTTTCATCAATTTTATGTTATGTCCACGCTCAACGACCATAGTCAGACATTTTGCTAAGTAGTTCGCGCTGACACAGTCGCGGGCAAAATCTAGTTTAATAAAAAAACTGTTTGCGGCACTCAATGTTGGGCAATAGAAGAGCAGACGAGCAGTCGTACAATCAGCGCAGCGACATGGGTATCCCCGCGCGGCATAAATGCGGTCATCTAACAAAAAGGGGATTCTTAGCGTGTCGCTGACCATATCTAGGTACTGTTTAAACTGTGTCTGTCTGTCTTCTGTCTATTCGTCAGAATAAACGTACGAGAGCTTGAGAAATAAACCTTTTTAAAAGTTATGTCAGACAGCAGACGGGCGAGAGGCAGAACACCAATGCGCTGGTCCGATGCCCTAAAGAGGGCAGCAGGTGGATCCATCCAGCACGCATCCCATCGCGACCATGACTGTGATGAGTGGAGAACCATTGTATATGGTCACGATCCTCAGAATTGAGGGACCGATCCAAAAGAAGAAGAGAAAAGTTAAGTAAAGTACCGTGGATTTCAAGTGCCCGTTGTCTCGTCCATCACATTGCCGACTCACCTAACCCTAGTCTATGCAAATGGGTCGCTACCCCGATATTTCACTCATTAATTTGACAAGCTCTCGGTGCACGTGGAAAGTATCCGCACAGGACAAACAGACGAGCCGTGTTGCCGCATATATTAACTGTAGTGTAGGACGTCGCGTCGCGTAGGCTAAAATCATATGAGCGCGTACAGTACACGGGTGTATGCATTATGTAAGTGCCTAGGACACAAAGGTGTGCTTCAGTACGGCTGCTGTTATTTTCAGCCCTTAGAAGTTTATAGAAGCTTCCGTAAGCCACCTTTGAGGCTCGGACCATCTTCTATCAACAGGGTCCTGAATCTCGATTCCATTGAAAGGGATCGCGATAGATACAAAAGTTAGGTTAGACAATTAAGCCCATGGGGGCATCTCGCAAATTCTCGGGAATCTCGCATTCGACACATCTCGAAGGAAAAATCTCATCTCATTTCGATCTCGACTGCTCCCGACCACTCGAGTCACGTCGAGCGAAAAAGGCAAACATCTCGTGCCTTATGTCGAGGATGACTTCGTGAGAATAGGAGATGTGTCATTTGCCGCAAAATGATATTTTTCCTTCAGATGTGTGGAATGAGAGATTCCCAAGAATTAGCCCCCCTGTTCTAGTCTCCACTGTAGCTTGACGATTTCGTTCATTGGCAACTGCCACCATAGTGAAATGCGGACAAAACATCAAAAGTGTCCAAACGACACTGACAAGCACTAAAAGCCCGGATTGTCCCTGTCCGCACGACACGAAAACAATATTGTTCACTGCGACGGAGAGAGAATAAAATAAAAAAGAAACGTGCCATCGAGAGCTTTTATGCCGCAATAATAAAATTAATTTCGGCCATATTTGTAACAATACGAACGACAGCGCACGTAGCGCACTGAATCCGCACAGAAATGGCCAGAAGATTGGCTTACGACTTCTGCCCCTATTTCTTGTCATCCTGCAAGCGTAGCATAAGGCCGGATTAGAGCGTATCTATGGGTTCAAATATATACGTAACTCAGTCTTATGTTTGACGTCGAGCGAGATGGGCAGACTTAATAAACCCATAGACACGCTAGAGCGTATCCATGGGTTTATAAGTCTGCCCATTTAGCATATTCAGCATAGCATAAGGCTGGGTTAGAACCCAGCCTTATGCTACGCTTGCTGCTGGCTTTCATCTACACGGATAATTATCTCTCCCATACTTTTGATCAACACAAAGTGTATCCAGCTACAAACATCAATATGGCGTCACATGCTAAGCCGCTCCGATTCCGAGACGGCATTGCAAGAAGAAGAATCTTATTGGAATTAGAAAGTTCCAAGTGAAACCGAAGCAGACGTTCTCTACCACTCTACAAAGCAAGCCAGGGCTGTAGCTGAAAAAATACCTCACAGACAACGTAGGTATACTCGCATCAGGCAGCCAACGCGCCAGTCCTACCTAACTAGGTTGATGCAAACCGCTTTGTGGCTTTTGTACGGGGAACATGAAATAACAATATTGTTTATATCGATACAGAGAGCAAAAAACGTATTGTATTACCTAACCATGAAAGTGTCACCATGGATGCGTTACTTTTTTTGTTGGTTATTATTTTTTCATGGTATTTCATGGTTAGGTACTGTAACGAGGCAAACCTCCGTGGACATACTGGCCGATTAGGCTGTGGAGATCGAAATTGGAAGGCGATCAAGAAGCGCAGACGTTTTGTGGTAAAATCGATAGTCTAATGTTAGATAGGGGCCCACACGGTCAATGAGAAATATAAAAATTATCAAAATAATCAAAGTATTTTATATTAATAGATAGAGTTAGGCTCTACAGTACGTTACGTTTTTTGGTGGGTATTATACGTATTATTTATGGTGCCAGTTTCGTATCAGTTTCTTATCAGCGTTAATCGAGCGAAGAAAAACACCTTTCCTCTTCTGCATTCTATGGTCCTCAGCAACGTTCTCCTCTCCTTTACTCTTTCCACGACTCGCGCATTTGACACCCTTTCCGTCCAAGATTTCCTCCAACGAGGTAAGCGAAACGCAAAAATAGGTAGTAATCCTACACGAACTATCGATACATCGAGCACATCACTAGCAGGCGCGTGGAGTGAGCGCATAACGAGTACGATAACGAACCGAGTACAGCATTGTTATCGATAGAATGCAAACCAATCGGGAAGGCATAGGTTGGGTTTAGAAGTCGGGCTCTGATACAGTTTCTTGCACTATTTATCGTTGGTTTAAGTCACCGTTTGGATTTTAGGTGGGGTTTTAGGTCATTGCACTCTTGTCAGAGCGGTCGTGGTCCACTTGTATTATTATCATCAGTGGCTGATGATGCCCGCCTTACGATGCCATGCCATTTCTCTCATTTAATTTTATTTGACTTCATCCGGAGGCAATAAATATAAAATAAGCAAAATCTAGCCTAATATTGACGTCAGTTCGAATTGAAGTTGGTAAAAGCAGTGGTATGATATCAATAATAATTATGCACGTGAATCTAAATGCAACATCTGTATCTCTCTATGAGATGCAATCCTTGCCGCTCGCAGCGGATTTGTCAACTCCGTACTTACCATTGTGCCTGCCATTATCCAGCGGGAAGCTTTAAGGGTGTGTCTGTGGAAAATAGAGCGGATTTACATGCACTATGAATGATTGAATTGTCTATTCGAAGTTTTCCAACTTTTGTTACGTTATTGATTTCGGATGATGGATAACCCTCTTTTGTCGTACAGTCATCAGCACTAGTCGCTTACACTTTCGTTGCAAAGTCGCCCGTAACGTAGCTGAATAGAGTGCACGCGTGTAAGCGTCTACGTGCTGTCCTGTGTACACTAAAAACTTAAGGTAAGGTGCAAGAAATGGTCAATTTGGGGTTTATCAAGTGCGAATCATAATCGTGTGGTGGTGTAAGATAACCTTGATGTAGTACTAACACCATTACCATCTCGTGTATTCCGCTATAGTTTTACCCTGGAAGCTTCGATAATGTTTCAATTACAGAAACTAGGGCTCAATATTCTGAATGACAGTCATTACATGCCATCCAGAATGCCTAGGGGCTGCAATCTCAGCCATGTTAGCTCTTCTTGCACTGCTATAAGAGCCATATTTCGCATCCTCAAGTTTAGGGTAGTCAAACAAACACACAACACACCAGCGACATTAATCTCGCTAGTTCTGACGCCAAACAGGATACAACAGAAAGTTCTTTTAGGTTTCCAGTTTCTAAGGTAAGACTGTGACTGTTCTAAGGTAAAACTGTACTTCGCCACGACAGGTACCGACTTCTTCAAGTGATCATGATGGGCAAGATTGAGGGGAAGCGGCTGGTAGAAGAAGAAAGTCGTGGCTCAGAAACATCAGGGAATGGACGGAGATAGCCAGCGTTAAACAACTGTTTTGCTTGGCAAGAAATAGAAACGAATACGAGGAGCTGACGGCCAACCTCCATTAGTGGAGAGGCACGCCAAGAATAAGAAGAAGAAGCAGCCATACACTCTCATCATCTACCCCCTTGTATATGTGTATGTATACTAGGTATAGGCGGCGCAATATTTGTCTCCCCTCCATTAAGAAGCCCTCTGAATCGGACTAAAACTAGTCTGCTATCCCAACATCAATAAAAGATAATACAAAATTAACAAAAAAAAACTACTTCACTGGTGAAAATGTACTGATTCCAAGTGATTTGCTGCTGTTCTTTGAGGAGTTCCGTTCTCCATCTCCGAAGTTCTTCATCAGATCTTCATCATGTTTTATGTTCACGCCACATCTCACGATCCTGTATGCTGGCACAGCGAAAGCTTTCCGCATACTCGGGCTATGTCGTTGGACCATTTGACTAGTGGTCTTCCGATTGATCTTCCAACAGTAGACCTACTGTTTTCCCCCCTGAGTTCCCCTGACCGCACGCTGGAAGTTGCAGCAGATAGACCGGAAGCGTGTAATTAAAATAGTTGGCTAATTCGTTTGTGCTGGCTGGCTCGGAGGAAAGTTTAGATGAATAGACTATCGAACTGTTCGTGTTCTGCTGCGGATATTTGGTAGCGGATTCAAATATTACAGAACTGAAAAGCTAAAGATGCCGTTACTGAAATTTAAGCTTTGTGGTGTACTTATAGGGTACATAGTTGATACAGAGAGCTGAAATTCGGAACCAAAAGTAACTACCGGATGAATTAATGTCCTAAACAGGTCATTCCTGTGGGCTAGGCCTTCTAATCTGTGAGGATGGTATAGGTGCTGGGCAAGGCTGCTTCATCTTAAATATGTCCCAGGAACTGCAGCGCGCGAGTGGTCACTTCATCCATCTAGACTAGTAGACCAGTGTGAGTGAAGGTGTGCCACTAAACGCTGTAATTACGTAGATGCAAAGGCGTAGAGACAGCAACAGATTTGACAACTATCTATTCTCTTTATTTTACGCTCTGAAGGCACAATAGTGGCCACTTTTTGCGATAAATGATTGCACTCGCAGGTTCTAGGATCTGGAATCAAAACCTTAGGTCCCAAAAATAGTTAAGCCTCGCGTTAAGATTTTGCGGGAGAGTTTTTAGCCAAAAACGCTGCAAAAAAAAGATTTTTTTTTTCATTGGCGGGGCTAGTTGTGCCTACTACTGGGCCTTAATCCACGCACACAGGCGCAGGGCCGGTTCACACATGGCGGATCGTCACACCCCGTGCCTCAGGATAAAGGGCGCGCTGATTGTTGTACTCCCGAGTGCAGAGTGCACGGTCGGCGACACGCTAGGATACCCATTCTTGTTCGATTGACGCATTTATGCCGCGCGCGATAAGAGCTACCATGATGGGCTATCTAGTCGCTGACCGTACCGCCGTAGTTAGCCTAGACTTCACGGGGGACCAATTTTTGGCCTTAGATGAGCACGTGTAAAAGAGTTCGGGGATTCTTAATTATTAAATAAAATTAAGTAAAAAAAAGTTATTGGATTATCATCATCATCTTCACCAGCCTGTTAGCACCCACTGCTGAGTAAAGGCCTCTTCATGCTCACGCCACCTCTCCGCCACCGCCTGATCCTGCGTCAGGCGCAACCACTGTTTTCCGGCTACTTGGGCTATGTCGTCGGACCATCTGGCTAGTGGTCTGCCAACCGATCTCTTCCCTTCTCGGGGTCGCCATTCCGCAATGGACGCATTACTTCTTTGAAGTGGAAGTGGGCAAGTAACCTGGCGAGACGTACCGATAGGAGATGGATCGGATTATACATAGCTCGGATTATTTATTTGGTAGGTAGGTATGTATTTATGTAAGTAACTAAACAGAAGTAAAAGCCTGCACCAGCTTAAGCAGAGCATGGGATCAGTCAGTCGAAGTGCTCTAATTGCAGCTCTTATTCAAATTAATTGGGCCTACGAGCGATTGTCTATTGTCTCCACTTCCTCGTTTCGCAATCCTTCTAATGGCTTTGTTATTATTATGATGACATAATAGTTATGTAACTTGTGAGTAAAAGTAGAGCGATTCATCGGCTGGAAGTATGTAGTGTAAGGTTCTACATGAAACGGGGTAACTTTCAGAATAGCCTTTTTGATGCAGCGAGTCAGACCCGCGCGAAAAAGGTTCCGTATGTAATTTAAACACATTTTCTCGAAACGAATTTTCATTTGCGAGACAGCAACGGAATTTGTCAACTCTACAAATTCTCTGTACTTGTGTTGACCTACTTGACTTATTCCAATTTTTTCGTAGATAATTTTTTTTCGCAACTGATTCGAAGATGAAGGAAAATTGTCCATGTTCATGTAATGGATACATGAACATGGACAATAGTATCTCCATGTTAGATTTCCAGGAATAATAAAATTAATAAAATATATGCAGAAAATTATTAAGTAGCAGCAACGTGAAATATGCTGGTATGAAGGAATTTCGGGTTGATTATGATTATGACGGTATAGGCCTTCATGCAGCAGTGGATGTTAACGAACCGATGATGGTATGGTGGCCAAGATTAGTACCTAAAACCTTCATAAAACACATAACCCTCGGAGCTATGCGCGCCGCGCCTGTGCGCCCGCGCCGTGCGTCGCTGAAAGCCGCGCGGTATTATTTATTAATCGCCCGCCTGCGCCGGCGCACGTTTCCTGCTTAATTCCCGCAAAGAATAATAAGGACAGATAAGACCAAGTCCCTCCGGTCCGTAACCTAACCACTACCTTTTCAAAATGCCATATTGTTAATTCGCGTAAATTTAAATATGCCTAAGGGCTTTTGTATGGTATATTGAAAGGGCGCCTAATGTACTATTAAACGTATTGCCACCGTTCGGTATAAAGAGAAAGAGGCCTGTAGCAATCGTATAATAGGTAGTGACGGGTCGCCGAATGGCGTGTCAGAGAGCGCCGATAAAATATCTGATCGGATCGATGCGGTCGACAAGCGCCCTTAGTCTTAAAAAAGCCTGAAATCCGAAAGGACTCCAGTTGGGGTCTCTGAGAAACCAAAGGCTGCTAAGAGCTTTCATTCATCGCACAAATGCCACAAAATGGATGGCAACGTTACAATAATAATTTTATTATTGTCAAATAAGTATTTGCCAAACTTATCAAGTTATCACAGATCTCAACTCTAAAATGTTTCCCTAAAAATGCGAGTAGGATTTGTACTTGATTAGGTATCTTAAATTTTCAATCAATTTACCACAATATTTCTTTCAGGAGTCTCCAGCCATTTTAAACAACAGATATTTTGGTTAATTCAAGTAAATAATAGAAGTAGAAGTAGATTTAGATTTCAAGTAGATTTGGCCAAGTATTGTTGTCTTTTCGAATGAGCCGTTTTAAAAGAACAAATTCAAAGTAGTTCATAGATTACAGGTAATCCTACTTATATTATAAATGCGAAAGTTCGTGAGTGAGTGAGTGTGTTTGTTACGCTTTCACGCTGAAACGGCTGGACGGGTTTGGCTGAAATTTGGAATGGAGACAGCTTAGATACCAGAATAACACATAGGCTACATATTATCACGCAGGAGCAAAGTAAAACATGTATCATTTTTCTGTAGTCCACGCGGATGAAGTCGCGGGCAAAAGCTAGTTTTTTTATATATTTGGGTTTACGGACCCTGGATACTAGCCCTTTTGAGCTACGGCTGTCAAATTTCGGTTAGCACTGATTAATTTGACAGCCGTATTCCGGTTCTTCTAAGGCCACGCCTGTAGGCGCCATCTATGAAATGCTTTTTGAATTTGTGCTGAAAACGGCTCATTGTCAATGTATTTTTGTCGAGTCTGTTCATCGCTTAGTCTTTGTCCATTTATGCTAAGCTCCAGTTGCGCGTGATCACGCATGCTTTCCTCGCCGAATGACTGATGTCCGTCCTACTGATTACATTGTACCGTCATAAAGTAAACATACGCGTTCAATTCTCAAACTTATTTGTAGCTTCATAAGGTTACTTTGTCGGACGATTCTTTTATGACGTGGTGACAAATCGACTGTGTAAACACGTAATTTGTTAACGTTATTGGTATTCAAATTAGGGTTTTATTTAGAGTCAATGTTCATTCATGTGTAAGCTGTTTTCAATAAAAGTTTAAATGGTCCCCCTTTGTGGTCCATTGGGCATTGTTAAGTTTGTGAATGGTCAACAACGCCATCTATACGTTGACTTAGGAACTGGTACGCATGCGTATTATAAATCGATGCAAGTTTGTTCTTAAAATCGCGTAGAGATGGCGTTTGCTGCTAAATAAATGTGTTTGAGGAGTTTAGTGACTACCAAACGTTTGGTAGAGCATTTCTATATTTGGTGCAGCAGTTTGGGCGATTAACTATCATCACAGACGGATCTCTCCTTATACTGTCACCGTTTTCCCCAAATCTACACGAACGTGGATTTAGGGACATGTCACTCAGAGACCCCTAATGGCAGGTGTAGACTCAGTTTTTGTCTACTTTCTTGTCTATACTTTCAATATCTCTAAAGCAATCGTAGGTAGACAAACGTCTATGGCTCCATGTCAGGTGCACAGGTCTTGCAGTTAGAGTAAATACGAGTATTCCGCAATTTAAGATTATATTTTTATTTGTAGGCTTAGGCCTAAATTTTATAAAAGCTTGGCGTATTGCGTGTACATTTTATACGACATACGATTATACTTATTGCTTCACAAATTTACAACAGACGATTTGTGTACTTATGAATAAATGAAAACGTAATTATAATCACTGACCTGAGCAGCGTCGTCCAGGCACCTGGCCCAAGCGTCGCTCCGGTCCACGAGGGAGTTCCACTTCTCAGCGAGCTTGGCGACCTCGCGTCGGATGGAGCGCGCCAGCTCCCGCGCCTGCTCCTCAGCAGAGCGGTACCCGCGGGAGTCGCCCTCGCTGTCGCGGGTTGCTGGGGGGAGAGACGAAGGAAACATTCTACAGGGTGCACTCTAAGTCGATAGCGGAACTTTAAGTAGGCTGTGTATTGATCAATACAAACAACTTTTACTAGGTGGCGAAAAAAATGGAGCGAAAAAAATATCAGCTGTTCCATACAAAAGGTCGACTCAGTACTGCGCCAAATGTATGAAGCAGCAGATTTTTTTTTCGCTTAATTTCTTTCGCCACCTAGTACAAGTTGTTTGTATTGATCAGTAGACAGCCTACTTAAAGTTTCGCTATCGACTTAGAGTGCACCCTGTAGTAATGATGATCATTCAGACATCGGATATTGGAATTTCAAGTATAAGGAGAACAAAGATTTAAGCATAATAATCACTTTTTGATAAGTAATATTTTCGATGCTTGTGTCGCACGCATCAGGTCCCAACCTTCAGAGCGAACAAAGAGCCTCCCTCCGATTGATTACCTACATACAAAGTGAATCTTGGGAGTTCCTTTCATGTAGTGGCAGTACCTACTGCACCTAATCTGCAGATTTTTTTCGACTTCATAGTAACAGTTCCATGTAACGATAAGGGAAATTCACTGTCCATCGGAGTAGAAAGAGTCTAGATTTTGGCGACCGATGTGTTTTAAAGTATGCCGAAGAAAACCAAATTCCCTTAATCAATCCAGCATACCGGGCTTGCCAAAATCTCACTAGAACAAATAACCCTGGCGGTTTATAGACGTGCATTCCGCTCCTAAATGAAATCCTCGGCAGCGCGGCAGGCAACTATCTCGCGGCCTCCTCGAATTCCTGAGGGCGGGTGTAATGACGTAATTATGAAATTCCCGCCTTTTTCGACGAGGCGCGCTTGTTCACGCTCCAGATATTGAGTGCCTCTGCCGCGTGTAACAGCGTAACGGAACGTCAGCGGTGCGGCTCGTTTTATATCGCAGCCACGTGAAAAGTTTGAAGTTTCCGCGTGAAAAATCTAGGCTTTATTTTAGTGCCAGTAACCCTTGCTGAAGTCGGTAAAAAGATCCACTGTGGCCACTTTCGGACACACAGGAAATTACTACATATTCAGGCCTTTCCTTACATCTATGACAGATCAACCTACATTTAAAGCGTCCGTGACACCGCTACTAGATGGGTGAAGTGACCACTCAGACTCAGCCTGTTTGGAGTGCCCCACTCAATTAAGCTATCCTAAATCCTAATACTACATACATACAGTAGCTCGCTACAAATTTTACATTGCGCGAGCGAAATATCCGCTTCTCCTGAATACTTCGGCTGAATTATTATTCCGCCTACGCCAAGAAGTCAAAAGTCTTCTCTCGAATGAATAAACAAAAAACAACGCGAAAAAAAGGGCGGCTAAATAAAGCAAAACCAGGCGAAGTCCGTCATCAGCGCGTTTTGGTCGATATTTACGCAGCCTTATCGGCAAACGGCGACACGACGTAACGGCCGGGCCGGGTTCGGTTCCGAACGCGCCGCGGCCGCTGGTCCCGGGAAGTCGTTCCGATTTCAAATTTACGGCTGCACGAGCCGCGTTTAGAGCTGACGAACGAGCCGAAATCGCACCGCGCCAAACGGGCAACGGTCAACACGCAGAGATATGAATCTGACATACCCCATGGTAGCCATATTTTATATCGCGCGCGACATAATGGCATAAATCTTACCAAAAGAGTTATTTTAGCAAATCTTTATTTTGAGACATACTTTCATGATACCAGCTGCTACACATCACAAAAGTGGGCAGGATAGAAGGAAAAAGAATACCAGGAAGATGGGACATCAAAGAATTGACCAGTATTATAACCGTGGAACAAATATTCAGGACAGCCACAAATAAAGAACGATGCAAAGAACCGACTACCAAAATGAAGAGGAACTTCAGGAAGAAGTAAAGCATCTTACTGTACGTCAAGAAGAAGCAATAGTTATTTGTTATGCAAGAATGCAAAATTATTGTTTGCGGCGAGTGCTTGTATTGAATATCGAGCTAGCGAAGGTTTCTAAAATTGAGCCTCGAGCGTAGCGAGTACCATACTCATAAGTACCTACATAGAGGTTAGTGAAATGAGTTTCCATCTTCACAAAGGAGTCTGTGGCGTTGCCTAGCAACAGGTTGTTGATTACAAATGTTTCTTCTTGAAGTGTCAAGGCAACTTACGGGTTCAAATTTCGAAGCGCACAAAAATGCAGATAATTTAAAACAGGATTTTATACGATCGCATGTTTAAAGTAACAGCGTACTTTCCGAGCTTGGGAGATGAAAAGTATCTTACTGTACTCTACGTCTATATTTAATTAATTAATTCATTCATTCATTCATTCAGGGAGCGGGCGACATCGGGGCGAAGGAAAGAGTGCGAGAGGCGCGGTCAAGTCTCTTTTCCCGTGGCGCGTATTGTACCTTCTGAAAGATTGTGTTCGGCAGGTCTGCACCCATCTCTAAAGGGTCGTCGGAAACATTTCGCGCGGCCTTCGGGTTCCAACCCACTGCCCCGCGAGTTGATAAAAACATGATTTAAAAAAACCGCCCGCCGCTTGTGGAGTACATTTTATTGACAGCCCTTAAAAAGAAATCTAAAACATTTTCTGTCCAGTCGTTTCCCTTGCCCCCCCTTATTGCCCAGTGCCCTTTAAAGTTTCGAGGATCGCAGATGATTTCGCATGCCACTGGACGCTGTATAAATAATAAGTTTGTAGTTGCAATAATAGTAGGTAAGATGTGGCCTGTACAATTGTACATGTCCCACTGGGCAAAGCCGTTCTGTCAGAGAGAGAGTTATATCACCACGCGTGCCCACTGTGGATTGGCGATTTTCGATTCCTCAGACGATTTGCGATTCCTCCTCGGCTTTCCTCACGATGTTTTCCTTCACGGTTAGCGAGGGGTATTGCCACTTCAAATTCACAAATGTACATAATTTTGGTAAAAAACTAAATCTAAAGAAAGAATCGAACCTGGGTCTCTTGATTCCGAGTCCATTGTTCTACCACGTTGTGGTGGCACACGGCTCACCAAGCGTTAATATTCCATCAACAAACCTAATCTCAATAATATCAATCGCCTTGTGTTACATACCGGCAACCAATCTACACAATCCACAGGCACGGTATCCAGGAAGCATTGAGTTAGCAACACATTGGCCGTATGTCGGTCTAATCATCGGCCGCCACTGATACAGCCATCTACATAGAATCACAACACGTAGAGACGAAGTAGGCATGTACTGACGCGCCAACTGAGGGAACTGTAGAGACCACCCCAACTCGCGTAATCTGCTACTCCATATAAGCGAGCTTTTATGACCTCCCTAGTTTTATCAAGGGCTATGACTGACTAAAACAACGTCCCAGGCACTGCAGCGTCGACTGGTCTCTTCATCCATCTAGTGTGAGTGAAGGTGCCACTGGACGCTGCATAAATCATCTCATAACGCAGGCCCATTACGCAAAAGCCTTAGTTTCTTTTAAATCAAAAACCACCGGGACCAATGATTTAACCAGCCTTCTGAAACACGGAAAATAAGAAACTTGAACGTATCCATGCCGGGCGACGCGATTTTTATCGGCTTTGAAATCTTTGAGTGCGCTAAAATGAGTTGTCTCTCTCTTTTTCATTATCTAAAGCGGGACTGCTTATTTTTATCGCGCCCTAAAGTTCGATAAAAATATTGTCACACGGCAGAATGGTTTGGATGGCTGCTTAGTTTCCATCATTGTTCTCATTGATTATTTATCACAATCTCTTTTGCTTTGATCAATAAAATAAACCTTTTCCAAAGGATTCTACTTTATCGCATATTTCTAATCGCATTCGGAACATCTTCGGTGTGTTCGTTCAGTGTATCTTTCGCGCTTTCGGTAACTTTTGAGTTAGAGCATCTGGTATGAAACTTTCATTCCAAACTTTATTATTCCTTGGCAATCTGCGCGATTACCTATGCATATGCAGACGATGCCATATGGCATTCATGTATGTTGATCCGATCGGTATATCGCTCTGTGCTGTTCAATTTGAGTGACGCCCTGTCTTCTCTAGATGCTTAGCTTGTTAGGTGGTTTTCATTGATAATAATAACGAAACAAAACTATACAAACACAATTTTTGGCACTTAAAAGGGGTCAAAGATGTATTCACGACAGCACGTCAGAGTTTACACTTTTGTTGTAAAGTCGCCCGTAACGTAACCGAGTAGAGTTCTAGCGTGTAAGGGTCGACGTGCTGTCGTGTGTGCCTACGAATGCCTTACTTAATAAAATGTGTGCAAAAATAGTTTGTAAGTCTTGTATATTAAATATTTCCAGCTAGTTAGTTCAGTAGTACATTCTATCAATACCATTTTATTATCCTTTTATTAACAGCTATTATCCAAGTTTAGTATCCTGAGATACATACAGCCTGTCTTCTAGTTCAGGCACCGTAAATTTTTACCTAAGTTATATTTTAGTTATTATGAATTTATGTAGTATCTACAATAAGTTTTATAGAAATAAATGAACTGGAATACGCTGCCAAAATGCTGGTCGCTATACTGGTCGGGTAAAAATAAAACACCCTTAGATTGATAACAAGAAAACCCACAATAGGAAAATGACCATAGAACCAGACCATTTCTTGCTCCGCCCGCCAAGCGTGCAATCTTCGAGCCAAAATCTAATTACAGTGGACGAATGAATGAATGAATGAATGAACGAACGAGCGAGCGGCGAATGATTCAATCGGCCGAGCGATCCTCCAATCGGAATTTACAATTAACGTGCAACTGGGTCATCGTGATTGGTGAACGGAATGGTTTCTAGGAGAATCGTAACGCGTAGAATATCTTGGTACAGTCAGCCACACGCTAGGATATCCCTTTTTGTTCTATTGGCGCCCTTATGCCGCGCGCGGTAAGAGCTGCCGTGGGGTATCCTAGACTGTGGCCGACCGTGGAGACGGATGCATCAGTGTACTACACAGGAAACATTTTTAAAAGCTTTATTCCTGAAACACAATTGTCATCAACTTCTAAATGGGATTTCCAACAACTTTTGTTCCACGACTTTTGGGAATAGCTCGATACTTTTTATTTCTTGAACGTTTCTTATTCTTTAAAAGTTAATTTTGTAATATTTTTGCGCTGCCTGCGTTGCGCGCTTTCATGCCCCTCCACTTTCTAACACCTTTCCAGCCTCTCATGCTGGTATTTGTTACTATGAGCCACAAATTTAGCAAAAAAAATAGTACAACAAAAGTTATTGAGAATATACAGGATTATAGATATTTAAAAAATACTCTGTATAAAATCATTCTGATATGGAGAAGAAAGAAAGACTTACCTCTGCTAGACGCTAAATTAATAATCTAACACCTAATTCCAGAAATGAGCACAGTAGCGAGGTGCTACTATGCTTTTAATCCTCTTACAATTAAGAAGCTTATTGCCAGAGGAGGAACTACGCTAAGTGGTGCTTGTTTAGCATAATTTGAGCTTATAACATCAACGGCTAAAGAACAGATTGTTTAATTATTACAGCTATATGAAACTTTAACTTTCAGTGTTTGTATAGCCATGTATGCTCGGTGGCTAATTGAGATGAGCGCTGGATCGATAAGCCATTGGTTGCGAGTTCAATTCTTGTGTCGAGGGGACATTTGTAAAATTTCAGTGCCGCCTGCACGGCGCCCTTTTGTGCCCCTCGACTCTCTACCACCTTTCCAGTCTCTCATGCTCCTATTTGTTTAACTGCGCAAAAAAAAAATTGCTAAACCTTTTGTATATGAAAAAAAAAATGCACTTTCACCAGTAGGAGAACAAAATTTGTTGGAAATCATATTAAGAAGTTGACATGTTTCAGGAATAAAGGTATTTAAAATTGTCCTATAGAGTAGGAGTAAATGTGTAGGGGTTTAGGAGTAAAATGTAGGGAAAACACTGTATGAATGCACCCGGGCAACCTCTGACTCAGATAAATGGCGTGGCATCGTAAGGCGCAATATCAGAGTAGAATTGTGGAGGTTTTATATCTTTGCTGGACTGGCTGTTTTTTGTACAATGTTTTTTGGAATTATTTTTATTTTAGTTAATTGTCAAATAATAACAACGTATGAGAACAGACGTATTTTTTCTTCTTCTCTAATTTCTTTATTAGTTTGGCCGAGAATATTGCTCTATCTGTGTGAATCCATTAATATTCAACATCTGGCGACCGTGCAACAATGGATAGAGCCAAAGAAGAACGAAAGTGGGCGCGGCGACGATTTTCTTTGTGCGCAAGCAATGTTGAAAAATTTCTTGCCGCAAATGACACAAGTAATGCCTGCGCCTCATTTGAAAATTTAGGAGAGCTGTATGCTGCGTTATCTGAAGCCGAAAATAAGGTAATGAGTTTCTGGCTAGAGGGTCCGGAGAGAGACGAGTGTGCTCTGGACAAAGACGCTGAAGAAATCCAGGCGTATTCGTCGAGATGGTTTCTCATCAAACAAAGAATCAAGGAGGCAACTGCACCCGCAGAAAGGGCGGGTTCTTGCAAGGAGATGGTGAGCTGCGGTAGGTGTGGGTCTTCAAGCGATCGCACGAATAAACAACGACGGCGATTTAATCTACCCCGCCTTTAACTACCAAAGTTCGATGGCCAGATCAGTGGATGGGTGGCGTTCTGGGCCCAATTTAAAAAGATACATCTCGATGAAGACCTAGACGACGACGACAAATTCCAGTATCTACTTGGTTCTATGGAACGAGGCTCCAGCGCACGCGAGCTCATAGAAAGTTTCCCGCCGAGCGGCAAAAACTATGCCACAGCAGTCGCCCAGCTCAAGAAGCGTTTTGGAAGAGACGAGCTGATAATAGAGCATTACGTAAGGGAGCTACTACAGTTGGTCTTGGCGCAAGCGAAAAGCATATTGAAGATTTCTATCCAGACTCTGTACGACAAGTTGATGGCTCAAATTCTTGCTCTAGAATCGTTGGGCGTAACTCAAGATAAGTATGCCGCGTTTCTCTTCCCTTTAGTTGAGTCTGCGCTGCCTGCGGAAACGCTACGAGCATGGACGAGGTCGCATTTTTACGGCAAAAGTGAGTCGAACTCTTTAGCTGACCTGTTGAACTTCGTGCGTCAAGAAGCCGAGTCAGAGGAGAGAATCCGTATAGCTCACGCTGGGTTTAAAGAGGACCGTCATGCCACTCCCGCTACACCGACGGCTGCGTGTTTTACTACGACGACTGCTAAGAAGGATGAAAGATACCGAGCGGAATTGAAGGTAGATAAAGCATGTTTGTGGTGCGATAAAACATCCCATTCGAGCTCAGAGTGCGTAGTAGCGGTAAAAAAGACCTTGGAGGAGCGAAGAGAGTTTATAAAGCGTAAGAACGCTTGCTTTATATGTATGTCTGAATATCGGCCACATGTGGAAAAAATGCAAGAAGCACCCTAAATGCGTATTTTGTGGAAGGAGGCATCATCCCATTATGTGTAATGGCGTGGCGAAGGAAGCTCACGATGATGCTGCTCCTGAAACCTCAAGTAATCAAAGAACCATTGTGTCAGAAAGCGCACCGCGGTCGGGTAAAGGCATTTCGAAAGGTTTCCAACAAAACCCAAATGGAGAGAATCTCATGGCGACATATACCTCCTGCAGCGCCATGGTGGGGAGGGTTCTGGGAACTGGGAAACTGAACAAGAACCGCGGAAGGAGAAAGAAACGTGTATCTTCTGACTTTCCCTTTCGAGGTTGCGACGCTTCGGACCGCCGCCGCCGTGCCGCCACCGGAGATCCCACAGCCACGTCACGAGCCCATCGAGACGCCAGACGGACTGAATCTGTTTTCAGTTGATGTTCTTGGTGTTGCCTTGCGTGCAATGGCAAGGGGGGAGGATGTGGAGGTTTTATATCTTTGCTGGACTGGCTGTTTTTTGTACAATGTATTTTGGAATTATTTTTATTGTAGATAACTGTCAAATAATAACAACGTATGAGAACGGACGTATTTTTTCTTCGTCTCTAATTTCTTTAGTAGTTTGGCCGAGAATATTGCTCTATCTGTGTGAATCCATTAATATTCAACAAGAATAGAAAACGTTTATTTACTTGCCACGACACGACACACAGATAATTAGCATACAGAAGATCAGGTAAGTAAGTACAAAGTGTGCAATGGCCGTAAAAAGGTTGTGGTTCAGCATAATGCTACGGTAAGTTGCCCGTAGCACGGTTATTCTGCCACAACCTCAGCCACTGATAAGTACTACATGTGGACCACGACCGCTCTGACAAGAGCGTAACGATGAATAAGAAGAAGAGGAGTAAAATCCTACTATCCTTCCTTTGCGAAAGTTTGTAAGTGTGGATGGATGGATGGATGGATGGATGGATGGATGGATGTTTGTTACTCTTTCACGCTGAAACGGCTGAACGGATTTGGATGAAATTTGGAATGGTCATAGCTTAGACATCAGAATAACACATAAACTACATATTATCACACTTTTACACTTAGGAGCAAAGTAAAGCATATATCCTTTTTCTGCTGAAACGGCTGAACGGATTTGGATGAAATTTGGAATAGAGATAGCTTAGACAACAGAATAACACATAGGCTACATATTATCACGTTTCTACCCTTAGGAGCAAAGAAAAGCATATACCCTTTTATGTAGTCCACGCAGACGAAGTCGCGGGCAAAAGCTAATAAAATAAAACTTACGTTCACTGTCACTGGTATCAGACAGGGGGGGCTCATTAGCGATGTACTGGCGACCGCTCAGCAGATTGCTCTCGACCACCGGCCGCTTGTCCTCCAGCTGTCTTCTAAAGGCTCTGTGGTCGTCCTGGAACAGAAGAGAGAAGAGCATTGAAACATTTATAGCCAAAAAAAGAACTGATGACGTGACATCCATTTCCAGAACGGTCGTAGGGCAGAACAGAATACACAACAGAATACACATCCTCACCACATACTAAGACACCCTCACACACACACACACCCTCACTCACATCACACACACACACACACACACAGACATACTCACACACCCTCACACTCTCACAAACACACACACACACACACACACACACACACACACACACACACACACACACACACACACTCACACATACACTTTTATTTAAGGCATAAAAATTAACTTATAACTAAGGAAGCTTATATTGTATACCTTAATAGTTGCATCATAAATTGATAAAAAAATATTGTTACGTATCTCGAGGGGTGGATGCCAGGAGATCCATAGCACGGGTCTTACCTATTTTGGACTCCTGTCTCCCACTGCTCTTTTTCTAAAAAAACCTGTATTTTGCATCATTGGGTATATTTTATGCTGTGATTGGGAGAAAACATTTTTTTTTTGTATAAAATATTTTTTTTGTATAAATATAACCTACTGTGTCTATGTTTTAATTTATATGTTTGGTTGTGCCTTTGTTGCCAAAATAAAGAAGTTTATAAAAATAATCATTGAAGGTGGCGGAGAATAGAGTTCTTCATTGCGCTCTATCACTCGCGATGTGGATCAGTTCGTGCAAGTGTTTTTGCGCGGCTTTGTTCATAATATCCTTCCATCTAGCTAGCGGGTGGTCTGCCTCGAGCTCTCTTGCCCTCCACCTTTCCTATCCGTGCGTCAAGTGGAGTCACTTGACGCACGGACATCACAGACCTTCGTCCATAGAATAGGGCTTTAAACACTATGGCCCGGTTTCTGAATTGATAATTTTGCTAAGCAAATACTTAACCATCGTTCTGTCATGCTCTTTTGTGAGAAATCTGCAGAGACAGGACAATACTTACCCATTTGCTTAGCGAATTTCTCAATTCAGAACCGGGCCTAGTAAAGTAGGTAAGTTTAACCCAAATGATCGTCTATTCGTAGAATCAGACTGTAGGTACGATTTCCCAGTGGAAAAAGAAGTCGCTAAGCAAGCCAGCTTTTCCAAGTACTTTAGATTATTTTATGCAATATTCCAGAGACCACGTTTTTTTACAAACGGTCGGCTGAAGTGACTTTGCGACAGACGAGGCACTTGGCAAATAAACAGTGCACGAATTCAGACTTCAAGCTTCACAACGAAAACAAACATAGTTTTTCCATTACGTGGATACTTGGGTTGGTCCAGTCCTGCCTTAGTTAGGTTTAAAGTTTAAGCCGAAATGTCTGGTAAGTCTATTCCAACAGCTAGCCGGCTGTTCCAAAACTGTTTGACTGGGTAAATTGGATGAAACTTAACATTAAATAATTATGTCTGTATAGTGTTTAAATAAATTATGTATAGTGCTCGTGCAAACCTAAGATATATTATTAAATATGTCCCCATATTATGAAAAAAAACACAAAATTCCAAAGCAGCCACTGCTGAAAAAAATCAATGGAGAGGATTCGTCCATTCTACAAAACTGGCTAAGTGCGAGTTGGACTCGCCTTAAAATTTTAAAAAATCTGGTTACACCTATGGATCCCTCGGTGCGTGAGTCCGACTCGCGTTTGACCGCTTTTTTTAAATTTGTTGTTACCTATACTGTAAAATAACAACAAGGTACGGTGTACGGTGTCACAGGTAGACACACAGACCGACAGACACACACACATAGCGGTCAAACTCAAAACACCCCTCTTTTTGCGTCGGGGATTAAATACAGATTCATTCGATAATCAAAGTAGGTATTAATCATCATCATCAGCCTGTCAACACCCACTGCAAAGTAAACACCCACTGTAAAGTAGGTATTATCGAGGGTGAATTGTAGCTACTACGCAGAGCAAAACAATTCAATCATAATTAAATTGGCAAGGCAATCTGTTGCCGTGCGGTCCCGTGTGACAATTACGCGCGGGAAACGAGGACGGCCATTTTGTGGCCGGCGCTAAAACGCGAAATGGCGGCGCGGTGGCCATTTTGTGGCCGTGACGACAACAGCTATGGGGGAGATTCAGAAGTCCTATGAAGGATTTTTCTGCGTTTGAAGCGTTTGGAGAATTTAATTTTACTGCCTACCTGTTGCCCGCGCTTGCCTAGGAGTAAGTATGCCGCTATGCCAACCGGTCTGATTCATCATCAGTATCATGATCATGAAGCTATACTATTTTGAGGTTTTCAGGTATTGAAGGAGTCAAATGTCTTAGGTGCCGCACTCACCAGCCGGAGTTCTGCGTTCAGGGTTCTTTTTAATGTATGTTTTGAACCGTGCACACTGAAGCTGTCCGAAAGCGGAGTTCTCGTGAAGCAAATCTTTGAACTCTGAACTCGGAACGCGGAATACCGGGACGTGTGTCCGGCGCCTTAGTATTTCGCGCATTGACTGAACAAATACGAAGCTTCAGTTCAATATAAATACGTCTTTTCTCGTTATCTAGAGCTCGGTGATGCAACCGGAAAACACTGGATGAGAAAAGCCCAAGACCGCAAAGAATAGAGTGAAATGGAAGATACCTACACTCAGCATTGGGTGGCTATAGGTTAAAGAAGAAGAAGGAAGAAGAGAGCTCAGTGATGTTGCAGACTTAAAATGGTCTTTCTTATCGACTCATCACCTTTGTTTTTGATTAGTGTTAGATATCAATATTTCGGAGCTTCTGTCTCATCCACCCATGCCACCATGGCGATAAGGGAGGCGCGGTTTAAATTATTTATCGCCGTTCTTCAATTAAGCTGCGTTGACTAATGAGCTTAATAGTTCGGCGGCTAATTTGCGCTGCGGACGTACGATTTGACTAATTGATGTAACTGGATGGCCGGCTAATATGTATCGTTAGCTCTGGATTTTGGGGGCTAAAACAGATTTATTTTCGTTGAGTCAAAAAAACTTCGCATCTAGCACAGAATGATTTCAATGGCCCCTCTGGTTTGATGATTAGATGGAGTAGGCTTGCCTAGCGCCTACACCATCCTTTCGGCTTAGTCGGCCTAGTCTACAGGAAAGGCTAAGTCTATACCTAAGTCCAGAGCCAACTGAACTACGGGTTTCCTCACGAGTCAGAAATGTGGATGAACAATATTGAACATGGCATCGACATTTCTGAGAACCTTTAAAGGTTTAACGAAAGTAGCGTGGCGGTAATTGAACAATTTTCACAGGTTTTGAACTAAGCTATTTTTGTTGAGTTATTGTTGTTTTATTGTTCGAAATACTGAAAAACTACTGTTTTATTGTCGTGAAACAAAAATACAAGGTGTTACAAAAGTGCCTAACTCTTTTTACAGGGTAATAGCACCCGGTGATAGAGATCACAACCTAAATTTTTTTTTTGCTCTCTGACGTTCCGTTAATTTTTAAATTAATAAAATGTGAACGATGTGGCGGGAGAAAAGTATTTTTTAAATATTGTTGTCATTGACTTTCATAATGTTTTGACAACTCAAAGCTATGTAAATGCACCTACACGCACAAACATATTTTTAAATTTGAACTAATAACAAAAACAAAAAAGTTATGAAATTTTTCCATTTTGTGGTTATAAAATAAAAATTGTTTTTTTCAACTTTTTTTTACAGATTTTACATCCTGTTATCCAGTAGGTTACACCCCGTAAAAAGAGTTAGGTACTTTTGTAACACCTTGTATATCAGTATAGCAACAAAATAAAAAAAAAAACTGTGGGATTTTCCGCCAGATTTGTTAATATATGCCTTTATTAGAAGTCTGTAAAAAATATTTAGAACGAACAATAATCAATTGAATTTTTACCAATCGTCTAGGTAAGATCAATTTAAGCATACTAAATCTTTGCTATAGGCACGGTAGGTATCGTTTCATCATCACATAAAGCGAAATAAGAACAAAATGGTCCTTCAAAGGCTTGGAAGGTATAAAACGGTTCGCATCGCAGAATCGCAATATTTCACGCTTGCCGCTCCTGCTCTAAAGAAGCACCAAGAACCGAAAGAAGGACTACTCAAGAGAGTCTATTGAATATCAATTTTGTATCCAAACATACATCATCTCATGAGCCTGTTAGCACCCACTGCTGAGTGGAGAGTGTGGAGGAGTTTGTGGTCCGTCTGTCCCGCCGTATGTTCCTAACTACGACCGGCCAGAAAAAGGACTTCCGTACCCGCGGGAGCTCCTCGAGCGGCAAGACTCCAGCAGCTCGGAGCCCCACACATCGCCAAGAGTGCACACCCAAGACCCGGGGGCTGATGCCTCCGGAGAAGACGCACGGGACAAAAGTGCCAACTCAAAACCCACACCTACTACTGCGCGGCCAAGTGGCAGTAGCAGACGACCACTAATGAATAGTCTTATGATGATGATGACATTGTCGTGATACTTTACTACTTTCTAGGGTCGGCTGGTCCTCTGTGCCTACCTATGAGAAGAGAGGCGAGGCGGCAAAATCAAAAATAATGGCTTATGGAAGCCGGCCAGTCGATGGCACTTTGCGTTTTATAAGTAAAAGGCCTTTTAGCGAACTGCCGTTAAAGCAGATGAGGGACTGCCTCCGCATGTAGTTTGGAGCTAAAAATGTTCGCCAAGCAAAAAGTGCTGAAAAATCCAAGAGAAAATCTATTGAGATATTACCTCCTGAAAATATCAATTCAGACAGAGCCAACTAAGCTGCGGGTTTCCTCATCATCATTATATTTAAGAGTTATCCTCTTGTCGGTGCAGCATTCTCCATGCACTTCGATCACAGGCCAGTTCCTTTGCAGCCTGGTACGTCACGACATCCACCTTCTCTTTAATTTGGTCAAAGTAGCTTCTCCGTGGCCTTCCTCTACCTCTCTTTCCTTCTATCTTTCCTTCTATTATGTTGGTTATGAATTTGTCACAACCAACATAATACGGGTTTCCTCACAATGACGGAATCGTTGTGGTCACTCCACCCACCTAGCTTACCATAAGGACGATGGATAAGTGAAGTGGAAACTGTAATGTAAATCCCACCAAAAACATTCTGTAAAAATCTAACCAGATCTCGATGGAGCTACTTGTTTATCTCTAAAAAGTAATGAAATCTAGACAAAGTCGTGCCAAGTCTAAGGTTCCTTACTGCGATTTATTTATTATTATAGTTAATGTTGTGAGACTTGGCCGTTGAAGGGTACACAAGCGGTTCTGGCGACAGATTGGTGCAATGGTGTCATGGAGCACCTGCGTCATGGTGCGGTTTTGTACCCTTGGGTACCCTTCAACTGCCAAGTCTCACAACATTAACTATAATAATAAATAAATCGCAGTAAGGAACCTTAGACTTGGCACGACTTTGTCTAGATTTCATTACTTTTTAGAGATAAACAAGTAGCTCCATCGAGACCTGGTTAGTTTTTTACAGAATGTTTTTGGTGGGATTTCACTTCTTTTTGTAGAAACGTGGGCATATTGATTTATTTTATTAGATTTTCTGATTTGACACAGTTTTTTAATTTGTGCAATGTTCGAGTAGAATACAGTTAATCGTTCGACTATTTCTTCTTGTTAACTTGTAAGTACTACTGGTTCGCCCCGAACTGTGAACTCGCGACCCCATATAAACTTAACAACCCCATATCTCGGCAACCCCTCGACCGATTTGGCTCATGTTTGAACTTAAAAATTCTTTTAATTTTATTTACCCGCCTACCAAATTTCATAACGATCCGACCAAATTTACTAAAGTTATCGTCGAACTTTCATATATACAACCATACATACATACAAACATACAAACGCCGGATCGTTCCAGTAGACTCGGAGAACTTCACTCGCTCGTTCAACTAGTGGTTCGCCCCTGAAAATTTTTATGAACATTATGAATGTTCGTTCGACGATAACTTGAGTAAATTTAGTCGGATCGTTATGAAATTTGGCAAGCGGGTAAATGAATATAAAGAATTTTTAAATTCGAACATGAGCCAAATCGGTCGAGGGGTTACCGAGATATGGGGTTTATATGGGGTCGCGAGTTCACAGTTCGGGGCGAACCACTAGTATAGTTTTCCCTTTATGTGGCCATTAAACCCTAACTCTGTACCAAATTTCAGCTCTCTGTGTTTATGGGAAGTACTATTTTGATGATCATGAGTGAGTGAGTTGTGTCATAAATGCGAAACTTTGCTTTCGCTTAACTTCGGAACTAAATGACTTACAGACTTGAAATTTTGGATTTTGAGTATGTGATTATAACTTACTAGATGACGAAAATTTCTGCGTTCTCGTCTTATACAGAGGTTCTCAAATAGGGGGCTGAAAATGCGGCGAAATGGTTCCAGTAAAGGATGGTACGGCAGTGTTTGCTTCGCGCTCGACCTGGCGGGGGCACTGCCGTGCCCCCAGATACATAAAACATGAAGGTTCAATCTAAGCGCGTTCGCTTGTTTCGGATACTTAGTTATTGTTTGGCCTCTACGTCGCACATTTCTTCATCAGTAGGTAGGTACCATGAATACTACGCTTCAGAATACAATGCGTGTATTAATTTAGGGTCAAGCACACTCGTTTCACTATGTCTGAGCCCCAGATTGGATTCTCTTTACGGAGTTCTAAAAGAGTAGAGTATTCTCGGAAGCCATTTTAGTTTCATCTAGCAGTTCCATTAGGTTTTTTTAAACAGGGTTCGTGTGTGTAACATGCCAGTGCCGTTGGCAGTACTGCGAAAAGTCCAATCTTCCAAAAACGCCGTCAAAAGCGTAGAAAAGTAAGTTCTCGTTGAATTTTCCGGACTTTCGACCGGTTAATTTGGAGTCGATGGCGGTTATTCACTCTTGCCGGCTCTAATCAACATCCCGGCGGCGCGTAATTCGAAGGTTTTGCGCGCCAGCCACCTGGGCACGTCCGATTGCCGATAATTTTCAGGTTGTTCCCGAATGCTCCACTGAAATGGTGGTCTTAATTTTTTTTTTCTCTAAATCACTTGTTTTCCCAATTTAGGGGAAAAAAACAGAGACGTTAAAAAACAGATACGGTTTATACACGTCTGCCAGCGGTGTTAGACTCTGTCTAGTAAAAGCTGATAGTGGCAAAAGGCGCCAAATTTGAAAATTTTTGGGATACGACGAAAAATGGTTTTGATACTTGCTAGTTTATTTTTATTTTTATAACAGTGTATGTATATTATTGCTCGTGACTGTACAACATTGGTTAATAATTTATTCAAGGCCAGGGAGCAGGAGGCGACGGGAGGCAGTCATTGAAAACTAAGTACTTCAACACACTACAACGTTGTCAACGTTAAATAATACCGCTTCAGCTTTCAATAGACAGAGTCTAACGCTAGTGTGAAAAAAAAACTGTGATAAATGCTGATTCAAGAACAATGGACAACAACTGAACCAGATGAATCAATCATAACATTAAGGCCTCCCTTTACGCTAACAGCCCTCGCTCGCATATTTTAACATTTTTAATGATTCTGAGAAAATCATTATATTAACATACCTTCTTCTTCTTCAGCATTTATATCGTCCACTGCTGGACGTATGCATCTTCATGTCTTGTCCATAAAAGCCGGTCTGTGGCTATTGTGGTCTAGTTTGAGCTTACTAATAGCTTTGATAACGAATACCTTGAATATTTTTTACTCAGAACGTCATTTGAAGTAACATTTGGGAACAACCTTTCCGAACCTCAATTTGTCGCGTCCATTTTCTTGAAACGTAAAACTTTATTCCGCTGCGGCAGCACTCCACCCATTTGGTGTTTGACAACTAGTTTTATTTTGACTCCTCTTTGGCCTAGACTCTTGGGGAGAGAATTTCAAAGTCTTAATGCTGATGGGTCATACTTTCGTGAAAGCTATAGGTAATTATTATGGATCAAAAGTGGAAGTAGGCAGGATACCAGCTCGTCTATGATACGCACCGCGACTTCTTTCGCGGCGCGAAAAGACTTCGACGTGAAACATGTGTCGGGTAAGCTAACATGGCTACTACCCTCCGCGGCTGATAAGATTTTGAAGGCAAAACCAGGGGCCTTAGCCTGTAACGCAATGGCGTATCGATGGCGTCCCAGGTAGAAGGATAAAACCGGTATTTTCTCGTTTTTCTTTTACAACCAGCGAACTAATCCTCTAGAATTTAGAATGAGGATATTCTTTGCTGTACTACAAAAACATTAAAAGGACCGACACTGGACCGACAGCATTAATAAATCGTAATTGATGCCGTCAATCGGGAGCCCATTGTGCCACCATTGCGTTACACGCTAAGGCCCCAGGGCCCTTAGCCTGTAACACAATGGTGCCAAAATGGGCTTCAGGTTGACGGTTTTAATTACGATTTATTGATGCTGTCGGTCCAGTGTCGGTCTTTTTAATGTTATTGTAGTACAGCAAAGAATATTAAGAGTCTAATCCTAGAGGATTAGTTCGCTGGTTTTAGGAGAACAACGAAAAAATCCCGGTTTTTTCCTTCTACCTAGGACGCCATTGAGACGCCATTGTGTTACAGGCTAAGGCCCCAGGTCTATAGAAGTGACAAACGAGAAGTGTTCTCGCGGGTAAGCGTAGACAAAACTCGTAGACAAAAGTCGCGGCCTGGCATCCTAGCCGGGATTTCCTCTACGTACCTGTTGTTTGAGCAGCGCGGGCAGATCACCCCGGGGTGGTGCCAGCGCACTTAGCTCGGTGTCCTTGCGGATCACCCACTCGGTGAGCTCTCGCAGCGACAGCAGCAGCGCCGACCAGTGCTCGGCGTTGCTCTCCAGGCGGTTCCTGGAACAAAGAGAGAGAGAGGTTGGTTAATTAAACACTCCTTGGATGAAAATACCCTCGACATTTTAGCTTCAAATTAGCATATCTCATAAACGGCTTAACCGATTTTGATAATACATATCTATGAACAGTCGCTAGAAAACATGCTTTTAAATTTAAAAAACCGCATTCAAATCGGTTAAGGAACTACGGTGCCACAGACGGACATAGGGGTCAAACTTATAAGACCCCTCTTTTTATGACGGGGGTTAAAAAAGGAGATGATCCGACGACATAGCCCAAGAAGCCGGTTGCTGGCGGTTACGTGGGGCACATCACAGCATCGTGAAGATGCTTAAACATAAAAGGGTCTTGACGATGATGAACCTCAGGGTTATGGTAATTATATTGTCGCTAGCTTTTGCCCGCGACTTCGTCCGCGTGGACTACAGAAGAAAGATAATTATGTGCTTTACTTTGCTCCTAAGTGTAAAGGCGTGATAATATGTAGCCTATGTTTTATTCTGATGTCTAAGCTATCTCGAGAAATTAATTTATTAAACGAAATTAAATATACAAAACTAAACTAATAAGAAATAATAAAAAGAAAACTATACTAATTTAACCTACTTAATTTAAATAAAAAAATTGGGCCAGATCGCCGCCGTCGCTCGGAAGGGTGCCCAGAAGGCTGGCGGCGTTTCCCCGCTGGATGGCGAGGCTCAGCCTTTGCCCGAGGTAGGCACCGGCCCTCAGGTCACCTGAGGCATCAACCAGGCGCGACGAGATCTCTTTAATGAGTTGTCGCGCACCTGGTCCCCACGGCCCGAGGCTACATATTTGCGCCTTTCGGCGTAGAGACTTATTACTTATTTACTTATCGCATTTGGGGAAAATGTGAAAGAAAAAGAAAGAAGAAAATTGATTTAACGACACAATACTCAAAATAACATCAAAACATAGAATAAAAAGCGCTTCCGTGCTTCGGAAGGCACGTTAAACCGTTGGTCCCGGTTGTTGTTGATTAATTGAACGAGCGAGCGAAGTTCTCCGAGTCTACTGGAACAATGCGGCGTTTGTATGTATGTATGTATGTATGTATGAATGTTCGTTCGACGATAACTTGAGTAAATTTAGTCGGATCGTCATGAAATTTGGTAGGCAGGTAAATGAGGCCAAGAGAATTTTTAAGTTCGCCAAATCGGTCGAGGGGTTGCTGAGATATGGGGTCGCGAGTTCATAGTTCCGGGCGAACCACTAGTTACAATCGTTAAGCCATGTCAGAGACCCTTTGGGTGGCCTAAAAACTCTGACACCAGGGGCGGCCACTACCTCATACGATTACCTACCCATAGAATAAAAACATAAAATCAAAACATGAACTGAAACTAGGTAAGACATTGAGTAGGTATTGAGCTCCTAAAATGATCCCGAGCTCAGGTGTTGCAAGGAGGGGCCTCCTAACAACCTTATTTTCAGTCGGGACCATGCTGCGGTCGGATCCCATGATATGTGAAGAGATGACGGTAGGTACTTATGCATGTTTATCCGAGAGAAAACAAATAAACCCCCATGCAGTGGACCCTTATTTGCCAGCTCAGTGTTTTACATGGCACCTTTCGCATAGAGAACCACACAAATAATCATTCTGTTTTGTGAAAAACTAGAATGCAGGTATTTTTCGGAAAACAATTTCACCCCAAAATGTTAAAGTAACTATGAGACTGATAAAACGGTTGATGGTTTTACAGACTTTTATACAACGTGTTACAAAATGTCCTAAATCTTTTTGCAGAGTGTAACAGGACGACAATTCTGTAAAAAAAGTGGAAAAAAACAAATTTTGGTCAAATTCAAACACATGATTGTGGGCCTAAGTGCATTTGCATAGTTTTAAGTTGATAAAACATTGTGAAAATAAATGAAAACCTTAATTTAAAAATACTTTTCTCACGCCACACATTTTATTAATTTAAAATTCAACGGAACGTCATAGAGCAAAAAAATATTGGGGTGTGTTCCCTATCACCGGGTGCTATTACCCTATGCAAACAGTCAGGACCTTTTGTATCACCTTGTAGGATTAACAATGTAATTTTACCAGTGAATCGGCCTTTAACGTTACGCTAGCTAACCAGTCTATCGATTGAACTACCTTAGTAAACCACCCCTTAATCCCAAAACCCACTAGCGCACTATCTGCATACCCCTCAGAGCGCTAAAGATCTAAGAGTCCATTTCTCTAAGCCGGGGACAGCTTTGTCCGCCTGCATTGCCGTCGACATCAAATAAAGCAAATCCGGCAAATACCGCCAGAGAAAAACAAGCACAGAAGGTGCACAGCAGAACGAGGTTTAAACGATTGTCCTTTCCATTGATACCAAATAAACGCACAATAGGTTTCAAATAGGAATTTTCTTCTTTCGAAGCTGCCATACGGAACAAGGAGCTCGTGGATTGTTGGAACCAATGGCGTAAGTTCTCAAGCCATGATATTTTGGGTCTTCCAGGTTTCCTCCTGCCTGGTATCTTCCCATGGATGATTAGTTGAATATAGGTTGAGATGTGGAAAACCTGTCACAAGATCGATCGCGATGGCAAAAAATATATTTGAGCCGTGATAGATTCAAGGAAATGGTAATAAATATAATTTTTACCCAATATGGTACACACGACAGCACGTCAAATTGTACAGTTTTGTTGTAAAGTCGCCCGTAACGTAACCGAGAAGAGTGCTAGCGTGTAAGGGTCGACGTGCTTTCTTGTGTACCTACCACTCACTGGTAACTCTACAAAACTGTCCTACTGGTGGTACTCAGTGTGCTCTGGGACGGACGTAACCGCAACAATGTAATCTCGCCGGCACAAAAGAGACCGCAGGGCCTGTATGTGGTAGGTACGCACCTTTACCACGGCGCAGGGGTGTAATTTATGTACACATTGCCCCAAGTTCTACTATTTAGGTACTACTCAAGTCTGTTTATTATCTATCATCTACAGGGTGTTAAAAGACCGCCGACAGAACCAAAAGGAACGCTTACTAGACACATAAACAAAGTATTTGTTCCGTAAATTATTGCTCCGAATACAAAAAAAAATATTGCGCGGTTTTTCAGAGGTTGCGGGTTCAAGCCCTGCCTCAAGGGAGATTTTAAACATTTATATTAAAGTCAAACAAATTTACATTGAACGTCAAATTTAAATTGATATAATCCTAGGTCAAGAAAGTATATGCATTAATTACTCACTTACTAGTTTTTAATCTTATTACAGCTGAAGCAATAAGGACTCTACTAACTTTACGGACCACCTATCCATAGTTTAGAGATTGCAGTCTCATCCAGCGGGGGGAGCATGACTTTTATCGAGGCGGATTTATCCAACAAAATGGCGGTTTATCAGCATTTTTGACGTCTCTAGTGGGTTATAAATCGTCGAGAGCGATATATAACCCACTAGAGACGCCAAAAATTCTGATAAACCGCCATTTTGTTGGATAAATCCGCCTCGATAAAAGTCATGCTACGGGGACAGACTACGCATAAATCCGCGCACGATCACCACACTTACCAATGTGTTATTTTTTAAGTACCTACCTGCATTAGAAAATGTATTATTTTTTTAAGCACGAGATCCTTGGAGTTTTTTTACCATGCTTCTTCTCCAAAAACGATCAAAACTAGTGAAGGTGGAGAAAAAAAAGTAGCTAGATACTTAGTATTAGATAGTCCACCTATCCATAGTTTAGAGATTGCAGTCTCATCCAGACAACGCATAAATCCTATAGTAAAGCTGAAACTGACTTTTTACCCGAATACGCGAAGCAAAAAGGAGGGTTATGATTTTAGCAGCGTATGTATGTATGTATGTATGTATGTATGTATGTGGGTATGTATGTTTGTGTGTTCATCTGTTCCCTCGCAGAGCCTAAAATACTCGGCTGATTTCAACAAATGAGGTGTCGTTGGATTTGTCTTAATCACCCAGGTAACATAGGATAGTTTAATTTTGAAAAAAAACCAAGATGGCGGCTGTGCTGCGCCCTAAAGTGGTGGAACTAAAAATAAAAAATATTGGATACCATCGTCATGGGTATCAAATGAAAGGGCTTTAAAAGGCCTTTTCAAAAATGTACAACACATGACATTGTAGCGTCAACATAACAAATAGAACAAAAAAATCCAAAATGTGTTTTTTTTGCCCTTCTTGGTTCTATTCTGGGTGATCGTCCAAAACGACTTACTAAAAAGCTCAAAAAAAAATAGAAGTTAAAAACTAAAACCCGACTACTAAAACAAGACCTGTTTATCCTTAAAATAGACTCATAGATAATTAATCGTAGTCGGAGGACACCACATTCGCATTTGATAAACCGATGGCCTCCGACTACGATTAATTATCTATGAGTCTATTTTAAGGATAAACAGGTCTTGTTTTAAGCCTTTTAGTAGTCGGGTTTTAGTTTTTAACTTCTATTTTTTTTTCATGCTTTACGTCAAGGTGTAGACTTGTAGAGTCTATGTCTAATTCTTCTTCTTCTTCTTGGCGTGCCTCTCCCCTACTGGAGGTCGACCCTCAGCTCTTCATATTCTTTTCTGTACTTTGCCAAGCGAAACAGATGTTCGACGCTGGCTATCTCCGTCCATTCCTTGATGTTTCTGAGCCATGACTTTCTTCTTCTACCAGCACGCCTCTTCCCCTCAATCTTGCCCATCATGATCACTTGAAGAAGTCGGTACCTGTCGTGGCGAACCACATGTCCTAGTTAGGTTATGTTCATCTTTTTTTACGGCCAACACGAGTTCTCGGGAACGATGTCTAATTGAACGAGCGAGCGAAGCGAGAGAAGTTCTTCGAGTCCACTGGAACAATCCGGGCGTTTGTATGTATGTATGTTCGTATGTATGTATGTTTGTATGTTTGAATGTTCGTTAGACGATAACTTGAGTAAATTAGGTCGGATCGTTATGAAATTTGGTAGGCGGGTAAATAAAATTTAAAGAATTTTTAAGTTCGAACATGAGCCAAATCGGTCGAGGGGTTGCCGAGACATGAGGTTGTTAAGTTTATATGGGGTCGCGAGTTCTCAGTTCGGGGCGAACCACTAGTTTAACGAGCGAGCGAAGCGAGAGAAGATCTCAGAGTCTACTGGAACAATCCGGAGTTTGTATGTTTGTATGAATGTTCGTTCGACGATAACTTGAGTAAATTTAGTCGGATCGTCTTGAAATTTGGTAGTCGGGTAAATGAGGCAAAGATGATTTTTAAGTTCGAACATGAGCCAAATCTGTCGAGGGGTTGCTAACATATGGGGTTGCGAGTTCATAGTTCGGGGCAAACCACTAGTAAGATCGTTTTAAGTACCTAACTAAAGGCGTTTGCCTAAATGCGGATGTTTCACTTTGTATTCTGGAAGGGGCGTGAATCAAATAAAGTGTTCTTGTTTTTGTTCCAGTTTAACTGTCGCTAGGATTTGAGGCTTTAGAAGTTTCTCGTGTCTTGGTTTTAGAAACGCTTAGACTTTTGGTCGGAGAATTTGGAGCATTATACTGTAACAATCTAATTTTTTGTTAGTTGTTGATTTGTAACGTTTCGAGTTTAAACCACAGTAGTTGAAATGATCGCTATACAAACAGTTCCATAATATTTACACCGTACGTTTAGACGAATTAAAGAGAACGTGGATATCGTGTCGTAGGTACACGCTAGGATACCCCTTTTTGTTCCATTGGCGCCCTTATGCCACGCGCGGCAAGAGCTACCTTAGGGTATCTTAGACTGTACCGACCGTACCAGACTGCGAAGGAGAACTAGCCGCCTGTGATCGAAGTGCATGGAGAATGCTAACCCGTATGTATAATGATGATGAACTTTAGACAGTGTAGGTACGTTTCTCAAGCACTTATGCCGACTTAGCTTACAGAAACATGTATGTAGGTTTAAACTTTTTGTTAGTTATGATACAGTTAATCGTAAGTATTACTTACCTAAACTAACAAAGTGACCGTATTGAGTAGTACTGACTGTTACAACCCTCATACCTACCACTGTATTTCTCCGTAGACAGATCAGATTTCACCTCAGTCACAATTTTCTCTGTTTGTACTTTATTAGTCAGTTAGATCCTGTCAGTCATGCATGCATGATGAACACACCGGTTTTTGTGTGACATAAATAAATAAATAGTATTGTTAGTGACTTTTGTGGTTTTCTGAAAGACAAACGACCCGGCCGCCCTAACAGTACCTACGTTAGTACTGAATGCTGCAGTTCTAGCTTCAAAAGTCTTTCAAATTGTCACGTAGAGCCATAACTTTCAGCTAATGGATTAAACCACTTGACTGCAGCCATCCTATCGATGGCCGGACCGCTTTAGGATCCCTTTTACTGCGCTCAAAACCCCGGATAAAACATATTACATTACATCCGTGAGTTGAAGCCAAATTTTACCCAATTGTACTTATTAAAGGCGCTTTGTAGGTTTGCCAAGTTTCACAATTATATTATCCCTTGAAACGGCGAAGAATGAATTCCAACCCCGAGTGAATGGGTTCATTTTATGCGCAGCGGACTTCCTTTTGCTTTAATTATTTCTTTGAGTGTTTCTTACAATTATTACAATGTAGGCTTAGAGGGAATCTCGGTTGGAACCGAGCGGAAATGTTTGACAAAATTCGTGTTCAAAAGATTTTCCTAATTTGAGTTTGGTTTGTGATTTTATTCCGAGGTTAAAGGCGATTTAGTTGAGTAAGAAAATGTATTGGCAATTCAAGAATGCAAACTATCAATCTCGAGCAAACGCAAACAAACCACTAATGGTATCTTTTCCGATACATAAAACATGGCGATAAACTTTTAAAGACGGCCATTTTGTTTTATTCCGTTATAAAGCTACTAGCTCCATCTAGTTGCATTTTATGGCACTACTTTAAGCTGTCATAAACTGCAAACACGCTGTCGCTGCGTTATGCAGATTTTCAAACGGCTTTTTTATTATTTATTTATCAACTTTGTCGTAATCTCAAACATTAATCGAAATATATTCCTTTCGATAAATAAAACATACTTTATTGTCTACCTAAAAGTATAAACGACGTATCCCAACGTTCTTCGGAGACTTAGCCCGTTGAGGACCTGACAGCCTGGAAAAACAAATTATGACGGGAAAGGAGTGCAAGAGAGCTCGAGGTAGACCACCCGCTAGATGGACGGATATTATGATCAAAGCCATATCAAAGCCGTAAAAACACCTGCACAAACTGATCCACATCGCGAGTGATAGAGCGCAATGGAGAACTCTACTCTCCGCCACCTTCAATTATGGTCACGATCCTCAGCATTGAGGGAACGACAGAATGGAATGGAAAAGTATAAAATATTATATATAACATAATAATAGGACAAAAAAATACAGGGCTTTACAGCACTATTGACTAGGATTCGTACAGAGGGCTAGCATCAAGGGTGTTGTGCCTATCGCCTTTACCTAGCTGTGGTCAAAATGATAATCTAAGTAACAAGTACGATACTACGTTAACATTCAAATACTATAAGTACACAGGTTTCCTCACGATATTTTCCTTCAGGTTTAGTGAGTGGTTTTGCTACTTCAAATTAACAAATGTACGTAACTCTGAAAAGAAGCAAAGTCATAGGGACATGCCTGGGAATGGAACCTGGGTCTCTCGCTTCCGAGCCCAATATTCTACCACTAGGACACCACCGCTGGCGCGCTGAGTTGGCTCCATACTTGACTTGTCTTTCCTGTGGGCTAGGCCGACTAAGCTGTCAGGATGGTATAGGCGCTGATCAAGTCTACTCCATCTAAAACAATGTCCCAGGCACTGCAGCGCCAAGTGGTCACTTCACCCATCTAGTGTGAGTGAAGGTGTCACTGGACGCTGTATAAATCATCTCATTACGTAGATGCAAAGTACACAGGAGTCTGTATTATCCTTGGAGAATTTTATTTTCACGTTATCACTTTTGAAAGTTATAAAACAAAATTTTATTGCGTCGAGAATGTTTTATCTGTGGCACGGAAATCTCGGCACTTTCGCGTACTTTCTGATGAAAAGTGTACCCTATTCCATTGGAGGTAAAGTTGAGAATTTTACAAAAAGCTGCACGCTTTCACGATGTCGAGTGTACGAAGCTGTGACAGTTCTTCTAACTTTTATGTCTCTTATCATCATTTAATACAATGTCATAAATCTTTATTACGCGCTTAGGTATTTTGGGAAGTTTCCTGACACTGTGAGTTATTTTGTCCTTTTGTAAGGACTGCTAACTTTACGCTAGGTACCTAGGTATAATTTTTAGGGTCAATGTCATTAGAGAAATTATTACCTAATTTTGGTGTCACTTTTTATTTGTGGGTTTTCAGAGAAAATTGTCTAGCTCTTACTGCAGTACAATTACTTAATGATTACTCCACTACATAACTGTACACTGTAAGAACACCAACTTAGCTAAAAACGATAAATAAATAGTTCCACCACGATTAGGTAATAATTTCTCGAATGAAATTTACACTTTATTACACGAACTGCAAATGTTAATGGAGCTAAAAAGTATACAGGAAGTACCCGTCCATGTCGATTTCAATTCTTTATTGGAAATATTCTATCTGAATATTTAAATTCCGTATTGAAGGTGCCAAAAAATAAAATAAAAGAAATAAAAGTGCAATAGATTTTGATGGAAACAAAAATTATTACTGTTGGAAGTTTTGCGGTAAGTACTACTTTTATTTCCACACAGTGTCAAAGCTGAAGACTGAAAACTCAGTAGAGTTTCCATGAATATTAATAACTCGAAACAATTCAAACTCGATGCACAGTAAAATTCAGGAAGTGCCGCTGATAAAAAGCCTGAAAATCCTGGCCGTCATTAATCAGTCAAACACGGCGCCGGCGAAAAATGACAGTTGTCATAAATAACCCGCCCTCGGGATTTAATTTGGTCGCGAGAAGCACCTCGCGGATTAATCACCGGAATGATGACGGACAAATCTAATAAGCGCACAGTGGCGATGGAGCGTTAGCGGAAGTGTCAAAATATGAAAAAAAATGTAGTAAGTGTACACACGACAGCACGTCGACCCTTACACGGGCTAGCACTATACTCGGTTACGGTACGGGCGACTTTACAACAAAAGTGTACACTCTAACGTACTGTCGTGTGTACTAATGTCGTTGACAACCTATCGACATATGACTTAGGTAGGCCTTTAAATGTAGGAGAGATGATTTATGCAGCGTCCAATCTCCACCCACACTAGATGGGTGAAGCGACCACTTGGGTAACGCAGTGCATGTGCCATTGGTATCGACATGCACACCAAGGAAAAATACACTAAGGAGAGACCTAGACCGGAGCGCAATAATGTGGGTAGGTAACCGAGGACCAGGGCCTCAAATCTCAAGCCTCAAGAGTTGCATCAAAACAGTACTGTTCAAATCAATAGATTTCTGACTTCATTTATAAATCTCAGCAGGTAGCACTAATAGAACTCTTGAGATAAAAATGTATAAATTGATCATAATACCTATTTATGTTTCATTCGTGTGATAATTCCGCCTCATGAAATTTTTTTGATTCGACACGAATCTCTTTTATCTCTTTTATCGAGGAACTTTGTCCTTACTTTTAGTATTAATATTCAATGGCCTCTTATCTGTGACAACGGTATAACCTTTATTTTTTATATAAATTCGTCGGTGAGGTTAGTCTTAGAATTATAATTTTATTCACACGCAAATAGATTTAAGTTCAGTGAGGCGGACTTGCGTCAGTCACTGTTAGCCAACTAACTCTGAGTTAATTTGACATTTCCATATAATTATTGACGTTAACTCAGAGTTGACAGGCTAAACCTGTTTGGCGCAAGTGGACCTAAGAGTTTTAAATTGACAAATAGGACCAAAACCTTTTCTGCATGTAAATACTGCAAATCTGTATTCCTGCGCTCTGTTTTCCCGCCATCTCTCCAATCTGTCATGCCGAGTCTGACATTTAAAAATGCGTTCGGAAACGTACCGGGCTTAATCGATGCAAACAAAATAGGAACATGCAGAAGAATGTACTCCATAAAAAAATGTGGCATTCCTCACCACTGCTGAACACAGAGGTGCTGCTACATGTAAATGAGCCATTTTCAGCTCAAATTCACAAAACATTTCATAGATGGCGCCTACAGGCGTGGCCATAGAAGAACCGGAATACGTCTGTCTTTCGCTTAGCACAGATTCATTTTGACAGCCATATTCCGGTTCTTCTATGGCCCGGCCTGTAGGCACCATCTATGAAATGCTTTGTGAATTTGTGCTGAAAACGACTCATTGCTACGTTATTCATGTACACACGACAGCACATCAGACTGTACACTTTTGTTGCAAAGTCGCCCGTAACGTAACCGAGTAGAGTGCTAGCGTGTAAAGGTCGACGTGCTGTCTTGTGTACCTAAGTGCAACTTGAATAGTACCTAATTAAAAGCTTAATAGACCCGCATGCACACAGTACCTACACATTGAGATTACATAACTGAAGAGGCTTTGTTAAAACTATACTTTATTGCGTCTCTTTTGGTGTATTTTTAATAGGACTCTCTTGTCATTTATCCTTTTTTATCACATCTATTCGAAAAGACCTAGTGCGTTCCCCTAAAACAGGGACTAAAACAGCTTTTTAATCCCGGAGGGACTAAATGTGATTTGAATTGTGGATATTGTAAGTAAAAGTTCAAATGATAAAGATCGCAGACAAAATAGAAACTTTTTTAAGCTCTAGTAATTTGAATTCCTTGCTGCGCTCAGGATTCTACAAAAAATGAGTTTTTGTCCCTCGGCTACAAAATCTACTAGAAATGTACTAGTCCCATACCTTCTCTGGTACAAAATAGTAGATTTTAGGTATGGTGTTAAGTTCGTTGAGCCACAATAACGTTTTATACCTCTCTGTGTCAGGCGACAGGCCTAACGTTTCGTTTGTTATTTCCGAACGGACTTTTTGTTTCGTCCGCCATACTTGATTTATCGCCGATTTATTTACACAAATATTTTTCAGTTACGTCCCTCGTAAGCCTGGCCCGTTCCACCTTTATTATGACAGTTTTTTTAAATTTATAATCAATACATTTGATCTAATTTTACTAAGTATCACTGGATACTACAGGGTGCAATCGAAATTGATAGCAGAACTTTAAGTAGGCTGTCCAATTGTATGTAGGTACTTGGTGGCAAGAAAAACGGAGTGAATTCTACGCTAGGTTATTTTGGACCAGACCACCTTGTATTAAAGTACGGTAATGTATAATTTGCAACTAAGCGTCGCCATTTTAATGACATTTAAAAAAAACGAGTTTGGGTATTTGAAATTTAGTTCGGTGATTTGAAAGGACTATGCCCCGAACGATGTTCTTTTTAAAAGATACGGTAAAAATGTCTTTTAAAAAGAACATCGAGTAGATTTAGGACTTTTTTTAAAATTCAAAATAAAGTTGTGAAAAGGTCATCGAGTTGCCCCCCGAACTGCAGAAGGGTATTAGAATCGCATTTGGCCCCTCACCCGCAGCTGTCAATTAGACGAACAGTATGGTAATAATGTATCTGCGATGGAATATCTATAACGTGTTACAAAAGATACTAACTCTTTTTACAGGGTGTAACCTGCTGGTCAACATAATGACAAATCTGCAAAAAAAAGTTGAAAAACACAACTTTTTTTTTATAACCTCAACATTGAAAAATTTTCAAAACTTTTTTGTTTTTGGATTTAGCTCCAATTAAAAAATATGGTTGTTTGCTTAGCTGTATTTTAATAGCTTCAGGCTGTTAAAAACATAGTGAAAGTCTATGGAAACAGTATTTTAAAAATACTTTTCTCCCGTCACAATGCTTACATTTTAATTATTTAAAAATCAACGGAACGTCATAGAGCTAAAAAAGTATTTTGGTTGTGATCCCTATCATCAGGTACCATGACCCTGTAAAAAGAGTTAGCATCTTTTGTAACACCTTGTATAACTGTTTTTAAGCCCTTCAAAAATTACTGAGCTGTCTTTGCGCAGAATGTTACTTAAATAAACAAAAATATAAATTTTAAAGTCCTATAAAAAGGCCATCGAGTTGCCCTCGATCTGGGGCTTAAGTCTGTAACGCAATGGCGTATCGATAGCGTTAATAACTCGTAATTAAGGCTGAAAGATAGCAGCGTGGCGGAAAATTCAAAATTTTCACAGTTTTTTACATTTTGTAGCTAAACTGAGCTATTTTTAAACATTTATAATAAGTTGAAAAAATTCACTCGGGACAGGACTTGAACCCGCAACCTCTCGCCTACCGTGCAGGCGCTCTACCAATATTCTATTCTATTCTATGGAGCTATTTTTGTTCAGAGATTTTTCGTTCGCGGCAATAACATAGTATTCTCTTCATTATTGTAAACAACAGAACAACAATAATTCAGCCGATTATGTGTTCTGGTCTACGACAAGTTTTTTGGGCAGTGCCACTGCTTCGTAGACCAGAACACAATCGGATGAATTATTATTATTGTTGTTCTGTTGTTTACAATAATGAAAAGAATACTATTTCCCGCCACGTTGCTATCGTCCACCCTTAAAGTCGTCAACTTTGAGCCCATTTTGGCACCATTACGTTACAGACTCCGGGAACTAATTTTCGAGAATCTCGCATTAGACACATCTCGAAGGAAAAATCTTATTTTGCTGCCAATGTCACATCTCCAATTCTCACAAAGTTTGTTGTTTGCCTTTTTCACTCGACATGACTCAAGTGATCGGGAGCAGTCGAGATCGAAATAACATTAGATTTTTTCTTCGCGTTGTGTCTAATGCGGGATTCCGTCTGTAACGCAATGGTGCTAAAATCTGCTCTAAGTTGACGGCTTTAATTACGATTTATTAATGCTGTCGGTCCTTTCAATGTGTTTGTGGTACAGAAAAGAATATTCTGATTCTAGTTCTAGAGGATTAGTATGTCGTAGGAGAAAAACGAGGAAACCCTGGTTTTATCCTTCTACTGGGACGCCACCGACACGCCATTGCGTTACAGACTTAGCCCCCTGCAGTAGGGTATTAGAATCGCATTTGGCCCCTCGCCGGCGGCTGTCAATTAGACGGACATCAGCGGCCGGGGGCGCACAGGGCGCGCTAAGTGCGCAATTAATACAAAATTGACAACTCGGGCGACAACTGCGGCGCCTACCTGAGCGTTATTAATTTTACACCCAATTTCGCTGCAAGGAGCGGAGCGGAAAGAGTGGTCGACGGGTTTTGGGTTTAAATTTTATTAACCCCCGACCAAAGAAGAGAAGGCACCGTAGCTCTTAAACAGGTGAACCGATTTGGATGCGGGTCTTTTTATTTGAAAGCAAACGAGTATTCTGGTTTAACAAAATCGGTCCAGCCGTTTATGAGATAAGCTTATTTGAAGCTAAAATGAAAATGTCGGGGGTATTTTAAATTATTAATTTAGTAGTTATTCTGCAAAGGAAAACTTCCGATTGGCCACTTCACCCATCTAGTGCGAGTAAAAGTGCCACTGGACGCTTATTACTTAGATGCAAAGGCCTAACTTTACAAAGGGGAGACAACATGCAAAAAAAAATTACATCCATTGGTACCGTCAGATGATTTATGCAGTATCGTGATGCATACTAGATTGGTGAAACAACCTCTCATATACATACGTATAGGTTGGTCCCACAAAATTTAACTCAGCTGTGCTTGTACTCGTAAGAACGCACAAAAAAAAAATAGAAACGTATGATTATTCTGAGGGGTTGTATTACAGTTACCTATTGTATTAACATTACAGGTAATACAGGTAATTGAATCGAATGCTATAAACCTATCAAACGCACGAAGCCATCGATCCGTACACACCGCCGCATATCAAACACAATAAATTTTAATTAATTAAAAACGCCATAAGCACAAACTAACAATATTTGCCCCAAATTAAAGCTTGGTACTCGTAGTTTCGGTCAGTTAACTAATTCGCCCAACACCGTTAATTAGTTACACACAGCATAATCATGTTTGCGACTACCGCGTCCGACCGGTGATTCTGTAAACCAACTGGCCGGTAACTCTGCAAACTGACTGACTAGTCAGCTGGATTGAAAATTCATTCAAAATGTGCCTAATCAGCCAATACAACTTTTGCAGGGTGTAACAGAATGACATTTCTAACAATGCAAACTTTTTGGTTTTTGCATTCAGTTCAAATTGAAATACATACATGGTTGTGTGCGTAGATGCATATGATTTTTTAAGTTGATAAAACATTGTGAAAATAAATGAAAACCATACGTTTTTTTTTTCCGCCACAGCGTTTACGTTTATTAATTTAAAAATCGACGGAACTTCATCGAGCAAACAAATAATTTGGGATGTGATCCCTACCACCCGGTCGGTACCCTGTTAAAAGTGTTACTTACGACCTTTTGTAACACCTTTTTTTCCAAGTCGAGGGTCCGAGGTGGAGGATGAGATGGGCAGAGTTTTAAAAAAAAATTAGTAAGTATGTACTACAAATGTTGTACGACATTTTCCAAAAAAAGGAAACAGGAAATATCCTTCGCAGCCACCTATCTGTTGGACTTTAAAAAATAAATTACCCCAGTATTTGCCCTGTCCGAGCACGCGAGAAGCACCCCATTACAGCTTATTTATGGGCCGCAACATGTTCCGGCCCCATCCCGCCATTTTCCAATATTATTCGGGAAAAATAAACAAAAATCGCTTACTTACCCAAAGTGGTTTTTTAAAGGACATACGGAAAAATCGCTAGGTCAATAATTGTGGCTTGTCTAACGTGGATTTATACATATAGGACATCACAAAAAATGCATGACTACTATCAAAAATGGTAAACAACACACAAAATTGTGATTCCCAACTTTGCACTATTCCAGAAGCGAAAATAACTACTCACAACTTGGCAATAATATTTTCATCCAGCTTAAAAACTTATTTCTATGAATACGCAAGAGTTTTCCGGAAGTTTTCTCGGAATACATTTCTGACCGTGCATCTACCAAGTTTTAAAATACACAGTATGGTCGGTCGCCAACAGATTCCGACAAACTTTAATTCTAGTGGGGCTAACTCGACGTCCTAAATGAGGGGTTGAAAGTATAGACAAGACAATGCGCGATTTTATCATGCGGTAAGTGTGAATAAAGTTTCGTTATCTGGGGGCACGGCAGTGCCCCCGCCAGGTCGAGCGCGAAGCAAACACTGCCGTACCATCCTTTACTGGAACCATTTCGCCGCATTTTCAGGCCCCTATTTGAGAACCTCTGGATAAGACCAGAACGCAGAAATTTTCGTCATCTAGTAAGCTATAATCACATACTTAAAATCCAAAATTTCAAGTCTGTAGGTCATTTAGTTCCGAAGTTAAGCGAAAGCAAAGTTTCGCATTTATGACACACACTCACTCACTCACTCACTCACTCACTCACTCATGATCATCATAATAGAACTAGTACTTCCCATAAACTCAGAGAGCTGAAATTTGGTACAGAGTTAGGGTTGAATGGCCACATAAAGGGAAAACTATAAAAACTAGGATAATCGAAGATCTGGAGTACCTGGTGACCCTGATTAGAAAACACAAGAGCCCTAATAGAACTAGTACTTCCCATAAACTCAGAGAGCTGAAATTTGGTACAGAGTTAGGGTTTAATGGGCACATAAAGGGAAAACTATAAAAACTAGGATAATCGAAGATCTGGAGTACCTGGTGACCCTGATTAGAAAACACAAGAGCCCTAATAGAACTAGTACTTCCCATAAACTCAGAGAGCTGAAATTTGGTACAGAGTTAGGGTTTAATGGGCACATAAAGGGAAAACTATAAAAACTAGGATAATCGAAGATCTGGAGTACCTGGTGACCCTGATTAGAAAACACAAGAGCCCTAATAGAACTAGTACTTCCCATAAACTCAGAGAGCTGAAATTTGGTACAGAGTTAGGGTTTAATGGCCACATAAAGGGAAAACTATAAAAACTAGGATAATCGAAGATCTGGAGTACCTGGTGACCCTGATTAGAAAACACAAGAGCCCTAATAGAACTAGTACTTCCCATAAACTCAGAGAGCTGAAATTTGGTACAGAGTTAGGGTTTAATGGGCACATAAAGGGAAAACTATAAAAACTAGGATAATCGAAGATCTGGAGTACCTGGTGACCCTGATTAGAAAACACAAGAGCCCTAATAGAACTAGTACTTTCCATAAACTCAGAGAGCTGAAATTTGGTACAGAGTTAGGGTTTAATGGCCACATAAAAGGAAAACTATAAAAACTAGGATAATCGAAGATCTGGAGTACCTGGTGACCCTGATTAGAAAACACAAGAGCCTTAGTGGGACACATCTTCATTTAATCTAGCCTATAGCGTCCCACTAGTGGTTCGCTCCGAACTATGAACTCGCGACCTCAGTTACAGATAACTTTGCTTACGCCATTCGTGCAGGCGCGCGCGCGCTTTGCATCTAAACTATACAACCCCATATCTCGGCAACCCATCGACCGATTTGGCTCATGTTCGAATTTAAAAATTCTTTTAATTTAGTTTACCCGCCTATCAAATTTCATAACGATCCGACCAAATTTACTCAAGTTATCGTCGAACAAACATTCATACATACAAACATACATACATACAAACGCCGGATTGTTCCAGCAGACTCGGAGGACTTCGCTCGCTCCGCTCGCTCGTTCAACAAGAAATAGTCGGACGATTAACTTTATTCTACTCGAACATTACACAAATTTAAAAATTGTGTCAAATAAGAAAATCTTATAAAGTTAATCAATATGCCCTCGTTTCTACAAAAAGAAGTGAAATCCCACCAAAAACATTCTTTAAAAACTAGCCAGGTCTCGATGGATCTGCTTGTTCATCTCTAAAAAAGTAATGAAATCTAGACAAAGTCGTGCCAAGTCTAAGGTTCCTTACTGCGATTTCTTTATTATTATAGTTAATGTTGTGAGACTTGGCTGTTGAAGGGTACACAAGGGTACAAAACCAGGTGCTCCATTACACCATTGCACCAATCTGTCGCCAGAACCGCTTGTGTACCCTTCAACGGCCAAGTCTCACAACATTAACTATAATAATAAAGAAATCGCAGTAAGGAACCTTAGACTTGGCACGACTTTGTCTAGATTTCATTACTTTTTTAGAGATGAACAAGCAGATCCATCGAGACCTGGCTAGTTTTTAAAGAATGTTTTTGGTGGGATTACTTTATTCTAATTACTCACATTACTCTAACTTATGTAATGCTTTATTGATCATGAATTTAATAGTTATGTAAGTTAACTGTGTTACGTAAGTTAACGTCAGAGTTTTAAGTTGTGTGAGTAATTGTTAAATTGTTAAGTTTAAGATAATTTATTTCTCAGTTTAGAGTACTACAACGTGTTACAAAAGATACTAACTCTTTTTACAGGGTGTAACCTGCTGGTCAACATAATGAAAAATCTGCAAAAAAAAGTTGAAAAACACAACTTTTTTTTTATAACCTCAAAATTGTAAAATTTTCAAAACTTTTTTGTTTTTGGATTTAGCTCCAATTAAAAAATATGGTTGTTTGCTTAGTTGTATTTTAATAGCTTCAGGCTGTTAAAACATAGTGAAATTCTATGGAAACAGTATTTTAAAAATACTTTTCTCCCGTCACAGCGCTTACATTTTAATTATTTAAAAATCAACGGAACGTCATAGAGCTAAAAAAATTTTTTGGTTGTGATCCCTATCATTAGGTACCATGACCCTGTAAAAAGAGTTAGCATCTTTTATAACACCTTGTATTTCTGTTGCTGTTGTCTCGTCTCGTCAGTCACTCATTCGGGCCACTGAATACCAGAATACCAGTGTCAGGGGCTGACAAACTCTCACCCGTTGACACAATATGCTGAGTCAGTGACCATTTTGGACACTACAGTGCTGTTTTGTTTTGTCTTTTATATTTATTTTTTTAACCAATTGTGTCTCAATTATTTTATTTATATTGTATTTTGGTGTTTAAATAAATGATTATTGTATTATATTATAATGGATTATTTATCAACATCGTTCATCATACCCCAGCTCTGCTCACTGCTGAGTAAAGTAACACGCAAATGTGGCCAAGGGTTGATAGTTTAGTAGTGCATTATGCTTGGCCACATCTGCAATCATGATGCCCTACGCATTCCCTGAAGTGACTTTAGCCAGTACTATTTAATTTTATGCTAACTCCGAAAAAAAATTTGCTGGCAGAATGCAAAACTGGCTGCTACAATGATTTGTTTATTGTGTGAGGGCTTTCACGCTCTCATCCAACTGGGACGACGCGCAAGTTTGTCCAGACTTAAAAGGATTTCTGTACACCAATACTTTATCAAAGACTCCCGAATCCCCCGGATGATAAAGTTGCCGATATATGAAACGTATTTGAGGCATGCTCGATAAAATAGGGATTTTTCAGACGCCCGTGAAGGCGTCCATTTTAAAGTGCCGCGAATTTTTGACTAACGGCTGGCCATTTTTATTTAGACGACGGAGAATGAAATGTACGTTTCCGTCTGCGGTGTTTGTATTTCTTGCTTATTTATTCATACGTAGCTGAGAACCGAATGAAATGTGGAGAACTAACATAACATGCAACTTTGGCCTAGGTAGAGATACGAATATACGAATGTACATTGACCAACGCTTGATATTTGCTTGTTATCTTTTTAAACAGATTCTTTTATATTCTTCCAATCATTGAAAGCTGTAAAACTGTATCCCACCAAAAACATTCTGTAAAAAACTAGCCAGGTCTCGATGGAGCTGCTTGTTTATCTCTAAAAAGTAATGAAATCTAGACAAAGTCGTGCCAAGTCTAAGGTCCCTTACTGCGATTTCTTTAGTATTACAGTTAATGTTGTGTGACTTGGCCGTTGAAGGGTACACAAGCGGTTCTGGTGATAGATTGGTGCAATGGTGTCATGGAGCACCTGGCTTTGTACCCTTGTATACCCTTCAACGGCCAAGTCACACAACATTAACTGTAATACTAAAGAAATCGCAGTAAGGGACCTTAGACTTGGCACGACTTTGTCTAGATTTCATTACTTTTTAGAGATAAACAAGCAGCTCCATCGAGACCTGGCTAGTTTTTTACAGAATGTTTTTGGTGGGATTTCACTTCTTTTTGTAGAAACGTGGGCATATTGATTTATTTCATTAGATTTTCTTATTGGAATCAGTTTTTTAATTTGTGTAATGTTCGAGTAGAATAAAGTTAATCGTTCGACTATTTCTTCTTGTTAAATCTATACTTATAATAAAACTCTAGCGAAGTCAATTCTGTACATTGAATATTTTTAGAAAAAAACTATCAGGGGTTACTAAGTAAACTATACTGAATACAAAAATGCAAAAAAATCGGTCTATGTCTGTCTATCTGTCTGTCTGTCTGTCTGTCTGTCTGTCTGTCTGTCTGTCTGTCTGTCTGTCTGTCTGTCTGTGTGTTACCTCATCACGCGAATACCGCTGAACAGTTTTCAGTCAAATTTAGGACCGTGATAAGTCCTGGTTCTGGGAACAATCTAGGCTATCCGATGTTCAGAATACATTGCGGGTTGCAATTTTAACTTCGTTTTTTGTAAGAAATATTCATAATTTTGATATAGCTTCTTGAGAAGATATGTTAATAACGTAATACAGAACACATTACCGAAAAAAAAAATTGCATTTACGGAAAAAAAAATCCGACTTGGAACCTCATTATCTTGGAAACCGTTGATTTCCTAGGCATAGTTCCTTGGGCAAAAATGATCGTTATGATGAGGACTATACAGGGTGTCAAAAGACCGCCAACAGACCCAAAAGCCACTAGACACCAAAACAAAGTACTTTTCGATAAATTATTGTTGGGAAATTATTTTGGTTTTTTAGGTTATAATTTTGAAAAATATTTTTTCACGCAATGGACGTGTAACGCACAGAAGTCATATTGCGCAAGCGTAGGTATCAGATTATGTTACTTAAGCTTGAAGTGCCGATGTTTAGAATACATTGCGGGTTGCAACTTTAACGTCGTTTGTTGTAAGAAATATTCATAATTTTGATATGGCTTCTTGAAAAGGTATGTTAAGAATCCCCTGAAGCTCTGCAGCCCTCTCGCTCGCACTTTTGAACATTTTAATTTATTGTAAGAGAATGATTCAACTTTGGACGATAAAATATAGTTGCAGACATAGATAATAAAGCCAACGACATTTAGACATACTTTAAATTTCACATTTATAGTTTAAAAAATAAATTACTGAACTACTACTTTTAACCGAAGTTCAGTGATATTTTTTTTTATTAGTAGGATTATGAAATCAAAAGTGTGTCCACATGTCGATAGCTTTATTATCTATGTCTGCAACTATATTTTATCGTCCAAAGTTTAATCATTCTCTTACAATCAATTAAAATGTTGAAAAGTGCGAGCGAGAGGGCTGCAGAGCTTCAGGGGATTCTTAAGAACTAGATACTGAATACATTTCTGCAAAAAAAAAGTTTTGAAAAATCCGACTTTGAACCTCATTATCTCGGAAACCGTTGTTTTCCCAGGCATAGTTCCTTGGGCAAAAATGTTCCTTATGATGAGGAAAATACGTGGTTTCCCGCTTTGTTGGCGGTCTTTTAACACCCTGTATGTGGTCTCCCACTTTGTTGGCGGTCTTTTAACACCGCTCGGTATTCAATACAAGCACTCGCCGCAAACAATAATTTTGCATTCTTACATAACAAATAACTATTGTTTACCGTTGAGCTGGATAGACAGAGTTATTAGCCGTATGCTTTGCTTGCTGGCTTAGCATGAGAATGAGTAAGACCTTATCTATGGGCTTATAACTTTATCTATCCCACTCTACGTCGAGGGAGATACATATTATAAACCCTTTTACTTCCTAATCAATTCTTATGCTAAGCTTCCTGGCATCTTATCACGGGCGATACCTTAATGTAAAAAATACATATTTATTATTAAATTTATAAATGTATTGTTTAGATTAGGGTTTTTATTCTATTTTATTCTATTGCTTTCTTTTGAGCCCTGCTACCGCAAGTAAAGAAATAATAACTATTAAAATACCCCCGACATTTTAGCTTCGAATAAGCATATTTAATAAATTGCTGAACCAATTTTGACAAAACATAACTAAGAATATTCGCTAGAAAACCTGCTTTCAAATAAAAAAAAAAACCTAAAGCTTCCAAATCGTTCACCCATTTAAGAGCTACGGTGCCACAGACAGACACACCCTCATAAACACTTATACAGACACACTCACAAGGCTGTCAAACTTATAACACCCCTCTTTTTTGGTCGGGGGTTTAAAAAAACCTTCCTTTTGAGTTTTCCTCCACAGTCGAATTTAAATTAAATGTCAAATGTGTAAAAACGCATACGAAGTCGCGGGCACAACTAGTTGTAAGTATAAGTATAAAAGCCAGTCTAGTCTTATCCAGAGATTTCCTTTAATTTTATTTATATGCGTATTAAAAGCAGAAGGGGAGGCATTCGCCCAGCAGTAGGAAGCTATAGGCTAGATTAAATTAGAAGATGTGTCCCACTACGCTGGATTTCTGCAATGACAGTCGATATTTTTATGTACCAATAGTAGAAGGGGGCATTACCATAATCTCTTATACAGCTGAGACCAGCTGAGGGTTCTTCATCAGATACTTCAGACCTTCGATTTTTGACATCAAATGAAGCGGCCCACCAAGTTGAATATTTTTTGTAAGGGCGGTATATGTCGATCTATAATAGTTTGGTTGGGCTCTTGTGTTTTCTAATCAGGGTCACCAGTTACTCCAGATCTTCGATTATCCTAGTTTTTATAGTTTTCCCTTTATGTGGCCATTAAACCCTAACTCTTTACCAAATTTCAGCTCTCTAAGTTTATGGGAAGTACTAGTTCTATTAGGGCTCTTGTGTTTTCTAATCAGGGTCACCAGGTGCTCCAGATCTTCGATTATCCTAGTTTTTATAGTTTTCCCTTTATGTGGCTATTAAACCCTAACTCTGTACCAAATTTCAGCTCTCTGAGTTTATGGGAAGTACTAGTTCTATTAGGGCACTTGTGTTTTCTAATCAGGGTCACCAGGTACTCCAGATCTTCGATTATCCTTGTTTTTATAGTTTTCTCTTTATTTGACCATTAAACCCTAACTCTGTACCAAATTTCAGCTCTCTGAGTTTATGGGAAGTACTAGTTCAATTAGGGCTCTTGTGTTTTCTAATCAGGGTCACCAGGTACTCCAGATCTTCGATTATCCTAGTTTTTATAGTTTTCCCTTTATGTGGCCATTAAACCCTTACTCTGTACCAAATTTCAGCTCTCTGAGTTTATGGGAAGTACTAGTTCTATTATGATGATCATGAGTGAGTGAGTGAGTGAGTGAGTGAGTGAGTGTGTGTCATAAATGCGAAACTTTGCTTTCGCTTAACTTCGGAACTAAATGACCTACAGACTTGAAATTTTGGATTTTAGGTTTGTGATTATAGCTTACTATATGACGAAAATTTCTGCGTTCTGGTCTTATCCAGAGGTTCTCAAATAGGGGCCTGAAAATGCGGCGAAATGGTTCCAGTAAAGGATGGTACGGCAGTGTTTGCTTCGCGCTCGACCTGGCGGGGGCACTGCCGTGCCCCCAGATAAAGCCGTTGCGAAACAATGTCCACTATTTTCCAAATTGGCAGGTTGTAATTTTAATAGACTATAACATAGATATCTGTATTGTGACAACATTTTCAGAACACATCCGGGTTTTGACGTTCAACATTCAAAAAAATTACCAAGTGCGATTGTCAACCTCCAATACTATAGCGCCCTATACAACGTGTTACAAAACATCCTAACTCTTTTTACAGGGTGTAACCTACTGGTCAACAGGATGTCAAATCTGTAAAAAAAAGTTGAAAAAAAACAATTTTAATTTTATAACCTCAAAATTGAAAAAAAATCATAACTTTTTTGTTTTTGGTATTAGCTCAAATTTTAAAATATGTTTGTGTGGGTAGGTGCATTTACATAGCTTTGAGTTTTTTAAACATCGTGAAAGTCAATGAAAACCATATTTAAAAAATACTTTTCTCCCGCCACAGCGTTCACATTTTATTAATTAATTTAAAAATCAACGGAACGTCATAGCGCAAAAAAAAAAATTTAGGTTGTGATCCCTATCACCGGGTGCTATTACCCTGTAAAAAGAGTTAGGTGCTTTTGTAACACCTTGTATTATACTGAAGTTCCAACACACTCATGAGCGTTGTTTTGTGATTTTCGGACACAGATACTCCTATCTTCTTTAATTCCTTACCTGATGGCCATGCTCTTGGCCTTGAGATGGTGCCATCGCTGGTTCATCTCGTCCAGCCGTCTCTGCAGCATGACGGCGTCCTCCTGGGAGGACAGGGACCCCAGGAGCCTCCGTCCAGTGCCTGTGAGCGAAGCGTACACATCACGGTGTGTCTCGATCTCTGACTGCAGGTCCTGGGAGCAAAGAGAGGATTGCGGTTAGAGTTCTGGACTGAAACCTTCGTGAAGTTATTGGACTGACTGCCGGTTTCTGATTTGAGAAATTCGCTAAGCAAGTACTTAAATATCGTTCTGCCTCCGCGGATTTATCACAAAAGAACGTGACAGAACGTTAGTTAAGTATTTATTTAATACAATTCTCAATTCAGAAACCGGGCCTTAGGTAGGTAAGTAATCGTATAAAGTAGTAGCAAAGTCAATGAAAAAAAAAACATATCTTCTTTTTGGATGCGTTTTTTGCTAAAAACTCTTCAGTAAGTTTTCAAAACGAGGCTTAACTATTTTTAGGACCTAAGGTTTAGATTATCAAGGGCGTACCGATTTTATGGTCTGCACTATAAGCGGCGGTTTGAGCTTCATCTCTCCACCGGAAAAGGCTTTCGAATGAGGTCCAAAACTAGTTGTCTATCCTGACATCAGTAGGTAAAAGTTAAAATACGGTGTTACAACAAAAAAGTTAATTATCTATTGAGCACGCGTTTACCAATATCGTTACCACAAAAACACAAAACGTAAAATACAACACGCCAACTGAACATATGGGTGGATCAATTTGTTTTTTCAGGGATGCAAGTTGTAGTTTTCTTTTTTGCAGCAACCGCTTTATTCTTTCTCGGTTTGAGAGATTGGCTGACATTTTTCAGCTCAAAGCAAGCGTATAGTGTATAGTTACGTAGATCTATTGAGAAGTAGGCAGATGAAGAAAGCACATGTGGTGGTCAGTATTAATTTTCCTAATAAAATTTCCATGTCTCCGTCAGAGCATCATACTGAAATTGACAAAAATTGTAATTGTGTGTCTATCGAGCAACACCAGAGAGATTCATCATCATCATCATCATCAGCCTGTTAACACCCACAGCTGAGAAAAGGCCTCTTCATGCTCACACCCCTCTCACGATCCACACGTAACCACTCTTTTCCGGGCTTGAATTAGGGCGTCTCTTATGCAGAATAAACTAAAAGCTCTAACAAAGCCAACAAAATCATTCCAAGGCGAAAAGCTCCCCCCTTTTCCCCTGCTCCATGACCCTGAAAACCCCCTTAAACATTTAATCCTCACCAAAAAAAAAACACACTCAAAAAAACCTTTCCAATGTTTATTCCCGAAAACCGGCATCGATACTGGCGGAGGCACATTTTTTACCCAGGGGCCTGAGTCTGTAACGCAATGGTGCCAAAATGGGCTTCCAGTTGACGGCTTAAATTACGATTTATGGATGCTTTTTTGTACAACTTTAACTAAAGCTCACACAGCCATTCTTAATCGATTGGCGAAGTTAAGCAACATCAGGCGCGGTTGGTCCATGGATGGGTGACCGCTAGTGGCAATAATATCTGGGCGCTTCCGTGCTTCGAAAGGCACGCTAAACCGTCGGTCCAGGTTGTAGTTGATTTAACAATCGTTAAGCTATGTCAGAGGCCCTTTGGGCGGCTTAAAAACTCTGAAATCAGAGGTAGCCACTACCTCATACACGATAACACAACCTATGAATGCTGTCGGTCGTTTTAATGTTTCTGTAGTAAGTAGAGCAAAGAATTTCTGCTTCTAATTCTAGATGATTAGTTCGTAGGAGAAAAACGAGGAAACCCCGGTCTTGTCCTTTTAGTGGGACGCCACCGACACGCCATTGCGTTACAGACTCAAGCCCCAGAAAAGGCTTCGCCCGACCCGCGCGGCCCGGTCCGAATAACGAAGATAGATCTAGCAATATCTTCCCGAGTAGAGAGAAGGATATTTGCAAACAGTGGACCGGTGGCGGGAAGATGTCTGAAGCAACCAGGGTTGTCGGATGCGGTATCTAGAAGTGGTTCGTCACCGTATTTTTCAATGACGAGACGAGACCCGTTCTCCCGGAAAACAAGTCAACAAAACGGCCTCGTCAGTGACTGGTTTTGTTTGATGCAATTGCCGTCATTGTTATAATACAGGGTGTTAAAAGACCGCCAACAAAGCGGGAAACCACGTATTTTCCTCATCATAATGAACATTTTTGCCCAAGGAACTATGCCTGGGAAATCAACGGTTTCCGAGATAATGAGGTTCAAAGTCGGACTTTTCAAAACTTTTTTTTTGCAGAAATGTATTGAGTATCTAATTCTTAACATACCTTCTCAAGAAGCCATATCAAAATTATGAATATTTTGCACAAAAAACGACGTTATAATTTCAACCCGCAATGTATTCTAAACATCGTTACTTCAAGCTTAAGTAACATAAACTTATACCTACACTTGCGCAATATGACTTCTGTGTGTTACACGTCCATTGCGTAATAAAATAATTTTCAAAATTATAACCTAGTGGTTGCCTGGAAGAAATTGCTGTTAGCAATAAGGCCGCCAATTGTACCTTGTTTAGTTAAGTTTTTTTTTCCTAGCCTGTATTTATATTGGTGTACAATAAAGAATATTTTATCTTTATCTTTATCTTACCTAAAAAACCAAAATCATTTCCCAGCAATAATTTATCGAAAAAGTACTTTGTTTTGGTCTCTAGTATGTGTGGCTTTCGAGTCTGTTGGCGGTCTTTTAACACCCTGTATATTATGGAGATGAAGTTCATATTTGTATGATAGCGACAAAACGCAAACGGTCCCCGGTGACTGATTTTGTTTCTTTATAGTATGGATATACTTTACTTTACTTTATACTTTATTGCACACGAGAAAAAAAAAACAACATAAATTGCATACAGAAAAGTATAAGATATTTGTATGACGAAACGATACGAGACGACGTATGACTCGGCCGGCCGCCGTTGTCTCGTCTCGTGATCTAGCCTCGTCTCGAGATCTAGTCGCGTAGACGCAAAGTCCGTGCCGGGCTTCGCGCTACGTTTCGTCTCGTTGCGCAGTCTCGTCTCGTCTGCGCCGTTCCGTTTCATTGTGAGACTGGTTTAGGAACGAGACTGCTTTTTCCGAAATTTGAAATCGTTCCGTTCATTCTTGGCTGTGAAACGGTCCTTTTTTAGGAACGCTCACCCCTAGCGGTATCTACAATCCTACATTCCTAGATTAATATCTGCAGAAATCAGATACCTAAATTTAATCACCTGAGTCCGAGAGTACGATTTTTGAGTATTTTTCCATACTATGACCAAATAGTATTTTAATGAGATGTCCTAAATTAAGGATCACGCCACGCCTTTCTGTCCTCTGCAACTCTTCTGGCTTTGCTCCAGCTCAGCCCAACGGCTCGCAGCTCGCCTTTCACTGTTCACTGCCACATGTGAAGTTCACATTGTGAATGGTTCAAGTCTTCTCCTGCCCCCTCGCGGCTGCCAGTCGAAAGCAAAGTTTGCGCTGTTGCGTTCGGATGGTACCCTTCGGATTGTGTGTCCGATCCATCTGGGATATGGGAAATTGGCGGCACTTCACCCATAGCTCTTCGTTTTGGATGGTGTTCGGCCAGTATATTATGCGGAGGATCGACCTTAGGTACTGATTGACGAAAACTAGCGAAGGAAAAACACTTAAATAACTATTTTAAATCCTCGAAGAGTAGGAGCTCTATCAGACGCCTTAATATTATGGAAGTCGTAGAATCAGCTTTTGTCTTTCCTTTCGCTGGATATATTGACATTTATGAATAGCTCTTTTTCATTTCATAAGGTTTCTTTTGCCTTCTCCATCATCATATTATTATTATTGTTATCCTGTAACTCCCGAACGTTTTCAGCTTAAAGGATGGTCCGGAGCGGGCTCAAAAGAATTCTATTACGGCGCAGTTTGATTTATAAATTGGCGGTACACTTTGTTTTCGGCTATCCTTTACTTTGCGTTCGCTCAAGAGCCTCCTAATTCAATTAGGTAATGCTGTTTTGGGTTCGATGTTCGACCGGATATGGAGATTGGGATTCGTCGGAAAATCAAGTTTAATCACTCAAAGAAAAAAGTTATCGGGAAGATTGAGGTTTTTGTTTTAATAACATGATGAGGCACTCGTTACTAAGCAAGAAAATACGACTTCAATTCTCTCAATCAACTCTTTGTCTAAAAAGTCTAAAAAGTTTAGAACCGACACACAGCATCAGTAATACGAAATTGAAGCCGTCAACACTGGGAGCCCATTTTAGCACCATTGCGACTCCGGCCCCTGGCTAGATTATAAATTCGACCCGAGTCTGGACTTTAATTGCGCTACCTCTTATCTTCCTATCGTTATCGGGGTTATCGTACGGGCAACGACACTCTATGATACCCCATGGCAGTTCTTATCACCCGTAGCGTAAGAGCGACAGTTGAACCAATAGGGATATCCTAGCGTGTGGCTGCAAATGCTGAGTATGAGGGCATGTTACCGCTGCATGGACCGTAGTCTTTAAATTAAGTTTTATTTTAACAAAATTTTAACCCGTCACCCAAAAAGAGGGGTGTTATAAGTTTTACCGCTATGTAGGTGTGTCTGTCTGTGTCTATGGCGTGTTTTTATCAAAATCGGTTCATACCAAAACCGGGTTTTTCGCCCACGAACGAACAATGAAAACAATACTGTTGAATTGTCATGAAACAGAAATCGTTGAACAAAAATTGCTCAGTTAGTTACAAAATAAAAAATAAAAACCATTTAAAAGTGTGCATTTCACGCCACGCTACTTCAGTTGAACCTTAACCTCTTGTGTGCGGCCACGTTTTGGCACAAGAACAAATAAGATTACGGCGTGTGGGTTATTCAATCGCGGCAGGAGTGGTGCCAGGAAGTGCCCGTGCCTCTTGCGCTGTCCTACACGGTCATAAGGCGGATTTACAACAACATTGTTGTGCTCAGCCCCGGATCTAGTGGGGGGCAAAAAAAACAGGCGCGGCAGTTTCACGGGGCGCAAAATCAGCCCTGGATCTAGAGGGGGCAAATTCAAAGGGGGGCAAATTCAAAGAGAGGTAATTTCAAGCCATCACCTTATCTACCCCTATAATAAAATTGTTTGATTAGTTTCAACTCAAATGCAGAGGAGGGGAACCAATGTCAAGATTTGGCCCCCCCTTCGGATAAATCATAGATCCGGCACTGATACATTGTGCTGCAGTCCACAGGAAAAACAAGGTATCAATACGTAGGGAGCCAACTAAGCCACGGGTGTCCTCACTGTGTTTTCCTTGTATTTCCTGTGGGCTAGGCCGACCAAGCTGCCACAAAATATAAGTGCTGGGCAAGCCTACTTTATCTAAAACCATGCACTGCATCGCCGAGTGGTGAACTGGTCACTTCGCCCATCTAGTATGGTCGCTTGGGTGTCTACATTATGTATGACGCATTTAATAAAATAATTGCATAAAAGTTACAAAAAAAAATTGTTATCTCAAAAAATCAATAAAAGCTCACCACAAAATATCCGTTTCATAGCTTTAAAGCTACAATGGACCATGCACCGCACGTACATAGGGACTTATTTTCCACAAAATACCCATCCCCATACCCATCCCTCAGTCATTAGAAACTACACTTCCATACAACGAATCCTCCACTCAGCGTCGTAGAGCTATTAAGTTAATAGAGCAGGCAGCTCTCTCTTCCTCTAAGAGTAATTTGTAGCGCCACGCTTGTTGAGGCAAAATAATGTCGACTGCCGCTTCTAGCGCTTGTTAGACCTATTATATTTGATGGTATATCATTTATAAGCCTGTAAAATAAATCCCACGAAAAATATTCTGTAAAAAACTAGCCAAGTCTCGATGGAGCTGCTTGTTTATCTCTAAAAAGTAATGAAATCTAGACAAAGTCGTGCCAAGTCTAAGGTTCCTTACTGCGATTTCTTTATTATTATAGTTAATGTTGTGTGACTTGGCCGTTGAAGGGTACACAAGGGTACAAAATCAGGTGCTCCGTGACACCATTGCACCAATCTGTCGCCCTAAACAATTTGATTTTTCGGGCCTATTGGGTGTAAGCATGTTAAACATTGGCCACTTTTGCCTATATTTTTGGCGAAAAGACTGACAGTTTCAGTTTTGACAGCTGTTGGCAAATGGACCATAATATTATTATTATTGTTACTGATTTGGCAACACCAAATCAGTATCCGGGCACAATAAAATGTATGTTGCTCAAAATTATTAAGATATGAATTATTATTGTAGATATCAACTAGTCGCGTAGCGGAAAATTCACAATTTTCACAGTTTTTTCAATTTTGTAGCTGAGTTTTTGTTTCACAAAAATAAGGCCGTTTTCTTTTTAGAATACAAAACAACAATAATTCAGCTGAGGATGAGATTTACTCAAACTTTTAGTTTTTCTAGCAAAAATAATTTGTACAGCTTTATTATTGTTGCTTAGAATAAAGAAAGGAATACAATTTAATGTCGTGAAACAAAAAACTCTGAACAAACATATCTCAGTTTAGCTACAAATTGTAAAATACTATGAAAAGGGCTTTCCCGCCACGCTACTTGAATTCTTTTATTTCTCAGTTTGACAACAAAATTAAAGGTTAAACCAAAGTTGTACCTAGATATTAATCAAGAAGTAACTGTAAGCAGAATCTCTATCGTCATTAGCTGATCTCAATCCTGCACGGAACAAAGTATCATTAATTTAAATATTGCTTCTTTCCCAACTCAGGTGAAGTAAGGGGAGTGCAAGTAGGTAGCATCGGACGAAAGTACCACTTCACCTTTGAATTAGATTTTATAACGTTCACGTTTTGTTAATATTACCAAATATAAGAGCCACGAAAAGTATTTAGTAGAGTTATTAGAATTGCAAACTATCTCGACGTGACGATACTAAAAGTAAGTGAAACCATTAAATCAAGAGTTTTTCATGGCGCCTGAAAAGTAAAAAAAAACATAGCCTGTACAATTTTATACAGCATCCAGTGGCACCTTCACTCACACTAGATGGGTGAAGAGACCACTCGGCGCTGCAGTGCCGGGGACATTTTTTTTGCCGAAAGCCTAATCAAAAGCGATACTTCTGTCACTTCCACTCCGGTAGATGAACCAAGTTCCTTAATCCACAGGCTTAGTGCGAGACTATCGATTTAGACCCACCTCCAGTGCACCTGGGCTCGAGTAGAGCTAGCAAACTTATAGACGTGACACATAATACAAATAACTTCGTGGAGCTCGTCAAATCTATACAGCTGCAGGAAACTTAGCTCGCAATATTTCTAGATAACTGATATAAGGGGCAGCCCTAACAGCATCCTAGGCGCCATTGCTGACAGGGTGAGCTGTCCTATCCCCCGACACTGGGAATATCTATTACTAAAGAGGAATTAAACTAAATGAGATGACCGTGTCCGCGGAAGGGAGAGTCCATCATGTCTGCCCTGTAAATATATAAATAATATTAAATGAATGAATGAATGAATGAATTTATTAATTATAATAATTTTTAGGTTAACGTAACGTAACTCTTAAGATTATACTAACAAAATATGGATGCAAATCTGAAATAAATTAAATTAAATTGAATTGAATTGGGTACGCAAAGTTTTTTGTTCGAAAGTCCGTTATTGGCTTAAACTTATCTTTAGACAATATTGAGAAACTAATTTAAATATTTTTTTATTTTGGTCCAGTAGTTTTGTTTTTATGCGCTAAAATGTTTTGTTCCTATGACCGCCAACAGTATGCAGACCGTCGCGTGACGTCATAAAACCGTATCTTTGAAACGTTGTAAAATCCAAACTACTGAACCAAAATAAAAAATATTGAAATTAGTTTCTCAATATTGTCTAAAGATAAGATTAAGCCAATAACGGACTTTCGAACAAAAAACTTTGTGTACCGAATTGAATAAAGCCGGAAAGCAGTGGTTGCGTTTGGCAAAGGATCGTGAGCAGTGGCGTGAGCATGAAGAGGCCTTTACTCAGCAGTGGGTGTCAACAGGCTGATGGTGATGATGATGATGAACTGATATAGAAGCAATGTGTCGCTGCTGCTCGTTGTGATGACAGACTTATTTTAATTGTTTCGAAACGGGTCGAATCGCGGTTGGTTTTGAAGCAAAAAGACTTTTAGGTGTTCCAAATTCTCCAGTATCATAAATCTTTGCTGGAGAGACATTGTATTATACTCTGACCAAAATTTTCACCATACTCTTCACACTGTCAATTTTAGTGATTCTGCAAGCGAGACAAGACAAGACAATTTCGATATCGAGACTGTCTTGACGGCATCAAGACTTTTGCTTGGTCTCGATCTTGTCAGGCGAGCGAAAATATTGTCTTGGTCTTGTTTTTATGATTTGACACAATCGGGACTCTCGATTGTATCATGTCATCCATATTAATCAAAAACGGCGGCCAAAAAAGTTTATATTATAATCTCTGACATGTCAAAAAATGATAGCTGTCAGAATTCTACGGAATAAAAAATCTGTTTGAAAATAAATAGAGTGCGCGCCACGACTCAAGTCATACGGGAACTCGGGGAACTACGCCTACCTATTACGCCTAACACTGGAAACATTTTGTGCGTTGCGCGCGAACTCTATTTCGGGACTCGCGCTCGATCTCGCTCGAATCAAATGATCGAGACGATATCTTGGTCTTGTCTCGATCTTTTGATTCGAGCGAGACAAGACCAAGAAACAAAACACAAATTCGATAAAGGTTGGCCAAGATGCTTGAAAGTATCGTCTTGAAACGAATCACTAGTCAATTTAACTAGTCTATCCGTTGTTCAGTAAAAATTAAGACACACTTAATTAAAACTGGCAGAAGGTATGTGGGTATAGAAATTCTTAATAATTTAATAAGGTGGATAGAATAAGTCTAATAAATTCTGGATTCGAAATTGTAAGCAATACCTACATTGTTAGTTAGGCAAGTCGCAAGTATATTATTAAGGTAATTATATCGATCAAGCCATCTAGTGACATAGGGCCGAACTGACACGTAGGTTAGGTTAGGTACCAAAGCTGATTTGGGAAACCAGTGAATTAGTAGTTCGGCCCCCTGCCACCAGACCGTGATGGCGCTAGTTGTCCTTGGACAGTTGCTATTGCCATATTTTCCCGCGCGAAACAACCGTTATCCAGACTACAGCGGCTTACCCATCGGCGTTATTATAATAATAATGAAGCATTGTTTCCTGTCTCTTGGAAATAAACTCTATAGTAGATTATGGCTGTGAATAATGGTTGTTCAGTCCTTGCGGCTTCGCCATGGCCTTCTGGGGGATTAGGGGCTAACTGAGACACTGTTGCAGCTTCTTGGAGCTTTCTCAAATATTGGTTTGTATTTTTATCCCCCGATTCAAAAATATACACTTACGACGACGACGATGAAAGATGAAGTAACAGTCACACACAGCAATGAAGCGAAGAAGACTTTTTTTCTCTGTAGTAAGCACTAAGTTACTCTGTGATAGACTCTTATATGAAATTCATGTCGGATCAACGCCATCTGTCACAGCTTTTAGAACTTTTTTGTAGCTGTCAGATAATCCCCCATTGGGAACTAATGTTTCCTAATCTATGGTGCTGCCGATCTTGCGCGACTCCGAAATACTTACACAATATCTTTCTTTCTTTTGAAATAAGGGCAGCAGCACGCAAACATTGAGCATTTAAAAAGCCAATCAAACTACAGGTTGACCTCGGGCAGCAAATAAAAAATATTGCACAAATATGAAGCTGAAAAATTCCTCAACGCGATTCGCTCAAAATAGTGAAACAATTAGAGCCCTGATTAAATTCCATCATCGAATCGGGCGTTTTAACGAATCGAATTCAAAGCCGACGCGGCCGCCGCAATGATGACGTCATACTACGATACATCACAGACAGAAAGCTTACAACAAATCTGCAAAATTTTAGAAATAAATTTGCACAGTCAACGCCACGTTAAAATACCCCTTTTTGTTCAATTTATGGATTTGAGAGGATGTTACTCCGTCCACTTTTGGATCTCCTTTTTGGATGAGTTTTTTTGCTAAAAACTGGCGGTCAAACGATAATCGCTAGGCTTAACTTTTGCCTAGATTCCAGATCCTAGAACTACGAATAAATCCCGAAATATTTTAAATTTTAATTTCATAATACTTGAAGACAATTAATTTAAACACAATTTTTAACGGATTTAACACTCGTTTTATTAGCTTTTTACATTTTCCAACGTTTCGAGACCTTTGCAGGGCTCGTGGTCGCGGTAGACGGCGGTGACAGCTGTCTTGTATGGCATTTGTTAATTGAAACTACCCTCGGCTATGTACATAATTAGACATTGACTACTCCCGTAACGGATACAAATTAAAAAGTAAAAATTAGTTTTAATAACGTTCCTGACTACGGAGAAGAGCTCCCAGTGACGTGAGATCATGCAGATGTGACCAAGAAGAAGCTAATTAAAAGCTAAGCAAAAGCTATGTAGTAAAACGATATGTGCTTTACTTTGCTTCTAAGTGTAAAAGCATGATAATATGTAGCATATGATTGTGTTATTCTGAGATGTCTCTGTTCCAAATTTCTTCCAAATCCGTTTAGCCATTTCAGCGTGAAAGAGTTACAGTCACGTCACACTCACTCACAAACTTTCGCATTTATAATATAAGTGGGAAGTGGGATACCTACCTAGGGTAGTACTTCTGTAACATTCCTTATTTCGTAGTCGCACGTTCATTTACTCTCCCGTTCATTCATTCGTTCATGCCGCTCATTCGCGATTTATTTTCATTTCCGCGCGAAATATCGGATTTTTAATTAAAAGCGAGCCGCCCCCGTTTCCGTTATGAAATTTTCAGGGTTTTTTTCTTTATAACCTGCCTTGTTTCAGTATTAAACGGAAATGTTTAATTGATTCCTCACCTATGACTTTGGGGGCGCTAGCTTACTAATTGGTTTTATCTGTAAATAGCTTTCACCCGCGACTTCGTCCGTGAAAACTTAGTTAAATTGTTGTCCATGTTTTTCCCCGCTTTCGATCTCAGCGTGGACTAAGTCGCGGCAAACAGATCATAATTTATAGCCAACCGTTTACAGGTGTTTAAAATAGTGCAGTGCTAGTGTATAACAAATTACAGCTTCTATTTTTTATAGCACGTTAGTGCTATGATTATATGAACATTATACATGATGAGATCTTGTTATCTTATATAAATAAATATTATTATTATTATAATGTTAAAAAATCGGTACGTAAGAGGTTACGGGTTCAAGTCCTGTTATGTACCGAGCAAATTTTTTAACCTTATGAAAATCCTTATAAGTTACAGCCTGTTCTGGTTTTGCTTGAAAGAGTAACAAAGATTCAAGACAATTTTGCGTTTCGCTGAAACGGCTGTAATATTATTATTGGTGTGATGTGATTGTTTCGAATTTTGATATTTTTCTTCTGATATACGCCTAAACGGGTCAAATCAATGACATTCCAATACAAATGGACAAACTGTTCCGTACAATAACGACAAATGTATTGTGTCACTAAGCGGAAATGTAAATCAATCACGCAGTTTGAAGCTACGTAAGTTGATTTTTGAAGTTTATTGGAATAAAGATAGCAGTGGAGTAGCAATAGCCTATTTTAGTTTTTTATTATGGGGGAAAAAATCTGTTAAATGTTGCGGATATTATTTTAAACAGTTTATATTCAAAACTATGAAAAATAGGCAGGAAAGTATAATTTGTAAATAGCATTTTTCCTGAAACATGTCAACCCCTGAATGTGATGTCCAACAAATGTTGTTCTACGACTTTTCGAATAGCTCGATAGCTTCTCTAGGAAAATAATAACAGCGAAGTTTAAAAAACCAGGTGATACAAATCTACTTATTTATCCAGCCCATAAATAAAGCCCACTGCTGGGCATAGGCCTTTTCACGCCAACCCCCTCGGTCTAATGCCAATCTCGCCAATTGTCCTCCCGCTATTTTGACAATGTCATCGAGCTTTCAGTCTACACACAGACCCTCGACCCATTCTAGCCCACCATTCCGTGACGCCCTAGTCCACCGTTGGTACTCCCGCCTAGCCAGATATCTTCGACTTTGGTCTTCTGCCGAATGAAGATTATGAAGTATTCGTGTATCAGTGTGGCGGGGCCTGGGGCCTGAGTCTGTAACGCAACGGTCCCAAAAAGGGCTCCCAGTTGACAGAATCAATTACGATTTATTCATGCTGTGTCAGTCCTTTTTTTTTGGAAATATTATTCTGATTCTAATTCTAGAGGTTTCTAATTAGTTCGCTGGTTGTAGGAGAAAAACGAGGAAACCCCTGTTTTGTCTTTCTACTTATACTGGGACGCCATCGACACGCCATTGTGTTACAGACTTAAGCCCCTGGTAGTTCTTTATATTATTTTTACTAAAGCCTATCCCATCATCATACTCAGTAAACTGACAGGTCGAACTGTCATGTTAGTGAAAATGCCTGCCCCTTTTCAACTGACTAAGGATAGAGCAAGAACTGTGCGAAAAATTTTAGTTCTTAGAATTTTTACTTTACAAAAGGAGTCTCCATTGTTTTCTTTTCTGATTATGTTCTTGAAGCATCATTTTGTCTATCTCTTTCTGACCCGCGGGAGAGAAAGAAACAGGAACATTTGTTTACAATCAATGGTTTTTATTGAAAATTAAATAGTTTCCTCTTAATATTTGTACCTTTTCTCCTGTTATCATATGTAAATAATATTAATTAACCGATGGTAGGTCACACCATCTTTATTTCGCATCGTCAAGGTGTTATTTCGGCACTTTTTTGTACCACATTTTGGCATGTTGTCAGCTGCTTAGTCATCAAACGTCTAATGAAAATATTGTGCTTACACTGAATTTAAGCACAATTTTTCAGTTACGTTTTTCGAGCGCCTATGAGTTGTCCATTTGTATTAGAATGTCATTGGGTCAAATGGAAGAAAACCTTCCCTACGATACTTACAACTTCACGGATATTACAACGTAAGTACGTAGGTACTGCATCGTAGGCACTTATTTCGATGAACAAGAACATATACACCGTGGAATTTTAGTGGTTTTAAAGCCGAAGGTATTTAGTTGCACTCGTGATTCTGAGCCAAATTCCAAAATTTTACTTCAAAAGGAGCGAAAAAAAAAACACTTCCCAATACAAACGGCTATCGCCAATCGACACCATTTGTATGGAGAAGTAAATTTTTTTTTCGCGCGTTTTGGAATGAAATTTTGTAATTTGGCTCAGAATCACCAGTGCAACAAAATACCTTCGGCTTTAAAACCACTAAAATTGCACGGAGTATTTGACCAAAAAGCACAACGTTTTAATTTGCAAAAGCAGCTGCTTTGCTTGCCCGGAACATTGTTCATAGCGGCTGTCCAAACTGTTAAAAAGCCCATGCCGGGCATACTTTTGAAATTACCCGGCCGCTCTCGGGTTAGTATCAGCTGGTCAAAAACACAATTTTATAAGGCGGACTTGCGACAGTCAGGGTTAGCCAACCAACTCTGAGTTAATAGGACATTTCCATACTATTTTTGACATTAACCCAGAGTAAACTGGCTAACCCTAGTTGGCGCAAGTGGACCTAAGACAACCGCTTTTTAAAATAGTGTCCGACCGATCCATAAAGCATCTCGCATAAAGAGTATTATATCTATCTATCTCGTCAGAAAATCTTAATGTCAACTAATTTAAGTAGTGGAGAAGTTGTTACATGACTGTATTTTCTCCCCTATTAATATATGCCTCAATTAGTTTCTAATTAGAATTGGTGAAACATTGATCTTTTGGACAAAGTACCTACTTTTTCTTGTAGCTTTGTTTTAGACCAATTACTTTTTCAGTTGCGAATTTATCAAACTGCTTTGCTTATCTATCCAAATGAGTTTTATTTTTTATTTTATTTTAAAGGTACACAAAACAGACGATAGCCATAAAATAACAGTTGTTAGAAAAATGCAGTTACTTAAATAAATAAATTAACGAGATGCTTTATAAAACAAATGCAATTTTTACGAGCTGTCGCCACTTGCGTTTTCGACAACCTGACACTAACCCTCGCGCTCTAGGCTGGTGAATTTTTCAGTCGCGTATTTAATTTTTATTAAACTTTTCCGGTCGAAAGTATGCGTTGGCTTTCACGATTAACTGGTGTGTGTGTTTTTTGTAGCTTGAGGTTCATAACAACGTGCATCCCTATTTCCTGGTAAAGGCAAGCAGTGCTTACATTTATTTGGGTCTATGTTTTTTTTTTTAATTTCTGTTCTGGTTTTTTCACGCTGTTTATCTTTACAGCATTTAATGAGTGATATTATTATACCCTCATATTTCAATATTGTCATAAGTCTATACCTAATTAAACAACATAATTGAGCACTACACATAATTAAACAACAAAAATCCGGTTAAAGGTGTTAAATTCACGTACATATTTAACTTCCAAAACAAAAGTGCCTAAACAATGAAATTAACTAAAACAGCAAAAAGCTCTCGCTCACAAATCGTCATGTTTGTTTGCAACTTGCTTCTCAAATTGCACGTTTTCGCTGTAACATTCAGAAAAGCATACACGTACAGTTTTTACACTTTGTAGAAAGCTTTTATTTGATCCGACTTTTCAATTCAGAAATGTACTTGAACGTCATGGAATTTTATAGTCGTGTAAATCGGTCAAAGGGTTTCCGAGATAGGTAGTCGCGCGCCTGCGCGAATGGTTCTAGCAAAAAGTATACTTCGCGAGTTCACAGTTTGAAGCGTACTACTAGTTCTTTTGTTTTTGTTTCTGATGCCTCTTAAGTGAAGGGTACCCAGTCCACTAGCGCCGCCAATGAAAAAAATAATATTTTTGTTACTTTAAATCTTCTTTTTGAATGCGTTTTTTGCTAAAAACGGGCTGTCAAACGATAATCGCAAGGCTTAACCATTTTTACGACCTAAAGCCTAGATTCCAGATCCTACGAATAAATCAAAGTCAAAGGGTTTTATTCAATATGCCATAAATAAATTATTTACATTGAACGTCAAAATATAAGGTATTATCAAAAGTAAAAGGAAGTATATAAATGAAATACTCATTACTATCTAATAGGTACTAAGTAAGTATCTAGCTACTTTTTTTCTCCAGCTTCACTAGCTCTGATCGTTCTTGGAGAAGAAGCATGGTAAAGAAACTCCAAGGATCTCACATTTTAGGTAGGTACCTAGTGCTTAAAAAAATAATACATATTTTGTAATATAGGAACGTGGGTAGGTACTGAATAAGTATATAATCTTGCCCTGAACTGGTTTAGTGCCAGACATCGTTGTCATTTAAATAATCATTGATTTTGTAATAGGCTTTTTGGCACAGAGTGTCCCTTACACATTTTTTGAATCGAGCATCTGGTAAACTTAGTATATCTTTTGGGATCTTATTATAGAAGCGTAGACAGTTTCCGAGAAATTAGCCCCTAGCCTTCTTAAGTCTAAGAGCTGGAATAGTGGGCTTGTGCTTATTTCTAGTATTTATATTATGATGGCTACCTAATGTATCAAACTCTGCAATATGCTTTTTAACATACATAATGTTGGCGTAGATATATTGACATGCAACAGTCAGGATTTCAATTTCTTTAAAACGTTCTCTTAACGACTCTCTACTACCTAGTCTATAGATAAATCGGATGGCTCTCTTCTGCAAGATGAAGATGCTCTCAATATCTGCTGCCCGACCCCATAGTAGTAAGCCATATGACATAATACTATGGAAGTAACTAAAGTAGACAAGCCTAGCAGTTGCGACTTCTGTCAGTTCCCGTATTCTTTTTACAGCATATGCTGCAGAACTGAGTTTATGTGATAATTTTAAAATAATATTTCATCATATTATGAGGGCCCCATTGAAGCTTTGCATCAATAGTGATGCCCAGAAATACAGTTTCTTCTACAAGCTCTAATTTATCTTTTCCTAGTACAATATTGTTTTCTACCTGTATCACATTTGGTAGGGTAAACTTTATACATTTAGTTTTTTTTTAATTTAACAGTAAGTTATTGGCTGTGAACCAATCTAATACACGTGAGAGAGCAGTATTTGCATCACTTAGGTCATCTTCTTGTCTCCTTATTTTAAAAATAAGTGACGTGACATCAGCAAATAATACTATCTCTGACATGTTCTTCACCATATGGGGCAGATCATTTATGTAAACAAGGAATAGAAACGGTCCTAAGATGGATCCTTGCGGAACGCCTATCTTAACCAGGGAACCCACTGATTTTGTACGATTTATGTCAGCTTTTTGAACCCTACCTTCCAAGTATGATCTCATTAATTCTAAGCCTTTCCCCTTAACCCCGTAGTATTTTAATTTTATAAGAAGCGTGTCATGATCTACACATAAATCCCGCGCAATACAAAAGTAGCCATTTTTTTCTTGCATAAGGGTGCCTCTATAGACACCTAATTATTAGCAAAAAATGCATGCCAAAAGAAAATATGATTTATTTTTCATTGGCTGTGACCTACTGCTTTGCAACTACCACTATACAACTTAGCAAAAAATCTATCGTTTAGGTCATCTGGCACATTTTTCGGCCAACGAACGTAATTACGCCGGCCTCATCTGGGAAATTAACCTGGGACCTTATCGTTGACCTGGCTGGACTGTATGAAAGATTTATTGCTCCAAGCCTCGTGTAGAGTTTTATTAAAAGGTCACTTTAGTTCGTTTTCAGATCTTTTCCGGGTACCTTTTCCGGTGGTTTTAAGTACAACTTAACTTGCTGACGTAGGAAAGTTAAATGAAAAAAAAAAACTAGCCAAGTGCGAGTCGGACCAGCGCACTGAGGGTTCCGTTACAATACAATTTGAAAAACTGTGGTTGTACGGACCCTCGGTGCGTGAGTCCGACTCGCGCTTGACCGTTTTTGTTATAAAAATGCGCTTACAAAGAGCATTCAGGTATTATAGAATATTCATTTTAAACAAGTAAAGATCCATCCACACTGTCCGAACCAATAGCGAGGTACTTCTAAATCAGTCTAAAGCAAGCGTCAAAATGATTGGCGTTGCCACCCAAATTGTTGAAAAAGGTACAAATTAACATCGTTGTCACAACGTTTAGCTGCATGAAAAGAGGTGACATTTCTCTATGAGGGGCTGGCTGGATAAAAAGCCACAGAAGAACATCTTGGTTTTTTTTAAAATCCGGCTTGACTATCAATTTCATAAACTGTTTACTGTAAGATAGGTTGGCAGACCACCAGCCAGATGGTCCGATGACATAGCCCAAGTAGCCGGAAAACAGTGGTGGCATCTGGCACAGTACAGTAACTGTAACTGTGTAACTGTGTTATGGCAATTCAATAAACGAATAACTTATCTTATCTTATCTTACAGGATCAAGAGAGGCGTGAGCATGAAGAAGCAGCAGTCGGTGTCAACAGGCTGATGATTATGATGATGATTGTAAGATTAAAAATATTGCTCGAAAGAGGAACAATGTATTTGAATCTAAGTAACCTACTAAACGGACGGTGGACTAGTGCAGTCACGGAATGGTGGCCTAGAAGGGGTGGATGGTCGGTGGGTAGAACGAAAGCTCGATGGGTCGATGACATTATTTAAACAGCGGAAGGACAATCGACGAGATTAGCATTAGACCGAGGGGGTTGGCGTGAAAAATAAGAGGCCTGTGCCAAGCAGTGGGCTTTATTTATGAGCTGGATAGATAGATAGACAAAACCTACTAAATAATTTGCAGCAAATATCGGAAATACGAAATCACGAATAAGTCCTTCTGTTGTACAAAATTCGCGAATCCTGTGACCAGAATCCCTAATACAGCGCCGGTTCTAACCGGATTTAACCGACTAAAGCCCGGACAAAATGGCCGACATGACAGTTTTTGCTTTTAATTAGGCGATCCATTATGAATGTATAATGACCCTCTGTCATGGTGTAAAATGCTAAACAGTGCATTCACAACGGACTAGTTTGAATAAAACCTCTTGTGGAAGAACGTTTTTACATAATCCTCATGAAGTACTTGGACCGGGTGGGGTTTTACTGTTATGATTTATAGCAAACACCTTTGTAAGATACAGAAGGTCTCATGATTTTAACCAATGTTAAACGCAATTACTATTTTATGAATTGGTCAAACAAAAGTGCTTGGTGTCAAACAAAAGTGATGTTTTGAAAGTTCTTACGTACTTTTGTGAGTTTGAAGCTGTTGCAATACCACTCGCTAACTGTAAAAATACGTGAGAAAACGAGCGTCTGAAGCATAAATCTTTTAGGTGGTGTTTTAATAAATATATTTTCTTTCTTTACTTCCCCTGAACTAGTAGTTATCGTTCTGTCTCATTAATTTTCGAAAAATCTGGAGGTACAAAACCAAATCATCAATAAAAAAAACCGACAGATAGGTAGTCTCTTTACGATATAATATCCTAACTGCCGTCAAATGAAAATTGGTTCCAGGAAGATTTAATTCAAACCAAAAAACTCTTGTTCGAACCTTTTGTACATTCATATAATCTGTGCCCTAAACTAATGCTGCTGAATAAACTGAATGAATTAGCACTCTGAGGACGCACTTTTGGACTTTTTTACACTTCGTTTTGTGGTCGCCGCGTGGTTGTGAATATACGATTTGATTTAACTAGTGGTTTGATTAAGTTTTGTGAATTGTGCAGCGGTTTTACTCGGACAGACATCTGTGCGTGACAGTAAATTTGTATAGCAGCTACAATGTTTTCTCCTAACTGCATATTATACTTTGAACTACATCAAACTTCGTCTGAAACTATTTATTTCATCAGCGGTTTTAGGGCACATGTTTCAATCTTTATTCAGCACATATTGCATACAAAAACCAGAGGAAATAGGTCTCCATGTTATGTGGTAGAAAAAACGTATCTTGAGAAAAACTAACCCTGATCTTTTGTAACATGTATAAAATTTTATCATAATATAGAGAAAAAATAGCCACCTCGAGAGATGATCACCCTTGCCACCTCTCGAATCTCATCATCACAAATCCTTCTTCTTCTTAAAGTACCTCCATCACTGGAGGTTGGCAGTCAGCTCCCTGCACCGCTCTCTGTTCATAGCTGTCCTGAATAATTGTTCCCCGGTTTTGGTGCCAGTCCATTCCTTGATACAGCCATGTCATTTTCCTCCTTCCCGGCCTTCTTTTTCCCTCTATTTGCCCATCATTATGGTGTGTACAGCTGGTAATGTTTATTTCTTAAAACGTGTCCTAAGTAGAAAACCTTTCGCTGCTTGATGGTACGCACTCTAGTTCTACTTTTTACCCGACTGTCCAAAGGAGGGTTATGTTTTTTGTTCATTCGTCCTCCACATAAATTATTATCCCACTTCTGAAAAAATCCCGCAGCACGTTAACCGGTACAAATCCTCTGGAAAGTACAGTCGCGTGCAACACACAATAACAAAGTCGGTACAAATCGTCTCCATTCAGGCTGCAGCTTCGGCTTTCCCGGCACACTAAAGTTAAAGACGTAGAGGGACACCTCCACTTAGACAAGATTTCCTTGATCAAATACGTATGCTCAAGCTTCGGAAAACTTCATCATCATCATCAGCCTCTTAACACCCACTGCTGAGTAAAGTACTCTTCATGCTCACGTCACCTCTCACGATCCTGTGCCAGGCGCAATCACTGTTTTCCGCATACTTGGGCTATGTCGTCGGATCATCTGGCTAGTGGTCTGTCAACCGATCTCTTCCCCTCTCGGGGTCGCCATTCCGCAATGGACTTTGTCTATCTGCCATCGCGTCGGTATGCCTGATAACTTAATCGTCACGAATATCGCTTGGGTGCTGGGCAAACCTACTCCATTTATACTTATGCCAGGCACTGCAGTAGACATGTGTAGGTTGAGACGAACCAGATTGATTTTCCAATCGATTCGCCCAACATTCACAAATAAATAAATAAAATGAGAAATTAATCATGTAAATAATTGCGCCATCTGTTTGTGAAATTGGGAACTACGTTGTCAATTTTCAACTAATCAAATAAATATTAATAAGAAAATCATAACGCCATCTATAGGGCAAAGAGGGAACTAATCAATAGGCGACATCTTGCGGAAGGAGGAAGAACTACTTCAGCAGTATTAGGAATGGTTTGAATTTACTAAGTTTAAAAAGCGAAGTACTAGGATTCATTGAGTTGAAAACGCGAAGTACCACTAAATTTCCTTTACTGGGTTCCTTACGTTTAATTGAGAATTATCAAGGCAATATTATCAAGGCAGAGGCCAAGTGTAGGTAGATATTGGCGCGAGATTTGTCCAACAAACGGCCATCGCGTATTCAAAATTCGAATGTAGTGATACGTTAATGGAGTTTTCGGGTTTTGGAAATAAAATTTGGTATTGACGGGCCGCCATCATGGAAATCCCTTGCACTTCATGCAGGTTGACGTTTACGGGGTTTTCATTGAAACCTAGGGATCCCTTGGAGAGTGAAGTGAAGTTGTTTCATGAGGAATATCTCTCACCCTTTCACGCTTGTGACATGTTTCATATATTCTAGCTCATTCTTTCAGTTCTATGTTTTACTTTAATGGAGGAAATGTCGTCATTTTCTCTCACTCTTTCACACCTATGTGATAATTAGTATAGGACTATCTTTATTTTCTTCTTCGAACTGAAGTAGTAGTTTTTCATAGGGAATTTTTGGAGCATGGGAGAAGGGGGTATAAAACGTCCAGCGCGGTAGCGGGAGCTGATTATTATTCGTCGGATTTTCCTAGTGAATTTAACTTTGGTGATTATTTCAAATAACTGAGAGTCTTGTTGTTCGCTTGAACCTTGCTGGTTGCATTTTTGAGTTGCCAAAGTGTGTCAGACTAAGAGCCAAGGTACCCCTTGGGTTAGTACGACATTTTTGATCTTGTAGTTGATTCCCTGGCGACAGATTTCTTGGGAAGCCTCTGCTTGATTATATTTGGTAATTTGATTATAGCGATTAGCTCGGAGAGATTCTATCGTGGTGTTTTCGTGGTTCTATGAATTGCGGAGGGATAGCGAAGGGATTTCTATCAGCGCAGAGACAATTAGTTATCGCGGTCGAAATAATTGATTGTTTTTGAAGTTCGTGCTTTTGTAATTTAACTTAGTTGAGTGTTGCTGAAATAGTATTCTTGTGTCTTGCTAAGGTGTGCCTTGGAGATGCAGGAATATTATGGAAGTGACTTTGTTTTGTTTTACGCAAAGAACAATCAATTATATTTTAAAGTTTTGTTACATTCACTAGTGAGTCAATAACAGAGACATGGTTCTTTGTTAGAGAATAGTGTGTAGCCGCTGTCTCCTCGTTTTTTATTATTACGAGTTGCTAGCTACTCGGGCATTGGTTTATTTAGAGCGAGCGCTTATTTGACAAAACTCTGGATACACCCTTGCACCGCAGCCTTATTTATATATTTATCTATACACAAACATATAGGGAATTGTCAAGTTCATGGCGTGATCCCAATCCTATTGCTCGAACTTGACACTTTTGGGTTATAGGGACACACTTAGGTACACACCTAGCTGCGAACCCACAGCGCTTTCTCTTAATTTCACTCTGCTAGCAAATCTTCATTGCACAATCGAAGATTTGACATCACACACTACACGTTTAAAGTAAATGTGAAGCTGATTGCTTCTAGCTTGTCTCAACACAGTAGAAATTGCGGGGTTAGAGGGATAGGCTGGGCGATAGACACATTAGGCTAGGGATCGCGTTTTATTGGGAGTCAATAACTTAGTTAGGCAATTTAACCTTCCAAATAACTTCTTTATTGAATTTTGCATCAGTTTTAGCTTGGGGAATGGGTCAGTGTTTTGTATTGAAAATTATCCGAGGTCAAGCAAAGCAGTACCTTAGTCAATCTTCATACCATGTGGGTGAAATTGTCTAGCAAACAAGGATTGTTTTTGATATGATTCAGTGTCTCCGTTTCACGGGTTGAGATTTGGTGTAACATTCGATCCAAACCTTAAGGCAGGGTGGATAGTGAAACTCCTGCGGGAGAAGTATAGCAATGACGCATCTCTTATTTGCATTCGCATGCAAGATACACTAAAGAAATCGAAAATATTGCCATATCAAACCCTAGAATTAGGTAAGAGCTATCTTTTAAGGCAAGTTTCGTGTTGATGTTCGTAATAGATTTGAAGAAATTTTCATTCAAAAACTGAGGAAGTTAGTACTGGGAATTTGTTTTTTTCAACGAAAATATTTTGCAAACTGTCATGATTTACAACACGAAAAATGGTGTGTTTGATAGCACTTACCTAATTCTAGGGTTTGATATGTGAATATTTCGCGATTTTAGTGTATTTACGATTTTGATGTTGTAAATGTGCTATTCTTTTCTCGCAGGCGTTGAATACATTGTTTACTTAGTCAATTTGACAGTTCGTCCGTACCGGGGATCGACGTTCATCCAAACAAAGTGAATCACGTTCCAAACTGTCAAAACTTAGTTTGGTTTTCTGTTTTTTTTTTTTTTTAGTTGGTTGTTGCTTGATTGAATAATAATAAATGCTTGCAGATCTTGCAATAGATAGATATTTTGGATAACAGACGAAGAGCGTGAGTCGTGGGCAGCTGCGGCGTCTGAAGATTCTCTTTCGATCTTTGTATCCAACTGTTGCTTGCTAGTTCAACGCGCGATAGGTACACACGACAGCATGTCAGACTGTACACTTTTGTTGTAAAGTCGCCCGTAACGTAACCGAGTAGAGTGCTAGCATGTAAGGGTCGACGTGCTGTCGTGTGTACACACGACAGCACGTCAGACTGTACACCTCTGTTGTAAAGTTGCCCTTAACGTAACCGAGTAGAGTGCTAGTATGTAAAGGTCGACGTGCTGTCGTGTGTACTTACTAGGTACACACGACAGCACGTCAGAGTGTAAACTTTTGTTGTAAAGTCGCCGTAACGTAACCGAGTAGAGTGCTAGCATGTAAGGGTCGACGTGCTGTCGTGTGTAGGTACATACCTACCTATTACTTACCTAATTTGGTAGTCATCAAGATCGCAGAGTACCTACCTACCCCTTTTTGTCATACGCCGCACGCGACGGCTACCTACCACGGATTTGCCTTACCTAAGCCGCGCGTGACGGCTAAAGTCCGTTCGCTATCATAGTGTCACTTTGATATTTGCCGCCTTGGTGCGCGGCGGCTTTTCACAAAAGAAATTAAAGGAAGCCGACGCGGCGCAAACACGCCAGTGAATTTGGCTCGCCGCTCGTCAAAGAAGCGTCGTATTGAAAGGTTGTGCTTGTGACTTAGTATTTTGTATTGAGTGTCGATCGCTCTGCGTGAAGATAAAATGTTTTTTCGTCCGTGGAAGGACCGCGAGGTGCCTCTAGACGCAACTTCGAATGACGCAAAAATTAATAGACGAAGGTTTTGTAAAACATTTTAGCAAATTCCAGTTAGGTAATGTCCATCAGCATTGTGTTGAAATGAATATGTCTGCGCCCATCACAGATACTTCGAAAATAGTTGGTATCCCAAGAACCAAGATTGCCGTCGTGTGTCAATAATAGGATAGCGAACGGACTTTACCTACCACAGATTTGCCTTCATCGAGTCCTATCAAATATGTATAACGTGTTAGTAACAAAAGATCTTAACTCTTTTTGCAGGGTTTACCTACTGCCTACTGATCAACAAGATCACTACCTGCTGAAAAACATTTTTTATTTTATAACCTCAAAAGTGAAAATAAATCCAGTTTTTCTTTTTTTATTTAGGCCTAGTTCAAATTAAAACATGATTGTGTGCGTAAGTGCATTGGCATATTTTTAAGCTGATAAATAAAACACGGTGAAAATCAGTGAAAACCATATTATTTTAAAAGTACTTTTCTCTTGCCACAGCGGTAACATTTTATTAATAAAAAATCAATGGAACTTCATAGACCAAAAAATCCCTATCACCGGGTGCTATTCTATTACCCTGTAAAAAGAGATAGTTATCTACCTACATCTTTATTTATACAATGTATAGTATTGTATAAAAACATACAAAGGAATCCTAAAGTTAGTAGGTAATATAGGCTGAATTTTATAAAAACCAAAAACCATTTGGCAAAACATACTTTATTATCATAACCATGTATGTACGGTCGGCCACAGTCACAGATACCCCATAGCAGCTCTTACCGCGTGCGGCATAAGGGCGCCAATCAAACAAAAAGGGGTATCCTAGCGTGTGGCCGACTACTGTATGTCGATCTTTCTGCCCCGCCAGCTATAATCTCGGTCTTGCATCGCCACACATCCATGTAGAAGGTTATCTAAAAAGAAAATGATAATTATGTTATACAATAATAATTAAAATACATACCTATAGCATTCCTTAGACAAAGTGAAGAAAAACAAAAAAAGATTTTGGGTAAACAAACAGAGTCGTAGTTAAAAAAATACATGCACCTCATAACTTGTTGTTAACTTCAGTAAGGCTCATAGCTTTTCCAAATTACAATTTGCACGTGTTTTGTAATAAAGTTGTAATTCTTATAGTTTTGTATGGGAATAACATTTAATTTTCCTAGGCTTGGGATCAGCACTATTTAGTTACGCTACACTTTGACTAATTCTACTTTTATGGACTTTCAAAAGTTTTCCATCATTTCGAGACCTTTGCAAGGCTGTTGCACACCCGTGGTGACAGTAAAGTTGTCTTGAATACCTACTTATATCTTGATTTCAGCACCACTAGCGTGGAGCCCATGTTTAGCCCAAAACCATAACATGGAGCTGGGAGGCACGGACTCATTGTTTAGTCAGCGGTCCTGTTGCTTGCTACCGGATGGTAGGTGGCCTTTAGTTTGTCATCTGAACTTTGGTTGCGAGCAGGCAAAGGGCAAAGCTGCAAAGAAGTAATAGGAGGAGTTTAGTTTAGGGAAGGTACCTACTTTAGTGAAATATGTGCTAGTCCCTTTGAATACCTTATTTGGACTTGAATTATGAAGAAGCTTTAGCAAGCAGTATTGCTACTAGAAACTCACAAATGTAGGTACATAACTTTTAAGACAAAAACATAGCTAGCTCATAGACATAGCTACATACCCGCACCGCTCACTAACAGTGAAAGAAAATATCATGAGGAAACCCGCAGCTTAGTTAGCTCATCAGATAAGTAAGATTGACGTATTGACCTCTTTTCTGGGGGCTAGGCCGACGATGGTAGTTGCTGGGCAAGCCTACCTACTCCACTAAACAATGTCCCAGACACAGCAGCGTCGAATTGTCACTTCACCCATCTAGTGCAGTGAAGGTGCCACTGGACGCTGTATAATATAAATCATCTCATTGCGTAAGCGTAAAGGTCTCAGTTTTATAGAACATCCAATTCAAAGCTAGTAGGTAATTTCGCTACGAAAATCTGTCAGTAGGTACTTACTTTCAATTCCTAAACATACCGATGTGATAGGTATCAGAAAATTGTTCTGAGTATTCTACTGGAAGGAACACTACATTCAGTCCGCATCCGCAATGAATGAAACACTCTAAACACTGTTTATTTATCACAGGCACCAAAGAGAATTACCGGCACAGCCAGCACTTGTACCTATTTTGACAGATATTTTTTTATCTTGTGTCACTAATGCGTTTCGTTCATTCCATAAAACGTTGAGTTTTGTTACAGTTATTCAAACAACTAGGTAATGCATACTAACATTTAATTTTGATAAGTCATAAATATAAATAAAACGGAATGAACATTTATTTGATTATTATTTTGCTAAAAAATATATTATTTTATCGCACATGAAAAGTCAATCTCGAAAAATGCCAATTTGTTTTACGACGAATTCGAGTTCGCGATCTGGGGGCACGGCAGTGCCCCCGCCAAGTCGAGCGCGAAGCAAACACTGCCGTACCATACTTTACTGGAACCATTTCGCCGCATTTTCAGGCCCAATTATTTGAGAACCTCTGGATAAGACTAGAGTTGTAAAATGACCGTCACATTCCATAACCGTCCGTCATTTATAATAAATGTCCGGTCACAATCGACATTTATGGTCACATTGGACAAATAGATATTTTGACTTGAAAAGTGTGTCGATGCTTTTATTTCGCTCTTGCCCTAGCCATCTTAGGCTGTATGTGCATCGCCGGTGCTGCCCCGCACCCCACGATACAGTGCTATTGGACAAATAGGTATTTTGGCTTCCATAAATGTTACGTTATCTCGTAAATTAAGAGGTTTAGCGCAAAAATAACGAAATTTTCGAACCCCCTTGCACCCCGAAATCAACTATTTTACTTCATTATATTTTCTAAAAACCGATATACAGGGTGTTAAACATTCAGGACAAATTATTATTTAAGAATATAGGCGAAAATTGGGGGATGTCCGGTATTTTCCGGTTCGAAGGACCACTCAATAACAAAAAAAAGGGTATCTTAGCATGTCGCTAACCGTACCTACTGACCTACCCGTTGTTTTTAATCGTGTTTGACTGTTTGTCACACTTTCAGCAATACCCTGAATGTTTAACACCCTGGTTTTTAGAAAACAAAAATAAGTAAAATGGTTGATTAAGTGGATATTAGGGGGTTCGAAAATTTTGTTATTTTTGCGCTAAACCACTTAATTTACGAGGTAACATAACATTTATGGACAGCGTAAATGAAGACGTGCCCGGAATTTACAATTCCCCCTTATCTGTGAAACTACTAAGTCGATTTTTTTTAAATAAATACAGAATATAGGTATTTACCTAGATTGCAGGAAAACCTATAAAAAGATTCCGGTATTTATAGTAACAAAAAATATTATACAGGGTGTTAAAATACCGCCAACAGACCCGAAAGCCACGCATACTAGACACCAAAACAAAGTAATTTTTCGATAAATTATTGCTGGGAAATGATTTTGGTTTTTTAGGTTATAATTTTGAAAAATATTTTATCACTCAATGGACGTGTAAAGCACAGAAGTCATATTGCGCAAGCGTAGGTATAACTTTATGTTACTTAAGCTTGAAGTGCAAATGTTTAGAATACATTGCGGGTTGCAATTTTAACGTCGTTTATTGTAAGAAATATTCATAATTTTGATATGGCTTCTTGAGAAGGTATGTTAAGAACTAGATACTGAATGCATTTCTGCAAAAAAAAAGTTTTGAAAAGTCCGACTTTGAACCTCATTATCTCGGAAACCGTTGATTTCCCAGGCATAGTTCCTTGGGCAAAAATGTTCCTTATGAGGACAATACGTGGTTTCCCGCTTTGTTGGCTGTCTTTTAACACCCTGTATTGTATGTCAGTACGGAACCCTTAGTGCACGAGCCTGAAGCCTTATTGAACGAGCGAGCGAAGCGAGCGAAGTTCTCCGAGTCTACTGGAACAATCCGGCGTTTGTATGTATGTATGAATGTTCGTTCGACGATAACTTGAGTAAATTTGGTCGGATCGTTATGAAATTTGGTAGGCGGGTAAACGAAATTAAAAGAATTTTTAAGTTCGAACATGAGCCAAATTGGTCGAGGGGTTGCCGAGATATAGGGTTGTATAGTTTATATGCAAAGCACGCGCGCGCCTGCGCGAATGGCGTAAGCAAAGTTACACATCTGTAACTGGGGTCGCGAGTTCATAGTTCGGAGCGAACCACTAGTATGAACGAGCGAGCGAAGCGAGCGAAGTTCTCCGAGTCTACTTGAACAATACGGCGTTTGTATGTTTGTATGTATGTATGTATGAATGTTCGTTCGACGATAATTTGAGAAAATTTGGTCGGATCGTTATGAAATTTAGTAAGCGGGTAAATGAAATTAAAAGAATTTTTAAGTTCGAACATGAGCCAAATCGGTCGAGGGGTTGCCGAAATATGGGGTTCTTAAGTTTATATGGGGTCGCGAGTTCACAGTTCGGGGCGAACCACTAGTGCCAATTGGGACCCTATTACTCCACCTCCAATGTCTGTCTATCCGTCTGCCTGTCATTCTATCTGTCCTTCTTTTAAAGAGCTGCCCGGCTGTTTCTTGGGATCCGCAATAGGTAGCGAATTAAAAATATCACAGAACATGTATTGCTATGGCGGGTTACCTAAAAAAAACCGCCAAGTGCGAGTCAGGCTCGTGCACTAAGGGTTCCGTACTGACATATACAATATTTTTATTATCAAATATAAATACCGGAATCTTTTTATAGGTTTTCCTGCAATTTATAGGTAAATTCTGTATTTATTCCGTATTTATTTCAAAAATTTCGGTTTAGTAGTTTCGGGGATAAGGGGAATGATAAACCGGGCACGTATTTAATTTTGAAGGCCGAATGTCATTTACGCTGTCTATAAATGTTATGTTATCTCGTAAATTAAGAGGTTTAGCGGAAAAAATAATGAAATTTACGAACCCCTAATACCCCCCTTATCAACCATTTTACTTATTTATGTTTTCTAAAAACCGACATACAGGGTGTTACACATTCAGGGTATTGCTGAAAGTGTGACAGACAGTCAAACACGATTTAAAACAACTGGTAGGTCAGTAGGTACGGTTGGCCACACGCTGAGATACCCCTTTTAGTTGCTGAGTGGTCCTTCGAACCGGAAAATACCGGACATCCCCCAATTTTTGCCGATATTCTTAAATAATAATTTACCCTAAATGTTTAACACCCTGTATATCGATTTTTAGAAAACATAAAGAAGTAAAATGGATTATTTCGGGGTGCAAGGGGGTTCGAAAATTTCGTTATTTTTGCGCTAAACCTCTTAATTTACGAGATAACGTAAACGTAACATTTATGGAAGCCAAAATACCTATTTGTCCAATAGCACTGTATCGTGGGGTGCGGAGCAGCGCCGGCGATGCACATACAGCCTAAGATGGCTAGGGCAAGAGCGAAATAAAAGCATCGACACACTTTTCTAGTCAAAATACCTATTGGTCCAATGTGACCATAAATGTCGATTGTGACCGGACATTTATTATAAATGACGGACGGTTATGGAATGTGACGGTCATTTTACAACTCTACTTTTTAGAGATAAACCAGCAGCTCCATCGAGACTTGGCAAGTTTTTTACAAAATGTTTTTAGTGGGATTATTTTCTCTAAAATCTGGTAAGAGCTTTACGACTGTCTTCCCATTCGGTTTGCGATGCATTCGACCGGGCAAGACTGTCAAATTTTAGTTAGCCAATAAGTGATCTACCAAAAAACTTTAGGAGAACTGCATTAGGTAGGGCAGAATGGAAAATTCGATCTTTGTATCCGACTGTTGCTTACTAGTTCAATACGCGATAGGTACACACGACAGCACGTCAGAGAGTAAACTTTTGTTGTAAAGTCGCCCGTAACGTAACCGAGTAGAGTGCTAGCATGTAAGGGTCGACGTGCTGTCGTTGTACTTACTAGGTACACACGACAGCACGTCAGAGTGTACACTTTTGTTGTAAAGTTGCCCGTAATGTAACCGAGTAGAGTGCTAGCATGTAAAGGTCGACGTGCTGTCGTGTGTACTTACTAGGTACACACGACAGCACGTCAGAGTGTACACTTTTGTCGTAAAGTCACTCGTAACGTAACCGAGTAGAGTGCTAGGGTGTAAAGGTCGACGTGCTGTCGTGTGTACTTACTAGGTACACACGACAGAACGTCAGACTGTACACTTTTGTTGTAAAGTCGCCCGTAATGTAACCAAGTAGAGTGCTAGCGTGTAAAGGCTGACATGCTGTCGTGTGTACTTACTAGGTACACACGACAGCACGTCAGCCTGTACACTTTTGTTGTAAAGTCGCCCGTAACGTAACCGAGTAGAGTGTAAAGGTCGACGGGCTGTTGTGTGTACCTAGTAAGTACACACGATAGCACGTTGACCTTTACACGCTAGCACTCTACTCGGTTACGTTACGGGTGACTTGACAACAAAAGTGTACAGTCTGACGTGCTGTCGTGTTTACCTATCGCGCGTTGAACTAGCAAGCAACAGTAAAGTTGGATACAAAGATCGAAAGAGAATCTGCAGACGCCGCAGCTGCCCACGACTCACGCTCTTCGTCTGCTAGCCAAAATATCTATTGCAAGATCTGCAAGCATTAGGTATTATTATTCAATCAATCATTATCCAACTAGAAAAAAAGCTAAGGAGGTAGGTACCCATAATAATTGTTCAACGTCATTGCCGCGGCGGCGGTGGATCACTTGGCGTCATGGTGACGTCCGTCTAAGTTCCGAACGTTACTATGGCGGGATTCCGATCTGTTATTTTTGTAATCTGTACAGCGCCCCGCAGAGGGCGTGGCTTCCCACCCCGTCACTCCTCTGCTTCACCCCCTCAAATACCTAAATATCGTCTATGAAGAGCGCCTTAAGATAACTTACCTTATGAATATTTAGCACGATGATGGTAGGAAATAAAATTATACCAATTTATAATTAAACTCAATAAATAGAGTTCAGTTCAGTCTAATAAAAAGAGACTAACCTGATATTATAAAATCATAAAGTGTTATAAAACATTTTCATAACCATTATAAATAAATATTCATCTTCGCATCCGAACTGCCTAGCAAGGAGTTTGAGCTGTGATCCTTTTAGAAAAATCTAATGGGAAATATTTGAAGGTAGAAATCTAAAAACTACTTTTCCAAATAAATGGAATTATCTGTTAGGATCAGAGCTATTTAGTGAAGAATTAGTTCTATTGATCTTTTGAATTTACCTAAGGGTATATTTTTATTGAAATTAAAACCTTTTTATTCTAAAATTTATGGAATAATAATTTGCTTCTCAAGTTGTAAATTCTTGCATTGTGAAATGATAGAAAAAGAAAGTCTATTCGTTCACAAAATAAAGTAAAATAAAGATTCATATTATAATAATGTAAATTTTGCAGAGAATTTGCCTGTATTTTATTATTGGATTTGAAACTTAAGTAAAATAAATACTTACTAATATTTCTTGTTCAGCACAAGAATGAAGTGCAAATGAACATAGAATTTACTCAATATTAAATGTAAATTTCAAAGAAGAAATCAATAACAATTTATGTCCAAAAGAGACGACATAACTTTGTTATATAATATTATAAAATCTTGAAGCACACATGTGAAGTTTCTTGCTGGTTCTTTTCTTCATGATAAGTGCTTTACGAACCAGTGGTACTCATAAATTATTTAAATGAATAAAGTAAAGTTAAATGTAATAAAATTATTTTAGAGAAAAAAAGTTGGAGGGAAACCCAATTCCACAAGAGGTGAGGTTTACTAGGTTCAGCGGGTCGGAGCTGTCCTTTTACCAACAAACAAAAATGTTTGTATGATTTTTAGCATACAATTAATTCACTTTATCGAATTTCTAATATTTATATTTTATTTCAATGGAAAATCTCTGAGTAAAGTTCACAGTATTTAAATGAAGTCTCAGTATAATTTAACTATTACGAAGTTGATAATGAGTTTCAATCTAGTAGTAAAAGAAGGCAAAATACTTTAATTTAGCTAATTAATTTCCTTTACTATCTTTTACACAGAATGAGTAGGGTACTTTTAACTTTGCGGCATACATACCTTCGTTATTGTCCTAGTAAGCATCGCACTAATAGTTGTTATATTATGCATTATAAATTCACCTTAATCTATCTAAAAGCTTCCTTTAGCTAAGCATTATAATTCTGACATTAAGGCAATTAAAACTAGAAATAAAGAAGGCAGGGTAGGTTTATTCATTTAATTACTTACGTTTGGCAAATCACTATTACTATTCTTACAACTAATCACTTCAATATTCTATTATTTTCACTGATAGGTTTGTTATCACTTTAGCCAGCTTTCCAAGAGATTACATACTTTCCCTAGTAAGAGTCTTGGTTAATTCGGGTTCATAATGTAGGTCCTACCACTAGAACGATCATGTCAAAGGCCATAATAATAATTAATTTTAAATTCTCGGATTAGCTAGTTACATTATTTCTATTTATATAATGTGGGGCTGCGATCAGGATTTATCTATTTATTTATATTATTTTATTTTAGGTCTCTTGTAATGCTGTGGGTTACAATTTGGTGCCGTGACCAGGATCTGTTTATTCTATTTATTTATGTGGTGCTCCATTTGAGCACACAATTTGTTGTCGTGTGGGTTGTGAGAGGTACGTGATTTCTTGGAAAGTTGACTTCAATTCACTAGGTTACTTATTTCACTAACACTTTTGCACATAGCGTCTTGTTTGTCTTCAGACGAGAGCTTCGAGGTTGTAGGCAAAGTCAGATTCTTCGTTTTTCATTTGCTAGATGACTCTTCTGAAAAGAAACAAAATTGGGAGTTTAGTTGGGTTGGTCAAGTCTTAAAACGATTAGCGAGCAGATTTTACGTGATGGGGGGGCGAAAGCCCATGTATTTGTTTCTATTTAGTTACCTGTTTAGCGTGGATAATAGATTTCCATGGGTTTCATGTCTGATTCGATTCTTGATTAGTTTCTCTTGATTTGCAGTTTTGCAGCATGTTTTCTTCGTTACTCGACGTGTTGAAGTTTATATTGGTCGTTAATTCGGGCTTCTAGGTTGAAAAATGGGAAATTCTAGTTATTTGCAGATTTTTGATGCCTTGTATTTGTTCATTTATTGCATTATCTTGTCGTGCACGAGCGTTTCACAAAATGGCGGCCGTCGGGCGACACCGCGCGTACCGCGACACCGTGGCGCCGCGCTGGCTGCCGTGTGCTGCGATGTTCAGAGCGCTGCGCTGTGTTGTTTGAGCGAAAAGGGGCGATTCCGGAGTGCAACTGGTAGATGTTGTATTGTTGTGGGCGATATGGCTTGCGAGGAGAAAATCGGTAGGCTAGAGTTGTTGTTATTCATTTGTATTTTTATTATTATACTAGCTTTTGCCCGTGACTTCGTCCGCGTGAACTGTAAAAAAAAACAGGGTGTGTTCTTTGCTTTGGTCTTTGGTGTGGAGGACAGATGGTTTATTGCCTGTGTGTTTTACTGATAAGCTAGTGTCCCTATTTAAAATTTCATCCATATTGGTTGAGCCGTTTCTTAAAAATAACTTTATTTAGAATTTTATTCATATTTGTTGAGCCGTTTCTCTAAATTAGCTATATTAAAAATTTTATCCATATTTCTTCAGCCTTTTCTATAAACTAACTGGATTTCAAATTTCATCCATATCTGTTCAGCCGTTTCTCTAACTATCTAACTGGATTTCAAATTTCATCCATATCTGTTCAGCCTTTTCTATAAACTAACTGGATTTCAAATTTCATCCATATCTGTTCAGCCGTTTCTATAAACTAACTGTATTTAAAATTTCATCCATATCTGTTCAGCCGTTTCTTTAAACTTAGTGTATTTCAAATTTCATCCATATCTGTACAGCCGTTTCTTTAAACTAACTGTATTTCAAGTTTCATCCCGATCCGTTCGGCCGTTTCAGCGTAAAGGAGTAACAATTGACTTTTGTGAACTAACTATAAATAATAATTCCATTTAATTACGTTTAGCCAAGTTGAGAAACAATAAAACAATTAAGATTAGATTGCGGATATATATTACCGTAAGAAACGAGAATAGGCCCTCTATTTTATTTCAAGGTCTATGTCATGCACACACTCATAGGGTTAATTTGCATTCATTCAATCATTCACTCAAGTCAGTGCATTCACAGACAAACTTTTCTTTTTTTTGTTCTGGCTAGACACAGATTAAAAAATAAATAAATTCAAAGTGAGAGCTGATAGATTATTGGGATGTTTTTGAAAAATAATTACCTTATTTTTCGGGTCCACTACCAGGTTTACTACGTCTTTCCGAGACACATTTGGCCTCGTTACATTTTACCTATGACTATCTATGAGACCTATGAGAATAATGTAAAAATTCACAGGGAAAATAGCTTTTGAAACAAAATGAAACGGCAGGGTTTTCTATCATGTAATTAATTTACTATCATAATAAGCATTACTATAAAACGGAGAAGTTGAGGGAAACGGAGACACTGCAGTGCTGAGTGGTCTCTTCATCCATCTGTGGGGGTGCCACTGGACACTGTATGAATCATCTCATTGCGAAGCGTAGACGAAAGGAATTTGTTTTGGAACATTATTTTCTCTAGTAGTATTGCGGACTCTCGAAGGATCTCTTCATCTCTTCATGGCGGCACTATTTACCTTGCTAAGATCAATTTTTCACTTTCACTGGACTTTGGATCTTGTCGGGGTCTCAGTTATTGTGGTAGAAGTTGTCGAGAACATTGTAGATGCATTTTCTTTCTTGTTGAGGGTATTCTGAAAGAGAGAGTAATGCAGAAGTAAGAAAAAGTAAATTCATACGGACGGGGGGGCGGACTTCAGTTTTTTCGAGCGGACTCTGGTATTTGTAAGTTCGGGGGGGCGATTTTGTTCTGATCTATGATGGCCTAGTGGTAGAGCGATGGACTTGGAGGCGAGAGACTCTGGTTTGGTTACCGCAGCGGGCATGTAGCTATAACTTTGTTTATTTCAGGATTGCAGGTACCTACGTTTGTGTTTTTTTTTGTGGCAGTGCTACTCGCTAGTCATTGTGAGAGAACCTGAGTGTAAGGGAGAATATACTTTTAGCAATAGGCGCCAGTTTGAGTGGTGATTGTGCTCGAACTCACTCTCTGAAAGAGAAGGTCTTGGTCCGGCTGGTGGGAATGTGCAGTTGTACGGGCTATTTCTTGCTTTCTTACCTTATGTTAGCTTTCTTTTGCTTGCGGTTGGTGAAAAAACAGGCACGTTGAGATTTCGTTTGTAGCTCATTGTCCAATTTCAGGTTGCTTTGTTGTCTTGAATTTGCTCATTACACCGTTCCCGCCGACGTATTTGTGCGTAGTAAAGACGAATGGAGATTAGGGGATGTTCCAGGGCACAACTATTGAGGAATATAATAAAGAATAAGCTAGTTAATCGCGTGAAAATAAACTTTGTTTTTGTTTTGTCGTTTGGTTAAACTTGACGTTTGGGTTGGTTGACACTTCCGTGAGGTTGCGTTCCGAAATCACAAAAAGTTGTCGCATGTTCTCTTTCACGAACTTTTGAATTTCTTTGTCATAAAGTTTCTTCTTTTCTTTTGTCGGGAGCAGACTGCAGATCCACGTTGTGTAAAGTATTCAAAGATTTCATTCGAACAAATTGTTCTACCTACTTTTAGATTAACTTTTCGCGGTGTTTTCTCTCACTCTAAGGTTGCTAAATCTCATTTTAAATTATCTTGCCAGCGAATATTTGTGTACACGTGAATTTGTGACACCATAGCTGGGAAACCCCTCGACTGATTTGGCTTGTGTTCGAGTTTAGAGATTATTTTGGTTTCTTTTGCCCGCTTACTAGATTGCATGACGATCGGACCAAGTTTGCTCAAGTTATCGTCGAACGATCATGCATACAAACATACAGACATACAAACACCGGATTGTTCCAGCGGACTCTGATAACTTCCATCACTTCGCCTCACTCGCTCGTTTATCAAACATACAGACGTACAGGTGCCGGATTGTTCCAGTAGACTCGGAGAACTTCTCTTGCTCTTGCTTCTTAGCTTACTCGTTCAACAAACTTACAAACATACCAGACATTCAGACATACAGGTGCCGGATTGTTCGGGTAGACTCGGAGAACTTCTCTTGCTTCGCTCACTCGTTCTTCAAGCTAGAAAATGTTAGATGACGGTGATAAGACGGTGCGCCTGCTATGATCGTGCTGGCAAACTTTCCCAAGCAGTGAGTTTACGTTAATCAGGCGCTTCGATGTTGGTACATGATGGTCAAATTTGACAGGGTAGGATCTCTCTCTCATGCTAGGCGTGCAGCACAATCGTTTGCAGGGTATTATCAAAGTTGTCAAACTCAAATTCAGTTTCTCAAGCTTCATTATTTTGTTTTGCTTAGATTTTACCTACAGTGTAAACTTACTCGATTCTAAGTCGGTTAATACGAATATAAATCAAACACAATACATACTTACATGTTCTATATCTGCTTATTTGTTTAATCAAACGAATCTAAATCTAGCATGCTATATTTTAGCAACGGAAACTTATTTACTTGTCCGTAATTAGTGCAATAAAATTAGTGTACAGGACGCACGTAGGGAGTTTTGGAAAACGGGTTGTCTTAACATGTAATATCTTTTAGCATCTAGGATCGTGTAAAAATAACCAAATTCAGGCTTGTTATTAGATTCTTATTTACTTTCTTTCACGCTAGCTTTTGCCCGCGACTTTGTCCGCGCAGACTTGGTTTTTCCGTTATCACAAAAAAAAAGAAATAGCCTAGATGTAGCACTCAGCGATGGATAAGCTTCCCATTAGTGCGGGAGTTTTTAAAGTCCGATCAGTGGTTTCGAAGATTACTCCTTACATACATAATTACGTACACACGACAGCACGTTAGAGTGTGCGCTTTTGTTGTAAAAATAGCTTGTAACGTAACTGAGTAGAGTGCTGGCATGTAGGGATCGATGTGCTGTCGTGGTACAAACTTTTCTTCTTCATAATAGCGTAGTTAGATGGTCAAAGCGGAATTATCAGACAACGGTCTAGATTTTAGATGTAACTTATCACGGGCTGTGCTATATTTTGGCTAGTATTAGTAAGGAGGTACGATGAACTAGATGAAGGGCTTTCAGTTTTAGAAAACGGAGTCATTAAAATTATTCTTAAACATTTGTACTTTTCTATCGGGTGGAATAGAATGTTTCAGTACCTAAAGTATTTTATTATTTCAGTACCTAACGTTATTGAGAATTCTTACATACTATGAAAAGCTGTGGTAGTCACTTTTCCAGCGTTATAAAATTAATATACACAGCCACTGTAGGTAGGTAGGTCGATTAAAACTTTCGATTGTCGCATTTCATTCCGTTTCGTCATTTGAAGACGCCATGCAATCGATTAATTCGCATAGACCGGTAGCTAAGTAGTTGGCGCAGTAGATAACGCACTGGACCGGCGATCTGAAGGGAGATGGTTCGAAACCAGCAGCCCCTGGAAATAAAATAGTTTTTTTCTTTCTTTTCTTTGTGTGGATAAACTTTAATAATATTCAGAATTTATTAATTCTCTACAGATTAAGTTGCATGTTAATTATAGAATAGCTATAGGGTCGCGGAATTATTGCATTAGTGTTACATTGTAGATCTAGAGCCGTGTACACGTCATTTCAATAATCTCAAGAACCTTAATAAAATTGAAATTGAATGATTCAATTCGGTGTTGAATCACTACAGAAATTGAATGTTATTTGGGTCTATCTGTATAGTTATTAGGGTAAAAGATTCTAAAACTTATTCGAGTAAAATACATTCTTGTATGTATGTAGGTACCTATGTTTTGAGCAAGCATTTTTTTTTTTTTTTTATTGAACTTTTGGGCAGGTGCAGATTATGCTAAGTACTTATGCATAATCTAGGTTGATTATAAAGTAGGAATATTAACTCTTCTGTCATAATCATCATCATTATGATTCAATTAAAATGTATCATCTGAGAGATTAATTAATTTATGAGCTTTATAGAAGGAAAATGAGTTTGGGACATGTTATGTATGTTGCGATTTCAGGAATATTAACCTTTCTATCATAAACATCATCATTATGATTAAAATATTTATCATCTAGGAAATAATTAATTTACGAACTTTATTCATCCTGCACTTCATTCGGAAGATATGTTTGGACATGTTATGTGTTACAATTTCATTACAAAGTGTTGGTAGAATGAAATTAAAACCAAGCTTTGAAAGTAAGTAGGGTCGGGTAGTAAATAATGGACCGGTGACATATTAAATTATTTATTTATTATTGCGATATTTACGACTGGAATATTATTGGTATAAATTGCACAATTGCATTGCCTGGCGCAGGATCGTGAGAGCTGGCGTGAGCATGGGGAGACTTTTGCTCGGCGGTGGGTGCTGGCAGGCTGATGATGATGATGATGAAATTGTAGGGTCAGGGTGTTTTATTATGAACCACTGAAATAAATTTTTATAATTTTTATAACTAATTCACTAATATTTTTATATCGAAAACCGAAGGTTGACGGTTTGTAATACCTATAGGGTTAAATAGCATATTATGGACCACCAAAGAAAACTTTTTTTTAACCTATGAATTACCTGGAAGACATTGCTATTAGCAATAGGGTCGCCAGTTGTATTTTAATATTAATACTGTTTATTCGTATATTGTGTTTTAGTGTAATAAAGAGTGTTCTATTCTGTTCTAAATTACTAAAAGCTCGATGAGAAAAATAACAAGTAAGAAGGTTGTACCTAGTATGGGGTCTGATTTTAGGAAATTGAACGTAGAATTTAATTATTGAATCATATTATTCAATTCACTTTGTTGACATTGTTGTGCCATTGAATTGTATAAATCACCTTGTTGCGTATAAGCAAAGGTTCAATTTATATAAGATTACTTATTTTATTAAAAATAATTTTATTTTATTAAATCAATTATTATTGGAGATAAACGTTTTGGAGTTTAAGATAGGAGTCCAGTGATGGATCATTGAAGTTAATTATATTATGTTTTGATATCTTTGCAATTGATTTCAGTAAAATGGAGTTATGAAAATAAATAATTAGTTTGTTTAAGAAAGATCTGGTATTCATAGATTTTTAAAGAAAAGGAAGACCTAGTGAGTTTATTAAAGTTTTCCCTGAGTTTTGTGCAAAGTGAATTATATTATGTTTATACTTAATGGTAAACAGTTTGGGGTTTGTTGTTTTAACAAATGAGCCAGTTATTAAAAAAAAAAACACTGATTCATTTGAATACATTACTGTAGTATAACTTTGGTTTACCGCTTCTTCTTTACGTGGGCTTGTGATTCAAATAAGTGGCGTAGAAGAAACGAAAGAGAGAGAATGAAAAGGTGAATGGTGATTCTAGAGATGTATGATTATTATCTTGACTAAAATTTATTTATCGACTTGACTGACTATTACTTTAATATTATATTATATGTATGTTAAAAAGGGCTTAATTGAATCAAAAGATTTCCATACGGGAAGAAGCCAAGTTTATGAACATAGAAACTTTGATACACACACACATTAACAATTACCTTCCTATAAGAGATGGGCATAGATTGTAGATCCGTCACTCAAGAGACACGCTCATGCAAAGCAGGCTTATATGGAGGTCTAACTCTACATGCAGCCACTTGATTTGGCAATCATTTTCCCCACACTAAGTCGTGCGAATGGAGAATCATCACAAACGTTTGAGTATTCTTGGTGTCAATATTAATAAGAATTTTATATTTAGCTTGGGACACGTTGATATTTTGAAACTTTACTATTGGAATAAAAAGTTTCTGGTTTTAGAAATGTTGAGATAACATTGCTAAAGAAGGAGGAGAAGAATATTAGTAAATTTTTCGAGATTTGACATCAGACTGATTCTCCTTTCACATACTTTAACACACACCAAATTTTATGATGCGATCTCGTTAAATGGATATCGGGATATGGGGCGGAAGAACTTGTATAGTAAATTATCAATCTTAAAGGATGGTCGGGAGAGGCTACTGTCTCTAGGTCTATAGAGGGGGAAGTTCATTTATCGAGCTGCGCAGTACAATGATGAAAACGGAGGCTCCATGAAGGAACCTTCTTTCCTTATGAAAGAGAAGAGATTCACAACCTTTTCTTCCCTCATAACAATGGACTCCGTAAATCTTGGGCGAGAAGTTGCTTTACATGATTCAGACGTCAGCTGTTCTGTTATTCATATTCTGAGGTGGTTGACTATTATTTGGTTTAAAATACACACCACACACAAAAAGAATACAGCAAAGGGGAAGTGTTCATAAACTTTGCTAGAGTCATTTGTGAATGTCATTTAATTTCTTTGGGGTAGAAGTTTGCTTCAGTTCTTCACTTGCACAATCTTCGGGGGGCGCTGAGACGAACCAGATTGATTTTCCAATCGATTCGCCCAACATTCACAAATAAATAAATAAAATGAGAAATTAATCATGTAAATAATTGCGCCATCTGTTTGTGAAATTGGGAACTACGTTGTCAATTTTCAACTAATCAAATAAATATTAATAAGAAAATCATAACGCCATCTATAGGGCAAAGAGGGAACTAATCAATAGGCGACATCTTGCGGAAGGAGGAAGAACTACTTCAGCAGTATTAGGAATGGTTTGAATTTACTAAGTTTAAAAAGCGAAGTACTAGGATTCATTGAGTTGAAAACGCGAAGTACCACTAAATTTCCTTTACTGGGTTCCTTACGTTTAATTGAGAATTATCAAGGCAATATTATCAAGGCAGAGGCCAAGTGTAGGTAGATATTGGCGCGAGATTTGTCCAACAAACGGCCATCGCGTATTCAAAATTCGAATGTAGTGATACGTTAATGGAGTTTTCGGGTTTTGGAAATAAAATTTGGTATTGACGGGCCGCCATCATGGAAATCCCTTGCACTTCATGCAGGTTGACGTTTACGGGGTTTTCATTGAAACCTAGGGATCCCTTGGAGAGTGAAGTGAAGTTGTTTCATGAGGAATATCTCTCACCCTTTCACGCTTGTGACATGTTTCATATATTCTAGCTCATTCTTTCAGTTCTATGTTTTACTTTAATGGAGGAAATGTCGTCATTTTCTCTCACTCTTTCACACCTATGTGATAATTAGTATAGGACTATCTTTATTTTCTTCTTCGAACTGAAGTAGTAGTTTTTCATAGGGAATTTTTGGAGCATGGGAGAAGGGGGTATAAAACGTCCAGCGCGGTAGCGGGAGCTGATTATTATTCGTCGGATTTTCCTAGTGAATTTAACTTTGGTGATTATTTCAAATAACTGAGAGTCTTGTTGTTCGCTTGAACCTTGCTGGTTGCATTTTTGAGTTGCCAAAGTGTGTCAGACTAAGAGCCAAGGTACCCCTTGGGTTAGTACGACATTTTTGATCTTGTAGTTGATTCCCTGGCGACAGATTTCTTGGGAAGCCTCTGCTTGATTATATTTGGTAATTTGATTATAGCGATTAGCTCGGAGAGATTCTATCGTGGTGTTTTCGTGGTTCTATGAATTGCGGAGGGATAGCGAAGGGATTTCTATCAGCGCAGAGACAATTAGTTATCGCGGTCGAAATAATTGATTGTTTTTGAAGTTCGTGCTTTTGTAATTTAACTTAGTTGAGTGTTGCTGAAATAGTATTCTTGTGTCTTGCTAAGGTGTGCCTTGGAGATGCAGGAATATTATGGAAGTGACTTTGTTTTGTTTTACGCAAAGAACAATCAATTATATTTTAAAGTTTTGTTACATTCACTAGTGAGTCAATAACAGAGACATGGTTCTTTGTTAGAGAATAGTGTGTAGCCGCTGTCTCCTCGTTTTTTATTATTACGAGTTGCTAGCTACTCGGGCATTGGTTTATTTAGAGCGAGCGCTTATTTGACAAAACTCTGGATACACCCTTGCACCGCAGCCTTATTTATATATTTATCTATACACAAACATATAGGGAATTGTCAAGTTCATGGCGTGATCCCAATCCTATTGCTCGAACTTGACACTTTTGGGTTATAGGGACACACTTAGGTACACACCTAGCTGCGAACCCACAGCGCTTTCTCTTAATTTCACTCTGCTAGCAAATCTTCATTGCACAATCGAAGATTTGACATCACACACTACACGTTTAAAGTAAATGTGAAGCTGATTGCTTCTAGCTTGTCTCAACACAGTAGAAATTGCGGGGTTAGAGGGATAGGCTGGGCGATAGACACATTAGGCTAGGGATCGCGTTTTATTGGGAGTCAATAACTTAGTTAGGCAATTTAACCTTCCAAATAACTTCTTTATTGAATTTTGCATCAGTTTTAGCTTGGGGAATGGGTCAGTGTTTTGTATTGAAAATTATCCGAGGTCAAGCAAAGCAGTACCTTAGTCAATCTTCATACCATGTGGGTGAAATTGTCTAGCAAACAAGGATTGTTTTTGATATGATTCAGTGTCTCCGTTTCACGGGTTGAGATTTGGTGTAACATTCGATCCAAACCTTAAGATAACTTACCTTATGAATATTTAGCACGATGATGGTAGGAAATAAAATTATACCAATTTATAATTAAACTCAATAAATAGAGTTCAGTTCAGTCTAATAAAAAGAGACTAACCTGATATTATAAAATCATAAAGTGTTATAAAACATTTTCATAACCATTATAAATAAATATTCATCTTCGCATCCGAACTGCCTAGCAAGGAGTTTGAGCTGTGATCCTTTTAGAAAAATCTAATGGGAAATATTTGAAGGTAGAAATCTAAAAACTACTTTTCCAAATAAATGGAATTATCTGTTAGGATCAGAGCTATTTAGTGAAGAATTAGTTCTATTGATCTTTTGAATTTACCTAAGGGTATATTTTTATTGAAATTAAAACCTTTTTATTCTAAAATTTATGGAATAATAATTTGCTTCTCAAGTTGTAAATTCTTGCATTGTGAAATGATAGAAAAAGAAAGTCTATTCGTTCACAAAATAAAGTAAAATAAAGATTCATATTATAATAATGTAAATTTTGCAGAGAATTTGCCTGTATTTTATTATTGGATTTGAAACTTAAGTAAAATAAATACTTACTAATATTTCTTGTTCAGCACAAGAATGAAGTGCAAATGAACATAGAATTTACTCAATATTAAATGTAAATTTCAAAGAAGAAATCAATAACAATTTATGTCCAAAAGAGACGACATAACTTTGTTATATAATATTATAAAATCTTGAAGCACACATGTGAAGTTTCTTGCTGGTTCTTTTCTTCATGATAAGTGCTTTACGAACCAGTGGTACTCATAAATTATTTAAATGAATAAAGTAAAGTTAAATGTAATAAAATTATTTTAGAGAAAAAAAGTTGGAGGGAAACCCAATTCCACAAGAGGTGAGGATTACTAGGTTCAGCGGGTCGGAGCTGTCCTTTTACCAACAAACAAAAATGTTTGTATGATTTTTAGCATACAATTAATTCACTTTATCGAATTTCTAATATTTATATTTTATTTCAATGGAAAATCTCTGAGTAAAGTTCACAGTATTTAAATGAAGTCTCAGTATAATTTAACTATTACGAAGTTGATAATGAGTTTCAATCTAGTAGTAAAAGAAGGCAAAATACTTTAATTTAGCTAATTAATTTCCTTTACTATCTTTTACACAGAATGAGTAGGGTACTTTTAACTTTGCGGCATACATACCTTCGTTATTGTCCTAGTAAGCATCGCACTAATAGTTGTTATATTATGCATTATAAATTCACCTTAATCTATCTAAAAGCTTCCTTTAGCTAAGCATTATAATTCTGACATTAAGGCAATTAAAACTAGAAATAAAGAAGGCAGGGTAGGTTTATTCATTTAATTACTTACGTTTGGCAAATCACTATTACTATTCTTACAACTAATCACTTCAATATTCTATTATTTTCACTGATAGGTTTGTTATCACTTTAGCCAGCTTTCCAAGAGATTACATACTTTCCCTAGTAAGAGTCTTGGTTAATTCGGGTTCATAATGTAGGTCCTACCACTAGAACGATCATGTCAAAGGCCATAATAATAATTAATTTTAAATTCTCGGATTAGCTAGTTACATTATTTCTATTTATATAATGTGGGGCTGCGATCAGGATTTATCTATTTATTTATATTATTTTATTTTAGGTCTCTTGTAATGCTGTGGGTTACAAGGTAATGCTTGTAATATTACAAAAGACATATTACACAACGGTGTCATGAAATATTACACATTACACGAGAGAATAAAGCATGGCACATAGCATTTCATTACACTAGAAGACATGAAACATGACACATGGCATTTCAGCACACTGTACGTACTGCAATGAAAGTGTGCTGAAATACCATGATGTCATGTTTCATGTCTGCAATGAAGAAATACCATGATGTCATGTTTCATGTCTGCAATGAAGAAATACCATGATGTCATGTTTCATGTCTGCAATGAAGAAATACCATGATGTCATGTTTTATGTCTGCAATGAAGAAATACCATGATGTCATGTGTCATGTTTGGTGCCATGATATAAGGTAATATCACGCGGTATGAAATGTCATGAAATATATCATGACTTCGAAGTGCACTGTTTCGCGCATGTCTACACTGCAGCCTTCACTCATCTAGTAAGAGTGAAGGTGCCACTGGACGCTATTTAAATCATATACCAAGTACCAAGAACATATGTTTTTTTTTTCATTGGCGGCACTAGTGGTGCTTGTCGACTTAATCCTTGTCGGTATGTAATCAATGTAGGTACTGCCGGGTACTAGACATTGTCAATCGTCTCGTTTTGAACTTTCTGCACCTTCCTCCACCCCCGGTCGTTATCGCAGGTGCCCGCGCGCTCGAATCCGGTTAAAGCTGGCTACAACCGGCCCGCCCGGCCGGGGATTACCGGACTGATCCGGTTGTGCATAGTCGTTACGACTTGATTTATTCACTGTCGAGACGTCCTGGCTAGTTTTTTGCTTCACAAGGAGTTCCTGGTAGCTGGAGAATTGATTGCGGGTTAATTGGGGATGTAGTTTTGAGTTTGAGGTGGTTCTATAAGTTTTGCCATCGTTAAGAAGCTTGAACTCTAGGAATTGATAAGGACGTAGTGATTTAGACGTTACTTTGAGAGAATGCTGATGGATCTCGTTGATTTGGAAGCTCTAGTGCCTATCCACCGTGGAGATGGGCGGAGAATATAATAATCGTACATTTGATTGAGGTACATTTAACAACTTTAAATGTGCCTCAGGAGGACTCAATGGTACATTTTCTTGTTTAGTGACAACGTGTTTTGTTTCCACTTGAGTATGATGATGATTTCTATGGTATGGTATTTTTATTTTATAATTTAATTGGTGTACTAGCTACCGATTCTCCTAAATAAAAAAATAAAAACAAAATAAAAATAAAATATGGTAGTAGATTTATCTAGATCGATAAAATAATATCCGTTTCAGCTCGGCCAAAATGTTTTCGTATGTCCAGACGATTTTCGTGAAATTTTGTGAGCAAGTTCGATAATGAAGAATACCATCAACTTTTGATTTTTACCTTACCATACACTCTATTAAAAATGGAAACATTGGGTGAAAATTTTTTTTTGATACGACTTATAGTTCTCGAGATATTTAATTTTAAACTAGCTGTGCGACGGGCGCGCGGTCGTCAGCTGCTGTGACGTCACAACTCAACACGCACCCGATACATACACCGTAACACTCCTTCAAAGGGCTGTATCTTTGGAACCGTACTAGGTAGCCAGTTGAAATTTTCAGAGATTATGTTTTGTTATAGTTGATTACCAAAGACATAATAAAAATTAAATGATATTAAAAAATAAGAGGGGTCCCCATACAAAAAACGTTGTTTTATACTTTTTGCTCTAAAGAAAAAACTGTAAGACATACAAGCAACAAACTTGGTATGATTATAGGACTTACTCCATAGTATAACAAAATAATATAAAAACTGGCCAAGTACGAGCCGGACTCGCGCACGAAGGGTTCCGTAAGAAGGGCAAAAAAATCACGTTTTTTGTATGGGAGCCCCCTTAAATTTTTGTTTTATTATATTTTTTAGTATTTGTTTTTATAGCGGCAATAGAAATACATCAACTGTGAAAATTTCAACTGTCTAACTATCACGGTTCATGGGATACAGCCGTGACAGACGGACGGACAGACGGACAGACAGACGGACAGACAGACGGACAGACGGACGGACGGCGGAGTCTTAGTAATAGGGTCCCGTGTGGAACCCTTCGGGTATGAAACCCTAAAAACGGTCAAGCGCGACTCGGACTCACGCGCCGAGGGTCCGTATAACCAGGTTTATTTTATTGTATGGCGGTAGGGAACTCTCAGTGCGCGAGTTCTACTCGCACTTGGCCAGTTTTTTGTGTGTTTAGTCAGGTAATTTTTCATTTTTCAAAGCCGTCATCCATAGCTAAGTAAGAATATATTATTTAAAGTACAAACCCGTGCTAGGGAATATTTTAAACAAAGCTTCCGACTTTAAAACCTGTCCCTAGCGAATTTTTAACGCTATAAATAAGTAATATTATATTAAAACACTACTGTAACACTGACTAAATACACAAAAAAAACTGGCCAAGTGCGAGTCGAACTCGCGCACTGAGAGTTCCGTACCACCATACAATAAAAAAAACTGGTTATACGGACCCTCGGCGCGTGAGTCCGAGTTGCGCTTGACCGTTTTTTATATTTTTTTGTTATACTATGGAGTAAGTCCTATAATCATACCAAGTTTGATGCTTGTATATCTTACCGTTTTTTCTATAGAGCAAAAAGTATAAAACAACGTTTTTTGTATGGGAACCCCTCTTATTTTTTAATATTTTTTTGTTTTTATTATTTCTTGGGTAATCCACCATAATAAAACATAATCTCTGAAAATTTCAACTGGCTACCTAGTACGGTTCCAAAGATACAGCCGTTTGAATGAGTGTTACGGTGTTTGTGTCGGGTGCGTGTTGAGTTGTGACGTCGCGCGAGTTTGCAGCGCTCGCGCGAAAAACTCCAAAAGGACGGAAACTAAAACCGTCGTAACTTTAAAACTACTGGCTCGATTTGAATGAAACAAAAACAGGTGTATTTCTAAATGTTTAGGCTACACGGTCATAAAGTTTCAAGTGATTTAACAGACCCACGGACATTCTTCATTGCATGGATTTTTTTGTCGGTTCAGTTTTTCAACAGACTGCTATTAGCTCACAGAGCCACTAGTATTTATGTGAGTTATGAAAAGTTATGTCTTCTGAATGCAGCGGCACATTGTACAAAAGATGGCAATACTCCTTGTTGACTTAAAAGGAAATTACGTATATTTTGAGGCCCGATAGCTTATCTGACATAGGGAAAGAATGCAACGAAAAGGGTCGCTTGAGGGGTCAATACTATGCTATCGCACAGTTTGGCAAAAGGCTTCAAAAGGGCCCACAGTTCTGATAAATAAATCCAGTGACCCACAATAATACTGCTTGCATAAGTTGTGTCCTCCGGTTTCATACAGTTTAGTTTGTAGCGTAGTGACCAAAAGTTTGGTCGTATATACTGAAGTGGTATTTTACAAACAGATTGCGGTGCAATAAGACAAAATATTTACCCTTCTTTATTTCTTCAGGGGTTGTCTCTTTATCTCTATTGCCCACTATTGTTAGTATCACTGTAGGCCACAATGTGAAATTGCCAGTTGAGATTCTGAAAGACAGCAAAAACGGGAAAAAGTTTATGAAGAAGTGAGGTTTTTGTCTAGGCTGTCGTTTTTATACCTCCCAAACAACAAATAGCCAAAAAGTTTAGTCAAATACGTTGCGTTGCGAATTGAAATACTTTTATTTTAGGTACATAAGCAACCTAGGCTCTTTTGAAACACTCATCATATTCCTGACTGGGAGATGTTGTGAATTCTGACCTAGCTGAACCAAAAATTTCAATTTTAGCTGGCAATAAATATAAAGGGTAAGAAAAGATAATAATATTATCCAATATGATTATATTTAATATATCAAATCTACCGCAGCATTGCAGCTATGACCAAATTATACAATCCAGAACGACCTTCCATACCCATTCATTACCTAAAGAGCTGCCCCTGAGGGTGGCAAATGAAATGAATTGGCGTTCCATGGCGGCTGCTTTGCATGCGAGTCATGTCGCCATGCAACTTGCATGCAGACGATGCGGTAGTAAACGTTTGGATAGGTAAGCAAGTGAAGTTGCTTAGGTGGTCTTGCGTCAAGCAGGGTTAGCCAACTAACTCTTAAAGAGTTAATAAGATACTTTCTAGGCCACGTTCTTTCGATATCTCATAGATGGCGGTAAAAGAGCAGATTTTTTTTTTTACAGGCACGGATACGAACTAATCGAGCCATTATGGTTTACACAAAAAAGTTTACAATATATACCACTGTATCGGCGTTGACAGCCTTGTTCGACCACAGAGGGAAAAAATGTTGGACTACCTATTTGTTTGTTAACCGATTGGTTGAGGAGCTAGGTAACTAAAATCCAGCCAAAACTGTTGAAAAGCTATATTGTTTGTGAAATAATTTGGAACATAAAAGTAATATTTTGAAGGCGTGAAAACGGATATGCACAAACATACCTACATTCACCATCGAAAAAATCAGCCCTTTTGAAAAATACTTCTAACAACTTTTGTTCCTATTTGAAACTTATTGTGAGGGGATTATTAGGTATGGTATGGATTGAGTGGATGGTAAAAGCGGAAACACTACATTTTGCTCCACCACTAATACCTAAATGTGTTTGGACGTAAGGTACAAAGGCAACGAGCGCGAACTGCCATAAAAAAACACGTCTCGTCAGCGACATCTATAGTTACAAATTTGGAACTACAACTTATGTGCTGTCAAAAAATCACCCTTTGGTTTAATTTGAAAGAATGAAAGTTTTTCAGTCATTATTTCAAAAGGTGCAATTTTTCTGATGCTGAGTGTAGCTTGTCAACACTTTTGGCTGCATTTTTTGTAACTTATAATAACCTAGCTATCTCAACTTTGCCAATCGGTTAACAATGGCTAGTCCAACCTTTTGCCCCTCTGTGGTCCAACTAGGTTGTCAACGCCAATACAGTGGCTTATGCGTATTGTAAACTTTTTTGTGTAAACCTTAATGGCTCGATTGGTTTGTATCCTTGCCTCTAAAAAAATAATATATCTATGCTATGAGTAAAGACTCTTTGCACTGTTCTTTTACCGCCATCTATGAGATATCGAAAGAACTTGGCCTAGAAAGTATCTCATTGGCTAACCCTGGTTGACGTAAGTGGACATTAGTGATCACAATCTCACAGCCTACCAATCAAGGACTCAAATTAGATTCTTAGAGTATTGCCGTTGTTTCGGGAATTTAAATAGGAATTTGGATTCCTGATATTGATATAAATTTATAAGAACCGCAGTGGCACGCGCGACCGGGGGCAGATGTGACTCAGTTCTAATCGAATGGGCTTTTACTGGCTGGTAGATTGGGCAGCGCTGGCGCCAGTACTAACGATTCCTACTCGCGCGATCTAACGCGGCATTAAAACAGCAGTGGCACGCGCGACCGGGAGCAGACGTGACTTCAGAACAGACCGTTCTAATCGAATGGGCTGCTGGGAGCTGGTAAGATTGGGCGTTTGGCATAATGGTCTCATAAAAACATAGGTCCCACTACCCAGGGACCTTAGCCTGTAACGCAATGGCGTGTCGATGGCGTCCCAGCAGAAGGACAAAACCGGGGTTTCCTCCTTTTTCTTCTACAACCAGAGAACTAATCATCTAGAATTAGAATCAGAATATTCTTTGCTGTACACAAAAAACATTAAAAGGACCGACAGCATTAATAAATCGCAGGTTGATTCAATGCAAGTTTTTGATAGTTTTGAAGTGCAAGGTTCGCGCAGCTACATAGCTAGCTAGCTATGTAGCTTGCGCTAGCGCTAGCGCCCCACCGTTACCGAAAATATGTTAGGCCCCATGTACCACCCCTAAAGGTCTATCTGATAGCCCTGCAAATCGCATCAGGCAGGCCTAACCGCATTAGCTCACACCGGCGCATTCGTGGGTGGCGGGAAAAATGAGATTTATCTGATCAACTTGCCGCCTCGACGCACGAGTCTCTATTAGGAATAGAGGCGGTTGGATGAGGAGCTAGTTATGGTGAAATTGAGTTGAGGAGGACTCGTGTCTTTGATGTGAAGAAAAAAGATAGCAGCAAGAGTTTGCAGCCAGTGTGAAAAGTGCAAGTGTTACGAGTACGAGTAGGCCGCAAATTCAGAACGGTGGCGCGGCGGCGGCTGAACAGAGATTTTTTTTTCCAAGAGTTCATCAGTGTATTTCAACCTTTTTCATGACGCGACTCCCTTGCAGTGGTAAAAACTTTCGCGATCCCCTACCAGGGTTTTTTCAGTTAAGTACAACTTTAGACCATGAACACGACCCCCCCAAAACCCTCCTAAAGAAGTTTGGCGACCCCCCAGGGGGTCGCAACCCACCGGTTGATAAATACTGTTCTATATTATTCATTGTTTGAAGTGTTACTAGAGATTGCACTCCTATGAAATTTAATAGAACAGAATATTCTTTATTGTAGGTACTAGAAAACTTTTTAAGAACAGACAGTATTAATACATTCATGGTACGGTCGATTACCCTACTAGCGTCATAGACTTTCTATGCCTAGCGTGTGGACTGTACAATTGAACGTTGACCAAACAAAGAAGCGACGACCGCTAACGTAACTGACCTCAAGTTCGTCCAACAAAGCCAAAGTGACCACGGCCGACCAAATTATACGACAGGACATCCCCCGTTCTGACCTGAGCTAATAAATATATCCGTGCAGCCTCACCTCGGGAAGATAAGGCGTGAGGAGAATTAATCAGGTCGCGATGTCGCAAATTTCAATTAAGGCAACGCCGTTTTTCATTCAATTTGCGACCAATTCGGGGCTGATTTAGTGGGCGGTTGGACCCGGCCCTTAGGCAGATGGGCTTAAGGTTGGACGATAGCAACGTGGCGGGAAATTCAAAATATTCGCAGTTTTTTACATTTTGTAGCTAAACTGAGCTATTTTTGTTAAGCGATTTTTCGTTCGCGGCAATAACATAGTATTCTTTTCTTTATTGTAAACAACAGAACAACAATAATTCAGCCGATTATGTGTTCTGGTCATCAACAAGTTTTTTGGGCAGTGCCACTAGCTTCGTAGACCAGAACACATAATCGGCTGAATTATTGTTATTGTGTTGTTTACAATAATGAAAAGATAAGTTATTGCCGCGAACGAAAGATCGCTGAACAAAAATAGCTCAGTTTAGCTACAAAATGTAAAAAACTGTGAAAATTTTGAATTTCCCGCCACGTTGCTATCGTCCCACCTTAAGTAGCCCTGGGGGCTAAGGGTGGTATTAATAGTCGTCTGAGATCGCCTACTTGAGATCGATTTCAAATAGGTGAACTCGGTTAAGTCAAATGCTAATGTCAAACTTGAGTAGCTGTCAGCATAATAATAGACACTATCTTGAGATTGACATTGACATTAGCCAAGGCTTGACATTAGCATTTGACTTTTTTGAGATTACCTACTTGAGTTCGATCTTGAGTCGACGACTATTAATACCACCCTAATTCTCGGGAATCTCACATTCGACACACTCGAAGGAAAAATCTCATTTTGCGGCAAATGTCACATCTCCTATTTTCACGAAGTCGTCCTCGATATAAGGCACGAGATAAGATTTCTGCGAGATGTTTGCCTTTTTCGCTCGACATAACTTCGGGAGCAGTCGAAATCGAAATGACATGAGATTTTTCCTTCGAGATGTGTCGAATGCGGGATTGACCCAAGTGGATCTTAGTACCATGTCCTGCATAATTATATCCAGTATTAAAAAGGACAGACACCATTATGATTGAACCCAGCTCGTGCAATGCTACCAGCCATATATCCACGTTATTAATAATTGCAACCCCCAAGGGGTTAAGATACCTAAACTAACACAACATGTGGCACTACAAACAACGCGTTATCATATCACGACGTCACGGTAGGATTGATCGCTCATTTCCTGACACTGAGCCCTTAAGGGTATCCTCAAGTATTTGTATCCCAAAAGTTGTGTAGCCGCAGTTTTACCCACTTAGTGGAACGACTAACTGCCGCTTTCTGAATTTAGAAAGCACATAAGTATCGTTCTGTCTCTGCAGATTTCTCACAAAATAACGTGACAGAACGATACCTAAGTATGCACTGAGCAATGGCCCGTTTTCAACTGACAGTTAAAAGCTAAATTCAAAACATTTGATAGATGGCGCTCATAGGCGTGGCCAAAGACGAACCGGGACATGGATGTCAAATTTCGCTTACACAGATTAATAATAGCTTCAGAAAAAGCGAAATTTTACAGCTGTGAAAACGACCCACTGGGCAGGGCATCCCTCATCCCTCTACTCATCGCAGTCCTACCGAAGGACTCCTTCGCAAATTGTACAAGCTTTTGTCGGGGATGCTAAACCACATCTCATTTCCCTCTACTATGATCCAGTGATCTTACTGCAGGGTGTGTACTAAAAGGGTACCAGAGAGCTGTCCCTTAACCGAATTAATTTGCGCGGCTCGACATGCGGGCGCGAGCTATCTTCCTCCGGCAGCCTCAGTGAATATTAACATCGCCTTCATTTACTGCGTTACATACGGAGAGTAGCTGAACGTCCGAGGGAGTCATGTGACGGAATATTGCTAGCTATTGGCTTTGTCTTTCTTGTGGATTTGGCCGAAGGCTGACGACTAGGTCCACTTGCGTCAACCAGGGTTAGCCAGTTAACACTGAGTTAACGTCAATATTTGTATGGAAATGTCAAATTAACTCGGAGTTAGTTGGCTAACCCCGACTGACGTAAGTCCGGCAGGCTACAAATCGAACACCAAACTTAAACTGTTTCACTTTCGCGGTAAAACTATCTTAAGGCGTGAAAAAAGCATTTTTTTTTTATTGTTTATCAAAATACTAGCATAAGCCCTTAACTTCGTTGGCGTCGAAAGTAGTTGTGCGTGGCACACATTTTTAGGGTTCCGTACCAAAGTTCAGTCCAACCTGCACCATCAGGGCTTTATCTTTGGAACTGTAATGGGTGGCCAGTGTATGTGCTATGGCCCGTCTTCAACTGACAGTTAAAAGCTGAATTCAAAGCCGTTGGTAGATGGCGCTCATAGGCTTGGCCATACAAGAACCGGGATGTGGCTCTCAAATTTCGCTTTTTCTGAAGATAATATTAATCTGTGAAAACGGCTCATTGTGGCGGATAAATGATGTTAAACAAAACACAAAAGAAAAGCAGAAACTGACCTTCTCAAAGCACCGCAGCTCGGCCAGCAGCGTAAAGTTGATGTGCACGAAACGCGCATCCTCGCACGATCGCGCCTTCCTCCTCAGTCCAGGCTTATTGAAATAATACTTGTAACCCGTATACTCCGAACTATCCACGTCCACTCTCAAGGCACCCTTGAAGTCCCAGTCACCGCCGCAGCCGTAACAAAGTCCTTTGCTGAGGAATTTCTCCCACTTCGGCCAGGGCCAGTTCATCGGGTTTTCCGATGCCAAGTTTCTCTTGGGGTCTTTTGACCAGGTCTTGTGGCCCGCCCCCGCCTGCGAGAGACGAGGGCGGGCAGGCCATGTTCCGCTGGTCGGTTGGAAACCTAGTACGGGGGGAGGCCCTCTCAGCTTCCACTCTTGGTTGACGCTACCATCAGCTCGCGGGCGCCAGCGCCATTTCAAGATCACTCGTGTTTTGGTCCCTTTGTATTAGTTACCGGTCAGTCCTTCTTTCTCTGCGGTGGAAGCGTTTGGTTTGTTTTAGGCACTTTGTTGTTGTTTCGTTCTTCATTTAGATTGCGATTGCTGAATTGATGTGGGTTTGGTTTAGTTTTGTTCGTGTTTGGAGGGGTTTTTGGAAGATATTTTATCAATGGATTTACGTTGTTCCTTCAAAAGTGTTTGTATCTGGCTCCCGTCAGAGACAGATCTGTCTCTCTCAATTGTTCTTACATTGTCTCTGTGACCTGCTGAATGTATTTCAACGATAACTACGTTTACAGTTAAAAGGCGGCTAACTCTTAAGTTCTAAGGCGTCTATTAAACAAATCTTTCCAAGAATTTTTGGTTGTGAACACAAATTATTTTTGCTACTCAAGGAATCCTCGTTGAAAAGTCCGCGCTTATAACCCGATACCCCTTAATCTCGGCTGCTCATTAATTAGTAGCAAGATTGAAAACCTAAACTGAAAGGAAAGTGGCGCCTTTCAACGAAATCACTAAATCATCGCGCGCGCAACGTGGAAACGGGCAGAAGGTTTACCACGTAAAGAATGTCAAAGTTGCCAATGGGCGATTATCTGACAGCTCATGAGTTGTAGTTCCTATAACTAGATGTCGCTGACGATACAAGGGTGTTTTATGCCAGTTCGCGCTCGTTGTCCTTCACAGATACGTCCAAACACTTTTAGGTATTGGTGGTGGAGCAAAATTTTGTGTTTCCGGTTTTACCATTCACTCATACAAAACCAATGACAAAGTTGTCAACTTTTTCGTTAGCCAAAATAGAATGATGAAAGATGAAGTCACAGAGCAATGAAGTAAAGAAGTATTCTCTCTGTAGTAAGCACTTATTTACTCTGTGATAGACTCCATGTCGGATGAACGCCATATGTCACAGCTTTGAGAACATTTTTTAAAATTTTTTTGCCCTCAGTAAGTCCTCCATTCGGCTAGAGCTGGATCTCCATGTATAATCCGCGCGCGATGAAAATGGAATGCTACCTTGTCAAAGTAAATAAGTACATTTTCTATTTACTTTGATAAGGTAGCTTCCACTTTCATCGCGCTCGGATTCTATGTATAGCATTGATCGTAAGGAAGTCTGCATCCGAAGACTTCAAGGATACCATTACTACGGAAGTCTGCATCTGAAGAATTCAGGGTACCATTACTACAGTAGGTACCATTACTACGATGGTACAAATAAAATAACGAGAGAGGTTCTTCTGCCCATTTACCCATCTTGTCTCGACCTCCCAGCCCCCCTACAATGTCCCCCGCCATCGGAAAGCCTATTAATCAAATAACGCCCAGTGATTAATTCGAAAATCAGCAATTAGCCGGAAATCGCCGAAATTAAGAAGCAATACAGGGAATAGCTAGGAAGAATAATTATTTCTATTCAGAAAATGGAGAAGGCGTTTTGAGTGCTTCATATTGGTTTATACAGGGCAATTTTTAAATACCTTTTTTCCTGAAACAACTCAACTTCTAAATGTGATTTCCACAAATATTTGTTCTTGTCCGTCCAACTAATCAGATTTTGTTTTTTTTTCAAGTGTGAGCTCAATATACAGAACGATGTTCAAAAGGTTAGAAAAGAAGAAAATACGCCTGTACGATTCGTCTTAGCAACCCAGTTCTAAGTTACTTGTTGCTAAACGTATTCCGCAGGCGTAAACTTTTTGGTCCCTTACATTCTAAAATGACACCCAGGGTCATCGCCCCGTCTGCAAGCCCCTAAAGCGGTCCCAGTCCGATAGTTTCACTTATTCCGTCCCCCCACACAATACATAACGAAAGACAATTTAACTTAGAGAGCTTCTTGCTCGAATGTGCCTTGGCATGCTTCCAGACTGTAATTACCCGCCCGGTAGAATACAAGTGTCTGTTTTATTTAATTCTTCGAATATATTCGAAGAGGGCGAGGAATCTAGCTTGAGGACGTTTTATGCCGTGTATTTTAGAAAATGCTAAACCATCCCAGGCACTCTAGCGTCTGATTGGTCACTTCGTCCATCCAGTGTGAGTAGAGATGCCACTGGACGCTGTGTAACAATAAATCATCTTACAATACTTCTACAAAATAAAACCTACTTAGTTAGGCTGCATCCAGTGGCATTTGCAGTTCTGCACACAAACTAGATGGATGAGTGAAGATACTCCTAGTCCGACTAGCCGCTGCTGTTTAGTCTAGTACAGTCGGCCACAGTCTCAGATACCCCTTTTTGTTCGATTGGCGCCCTTATGCCGCGCGCGATAAGAGCTGCCATGGGGTATCTGAGATTGTGGCCGACCGTACCTACATGTATTTTAGATGGATAAGACCTTATGCTTATGAACTTGGCTTATAGGTAGGTATAAGCAACGAAAATATAACGGTAAAGGTTACACTAGCTAGACCTCTATATTCATCAATACAAACGTGTTTTCACTAACTTTTTAATGTGGAGTCTTTCGAAGATCAAATAATTTAATTTAATACATCCAGCCAATCAACTATTCGAACTGCACTATACTCTTATTGTTATTACTAGTTGTGCCCGCGACTTCGTATGCGTTTTTACTCATTTGACATTTAATTTAAATTCGACTGTGGAGGAAAACTCAAAAGGAAGGTTTTTTTTAACCCCCGACCAAAAAAGAGGGGTGTTATAAGTTTGACAGCTTTGTGTGTGTGTCTGTATAGGTATGTGTTTATGAGGGTGTGTCTGTCAGTGGCACCGGTGAACGATTTGGAAGCATTAGGTTTTTTTTTTAATTTGAAAGCTATCGAATGTTTTTAGTTATGTTTTGTCAAAATTGGTTCAGCTATTTATTTAATATGATTATTTGAAGCTAAAATGTCGGGGGTATTTTAATTTAATAGTTATTATTTCTTACCTTGCGGAAGCAGGGCTCAAAAGAAAGCAATAGAATAAAAACCCTAATCTAAACAATACATTTATAAATTTTATATTAAATATGTATTGTTTACATTAAGGTATCTCCCGTGATAAGATACCAGGAAGCTTAGCATAAGAATTGCTTAGGAAGTAAAGGCGTTTAAGTGTATCTCCCTCGACGTAGAGAGGGATAGATAAAGTTATAAGCCCATAGATAAGGTCTTACTTATTCTCATGCTAAGCCAGCAAGCAAAGCATACGGCTAATAACTCTGTCTATCCCGCTCAACGGTAAACAATAGTTATTTGTTATGCAAGAATGCAAAATTATTGTTTGCGGCGAGTATTGAATACCGAGCGGTGTTAAAAGACCACCAACAAAGTGGAAAACCACATATAGACCTCATCATAACGAACATTTTTTCCCAAGGAACTATGCCTAGGAAATCAACGGTTTCCAAGATGATGAGGTTCCAAGTCGGACATTTTTTTTTCGTTTTTTTTTCTCAGAAATGTGTTTAGTCTCACGTTATTAACATATCTTCTCAAGAAGCTATATCAAAATTATTAATATTTCTTACAAAAAACGAAGTTACAATTGCAACCCGCAATGTTTTCTGAACATCGGATAGCCTAGATTGTGCCCAGAACCAGGACTTATCACGGTATTAAATTTTACTGAAAACTATTCAGCGGTATTCGCGTGATGAGGTAACATACAGACAGACAGACAGACAGACAGACAGACAGACAGACATAGACCGATTTTTTTGCATTTTTGTATTCAGTATAGTTTACTTAGTAACCCCTGCTAGTTTTTTTCTAAAAATATTCAATGTACAGAATTGACTTCGCTAGAGTTTTATTATAAGTAGAGATTATTGTTTCTTTTAAAATTCGAGTTTTTGAATTGAATGAAATTTTTACTGTGTGAATTTTGAAATGTATTTAAGTCAAATCTAATATTATTACTTTTTACTAATTTTACTTAAAATTAAGCTTTATAAATCAATAGGTACCTATTTCAGAAATTGTCGTGGTCGTGGTTCAATGTCATAGGACATTTGACACCGAGTTGGCCAATAAGTACCTAAAGTACCTCATACGATAGCCTACCTACATTTATTTATTTATTAACACTACACCGTGCAATTTTAGTGGTTTTAAAGCCGGAAGTATTTAGTTTAGCCAAATTCCAAAATTTTACTTCAAAACGAGCTGAAAAAAAAATCACTTCCCAAAAACAAACGGCTATCGCCAATCGACACCATTTGTATGGAGAACTGAATTTTTTTTTCACCAGTGCAACATAACACCTTCGGCTTTATAACCACTAAAATTGCACGGAGTATATGCTCCCTCGGTCTAAAACCACCCCGTCATAACCGTAGAGTTTTGCCCGGACGGCTGTACCCGGTTCCATTATGGGGGAGCGTTTGGGAAGTGCCGGACCGGATCTGTTCATTTCCTCTTCGCTTCGGCACGGGTGTTTAGGCGGACAGGGCGGGATGGGAACGGGCTGAATTTAGGCTGTACGTACATCAGATAAAAAAAAATATTACTAGTGGTTCACCCCAAACAGTGAACTCGCGACACTATAGCTCGGCAACACCTCTACCGATTTGGCTCATGTTCGAACTTAAACATTCTTTTAATTTCATTTACACCCGCCTACCAATTTCTTACGAACCGACCAAATTTACTCAAGTTATCGTCGAACGAACATTCATACATACAAACAAACTAACAAACGCCAGATTGTTCCAGTAGACTCGGAGAACTTCTCTCGCTTTGCTCGCTCGTTCAATTATCTTCGAGCTAAACGGTATGCGAGATTTAAAATGCGCTTTTGATTTCGTATCCTTTTAGTTTGAGCCCTGACCACTCTTTGAAATTCCACTTTTGTATCAAAATAGACTCTCTATCCGCCGGTTTCTGATAAATAATTTCACTAAGTTACTACGTAAGTATCGTTCTGTATTTAAAAAAAATGATGGAAGACAGAAAAACTCAGACTCTCAGAGAAATTCTCAATTCAGGAATCGGTATACCATCTTCAACAGAATCCAAGTTAAGCGCATCAAAATTTCGCCCTTTGCTCAAACTCCATTTCTGCTCGCTCAGTGTAAACGCACCGCTATGACGTGACGGATGAAAAATGGCCCGTTCTGAAGAAGGAGCGAAAATTCGAGGGTTTTTACTACGTGATTAACCTTTCAGCGTGCGACGTGAATGTTTTTATTATTTTTCTGTATTCTACTGGGATATTCAACAATCATTGTTGCCATTGTATTCGCGTCTATTTATTTATTTATTTTATCAAGGCCGCGGCAAAATGGCCGCCTACGATAATATTGTGACGGAATTTTGTATTCTTTGTTGAAATTATGTTAGAATTTCCGATAAGATTCTAATAAGATTTACCTAAAACAACTGCAAAATAAAAAAATTAAAAGCGCTGTAGTGTAGAGCCGTGATGCCGCTTTTTTTTATTTTGCTTAATATTTCCAATTTTTTCTGAAATAACATTGCAGAAAATTCTTCGAGTATAGTTCTTGTATTCCTTGAAGCTCCATCTCGAAACGGTTTCAGTTTTAAATTATTTAGATATATGTTATGGTTCATCCTTTACGATGCTATTGCAATACAGTGTCTCGATATCAAGTTTAAGCACAAACAAACAAACAAACACGCGAGCCAGATTGCTCAATCGTGCCGCGGGCAGCGCTTCCCAAACTGTTCAATAATTCAGCGGAATCAATTGGACGGGCCCGAGTCGCCCGGGCAACTTCTGGCGCCCTAATGGGCTTGGAGCAGAAAGACCACTACGGGGACAGATCTAGGATTTAGATTTAGAAATGCGTTTATTGCCACATCATGAACACAAAAAAAACTTATACCTACAAATAGAAATTATCATCCACGGTTGTAGCAAATGGGACTTTTTCAGCTGTTGCTATAGTTATATGACTAACTACAGCGCTGGTTTTCAAACAGTCCCCAGCGGGTACATAAGACACCAGCGGGTATATAAGACACACTAGCTGGTGAGGGAACTGTCAAACACGCAACTATCGAAAGTAATTCCGTGTTTTCCTTCAATATAAAATGATTTTAAGCTTCCTTTGCAATGGTTTTTGTCCGAATAAACTAAATTAAAAGAAAACCGATCGAAATTACGTACATTTCTTCCAATTCCGGTTCTTAAACTTTGACCGCTAATTACTCAAATAAAAGGCCCATAGAGTGGCAGATTATTGGTGCTATTCTGAAGGTTCAGGATGAAATAAATAAAAAATTCTTCAGACCATTTTCTTCCTATACGTAGGTACTAACTTATTCGGTGATGTTTTCTCAAAAACGGCATTTTTTAACTTTGGATCCAAATTGTGGTATCTTATACAAGCTGATCGTTATTTTTTTGGTAATAGCTTAGTTATCTGAGATCCTAATAAAGAAAAAAAATATACTAGAAATGTTAAATAAAAAAAAAGTTACAAAATAAAATCAATGCAAGGTAATTATTGCCAAAAAACCTTAAAGGCCTCATAAATTCGGGTAGCACTAGGGGTGCTCTAACTCTAGACTTTCGCTTGACACTATTTTTTGGGACACCATGTATAAAGTTCTGAGGCTAAACTAAGCGAAATAAGAACTGAAAAGTGTGTTGCGTTGGTTCGGCATGAATTTATGAGAGGGTGACAAAGAAATACAGCCACCATAAAGAACATTTAACTTTATTTTGCTCTGCTTAGGTATGTTGGGCTTTTTGTATGTTTCTACTCAATGCTCAAATAAGTTCTAGCGCAATCCAGTTAAGAGGCAGACAAACGAGTGCGTCTTTGGGGCTAACTTGGAACTGATTTGTCTTTGTTCCCTTTCTTGGTTTAACTTAGATCTAATGGTTGCTTTAGTTAGGGGCTCTCTTTATTCGATTGATCCTTTACAATTTATTTTCGTTTAAAATTTAGAACTTTGCTCAAAATTAACGTCTGTGGGACGCCAATACGATGAAATGATAAAAAATAGTATTTCGTATTTAGTATTTAGCTAGAAAGACTATTTCATTTCTGATATTGGATAGTTTTCATTTTCGGTCACTCTCAGTTTCATAAGGGCCTATGCTAGGCTGTACAGATTTTGTACGAAGTTATTTTGCCTCTTAGGTCAATAACTGTACGTCGCAGTTCTTATCAGATATAGGCCCGGTTTCTGAGTTGAGAATTTTGCTAAGCAGATGGGTAAGTATCGCCCTGTCTCTGCAGATTTCTCACAAAAGAGCGTGACAGAGCGATGCGTAAGTATGTGCTTAGTAAAATTCTCAACTCAGAAACCGGGCCATAGTCATGGGAGAGTGTTGTCATGGGAGGGCATATTCAATCATTGGAAACGAAAACTTTCTTGTGCCATTCTTAAAATTTGGGGATAAAGGACTGTCCAGAGATTGCAATACCAGCTCCAGAAATAACTCTCCCTTAAGCCGCCCCAACTCAATTCCATCGGCTAAAGAGGCGATATTATTACGGGCAGGATATCATTTAAATTTTTACGAATCTCCGATCAGTTGCGACTTGATCGGGAGAAAAGTTTTTCATTTATTTGTCCGATTCAATTTACAATCTGCGAAGACTTCTTACACCTATTTCAATCGTGAAATATTCCTGCTATATTCCTTGGAGTTTTATGTAATGTTTACGGGTAAGACGCTGTTTATGTGAGGTTTTTAGGTGGAGAATACTGATTCTGTTCATTATGCAAAGGACGGCGCGAGGGAGATATTCGACACCTTTTTTTCGATGCTTGAGAGAAATCGACGAGATTCGAATTAGAATAACTTTGGGAGCGAAATCGAAACATCGGCTTTCGCCCATGAAAACCAATGAGGTATGACTTTAACTTGACTTTATTTTCTTTGATTTCCAATTATGCGACAACGATTTGTTATTAGTTGGAATAATTTCGTCAATTGCTTGACACAGACCTATTATTATAATTAATTTCAATATTTAAATTGTTTTAAATATAATATAATTATGATGCCAGTTGTTAAAAAATATGTGGAGCTGACCTTCGCTGATTCGGAAGGGGTGCCTTCCCTAAGAAAAAAGAATGTGCTAAAAGAGCTAAATAAGGCCTTTGCATCTACGTAATGAGATAATTATTTTATGCAGCGTCCAGTGACACCTTCACTCATACTATATGGGTGCTGCAGTACCTGGGACATTGTTTTAGATGGAGTAAGCCAAGGAAACCCGCAGCTTAGTTGGCTCCACAAGTCCACACGTATTGACTTGTATTTCAGGTGGCCGACTAAGCTGTCAGCAGGATGGTATAGGTACGAATATATTAGTTTAGACAATCCTACATATATTTTTTTTAACTGTTACTGGGCCAGCCAGGCATATTTCTTAGATAGGTACATACTCTAATTCTAAAAGCCGATGTCGGCGGGAAGTGTGCTTACTTAGCCCCAAGCTTGTCGGTCGCCATTTGGCAGTTCGCGTCAAGTTTCACCGAATAGGGTAATTAAGTCGACGCCGGCTGCGAGCGACTTCATAAATCCCAAACTTTGGGAGCCACTGATCGAAAACGGAGCGCTTATGGGGCGCCGCAATTAAGTGATCTTTTGGTGCTGTAATTTGGATACTATTTAATGTTTAGCTAATGTTTAGTCTCTACAAAAATTTGCATTGCGAAAATTTAAATAGAAAATGCAGCCAAACGCGTGTCGGACTCGGGCACGAAGGGTTCCGTACCATTATCTATAAAAACGCCAAAAAAAACACGTTTATTGTATGGGAGCCCGCTGTTTCTGTTTTTTAGTATTTGTTGTTATAGTGGCAATAGAAATACAACATCTGTGAAAATTTCAACTTTCTAAATATCACGGTTCATGAGATACAGCCTCGTGACAGACGGACAGACAGACTGATAGCGGAGTCTTAGAATAGGGTCCTTTACCCTTTGGGTATGGAACCCTAAAAATGGATGCATTGTGTTCACAGAATTTTCGCCCTTGGAAAAGCCCTGGCTCTGGGGCATAACAGGGAAAATATGAAGGTTATTCCTGTTGTTATTACCTTTCAGCCTAGCCCACAGGAAAGACAGGCCAATACGTGCGGGCGGAAACAACTAAGCCTACTAAAATGTCATGGTTAGGTGCTGGGCAAGCCTACTCCATCTAAGAGGCCAGACACTCAGAAGAGACATGGGACGAAGACGCGGCGTGGACGCCACGTTACTCTCATGTCACTATCGTATACTAGTGATTCGCCCCGAACTATGAACTCGCGACGCCATATCCTCAGCAACTCCGAACTTAAAAATTCTCTTTGCCTCATTTACCTGCCTACCAAATTTCATGACGATCCGACTAAATTTACTCAAGTTATCGTCGAACGAACATTCATACATTCTTGCATGCATACATACATACAAACATACATACCTACACACATAAAAACATACAAACACCGTATTGTTCCAGTAGACTCAGAGAACTTCTCTCGCTTCGCTCGCTCGTTCAATCATCCCATTACGTAGATGCAAAGACCTAAGTTTGGAAATATCAGATCGGGAAAACAGACGACAGACCCAGAATTATCACGTCAGAATTATAACTTTGAAAACCAAATCAACTGTGAAAATATTTTATCAACTCAATCAGGTGACAGAAAACCCGCACAGGCCCAAATCTGCTACTAATTCCTCTAAAAATAAAGCTCAAAATGGAATGGCTGGTTGGATTGTTCGTAGCATTGGAGCGGAAGCCCACAATGGTCGGAGATAAGCGATCGACAGCAAGACTTAAATCTGCTTCAAGTTGGTTGCTACCGTTTAGTTACTTCGGAGATAGTTGCGAAAACGGAAGATTTACACAGTGAGTTGGATGTCTCAAGATCGAATGTATACAAGGTGTTACAAAAGACCCTTATTCTTTTTACAGGGTAATAGCACCCGATGATAGGGATCACAACCTCAATTTATTTTTTGCTCTATATGACGTCCGTTGATTTTTAAATTAATAAAAATGTAAACGCTGTGGATGGCGGCAGAAAAGTGTTTTTTTTTTTAAATATCGTTTTCATTGACTTTTACAATGTTTTAACAACTCAAAGCTATGCAAATGCACCTACACACACAACCATAATATTTTTAAATTTGAGCTAATCCAAAATTTTGAGGTTATAAAATAAAATTTGTTTTTTTAAACTTTTTTTACAGAATATTGTCATCTTGTTGAGCCTGTAAAAAGTGTTAGGATGTTTTGTAACACATTGTTTAGTTTAGGATGTTTCAGACAAGGTGACGCCAATACAAGCAACTTTTACTATGGGACAAAGTGTGAAATCTCAAAAAAAAAATGAGCTGTTCCATACTAAAGTTCGATACCTACTGCACCAAATGTTATAGGGCTAAAATCATGGGACTATGGTATCAGAAACAGCTTTAGGCAACGAAGGTAATTATTAGGCAGACAACCGACTAGACGGGGCGGGGTATACACAGTGCGAGCAGGGGTGGCCAACCGCAAGCCGCGGGCCACGGAGTGGCTTTAGCCGGGCCAATTTGAGGTGCCAATTAGGTTAGTTCAATTATGTTGTACAACTTAGTTACATAGACTCGCCAGTGAAGCTCAAATGGGGGTTCGGTATAATCAAAGATGTCGGTGTTTACTCATCTGTACTCCCATAGAGTTTGAGCGGTGACGTGGCGATCGCAGGAACAAATTCACAAATATACCTATCATGAAACTTACAAAAATTAAATTTTGTGATAAAGGACAATTCGGTACGCAAAGTTTTTTGTTCGAAACCAAAATAAAAAATATTTAAATTAGTTTCTCAATATTGTCTAAAGATAAGTTTAAGCCAATAACGGACTTTCGAACAAAAAACTTTGCGTATCCAATTCTGTCGGGGTATAAATTAGCCGTCTTCGTGTAGTTTATGTAGCCTCTATAGTGTCCCACTGCTGGTCAAAGGCCTCCTCTTTTTTCTTCCAATCCTCTCTAGTCTCTATCCTCGGCCGCCTATGGTGCGAACCCGGCAAAAAGGTTGTGAGGTCGTTATCTCCGTCTCTGTTTAGTCTTTGTTTAGTTAAATATTTAGTTAAATAAACATTATTATCGTTTAGAACAACCACAAGCACGGGTTAAGAGTCTTTTTTTTACGATATGCAAAGAGTTTCAAGCCATGCATGCAGGGAAATAATCCGAAGTAGTATACTACAGATTGTCGCCTATAACCCGTGTCATTAAAGAAAACATTTAGGACGGAGTTAAAAACCTAGCGTTGTCTCGCTTTGACTGTATTAATAAGACCGAGAGGGCGAGTGTTTTGAAGTCCATCCTAAATGTTTTCCATAATGACACGGGTTATACTACCCTGCTTTACATTGGTGATGGGAACCCCTCCACCGCAGCGTGCTGCTGTGTGCTAATTCAATCGCCTTCGTCTAATGCGACTGTGACTCCACGGGGGATAGAGCGATCTATATCAATGACTCGGTAATTTGTACCAGATCGCTGCTGTGTCGGGTTTGCGGTTAAGTTTCTGTTCACGAATAAACTCTCGGATTGGCAAAGTTTAGCAACAACGGCCGCGGTCAGTCCATGATGGGTGACCGATAGTGGCAATAATATCTGAGCGCTTCCGTGCTTCGGAAGGCACGTTAAACTGTTGGTCCCGGTTGTTGTTGATTAATAACAATCGTCAAGCCATGTCAGAGGCCCTATGGGCGGCCTAAAAACTCTGACACCAGGGGTGGCCGCTACCTCACACGAGTACCTACCCCAACGTGGTAAGTCTGCTCTTGTGTTTCAAATAGGGCATCTAGTCCGCATGGTTGTTGGGTTTCTGAATGGTTGCTATGTATCGAAATGACACGCAGTTGATTATAGAGGCATTTCCCTTGGTCTAGCTAGAGTAATCTAGCTAGATCATGACAGTGTGAAGGTAGAGACGTAAAGTAAAACCTGTCGGCCTGTCGATTAACTACAGTATCATCCAAAGTATAAATATTGTTGGTGACCTGAAAAGATAGCCATTGCTTTTCAGCTTCTCACTTATCTAGATTTAGGAACTTGATTGTCCTAAGAGTTCAGTAAAACGTAAACGAACCGTTCGCAAATGACGATTCAGCCGTGATCATATTGCTTGTTATATTGTACCTGAAACAAAACAAATTCTTATTAGTATGCACTTAATTTGGTTAATATAGGTAGGTAATCGTATGAGGTAGTGGCCACCTCTGGTGTCAAAGTTTTTTGCCCGCCCAAAGGGCCTCTGACATGGCTTAACGATTGTTTTTAATCAACGAACGTTCATAACCGCGACTAAACCCGTTAACACACATTTAAGAAAGCCTACACTTACAGACATTTTACTGAAATTAAAATCCTAAAATTAAAAGAATCCAAGTTCCAGGCCACAAAAGCGAGCACAAATTGACTCTTCGAGAAAAAATATGATATTCATAAATTGTAAGGCGGAATCCTCTTAAACGAAGAAGCTTTGTATAATTTAGTATCTCCCAGAGGACTCTTAACTTACCAAGCCTGTGGAAGAGCTTACGGAACAAATTAAAAAGGTTTTTGATTGATTACGTAATATTCTTGTTTCTTGACAAAATTTTTTATAATAAGAAATACCTGCCTATTTAGATGTTTATGTATTCAATATAGTTATGAATGTGTACAGTAATCGAAACTCTGATAGATACCTATACTTTCTTTTGCCTTCTGTGGCGACCACGGGTTCGTTACACCACAAGTCTGTAGTGTCAGGGCCCTTAGCCTGTAACGCAATGGCGGGTCAATGGCGTCCCGGCAGAAGGACAAAACCGGGCTCTCCTCGTTTTTCTCCTTCAACCAGAGAACTAATCCTCTAGAATTAGAATCAAAATATTCTTTGCTGTACTACAAAAACATTAAAAGGACAGACAGCGTTAGCAAATCGTAATTGAAGTCGTCACCTGACAGCCCATTTTGGCACCATTGTGTTACAGGCTGGGACATGAGTCTGTAACGCAATGGTGCTAAAATGGACTCTCAGTTGACGGCATCAATTACGATTCATTAATGCTTTCGGTCCTTTTATTTTTTTTCAAGTACAGCAAAGAATATTCTGATTCGAATTCTACAGCATTAGTTCTCTGGATGTAGAAGAAAAACAAGGAAACCCCGGTTTTGTCCTTCTGCTAGGACACCATCGACACGCCATTGCATTACAGGCTAAGGCCCCTGTTTTTGCCGGTACCGTAGGTCTGCCGGAAGTAACTCGTGGTAGTCTCAGAGATCTAAAATAACTCTCTGGCGTTATACAACGTGTTACAAAACATCCTAACTCTTTTTATAGGGTGTAACCTACTGGTCAACAGGATGTCAATTCTGTAGGTAAAAAAAAGTTGAAAAAAATATTTTTTTTATTTTATAACCTCAAAGCTGAAATTTTTTCATAACTTTTTTGTTCTTGGTATTAGCTCAAATTTAAAAATATGTTTGTGGGTGTAGGTGCATTTGCAAAGGTTTGAGTTGTTAAAACATTGTGAAAGTCAATGAAAACAATATTTAAAAAATACTTTTCTCCCGCCACACCGTTCAAATTTTATTAATTTAAAAATCAACGGAACATAGTAGTGCAAAAAAAAAATTTAGGTTGTGATCCCTATCACCGGGTGCTATCACCCTGTAAAAAGAGTTAGCATCTTTTGTAACACCTTGTATAAGAAAGAACAATTTTGGTCAAATCAAAGGTTAGAATCAGCAAAAAGACTACATTCTGAATTTGCGCAGGAAGAGTTAATTTATTCGGTCCTATTTATTTGAGGGATATGATAGGCTTTTCAGGAGCCACTAGATTTTTAGCTCAAACAACATAACTGAAAAAAAAAAAAAAGAATGTGTATTCAATAAAGTATTATTATGTGTGTTGACTTTTGTTAAATATTATTATGTGTGTTGACTTTTGTTAAGGCACAATAGTAGGCACAACTAGCGCCGCCAATAAGTGGCCAACTCTTGGCGATAAATGATTGCATTTGTAGGTTCTAGGATCTGGAATCCAAAACTTAGGTCCTAAAAAAAGTTAAACCTCGCGTTGAGATTTTGCAGGAATTTTTTGCAAAAAACGCATCCAAACAGAAGATATGATTTTTTTTCATTGGCGGCGTTAGTTGTGCGTCCTACTGGGCCTTAAAGAAACTTGTTATTATGTCTAGATATTGGCTAGAGCAGCCAGCATTTTCCGTCTCCTTATATCTTTTGGCTAGGGAGGGACCGAGCAAAACGTCTGCCAAAATAAACAGCCGAGAATTAATCCTGGGAATGTTTGCCGAAGGAATTCCGGATCGAAACTTCTAGAAGATTATTATGTTAGCTCTAAGACGGAAGTTTGCTCCATGGAAACTATTTCACGAAATATATTAATATAAAAAACAAAGTCGTGTTAGTTACACAATTTATAACTTGAGAACGGGTGGACCGATTTTGATGATTGTTTATTTGTTGGATTTCTCTCCGCCCCAAATAACAGAATAACCATTAAAACAACGGAAAAACTCACGAGAAAAAAAAGTCTGCGCGGACGAAGTCGCGGGCAAAACCTAGTTACTCAATAATGTAGTGTTAAACGAAAATAGAAGGAAATAAAGTTACGTTAAGCGCCTGAAAGAAACTCGCTAGCATTTTCAAGGGGGTGCCATGAAAGTTTGCTAATTATTTTTTTGTAGCCGCTTCTGTTCAATATTTTTTTAACTGACTCCAAAAAGGAGGAGGTACTCAACTCAACCCGTATTTTTTATTTTTAATGTACACACGACACGTCAGACTGAACACTTTTGTTGTAAAGTCACCCGTAACGTAAGCGTCTACGTGCAGTACTGTCGTGTGTACCACACAACTTTTTTCTAGTTGGATCGATTTTGATAATTTCTTTTTTTTTTTTAGTTGAAAGGGTCGTCTCGTGTGGTCCCATTAAAAATGGTGAAGATCTGATGAAGAACTTCGTAGATGGTGAACGGAACTAGTGAAGTCGGTTTATTTATTGTTTATTTTGTATTATTGTTACGCACAAATCTCTGGCGATAACGCTAAGGTCCACTTGCGTCAACCAGGGTTAGCCAGTTAACTCTGAGTTAACGTCAAAATTTGTATGGAAATGTCAAGTTAACTCGGAGTTAGTTTGCTAACCCTGAGTGACGCAAGTCCGCCTTAGTAAATGAGTACGTCGACATAATATCGTTGAGACCACCCCGTTGCAACGCTTTTAGTCTAATGTTCTAGTTGAGTTTAGTGAAGCATTACCTAAGTTGTGACTCCAACTAAATTGCCCGTAGTCAAATATCGCCCTCGGATATCGTGCTGCCAGTTGGCCTAGGGTTGCAAACGTTGTTCGAATAAGATTGATTCAAGCAAAGATTTTTTCACCGACACAATCTAACTAATTACGTCTGAATACCTTCATACATGGGCGGGGCATCTGGCTAGACGGGAGGACGGACGGTGGACTAAGGCAGTCACGGAATGGTGGCCTAGAATGGGTCGACGGTCGGTGGGTAGACCGAAAGCTCGATGGGTCGATGACATTGTCAGAACAGCGGGAGGACAATGGACGAGATTGGCTTTAGACCGAGGGGGTTGGCGTGAAAAGGAAGAGGCCTATGCCCAACAGTGGGCTTTATTTATGGGCTGGATAGATAGATCTTCATACATGCCGTCATGTTCTACAAACATTATTCGTGACGACATTTGAACCCACGTTTTTCTTCCAACCGATTTAAAATACCCTAAGATTTTAAAATAACCCCTAAAATGAAATCAGCATCATATCGCATAAACTGCTGAACCTATTTTGATAAAACATATCTAAGAACACTCGCTACAAAATCTACTTTCAAATAAATAAAGCCGCATCAAAATCGGTTGACCCGTTTAAGAACTACGGTGCCATAGACAGGCACACGCACATAGCGGTCTAACCTATAACACTACCCCTCATTTTGGGTCGGGGGTTAAAATAGATCATAGGTATGTCGTAAACCGGCTCAGACCAGAGGTTCTAACATGACAGCCATAGACTCAGTTTTGTCTTCCTTTGCTGTAGAGATAATAAAGTTGAGTTTACGACTACCGTTCGCATGTAAGTATAAATTAAGAAGATCTCCACACACCCCTAATAATCTCCACCCTGAAGAAAATTATAGCACCTTTTTCTCCAAGGTAAGCTAGTTGATTCTCTTCTACTGCTACTCAAAAAAGAGTTGGCAGCCCTAGAGCTACTGTGGCGTGCAGTGTAACTAATGCACCAATTTCGACCGCTGTAAATCAGGCACGGGAGCCAAACGCATCGTCCGCCACTGGACGACTTCGCGATAAATCCAGACGTTATCACTTGGGTTGGCTATCTCCATAGGATATTCTACTCGGTGGCATATTAAATTGCTAGAACAGATTATTTCTGATACGATTCCTCCTCCTCAAGCTAGACGTCCATTAGCGGCGGATCGGGCCGGGTCTGCATTTATAGTATGAAACAGCGTCCACTAGCCGCGGACTATTGCGCCCCGCCCCGATCCGATCCGCCGCTAGTGGACGCTGTCTCATGTAAATACAGGCAGGCCGATTTTTGCGAAGGAATCTTGCGATGCGGCCCGGCCCGATCCGCCGCTAATGGACGTCTAGCTTTAGTGGTAGTGGATATTGTGGTTTGTTGTCAATAAAAGTAAGCAGCTGAATATTATCTTATTTTCTTTCAATTCAATTCCGCACGTTACACCATCTAACAACATATTACTTTTAAATTCGTAATAGCTAGGTACCTATCTGTACCTTAACCCGGCCAAAAACCGATAAACTCCCAACTCAACAGGCTGTCAACAGTTAATCGAAACAATAAACAAATCCTCTTTCGCTTGTCGCGAACAAACGCGGGTAAGTCCCGAAAACATGGCAGTAATGAGTCCGCATTCACTGTCAGTCGGCCGGCCCTATCAGAAGTAGAAACTGGGTTGGTACAGAGAGGGATGTCTTAAGAGGGAGACACTTCATTTTGGTATAATAGCCTATCTCCATCCTAGGATATCTGTCATAGTCGTCTGGGATCACCTATTTGAGATCGATCTCCAGTAGGTGAACTCAGAAAACTTAAATGCTAATGTCTAGCCTTGGCTAATGTGAAACTTGAGTAGCTGTCAGCATATTAATAGACACTATCTTGAGATTGACATTGACATTAGCCAAGGCTTGATATTAGCATTTGACTTTTCTGAGATCACCTACTTGAGTTCGATATTGAGTCGACGACTATTAATGCCACCCTAATTCATCTAAGTCTCTCTAACACCTACTAGAAGAAATTGTCCTGTCAAGAACTGTCGAAAGTTCTCTATTAGAACAAGTATCCAAAGCGTCACTAACAATATCTTACTAAATATGGCTAGCCAGGGAGAGGATCCCGCGCAGTGAAGGTGAGCATAAATGGTTATCGTAAAGGGGCCCCGTAAACATACACCTAGGTTGCAAGTCCCAAGCGCTGGGCCAAACTCTCCATGGTGAATCAATGGACAGCTAGTAATAGGTATCGTCTCTCTTCAAAGTCTACCGAGCAGTCCATAAAAAGATGGCAGAAGACCGTTCTCCATTTGGACCGACCGACCAATGGATGGGACTTGGTCGTGATACTTAGCTACGACGAAGCGACGAAGAAGATGCAAGTAGAAGCCCATAATGTGCCAAAAGCTAGGCACAGGCCTTTTCTCATATTACTGCTGCTGCTCCAGATACATGTTAAAACGTACTACAGGGTGCACTCTAAGTCAATAGCGGAACTTTTAGTGGGCTATCTACTGATCAATACAAACAACTTGTACTAGGTGGCGAAAAAAATGGAGTGAGAAAAATATCAGCTGTTCCATACAAAAGGTCGACTCAGTACTGCGCCAAATGTATGAAACAGCTGATATTTTTTTCGCTCCATTTCGGTTGCCACCTAGTACAAGTTGTTTGTATTGATCAGTAAACAGCCTACTTAAAGTTCCGCTATCGACTTAGAGTGCACCCTGTAGTTTGGGCATCACTTCGGAAAATTTTGTGCGCTAAAGCATCGCTAACTCTTGGCCTTATCACTATGCGCGTAGAAAGTAGAGAGTAGCAAATAAGACAACACTATAGGATAATATCCAGGCTCGGTGAAGAAATACCGCCTTTATTACTACCATTGTGGGGTGGAAGGAAAGAAAAACGGTTAACAAACGAGGCGTCTGATCCGAAGCGGAGTCGAGCGACAACCTTAACAAATTGCTACCGAATCGGGCAAAAACTTGCTGAAATGTGGGGCCGGTGCCACCGGGGAGGGGAAACTGAGATTTAGGACACAATACACGGTCACGGTCAGAGATGGGTATATACACGAATATGCAGCCAAAAATGGGTATATTCCCACTTTTTTGGGCCTGGTCTACCTATCTACCAATTTTTGATGCATATTCGGTATATGCCCATCTCTGGTTACGGTCATGAATTGGAGTCACTAGTTTTCGCTCGCTAGGTCATAGATTTCATCGCTTTCGCTTGATAGCTATTTACTTTTGAGACTTCAAAAAGGTAACAAAAAGGTCCCGAGTACTCTTTCTGATCTAATAAAACCAGGATCAGGTTAACAGCCTCATAAGTTTGATCGAAAGAGGAAATGAAACCTTACTTGGGTGTTGGTGTTCCAAAAAATATTTATTCTAAAATTATGTAGAGGTAAGTAGGTATGTATATTGCATGCATTGATGCTTCTTTCTTCCGGCAATTGACTCATGATCATAAGGTAGGTAAAGTGTAATTTTAATTTATATTATTTTCTGAATGAAGCATTTGCCATTCCGTAACCGCCGGTTACATTCCGTTTGGTGAAGTTCGGTCTGAAAGAAATCGGTAAAAAACTCGCGGAAAATCCCCTGAAGAACGTTTCATTAGATCAGTTATCGGATACTCTCATTCTGTTTTGTTTTATCCGTTTCTTAGATATAATTTCTGGGAAAAATATACCTATTTAAAAAAAAACATGAGCTTTACACCAACAGGAAAATGGGTTTCGAATCTGAGTCTGTTCAGATTGTTAACCTTTAAGTACCGTGGTGACGTCTCTCAGACGTCGGAGTACCTTTGCGCGATCATATTTCGGCTGGCGCGGTCACTACATTTTTGCCTCCCATAGTACCTTCCCCAAACCACTTGCGTAGCCGACCAGTGAGGCGCAAGAGCGCGTGAGGTGCACACGAATCCCGCTATGATGTTGCTGACGTCTCATAGACGCCAGATCGGTACTAATGTTATTTTTGCTATTCGTCTGAGTGACGCTTGCACGTTGTTTATGTATTTTTTACTTAATGTCTCGTATACGTTACCACGGTGTTTATGATAAAGGTTGTTTCAGATATCCGAATCTTAGGAATCAACTGCAAATAAACTGAAGGTTTAACATGATAGGGACAAAAACCTGTTGCTTCTGAACATTTAGAAGACATTTTTCATGCTGCGATCGAAGAGGAAGACTCAGATTCAGATTTTAGTCAGTTTGAAGACAGCTATGCAGACCCAAATTTTGTCTTGGAAGTCGGCGAAGATACAGATTCGGAGCAGTCGGAGTTAGAAACAGAAGATAATCCTTCCATGAAAAACATTGCCGAAGTGGCTTTGGACCTAAGTATGGATGTCGACGCTAATATTTCACATCAGCAAGATGCCATGGACAATGAAGAAACGCGCAACGTAGATCCTCAGCCAGGCAGCCTTCTTATGTACCACAATCATCACTACTATGGTCGTAACCGCTATAAGTGGTCTTCTAGAGAGCCGATTGCCCGTACTAGCCGAACCTAACTTCACAAGTCCATATGCCAAGGAGCCGGGCCCCCTCAACATTTTGTAGTCTGATTGAGCTTTTCTTCTTAGTATAATGCTTAGGATCCCAATCGCAGACTGATTATGCAAAGAAATGCCAAGAATATAGATTTTTGTCACAGTAATAAGCATTTTTTTTTTGTTACCAAAGCGGCACTTTGACCTTTGTCATTTTTCCAAAACTATGTTTTAAGTTGTTAATTATTAATCAATATGTTACACTAGAGGGTTGTTTATATGAAAAAAGATGTTTAGAAGAGTTACTACGTTTAAATATTTTTTTATAGTAATTTCATAAAACTTCCGATAAAATAAATAAAATTTTCTCTCTCTCAGTTTTACATGTTTGATTACGTAATAAATAAAGATTATGTAATTTTTTTACTTTGTTTCATTCAAAAACATTATAACACATAACTCTCACAATAAACAAATATTAGGAAATAAGTATTTATTTACAGACGATCATTTAAATATCACGTCTGTCAGACACCACCACGGCGCTAATGCGACGGATTCACCACCACGGTACTTAAAGGTTAAGCTGACGTGTAAAGTGCAGCTTAACTCTGAGCGGACTCAGATTTGAAACTAGGCGCCATAGCAACTTATGTTCAGCTCACTAATACCTATGTATTATGTATGACACAAAGCTATTGGAGGTGGGTACCAAAATTTGCATCATCCTTTTGTCATTGTTAGTTTTTGGGAAAATTTCGATAAGTATTTCGGACACCCCATTTCGGTTTTTTACTACGGACTTGAAATAGGCACTGCTGAGTGTTCCTCTCAAAAAAAGTCTTCTACACAACGTAAAAAATAACGACAAGAAAAATCCGTCTTCGAAGAGAAAAATACGAACCCATACCATCCTGTAATAGTAGCCATTTACAAGAATCGTCTGGGCGTCGTAGCCTTTCCTATTACATAATTTTCTGGCCACCTTAACTCCTATACTAAACAGCACAAGAAAAAGGCCACCAGAGTATTCTTGTACACATTGTAGTGGCCCATCCGCAGTGCCTACCCTTAGTCCATCTGCTTATACAAATGTGTACATTTTGCCTTTTTTAGTGGTGACATTAGGCGGATCTATGGCCGCGATTACTGCCGGTAGCGGGACTCGATGGACCACTAGGTGGCCACCTCATCTGCTGAAAATGGACGTGAGAAGTTGGATGGGAAACTGATTTTAGGGTCTCTGGATAATCAGAAACTGGCCTGCGATCGAAGTGCGTGGAGAACGCTGCACCGACTAGACGATAACTCTTTTTGAACGAGCGAGCGAAGTTCTCCGAGTCTACTGGAATAATCCGGCGTTTGTATGTTTTTATGTATGTATGTTTGTATGTATGTTCGTTCGACGATAACTTGAGTAATGAAGTCGAAACGTCACGAAATTTGGTAGGCGGGTAAATGAGGCAAAGAGAATTTTTAAGTTCGAACATGAGCCAAATCGGTCGAGGGGTTACCGAGATATGGTGATGTTAAGTTTATATGGGGTCACGAGTTCACAGTTCGGGGCGAACCACTAGTAATATAATGATGATGGATAATCAGAAAAGAGATCTTAGTCATCAGATTCAAGTCCCTATCTAAGAAAAGGGTAAGCAGGGGAAGCGACTCATTTAATTGGGTTTTATGTCCCACGTTTTGTCAATGGCGCAAAGTTTTTACCGCTATGAGAAAAATATATCACAGAAGCATTTAATTTTGCAGGTCGCAGGTTTCATCACAATGTTTTGAAGCGCCATCGTTTTGCGAGTTAAGTCAACGAAAGAATCGTGGCGAGAAAGTCCAAATGTTCACAGTTTTTTTAATTTTTTAGCTGAAATGAGAAATTTTTGTTCAACGATTTTTGTTTCACGACAGTAAAGTAGTATTCTTTTCATTATTCTAAAGAACAGTATTACAATAATTAAGGTGATTTGTTTTTTTTGGTCTACAACCAGTGGTACTGCCCAAAAAACTAGAAGTTCGAGCAAATCTCATAATCAGTTGAATTATTTTTGTTTTGTTGTTTAGAATAATTAAAATGATATGGTTTTATTGCTGTGAAACAAAAATCGCTGAACAAAAATAGCTCAGTTTTGCCACAAAATCGAAAAACCTGTGAAATTTGTGCACTTCCCGCCACGCTGCTTTCGTAAAATAGCTTCTAAAGTAAAGCTTTAGTTTTTCTCATATGCTAAAGTTAAAATAACAGTTAATGTTTAGCCGGAAAATAGGCTGCATTCTGCCTACGTTTCAGGGTTGTTTTAGCGAAAATGTGAATTATTTTCCGCTGAAATTACTTGAAACTTTTCTCGTGCTAAAGTTGGATGGATGATGGCTTAGTTCGGAGTTAGCTCTATAGTAGTTGGCCTCCAAATGTGAGATACTTTGTGGAAAATTAAACAAGCAGTCAAATATCTGCCCTAACTTTGCACAGACCCTAGTCAATTAAGGTGGGTTTTATTCGTAAATGCTAGGATCTGGAATATTGGACCTATGTCCTAAAAATAGTAAAGCCTAGGGATTATCATTTATTAATGATTCGTTTTTAGCAAAAAACGCATTCTAAAAGATTTTTTTTTTTCTATTTGCGGCGCTAGTTGTGCATAGATTTGGGCCTTAAAGTAGCGTGACGTTGAATGTACAATATTCATAGTTTTTGTCAATTTTGTAGCTAAGCTGAGCAATTTTTATTCAACGATTTTTTTTTCGTGATATTGTGTTGCTTTCAACAACAAAATTCTTATAAAAGGACAAACAGTATTAATATAAGGGTACAATTGGCGACCTTATTGCTAATTAGCAATTTCTTCCAAGTAACCATTGACGGAGAAATTACTAAAAAGATGATCTGAAACCTAGAGCATGAATTCCACTAATCTTTTTGTGGAAACTGGTTTGAAATAAGTACATAGAGTAATTTGTCTGCAATCCGTGCTGGATCGTGGAGTTTCGTTCACAGTTCACGGTCGCAAACGTTCACGGATGGTACGTGGTGAAAGAAAGGGGAATCCACGAATGCGAAGAAGAGACTGGAGGAAACGTGATTTCAAGATTTCATAATACGAGTATGTTTCACGAGCGAGGTCTCAAATGTATCTCAGCTGTGATTTGTTTCTGGGAAACGAAAAAATTTTTTTTTTTTATCTGGTGGGTAAACCGCCATAATACACATATTCTGTGAAAGTTTTAACTGGCTACCAAATTATGGTACCAAAAAACACCCCCGGTAAATGACAGACAGACGGACAGACAGCTGAGGCAGAGTAAAAGCGTCCCGTTTGGCAACCTTTGGGTACGGAACCCTAAACACTGGCAAGTTTAAATTCAAAAGCATCTACTAACATTGTTTGGCATTATTTAAGGAATCAGATTTTATTTTATTTTACTAATATTGGAAAAAAACACATCGTAGAACTCAAAGTCCGCAATATATTTTAGGGGCAAAACCCGTCACCAATGTTCATAATTCTCAAGCAATTAAAAAAATACTTTTGGAAGATTCACGGCACGCTCACATATCATTTCCATTTTTAAAATCTTACGCGCGGCCATTGCACCTCTCGCCCGCCCCCGCTTCCGCTTCCGCTTCCGCTCTACACCGAGACCGTGCCTGAGGAAATGGCTGCGCGGAATAGCGCGCGGGAAATAGCGCGGAAGAGGGCGGAGTGGGAACACTGTGCTATGACTAAGGGTGACGTCTTCCAGATTGACACTTGAAACGCCCAATCCCTATGTTTACTTCTTCTTTTTTTTATTATTTATTTAATCAAAATTTTTACAAAAAACAGTTACAAAATACGCCAAACTGTAGAAACGGTTGGCGAAGCCCTCTTACAGTTTTTTAATAGTTTAATTATTTAACGGGCTTAACTAACTTAATTAACATATCAGTACTTTGAATTTTTTTAGGGTGCCTCTCCGACTCAACAAAGGTTGGCGGTAGGCTCCGGCAATTTTTTCTCTTTGTTTCTCGCGAGGCGAAATAGCTGGGCAGCACTCGCGATCCCAGTCCACTCCCGTAGGTTTCTCAGCCAGGATTTCCTCCTTAGGCCGACGCGTCTCTTGCCAGCGACTTTTCCCATCATTATGAGTTGCAGGAGGCTGTATCTCTCGTGGTGTCTGAACACAAGTCCTAGATGTGCAACCTTTCTCCTTTTGAGGGTGTTCCATAGATCTCGCTTCTTGCGGACACGTCTTAGAACTTCCTCGTTCGTAACCTAGCGATCTGCATCACGAGCTGATAATGACCCTTTGTACACACGACAGCACGTCGACCCTTACACGCTAGGACTCTACTCGGTTAAGTTACGGGCGACTTTACAACAAAAGTGCACAGTCTGACGTGCTGTCGTGTGTACCTACTGCTGCGGCACACACTCTATACCTACATCATAATTTTTTTTTTTTTTTTGCTTTGTTGTGTGTCTGTTTGTGTGTGGCACCGTCTCTTGAACGGGTGAATCGTTTAATTTATTAGTTATCATTTAATTATTTTGTTTTGCCGCTTCGAATGACGAGATAGTCAAACTGATCGCTAAACTCCGGTAGGAGACGTCACGCAAAGAAGATGTATTGTGAAATTTTTCTATTAAATCACGGTTTTATTCACTAGTATTATGTTGGTTTAGCCGACTAGTTTCGGTTCTCATTCGGAGACCTTAATCCTACAAAATACTAGTGAGTAAAACCGTGATTTAATAGAAAAATGTGCAGTGGTCACGAAAGTTTAAGTTTGAAAATAATGTATTGTGACACGTCCCGGGAAGAGCCAACCTACTATAGCGGACCACAAGTGGGTATAAGAAGTAAATGCCACCGCAGTGGATTTGTCTTATTCACCACTATTTAGCTGTCTGCGATCAGAACCAGAACAAGGTCTCAAGTCTGTAACACAGTTGTGTCTTGATAGTCTCCCAGTTGTACGCTTTATGTCTGTCCTTACAATGCTTTGCACTAAAATCGCCGGTGAACGAATATGAACCGTTTTCCAAGATAATTGAACTTGTTTAAGCTGAATATTCCATATTTTCACTTCAAAATAACCAGCACTAATAAAGAGAGCCACGGGCAAAAATAATAATAAAAAAAAACAACACAAACTAAGACCATAATTCGTACGAACAATGGCTGCCAACCGGAAGTCTATCGTGCGCGCCGCCACCGGAAATGAGTTGTAGCGCGCGAAATAAGACCACAGACTATGCTCTACCTCCACTCTACAGGGTGCACTCTAAGTCGATAGCGGAACTTTAAGGCTGGAAGATAGCCGGCGTAACAAGAAATTCAAAATTTTCGCAGTTTTTTACATTTTGTAGCTAAACTGAGCAATTTTTGTTCAGCAATTTTTCGTTCGCGGCAATAAAACAGTATTCTCTTCATTATTGTAAACAACAGAACAACAAATAATTCTGACGATTATGTGTTCTGGTCTACGACAAGTTTTTTGGGCAGTGCCACTGCTTCGTAGACCAGAACATCGATATTATATGTAAAAAACTGCGAAAATTTTGAATTTCCCGCCACGTAGCTATCGTCCACCCTTAAGTAGGATATCTACTGATCAATACAAACAACTTGTAGTAGGTGGCGAAAAAATGGAGTGAAAAAAATATCAGCTGTTCCATACAAAAGGTCGACTCACTACTGCGCCAAATGTATGAAACAGCTGATATTTTTTTCGCTCCATATTTGTCGCCACCTAGTACAAGTAGTTTGTATTGATCAGTAGACAGCCTACTTAAAATTCCGCTATCGACTTAGAGTGCACCCTGTAGGTAGATGTTTACTTATCTGTGAAGAATTAGGAACGTTGTAGCTTGTTGTAGTGCACCGACGATAGTCTTGAGTAAATTTACCAGTAGGAGTCTACTTGAACCATCCGGCGTTTGTATGTTTGTATGTATGTTCGTTCAAGGATAACTTGACCCGTCGGAACGTCATAAAATTTAATAGGCGGGAAAATTAAACAAAAATATTTTTCTAATTCAAATATGAGCTAAATAGGTTGAGGGGTTGCCGAGATTGATAAAGGGGTTGTAAAGTTTATATTACCTATGCAATGCGCGCGCGCCTGCGAGAATGGTTTTAGCAAAAAGTTACACTTACGAGTTCACAGTTCGGGGCGAACCACTAGTATCACATTGATGAAGTACAACCCCGACTATAAGTAACCATAAATAATACGATTTCGCTTAGGTTACCTCCAAATGTTAATGTGACCAATAATTTGACCCCTATCCCCAACAAAGACACTAAAGAACCATTCCAGAACCATCAGTTAAACCCTAGCCTGAGCCTGCCCTCGGTGAAATTGAACTGAATGGCTCTGAATTTAATAGTTGCAATTCAACAAATCGACTGGAGTAGTTTCTACGACGGGTCGATCTCCGGTTACTGGCACAGAATATTAATGTTTAGAAGATCAATGTCGGTGTAGCCGACTAGTTTCGGTTCTCATTCGGAGACATTAATCATGGAGCTGACACGGCCCTCGCGACGACGCCGTGGCTAGTCGCAGACTGCGTGTCAATAGAGATTTAGAAGATCAAGTTTCTACAGGGTGTTGTTTTGTTTAGTGACACCCGACTCAGGAAAGATAGTTTTAAAGTTTAAGTAAGTTTTTTTTATATTTTTTTATTCCCAAATTACCTTGTTCAATTGGTTCTATAATAACCGCGACGTGCGGACACCCCCGGCCTTCTCAAAGCGCGCGCGCGATGTGGCGCCCAATATTGCGAGTGCGGCCGCAAGCGTTGGTATAAATAGTAATAAGGGAGGCCGCAATTTTATGATTTTTGTGTATTTCTCAGTTATTTTTTTTTGCTTTAGTATCGTGTAAATAATCAACCCTGAGTCGGGTGTCACTTTACAAAACAACACCTGGTATATATATTTTTTTTAACTCCCGACACAAAAAAAACGAGTGTTATAAGTTTAGTTTGATGTGTATGTCTGTGGCATAGTAGCTCCTAAAAATGATTTTGATTTAGTTGTGTTCATTCGAAAAGTGACTTGATCGAGAGTGTTCTTAGCTAGGTTTCATCAAAATCGGTTTAGTCTTTTCTTAATAAGAGAAAATTCTTATTAAGAATTAAAATGTCGGGAGTTTTTATTTTTATTATTATGGTCAGTTGTTCTTTGATGGCCTCGCCCATTAGTCAGTTTCGAAGTCTATTTTGATAACAGTGGCCACTTTTGGCGAGAATCGATTGCATTCGTAGGTTCTAGAATCTGGAATCCAAACCTTAGGTCCTAAAAATAGTCAAACCTCGCGTTGAGATTTTGCAGGAGAGTTTTTAGCAAAAAACGCATCCAAAAAGAAGATATGTTTTTTTTTTCATTGGCGGCTCTAGTTGTGCGACCTACGTGAGCGCTAGAGCACCATATTCCCATACAAACGTAGTTCAGGTTTAATTTCTAAACTACAGGCTGGATTTTGCTGAAACTTGGTTTATATCAGTAGATGACCAATATGGAGGTTTGCAAATAGTTTTTATAATAAAAAAAATAGTCTGAAAGAAATTAGAGCGATGCGTTTTTCGCGCGGAATAAGGGATTACTTTCAGCTGTTATTTTCTTACATTATAAATTTATAACACTGTCTATTGGAGTCTAACTACCTTGGGAACATCAATAATGTATTGTACTTGTCAGAAAAAAAAAAGATTTTTGAAACAGCTAATATAATGTAGAAATGGCAGCTGAACTATGAAAAAATTTGGGAAAATAGATCTATTACATTACAGCTACAACTACATACTCGCGAAAGGACATGAACGTGACACGAACACACGTAGGCTCATACAGCCGCATTGCCTCTCACTTTTCCTCCCCGTCTCGCTCTGGGTGAAACAGCTATAGAAAACATAGCAGAGTTCCCACGCTTGTACAGGGAACTCTTAAGTGAAAAATAACCCAGAAAGTGTTCCAGTATTCCATTGATAATTGAAAACGACCTTTAGAGAGCTTCTGTGTCTCAGTTCTACCCTGCAGTTAGGGTTCAATAGTGCGGGGCGGGTGTAATTGGTCCACCGACGGAACCCTTTGATTTACTGCCAGATGTAATTGCTAAGCAATTTTGATGGTTCGTGCTTGCTAGTTTAGGGCGGGCGGGCTTTGGGTTATTTGCGAATAGAACGTTGTCTATCTTTCCATTCTATCATTGGACACTTGGACTGGCTTTGTGATTTGTATCTTTTCTGACTGTTTTTTCCCTCGCGATGTTTTCCTTCAACTGCGAAGTCTCACAATATCAATCACAGCACAGTAAGTTGTTATAATTTACGGTCGGCCACTGTCTAGGATACCCCATCATCATATCTCTTACCGAGCGCGGCATAAGGGCTCCAATAGAACAAAAAGGCGTGTGGCCGACTGTACAACAATAGATTGATCGACTACAACAATAGAATAATAATTCTTATTCATATTATAGTCACTTTGTCACTTTACAAAGCAACGCCTATCTAATAGGTGCTTGGCAAGCCTACTCTATGTCATGTGTCGTTGACTTTTCCACAAATACCGACACCAAGCATCTGTTTCTCAAACAAATGCCTAATAAAATATTGCTTTTACTTTCATAAGCTCTCATATGAATATCATACAGTCGGATACCACATTCACCTCCATAAATAAGAGCGGATTTAAAATCATACGGCTTTAACCCTCGGTTACACTCATAAATACCTACTTGCGTGGAACTACAGGGTGCAATTGAATCCGATAGCGGAACTTGAAGTAAGCTGTCTTGTCTACTCAAACGACTTGAACTAAGTGACAAAAAAATGATCGAAAAAAATATTTGCTGTTCCATACATTAATTTGGTGCAGTACTGAGTCTACCTTTGTATGGAAAAACTGATATTTTCTTCGCTGAAATTTCAGTGAATTCGATTGCGCCCTGTAGAACTAGTTACGATCGTATAAAGTTTTACCGTCTCTCCTGGTCACAAGGTGTTACAAAAATTTCTAACTCTTTTTACAGGGTAATAGCACCCTGTGATGTTATCCCAATTTTTTTTACTGACTTTCGATTGATTTTAAATTAATAAAATGTGAGCACTGTGGCGGAAGGTAAGGTTTTCTTTAATACAAGGTTTTCATTGATTTTCATGATGTTTTATCAACTAAAAACTATGCCTAAAACTTAACCTAGCACTAATTTGAACTAAATTCACAAAACCAAAAAAAAAACTTATGATTATATTTAATTTTAGAGGCTATAAAATAAAATAAAATATCTTCTCCGTACAAGGTGTTCATTGGCGATAGTAATTTTTATGGAAAATTGTTTTTTTTTTCGCACATTCATAATGAAAAAAAAAAAAAAACAAAACACACGTTACACAGCAGCAGAGAACAGAGTTTACAATCGTCTTATTTTTTACAAAAGAGGCTGCAATATTTTAAATTATGTACTGCTCACAATAGGCAAGCCTGTATCGCGAGGAGCTGATTATAATTTAACAAAGAAAATATTCGCCGGATGTTTGACATTATTTGAGGACTTTGGATGAAACTTACCCATGCAAAAGTGATATACTTACTCTCGGTCGCGCGAGAAGAGTGTAACCCCGGCACCACACTCGGCATTCGCGCGGCACACGGCGCTTGTCGCGCTGAGCCGTACAAATGATCCGGGGAAGGAACGTCTACGTCTGAGGCACTCGCTCTCTTATTCACGTCATGGCGGAATTTCAGGAATATCTCCTGAAGTCCTGACAGAATTAACGGAAGGAATGGAATGATAGGGTAATTTGAGCTTGTTTCGAGGGCATATCGAGAGAAACATTGCTTTTTAAAAAAAACTGGTTTGGTCCCGCCTTCTTAGACTGTGATGCGGTCTGTTTTTTTTATGTTTACCGTAAAATGGGGCGACTTTCAAACTATGGGGCGAAATTGATAATTTCATATTTTTGTGTTCGGCGCCATAACTCCCTTTTATCGGAAGTTAAAGTTTTTTTTTTTTTTTGTTTTTTATTTGCTTACCCTAATAAAGAATTTATTTGTGATCGTTATAGGGGATACTTTCATATTTCAAAATAAAATCTAGGTGTATCTAAGTTACCCCACTTCAAGTATGAAGTTTATACCGTGGTTTTTATTTTTTATCTCAGGATCTAATTCATTAATTTTATTTTTAATACCTCTTAATACCTCTAGATTCTTCAGTATCTTCCCATAAAACATCTTTTTTTTGCAGATTTTTTTTCAGTTGTTAAAGTTTTGTATCAAAGTATCAAAGTATCCAAGTTTTTTTATCAAAAATTAATCAATGTCACCCCATTTCACGGTAATTGTTTTTTATTTCTTTCTTTTTAGGTTTTCTTTTTATAACGAACGTACATACAAATAATGAAAAACCCTCCTTTGAGCAGTTCGGGTTATAAAAAATATATTAATTTTCAACGTTTTCTTTACAGTAAGTTCCGCCTTTAAGATACGTAGGTACCTACAAGTTACTTGTTAAGACACAAACCGCATTAAAGCAGCCACTCGCTCAATTTCAGCAGTCTGTAGCTTTATTTACCCCTACAGCAGTGAAGTTGACAGCTATGACGTCACACCTAGAAGTGCCTACCCGCAAATAAATAAACAACTAAAGTTCTTACGCCGCAAAAAACCGCTAAAGACACAATTGCATGTGAAAGTTACCGGAGTTTGAAAGCACGCAGTGTCGGAAACTACAATGCTATTTACATACTACATCATGTCTGCCGTGGTTTGTGAGCGTTTTTTCTGCGTGGGAACCGCCCGTTTGGCACAAGCCGAAATGCCTGTTACCTCATTTACTAGTAAGTAAATAACCTGTTACACGATACACAATAAAATTATACGAATTTGAATAAGTTTCCATTAGGTTAAAGCGCCTTTTCGGATTTGACGTAATTTGATAAAAGAAAAATATAGGTATGCAGTTTCTAGAGCCTTGCCAAATTAGGTACTCGTTTAAACATTGGGATCTCTTATTATCCTAAATCATCAAATTCTCGGATCAAGCGCTACATACAAGATAGTTCAGTTGGATGATCGCTGGCTCGGTATGTTAAAGGTAGCGGGTTCAAGTTCCAATCTCCAATGAAAATTATATATATTTTATGCTGTCTAAAACAGGACCCTGAGAGCTTAGGCAGAAATGTTTAAATGCAGTGATTGCTTTCTTTTTTACTAGGTACTTTTTAGCATCTAGTGGTTTTTTTTAAACAATTATTATTCAGCACAGCTCCAAGCAGAATCACTGTCGGTCGATTAGAGTGATAATTTACCCCTCTTCCCATGAGTTATTCCATTACCAAGCTCACATCCTCGTGCGTGCCTGGACTTCAGCTGCAGGCAGCTGATCTGCAGACGTCTAATGATCCAGAAGTAATTCCGGGGAATGTTTGCCAAGAGATTACAGCGTGTACTTCGGATTACAGGCTTGATGGATGGCGTCTTCGCTTCTACAGAAGTGAGGCAGAAGTTTCAATGAAGCTGGGGGCAAATTCTCGGGAATCCCGCATTCGACACATCTCGAAGGAAAAATCTCATTTGGCGGCAAATGTCACATCTCCTATTCTCACGAAGTCATCCTCGACATAAGGCACGAGATTTCTGCGAGATGTTTATTTCGCCCGACAAGACTTGAGTGGACGGGAGCAGTCGAGCAATGAGACATGGGGCTAATTCTCGGGAATCTCGCATTCGACACATTTCGAAGGAAAAATATCATGTAATTTCGATCTCGACTGCTCCAGACCACTCGAGTTATGTCGAGCGAAAAAGGAAAACATCCCGGAGAAATCTCGTGCCTTATGTCGAGGATGACTTCATAAGAATAGGAGATGCCGCAAAATGAGATTAATCATTATCTTTTTCGAAGAAAGTCCAAACTGATATCGCTGCGCTACAACTACAAATAAAATCGTACGTTGTTTTGTAATGTCCATCAGTTTTTGTCCATCTCTTAAAAAAAACGCCCTTTAGTTGTGGATATTTGTGTTTGGAGCAACACACAAGTCACAACAGAAGGACACCCGGAGTGGACTCTGATTGATCGCCGCACTTAACCGACCAGATTCAGCTGAAACATTTAGGGCTGTCACAACTTACATTAAAATTAAAATAAAAAAACCTTTTTGTGGCGATTAGATATTACAAACACTTTTGTTTACAAATTACGCCCCCATCATCATCATCATCATCATCAGCCTGTTGACTAAAGGCCTCTTCATGCTCACGCCACCTCTCACGATCCTGCGCCAGGCGCAACCACTCACTGTTTTCCGGCTGCTTGGGCTATGTCGTCGGACCATCTGGCTAGTGGTCTGCCAACCGATCTCTTCCCCTCTCGGCCCCACAGGCGATTTAAAATTTCTGACACCTTTCGGTCAGTAACGTACGTTGCGGTAGGTAATGTAGGTAGATTGTGGGTGGATTTAAAGATTAAAAAAAAACATAACACATCAATTCAGTGAAAATAACTCAAAAATCATTCAATTGTGGCCTTCCTTACACATCGGACGCGCGCTTTGAGATGGCGGGGGGTGTCCGCACGTCGCGGTTATTATAGAACATAATTAAATCGAACAAAGTAACTTGTGAATCGAAATTTTTTTTAACAAAATTAAACTTACTTTTAGTTTCAAGCGTTACCCAAACTATCGTCCCTAAGTCGGGTGTCACTAACCAAAACTGCACCCTGTATATCTTGATATCGGTGACGGTAAAACTTGAGATAGAGTTGAAAAAAAAAAAAAAACTTAAATTAATAAAATAATAATAAAAATAAATCTTAATAAAATTACAACTATGGATTCGTCCGAAATAAAAAGTGGTGAATTGAATTGAATAATTAAGATTTTTTACATCATTGCTGACTCCCACACTAGGCATAGCAAGTCTCGTGGAGGAGGAGAATACGCTTGACAGATAGGAGATAATAATATTATGTACACACGACAGCACGTCGACCTTTACACGCTAGCACTCTACTCGGTTACGTTACGGGCGACTTTACAACAAAAGTGTACAGTCTGACGTGCTGTCGTGTGTACCATAACGTGCTGTCGTGTGTACCATAACGTGCAAGTTGCAACTAGACATGTGTAGGTAATGCTTGTAATATTACAAAAGACATATTACACAACGGTGTCATGAAATATTACACATTACACGAGAGAATAAAGCATGGCATGACATGAAACATGACACATGGCAATTCAGCAAACTGTACGTACTGCAATGAAAGTGTGCTGAAATACCATGATGTCATGTTTCATGTCTGCAATGAAGAAATACCATGATGTCATGTTTCATGTCTGCAATGAAGAAATGTCATTTTCATGTCTGCAATGAAGAAATACAATGATGTCATGTGTCAAGTTTGGTGCCATGATATAAGGTAATATCACGCGGTATGAAATGACATGAAATATATCATGACTTCGAAGTGCACTGTTTCGCGCATGTCTAGTTGCAACCATCGAGTGGCAGCCCTAACCCCCGCAGTGGAACAAAGTAGCGAAGCGTGTTTGGGCGGCGACTTCTTAATCTTGCGGCGGCGGCTCGGCCACGCGCTAATCCCGGGTTCGACTCCCGCCCGGGAACTTTGTACGGACAAGTTTTTGCACGACAAGATGGATAGCGGAAATTAAGTAGGCACTGGGGAGAACTACTTAGCCATACTAAATTGTAACGAAATGACGAAATTGATAAATGAATATAGGATTACTGTTTTACTAACTGACGCCAAGCAAGCCTACTCCCACTAAAAAATGTCCAGGCACTGCAGCGCCGAGTGTGTCTTCACCAATGAACGTGCCACTGCACGCTGTATAGAACATCTCATTACGTAGATGCAAAGGCCTTAGTTTCGTTAACTGACGGCCGAAACCTTGGAACAAGGTTCCATATGAGATCCAGAGGCGTACTAAGACAGCATTTTCTGAAACTCGGTAAAATAATTAAAACGGGGACCGAAAGTTTGAATAACAAATATTCATAGACGAAGGCCGGGCTAATTATTTTCTCCGGAGGGAAAAAAATAATCTGGGAAACCAATTATTCAACAAAAGGTGGGACCAGATCCAGTACCAGTTAGTTAGCCATCCCAACAAGTGACAAACCTGGTTGAAGCCACTAAAAATATGAGTCAAGTACAGTCAGCCACACGCTAGGATACCCCTTTTGTTCGATTAGCAGAGATTAGAAGAGCTAACATGGGGTATCCTAGGCTGTGGCCGACCGTAGTCATAAAAAATAAATAACGACCCTCATATTTATTTTTCAACCCTTCACCGGAAACACTCTCACTCGAAAGACTGGCCATTTGTCTGGGCCCAGACGACCCGGTATGTGCATTAGACACGCGACGGGTCCACTGCCCGCTCGCTGGTTAGGTTTTATTTTAGCGACGAGAAAAATCTCTTTCGGACGAAAATGCAAAACTAGACGCGAGGTTTGGGAAAACGTTCCAAATGCAATGGAAAGTTGTTTGGAATTGAGTTTTATTACAAACATACTTTTGGAACTGAAACTTTTGTAAGCATTGAAAGGTTTTTTAGCAAGTGGGTTATAGCGACCATGAGACCGCGTTTTCACGGTATTAGTACACAATACACATGTCAGGATGTTATAGGTGCTGGGCTAGCCTACTCCATATTTAAAAAAAAAATATCCAGGCACTGCAACGCCGAGTGGTCACTTCACCTTTCCAGTGTGAGTGAAGGTGCCACTGAAAGCTGTATTAATCATTTCATCACGTAACTAGGTTGTTTTCATTACAGCGATACGTCACGTCACTAAAATGGCCAATCAGAAGCCTAAGCTGACTTAGATGGCTCAATTCATCATAGTGTACTTTGACTGTGAAAACGCGGTTTTAGTAATTGAATAAACCGCATTGCAGTAACTCGTCGAATTGAGCTCACAATCCATCTTATTCACTTTCCATCGTAAAAGCCACAAAGAAGAGACGAAAATGAAATGCAACAAGGAACAAAATAACCTGCAAATACAATACAATTGTACAGTTGGACAATAAAACGCAGCCAGCTCATATGGGAAACATAATCACGAATTCGAACCACGAAAGGGGCTAGAGGTGCGACAGAAGATTTGTTCCGGGCCACTGTCTATTTCTTTATTTTGTCAACTAACAGTTTATAGAAAAAAGAAAATTGTCAGTGAAAAATACCCAAAAATCATTAAGCTGTGGCCGCACGGGGGCCACATCGCGCGCGCTATGGGAAGGGGGGAGGGGGTGGAACAAAAAGAAGATAATTAAGCCCATCATTTTGAAAAAACAAATACCTATTTTTAGTTTCAAGCGTTACTCAAACTATAATGTCCCTGAGTCAAGTGTCACTAACCAAAACAACACCCTGGTTTTCTCTATAAGGTGTAGAGTTTGTGAAGTTAGGGCTTGTAGAGTTAGGGCTTGATTCTACGTGAGATCTGTTAGCTTTTTAACAGTGCGAGGTGTATGATCTCGTCTTGGCAACATTTTTTACATGAAAATTCATGAAAATACATCTGGTTTTCTAGCAAGTGTTCTTAGACATGTTTAATCAAAATCGGTTCAGCCATTAATGGATATTACGAACATAAACTGTCGAAAGTCTTTAAAATTTAAAATTTAGTAGTTTTGTTAAAAATTCGCTCGGGACAGGACTTGAACCAAGCGAATTTTTTACCTTATAAAAATTGTTTGGTATAGTCTTTGACAATCGATTGGCAAACCAGGCGGTGCTTCTGTGCATTTGTACTAACTTAGTGCCCAAACACACGCGGCTAAAAGCCAGGCTATAACTCTACAAGTGTGCACGCCCCTTAGCGACGCCGTAGTCAGCATACTGAACAACTGGAAACTTTTCATACTGACTCTGAAAATGTTCTTTGAACTTGCCCACTAATATTATTTGCTGTACACAAGCAAGACAGCACGTACACGCGTGCACTGTATTCACTTACGTTTAATAACGAATTTGCAACGAAAAAGGGTCTATGTGCCGTACATAGAGTACATAGTACCGTGTGTACATAGAGTTTTTGACCAGAGCCATTCATAAAAACCTACAAGTCCACAAGCTTACAAGTTCTCTCGATTCGCTCGTTGAGTAATATAAGAAAATGGTTCGCAAGTAAGGGTTTTCCGTGTAAGGGCTAGTAAAAATCAAAACCTTGTAGGTAGTTTGTAATTTATAAGAGTTGTTTTGATGCTACTTGATAAAAGATATCTAGGGGTATTCTAACATTTCGGAGTCGCTGACCGTACCAGCATCGGGGTGTAAAATCTTTTCGCGATTAAAACGGAGGTTTTATAAAAAATAAGACGCGTTTTTTGCCACCGGTAGCTCTTAGGGCCTTAAAGAATTTTAAATAACACGTTTATTTCGCACAATCTTTGTTTTAGCAATCAGCGGCGGTGCCCGCGCGTGCCTTATCAGTATCTCTGGTAACCCCGCGCCGCCTAGCGCGATGTTATTGTTCGTTACGTGCTGAAAACGCTAAACGCGAGGCCCTATTTACCTACCAGCGTTTTAGGGCTTCGCGCGTTTACACAACTGCTGAATGAGGGTACCTAACTTGGGCCCTTACACGTAAAATTGATGAGTTATGCGACGCCTAGCGGCACCTACACTCGATTGTATGCCTGAAACCTGTAGCTTTATTCCTGAAAATATTCAACTTTTAAATGTGATTACAAACAACTATTGTTCTACGACTTTGACTAAAACGCAATTGACTTTGTCGATACAAAAAAAAAATATTTTTTCAGGTCGAAGAAACAAATATAAGCTTGAGGCTGGAAAGGTGGTGAAGAGAGAATGAAATGGTACAAATGTAAACTTTCAAAGAATAAGAAACGTTCAATAAATAAAAAGTATCGAGCTTTTCGAAAAGTCGTAGAACAAAAGTTGTTGGAAATCACATTTAAGTGTTGACGTGTTTCAGGAAAAAGCTATTTAAAAATTGCCCTGTATGGCCACACACTAAAACTCGTACCTTAAGGCCGGCCACACATAGACGGAATTTTTCCGTAACGGAAAAACGAATGCGGTTTCCGAACGCAGCAACTGCATATAAATCTATGAAAATTCCGGACGGAAAAAAAATGTATGTGTTTGGTAGGTCCAAAGACTTGTATGCAGCCACTGCGGTCGGAATCCCGATTCGATTTTTTTCCAACCGGAATTCCGTCGATATATGGCGGGCTTCAGTTCAAAACTATCAAACCCCAAACTAACTTGGCGCTTCCACGATCAGTGAATCGCGCGCTAAACTCCGTTCAAAGTCGCGCATTACGTTAATGGCGTCAAATTGCCGATTTCAATTACACGCGGGGTGCTAACCGCCCCCGGGTTTACCGCGCGGTCAAGTTCAACTTGCAGTTTAAGTGTAACTAGCGTTGGTGGAACTCGCCCGCAACTGCGATTAGATGGGAACGGGAACGTAGTGTGGAGTTTACGTTTCACACTACGTTCGTTCTACTAGGCTTTGGCGTTGGTCCCATGATTAAAGAAGTTTTTATTGATAACCTAAGTTAACTCTCTATTTCAACCTGTAATTTTTAACCTCTGACATAAAAAGAGGGGTGTTATAAGTTGTTATAAGTTATAATAAGTTTATAACTTATAAATTACCACTGATGTGTTTCATATCTAAGAACATCGCTCGGAAACCTGCTTTCAAATAAAACCTCATCGAATTCGGTTCACCTATTTAACAGCTACGGTGCCATAGGCAGACACACACACACATAGCGATCAAACACTCTTTTTGGGGCGGGGGGTTAAAAATCTGTCTTTTATACGTATTGATGTAAGTAATTTCTCTTACCTCTATCAACAACGGGATAAAATATGCAATGCTTACGAAAGTTTCAATATCTCTCTTCTTCTAAAGGTCGTTTTCTTACTCAACTTTGATGTTTTCAAAAGTCCACTGCCTCCTAATAATTTTTTTTTCCTTCTACAAACTCCTGATCTTTTACATTTATAACTGATATTTTATTTTATTTTGTAAATCTATGGTTGATGACTTCCGCAATAAATGATTTTATTATTAATAATAACTAGTGCAACAAAAAATAGAAGTTAAAAACTAAAACCCGACTACTAAAAGGCTTAAAACAAGACCTGCTTATCCTTAAAATAGACTCATAGATAATTAATCGTAGTCGGAGGCCATCGGTTTATCAAATGCGAATGTGGTGTCCTCCGACTACGATTAATTATCTATGAGTCTATTTTAAGGATAAGCAGGTCTTGTTTTAAGCCTTTTAGTAGTCGGGTTTTAGTTTTTAACTTCTATTTTTTTTTGAGCTTTTTAGTATGTCATTTGGACTATCACCCAGAATAGAACCAAGAAGGGCAAAAAAAAACACATTTTGGAATTTTTTGTTCTATTTGTTATGTTGACGCTACATGTGTTATACATTTTTGAAAAGGTCTTTTAAAGCCCTTTCATTTGATACCCATGACGATGGTATCCGATAATTTTTATTTTTAGGTCCACCACTTAAGGGCGCAGCACAGCCGCCATCTTAGTTTTTTTCAAAATTCAACTATCCTATGTTACCTGGGTGATTAAGACGAATCCAACGACACCTCATTTGTTGAAATCGGCCGAGTAGTTTAGGCTCTGCGAGGGAACAGATGAACACACAAACATACATACCCACATACATACATACATACATACATACATACATACATACATACATACATACATACATACATACATACATACATACATACATACATACGCTGCTAAAATCATAACCCTCCTTTTTGCTTCGCGTAGTCGGGTAAAAAGAAGGAAGTAACTCCAAGAAACTTCTATCCGACTGTAGTGCAGTAGCTTCGGAACGGATAAACCGATTTCAGCGCGGTTGTAAACGGCTTGGCCGTGTTGAAAAGAACCTTCTATTGCCTCGTATTGTGCTGTTCGAGCGAAAATGTTAGGCAACTAGGCGACCCTGCTGTCTATTGGACGAGATTTATCGTCGGCGGAGCGGCGTTTAGTGTAAAATTGAGGTTTGGGTCGGCTTTAAGCCGATTTTGGGCTACATACCTAGGTAGTTGACACAATATAGGTTGGTATTGTTATTTGATTTTATACGGAAGAGGGGACGCCTTAAAACTACCTGGCACCGATCAGTGCAACAGGAAACAAACAGTCTCGGAACGAATAAAACATTTAAGAACACTCGCTAGCAAACTTACTTTCAATTTTAAAAAAAACGCGTTTAAAATCGGTTCACGCGTTTAACAGCTACGGTGCCACAGACTGACATACGGACAGACACACACATATAACACCCCTCTTTTTGGAACAGGGGTTAATAAAATCAAAGTAAGTAAGCGTGAAAAGGAAAGAAGAAGGCGTTACTAACGGGCTTGATTTATAGAATTAAAATAAATCAGTAAGATAGATAAATTAGTGCACGCTACCAAAAATCAACAACACAACCGGCAATAAACAGCAGCCGCGCCGATAAGCCGAAAATAATTAGCGGCTAGTCCGATAACCGGTTACCGCCGGCTAATATCCGGATCGGACCGGATAACGGCGGATTCAATTACACCATTACCCGGCCCGGTAGCCGGTATTAACCGGTATTAACCACTACACTTGAGCACCCATTAGCGGCAGGTCGGACGCGATTGATTCTGATGCGCTGCGAAGTGCAATGGCGGTTGGTTCTGCGCTCGGTTTTGGAAAATACACCATTTGTATGGCTTTACATTCTAAGGTTTTATCTGTAGGTCTACCTGTTGAAATGTTTTGCATCGTCTGTAATATCATAGTAATAATAAAGCCACTTATTTCCAAAACTTTCCATGAAGACTTAACTACCAAGATAATTTGCCATAAAAAAAATAAAAAATAAACATTTAATAAACATAAAAATTGTTAGCCGTCAGCTCTTCATATGCCGTCCTGTTCTTGGCCAGACGGAAACGATCTACTCTGGCTACCCCTGTCCATTATTTGATATAAGTGAGCAATTTTAAAATACTATTGAAACCTCGATGACATTGTCAAAACAGCGGGAAGACATTGGACGAGATTGGCATTAGACCGAGGGGGTTGGCGTGAAAAGGAAGAGGCCTATGCCCAGCAGTGGGCTTTATTTATGGGCTGGATAGATAGATAGATAGATTGAAACCTCGCCAGGAAAACCCCAGTCTTGCAGGCACAGTCTTGCACAAAAAACTAAAACAATTCCCCGCCAGTTCAGACAGCAAAGAGGAGTGTCGCAGACCAATCCATCGTTACCGTCGATAGAGATGGTCTATTCTATCTATCTCTCGCAGTACCTAGTCTACAGGGTGCTTCAGAAACGTCCTGTAACACTGAAGGGGGTCCCAAGCACAGATTAGAATTTAGTATAATAGTTACTCTGAAGTGTGAAATCTCAAAAAAGTATCTGCTGTTCCAAGGTAAAATTCGATATCTACTACGCAACCAATGTATGGAACCGCTGATATTTTTTCAGACATTTCACACTTGCCCCATAGTAAAAGTGACTTGTACAGGGTTATTTTAAAATAGCTTTATTCCTGAAACACGTCAAAATTTTTATGTGATTTCCAACAACTTTTGTTCTACGACTTTTCGAAAAGCTCGGTATTTTTTATTTATTGAACATTTCTTATTCTTTTTGTATTTGATAAAGCACTAGCCCGTGCTAGAGAACTTTATAAAGATTCCTGCACGGAGTGCAAGACGTTGCGGGTTCAAATCCTGTCCCGAGCGAATTTTTTTAACCTTCTAAAAATTTCTTATTCTTTAAAGTTTGCATTTTGTACAATTTCAGCGCTGCCTGCGCGGCGCGCTTTCGTGTCCCTCCACTCTTTATCACCTATCCAGGCTCTCCTGCTCCTATTTAATTTTGTAACTCCGCACCAAATAAAAATAAAATAGGTAGTTTCTTTTTTATTTTGGTTTGAAAAAAAATGCACTTTCACCAAAGTCGTAGAACAAAAGATTTTGGAAATCACATTTAGAAGTTGACGTGTTTCGAGAATAAACCCTGTATTCATGAGTTAAACATCCTGTATAGTTGTGGCACGTAATCTTTGGTTGAGTTGATACCATCGGATAAACGTAAACGGTCTTACTAAGGTTAATTATCTCTTGACCGCGTGTTTACCAATATCGTTAGCACAAAACTGTCACTGTGACATAGACACGCCTTAACAGCGTCGAAGCCACCTTGTCAAGGTAAATATGGAATATGGAGTACATTTTCGATTTACTTTGACAGGGTAGCAACCCATTCTCATTGCGCACGGATTTCACAAAGATGTACTTGAATTTCCTTTGAGTCGGGACTTGAATATGCTAGCTTTGTGGTACAGAACCAGCGTTCTAAACTTATAATCAACTGAGCTTTTGACTAAATATCGGTTGATGCTTTCTGAGAGAAGACCTTTGCCCACCTAGTGGGACATGTACACACGACAGCACGTCAGAGTGTACACTTTTGTTGTAAAGTCGCCCGTAACGTATAATGCGCGCGCGATGAGAATGGGATGAAACCTTGTCAAAGCCAAACGAAAATATACTTTATTTTACTTTGACAAGGTTGCTTGCTTCGATGCGCGTTTGCTGACCGCGCGCTTCTCAGTTCCAAAAGGTCGCACATCCCATTCTCATCCCGCGCGGATTACAACAGAGTAGAGTATAACCCGTGTCATTAAAGAAAACATTTAGGATGAACTTCAAAACACTCGCCCTCTCGCTCTAATTAATACAGTCAAAGCGAGGTTTTTAACTCCGTCTTAAATGTTTTCTTTAATGACACGGGTTATACTAGCGAGTAAGGGTCGACGGGTTGTCGTGTGTACATTACAGGCTACCATTTAATTTTTACCGAGCCAACAAAAGGTTTATGTTTGACACAACTACTAACCGGACGGTGGACTGTCCGGAAAGCCCGCGTGCACCGAACAGGTTAATACCCGGATTTGTCCGGTTTACCCCGCGACAGCATCGATGACATGGATCGGGGTTTAAGTTGGGATTTAATGCGGTTGCGAGGGCGATTAGTATTCGTTTCTAACAAATGGCATTTAGATTTGATGAACATGGGCGTGATTAGTTTGTTTAGTTCCAATTATTTGGTTTTAAATGTACTTAAGTACTTATTTCTGCAGTCATTTGATTGATTTGACTGCTTCTTGTTATCTTTAGGATCTGTGCGGTACACGCCTATTTCATTAAATTTCATAATATCTCAAGTGATTTTGGCCAAGATCGAGAGAAGAAGAAGAGAAGAAGACTTGGCAAGAAATAGAGAAGAATAGATGAAGAGAGTTGACGTGGTTTACCTAACCTACTCTCCACTAGTAGGGAGAGGAACGCCGAAAAGGAAGACGTAGAATTTAAATTCAAATGATCATACCAGCAAAGTAACATCGTACATGGATAATGGCACCTTTATAGGCTTCATCATGATTATCATCATCAGCCTAGGCTTCATCATGATTATCATCATCAGCCTGTTAACACCCACTGCTGAGCAAAGGCCACTTCATGCTCACGCCACCTCTCACGATCCTGTGCCAAACGCAACCACTGTTTTCCGGCTACTTGACTTGGGCTATTTCGTCGGACCATATGGCTTGTGGTCAGCCCACCGATCTTCCCCACTCGAGGTCACCAATAGATTTCGTCTATCTGCCGTCGTCGGTGCGTCTAGCCAGGTGTCGTGCCCACTTCCACTTCAAAGACGTTGTTCGTTTTCCGACATCTGCAACTTTTGTGCGGCTTCTTATTACAACCTTGGCTTGCCAAACTTTAATCAATTCTTCCACTCTCTTCACATTGGTGAATTGTAATGAATTGTCATTACAAGGAAATCCACCCCTAAAACACAACAAGGCACCACTTGGTAACAAATGCTAAGCGCCTGCGAGATGTGACGCAGCAAAAGCTCAGCGCGGCGCCTCACGTCGGCGGCAGCCGCGCTGCAGGCGTTTGTACACGCCCTGTGTCGCTGTGTCGGCGGCATTGCAGGCCGTACTGCACGCGTGAGGAGAATTCCTTGCGTCCACCATACTATGGAAGCATTTCTTGCGGTTACTAAGGAGGATCTATCGAAGCGCGATATGAAGCGCTCACAGCCTAGTTGGAATAGCCGTTCTTAATCGATTGGCAAAGTTAAGCAACATCGGGCGCGGTCAGTCCATGGATGGGTGACCGCTAGAGGCAAAAATATCTGAGCGCTTCCGTGCTTCGGAAGGAACGTTATGGCACTGAGCATAGTAAATTAGCCCGCGCGCAAAGAAAAATGCACAAAATCGATTCCTGAATCAAATACACTAAAAAAATCGAAAATGTTCACATATCAAACCCTAAAATTAGGTGAGACCTATCTAAAACAGTCAGTTTTGTGTTGATATCCTTAACAGATTGCAAGATATTATGCTTGAAAAAATGTGCGCCGCCTATTTTTTGTCAAGCAAAATATCTTCTAAACGTTTATGAATGTCAACACGAAACTGGCTGTTTTTGATAGGTCTCACCTAATTCTAGGGTTTGATATGTGAAAATTTTCGATTTGTTTAGTTTGATACAGGACTCGATTTTGTGCATTTTTCTTGGCGCGCGGGCTATTCACTATGCACCGCACCTTAAATTTTAATTAGTTAATTGAAGAGCACTATTACAAAACGTACTAAGTCTGTTTTTTGAAAAAAGTTAGAAAAGTTGTTCATTTTTATCTTTGGCACGAGACGGTTCGACCGTTAAAAAAAATCTTTCAAATACCACTAATTCAGTACGATTTTCATATCAAAGTTCACGATTCACGCTCATAACCTACTAAGATTCACTGTCATTCATTTACTAATTTTATATATTTTGTTGCCTTTGTTTTTTTTTGACTTAGTGCATTTTGGAAAAGGGCTCTTCAATTAATTCCCATTTCGCTCGACATGACTCGAGTGGTCGAGAGCAGTCGAGATCGAAATTAAATGAGATTTTTCCTTCAAGATGAGTCGAATGCGAGATTCCCGAGAATTAGCCCCTTGAAGGAATGAATGAATGTCATTCTGCGATACGGCCGTTAATAATACAAGTGGTGACAATAAAGGTGCCAACTCATCCAAAACGTGCTTTAGGCTTCTTTATGTTTGCACCTTATCATGCCTTATGTTTTGGTACCTAAATCAAGAAAGCTAGAAGCTTTAGGTAAGGTAATCGTATGAGGTAGTGGCCACCCCTGGTGTCAGAGTTTTTAGGACACCCAAAGGGTCTCTGACATGGCTTAACGATTGTAATTAAGGCGCTGGGCATAGTGAAATAGCCCGCGCGCAAAAAAAAAGCACAAAAACGATTCCTGTATCAAATACACTAAAAAAATCGAAAATGTTCACATATCAAACCCTAGAATTAGGTGAGACCTATCTAAAACAGCCAGTTTTGTGTTAATACCCATAACAGATTGCAAGATATTTTGTTTGAAAAAAAGTGCGCCGCCTATTTTTTTTCATCAAAAATATCTTCAAAACGTTTATGAATGTTAACATGAAACTGGCGGTTTTAGATAGGTCTCACCTAATTCTAGGGTTTGATATGTGAAAATTTTCGATTTTTTTAGTGTATTTGATACAGGACTCGATTTTGTGCATTTTTCTTGGCGCGCGGGCTATTCACTATGTACAGCGCCACAACCGGGACCAACGGTTTAACGTGCCTTCCGAAGCACGGAAGCGCTCAGATATTATTGCCACTAGCGGTCACCCATCCATGGACTGACCGCGGCCGTTGTTGCTTAACTTTGCCAATCGATTAAGAACGGCTATAGTCCGTTTCCAGGGCAGGCGGAAAAGCGATCATTGATACGAAGTACTATGTTACCGTAAAAATACAAGGTGTTACAAAAGTACCTAACTCTTTTTACAGGGTGTAACCTACTGGTCAACACAATGTCAAATCTGTAAAAAAAAGTTGAAAAAAACAATTTTTATTTTATAACCTCAAAATTGAAAAAAAAACATAACCCTTTTGTTTTTCTTATGAGCTCAAATTTAAAAATAAGTTTCTGCGTGTAGGTGCATTTACATAGCTTTGAGTTGTTAAAACATTGTGAAAGTCAATGAAAACAATATTTAAAAAATACTTTTCACCCGCCACATCGTACACATTTTATTGATAAAAAAATTAACGGAACATCATAGAGCAAAAAAAATATTTATGTTGTAATCCCTATCACCGGGTGCTATTACTCTGTAAAAAGAGTTAGCATCTTTTGTAACACCTTGTATAACGATTCGTGTCGCACTCCGTCACTCTCCTTACATTTCTGTGTCGTTTGGATATCGAAGCGTGTTTTTAGGTACGGGGTGGGGTGAGAGTTCCGGTCAGTCAGAGATAAAAAACCTGTTTCAACGTGCTACAGGTAGCGTCACGAGTTATGAGCGCTCGACGAAACTGGTGGGGATTTCTGCGCAAGTGTGTACAATCGCACGTCCTCATCATCAGAAGACGATTGTGAAACTGACACTGATGAACGTGACATCCCTGTTTAATATATACTTAATGTATACTCATACCAACCTGGTTTTTTTTCCGCCACTTTGGTGTCGTTTCACCTTAACATAATTGTTTAATAATTACTAAACCTCATCGCTCATTAATGTGCCAGTTCGTAGTAAACTTGTCAAAAATTCAAAAAACCTTTGGCATAAAAAATTTTGTTTATTTCTGTGATCCGCTCAAAGGTTAATGATCGCTTTTCCGCCTGCCCTGGAAACGGACTATAGTACAACTAGGCTGTGTGCTAGAAGCTTTGATATTCATAGTTAGCCCTCTACTCTTCGCAGCAACAAGGTTGCTCTATTTAGGAATGGCATGTTAACTAGAGCTAGCGGTCAGCTAACATTGCCAGCGTTATCGGAGAATCCACTCGATTCGTCGGATTTGGCTTAGCCGTTTGGGTAAAACGTAGATGAATGCCCTATTAACTCACATTCTTCACCTATCAACGCTATACACCGTCCAAACCTATACAAGTTCCGACTTATTACGCTCCTAAAACGTGTATTATACATTTTTTTATACGACTTTTGGCGACAAAGGATTTCATTCGTAGGTTCTAGGATCCGGGCCCTTAGCCTGTAGCACAATGGTGCCAAAATGGGCTTCCGGTTGACGATTTTAATTACGATTTATTGATGCTGTCAGTCCAGTGTCGGTCCTTTTAATATTATTGTAGTACAGCAAAGAATATTATGAGTCTAATCATAAAGGATTAGTTCGCTGGTTGTAGGAGAACAACGAAAAAATCTCGGTTTTGTCCTCCTACCTAGGACGCCATTGGTACGCCATTCTGTTACAGGCTAAGGCCCCAGGAATCTAAACCTCAGGTCCTAAAAATCGCGTTGAGAACTTACTCAAGAGTTTTTAGCAAAAATCGCATCCAAAAAGAAGTTTTTTTTTTTCCATTAGCTGCGCTAGTTCTGCCTACTGGGCCTTAACACATACACGGCCAAACATGCCGCTTAGTTATCTCATGTATAAAAAATATAGAAGTTAAAAACTAAAACCCGACTACTAAAAAGCTTAAAACAAGACCTGTTTATCCTTAAAATAGACTCATAGATAATTAATCGTAGTCGGAGGCCATCGGTTTATCAAATGCGAATGTGGTGTCCTCCGACTACGATTAATTATCTATGAGTCTATTTTAAGGATAAACAGGTCTTGTTTTAAGCTTTTTAGTAGTCGGGTTTTAGTTTTTAACTTCTATATTTTTTTGAGCTTTTTAGTAAGTTATTTTGGACGATCACCCATAATAGAACCAAGAAGGGCAAAAAAAAACACATTTTGGAATTTTTTGTTCTATTTGTTATGTCGACGCTACATGTGTTATACATTTTTGAAAAGGTCTTTTAAAGCCCTTTCATTTGATACCCATGACAATGGTATCCGATAATTTTTATTTTTAGGTCCACCACTTTAGGGCGCAGCACAGCCGCCAACTTGGTTTTTTTCAAAATTAAACTATCCTATGTTACCTGGGTGATTAAGACAAATCCAACGACACCTCATTTGTTGAAATCGGCCGAGTAGTTTAGGCTCTGCGAGGGAACAGATGAACACACAAACATACATACCCACATACATACATACATACATACATACATACATACATACATACATACATACATACATACATACATACATACATACATACGCTGCTAAAATCATAACCCTCCTTTTTGCTTCGCGTAGTCGGGTAAAAATACAGAAGGGGACATTAGGAGTAAAAGCATTCGACTTTGCCTGATAAACCGGCTTTACTGTACAGATTATGGAAAAACTCCTATCGAATAATATGCCGCCAGTTTTTACAAAGATAAAGCTCGCATTATAATCGGATTTACTTTTTTTTGTGGAAATATTCGGGCACATTCTCAGATTGAAAATCTGTACCTATGAGGATGCAACTGTGGATAAAAAAAACGAATTACACGTTGTGACGTTGCGTCCTTAGTGTTTTTTTTTATTACCCATACAAGGATAGTGTAAATGTTGCCAACATAAAGTCTTCGATACCCTTAATTAAATTAAAGACTGTCTGGGAGAAATCGCTTTCGCGACAAGACCGCCGTTTGTAATTTATTTTTTTTAAGACTTTATACACACGGTGATAGGGATCACAACCAAAATTTTAGTTTTGATCTATGACGTTCCGTTGATTTTTAAATTTATAAAATGTGAACGCTGTAACGAAAGATTTTTTTTTACTATCACAAAGTCATGTAAATGCACCTACACATACAAAGATATTTTTAAAGGGCTGATACCAAAAACACATTAAAATTAAAATAGTTTTTTTTCAACTATTTTTTTTACTGAATTGACATCCTGTTGACCTGTAGGTTACACCCTGTAGAAAGAGTTAGGATGTTTTGTAACACGTTGTACAGTCGGCCACACGATAGGATACCCCTTTTTGTTCGGTTGGCGCCCTTATGCCGCGCGCGGTAAGGGCTGCCATGGGATATCTGTGACTGTGGCCGACCGTACAAAGCGGCGCTCGCTCTGTAAAATATATGGCGCTCGGCCGCGCGACCGCCGCGCCGCGCGCTCTGTAATGGCGCTCGGCCGCGCGCCCGGAGCGCTTTCTATGTATATCCCTTATTTATTACTTGCCTAGATATTACTGAAATAAACCGAACGCAATCCCGGCAATGCAGCAGCGAAACTCGAAATTTGTTTATTTAGAGAGAGACTTCGTTATTTCCGCCGTCCGTCCATTTGGAGAGTACCCGCATAAATCCGCAACTAATGAGCGATTTCACCCAAAATTGGCCTTTATAGCACATTAAAATACGATCCTTAATGCAAGCTGGCGTGCTTTACGCTTTTCGGCCCCGTATTTGGAAAGCTTTGTTAGTTGTCAATAGTTCTCATTTTACTGTTTGTTTAATAAGCAAATGGAAATGGATACGACATTTCGCTCGTCTTTACAAATAAAAGCTTTCGTCAGGTAATTAAAATTCAATGAATGTAGCGTGGCGGGAAATACACTATTTTTACAGTTTTTTTCAATTTTGTAGCTAAACTGAGCAAGTTTTGTTCAACCATTTTTATTTCACGGCAGTAGAATATTAGTATTGTATTCATTATTCTAAACAATAAAGCAGCTGATTATAAGATGCGCTCGAACTTCTAGTTTTTTTGGGCAGTACCACTAGTTTGTCGACCAGAAAAACAAATCATCTTAATAATAATTTATTGTTGTTCTGAGCAGCTACCACGAGTGCTTACTGTCACTGTCACTGAAAGTGATAAGTTGGGTAAACAACCTTACTAATATTATAGTATTAATCCTAATATACATGACAGACGTCTGGCAGACGTCCGGCACAGCTTTTACGCACTCGTGGTAGCTACTCTGTTGTTTATAATAATTAAAATACTTAATACTAATTTACTTACCGTCGTGACACAAAAATTGCCGAACAAAAATAAGTCCGTAACTAAACTCCGAAGAACATTATTGCGAATACTTAATACATCTACGTAATGAGATGATTTATACAGCGTCCAGTGGCACCTTCACTCACACTAGATGGGTGAAGAGACCACTCGACGCTGCAGTGCTTGGGACATTGTTTAGATGGAGTAGGCTTGCCCAGCACCTATACCATCCTGACAGCTTAGTCGGCCTAGCCCATTGCGAATCACGCTTCTGCGAAAGAACGCAACTGCGAATATTGCTACCGTGACTGACTTTTACTCAACACGAACGAACGAACGAAATGAATGAGTAGAATCCGTAAGTGTAAAGGTTGGCTTGCTGTCCACTTGATACGCTGGAAAATTTATCTCGATGCATCTTTGCATTTAAATCATTCATAAGTCTCTGCATAACTTACAAAAGGCACGTTTTCATTTACAAGAAGACTCTCATGTTTAATTTAATAATAGTATTAAATCACACCCGCTTATATTTGCCTAAGGAGTTAATTCGAAGGGTTTCAGCTCGGGGCGAACGGGGGTCTTAATTGTGTAACTTTGAATACCAAACACAATCTCTTTCAAAGGCATCGCGATTAAGATCGTGATCGAGACTTTAGAATGCAATGATCTAAGTTTTTAATCAAAATCGCTAACACCACGAATGAGTTAAAACGCCATAAAAATTGAATGATAGTGAGTGATCAAATAAGTTAAAACGCCATACAAATTGAATGATAGTGAGTGATTCGATTTTGTTCAATCAATATCCTTCAAAAAGAGTCGATATCATTAACACGATCACAATAATTATTTTATCTCACATCTTTTGTCAAATAAATGCGGTTTAATATTTAAAAACATGTTCAAAATGTCAAATTGAGGCTAAAGTTAATCAATCAAACCCCGGGTCGCATGTAAGCCAGGGCTTGTCAAAACACAACTTCGGGGGACCCTTTAATTGCCCATTGTGTCTTATTTCGAATATTAAACCCTATTTGTTACGAAAATATTATTCGTGCTAAATAATCCCTGGTAATCCCGAAAAGGGTTCCAATTATAACAATATTTAACGTTATTTTTATTTATTCCTGTGTATAATGGTGTGAAGAAATAATCCAAATTACTTACTAAAGGGTGTTAAAGGGGAGATGTAGTATGGTAGCATAAGTAAATGGCCAGTTGTAAGGTTTTACTGTAAAAGAAGAAGAAAAGAAGTATGGAATTATGTAATTTGTAACGCCTTTCTAGTTGGAGAACTCGAATTTGACCGACATTATTTTTTTCTACTTCGGAAAAATATATCAAACCTTCTTTAATACTTAAAACGGTTTAAAAGAGCAACACCAACACATTTTTTTTAAATATGAGGACATTGTCATGATATATTATGCCCACGCTTTTCACCAACATATGCCAGTTTCTGTACCAAGTAATCACAATCCAAACTGACAAGAACACACAGAACTTCCAACGGCGGCGGCGGGGCGTCCTTTATCGTTAATTCGCCGACTCTTTCAGTAACAAGTTGGGGCGTAGTTTGCCGGCCGCCCGGCAATTGATCCGGCAATCAACCGGTCCCGAGGGCCGCGGGCCGAAAGTTTGAGAAGCTCTGTGTTAAACGCCAATTAATGTTATATTGTTTGCACTGAATTAAGGCGCGTTTAGAGGGAAGGAGTTTGCTGCCGACTGTTACTTATAGAAATTAAATCTTGGTTTTATTTCTGTTTGGCGCTAACGGATAGGTATAATTATTATACTTTATGGATTCACTTCATTTTCTTTACTTCGGGGTGACCGACTAGTTTCAAGTTTTATTTGGAAGTTTGGGAGTTTAGAAACCCTTATGAATCCTAGCTATATTTTCGTGTTTCTTCGTGTGTTTTTCCTCGCAGAACAAAATATTTCATAGCGACCAATCAAGGTATTTTTTTCACTGAGAAACCTAAACGAATCACCAAAAAGTGAAATAATCTAGTTTAGTAATAATTTTACTAATAAAAAAATATTTTGTTTCCTGGGGTTGTGTATAACCCGTGTCATTAAAGAAAACATTTAGGATGAACTTCAAAACACTCGCCCTCTCGCTCTAATTAATACAGTCAAAGCGAGATAACGCTAGGTTTTTAACTGCGTCCTAAATGTTTTCTTTATTGACACGGGTTATAAAAGCAAAAGGAAATAGAATGTGAAGTACTTGCTATTTACTTCTTACTCGTACTTATTCTTCTTTGATCCCTTTACTCCTCCGTGGAGTCTGGGGCTGACACAAGGGCTTTCCATTAGTCTCTGTGAGGCTAGAGAGGGCAGTTCTGGCCAAGTTGCTCCCTACTCTTTCGTCATACTTGCCTAATCTAAACGCCCTTTATTTTATTACTGATATTGTTTGCCCGGAGCCCTATCGCTCGTGTAACACCGTATGTTCAACATTTGGTTGCGTTGATATTCGCGATAACTTTATATTAATTAGGCGAGGCGAGTTGTGTACAATAGATGTTAGTTTAATGTTCAATAAATTGAAACTGTGTGTATTCTCTGCGGTTTTAGAACCGCTCATTTCGTGTATTCGAGGTTTCTGACATAAATATACTTAGCATTTAAAACTTTACCATAATATTTTCAGGAAGCATTTTCATTAGTATTGGAACGTACCTGTAACAAATAAAGTACACATTAATATTATTATTATTAAATACAAAAAACAAAAGAAACTAAAAGAAACATCGAGCTTTTAAAGCTCGATAAACCACTGCTTTATCTATCCCGTAAGTGAGTGACAGGACGGTATAGGTGCTGGGCAAGGCTACTCCATCTAAAACAATGTACCAGGCGCTGCTGCAACGCTGAGTGCTCTGTTCACCCATCTAGTGTGAGTGAAGGTGCCACTGGACGCTGCATAAATCATCTCACTACGTACCCAACTAGCAAAATAGCCTTATAAGTCATCCGCCATAAGTACTTGACTCTTATAAAAGGATTATATGCCTCTTGATTAAGTCCAGTTACTTATATAAGCACGCTAAAAGACACTTTGAGCTTAAAGACCTATCGCACTTATAATGAACTCTTATAGACGTCTGTAAGAGTAACTTTTAAGATGTCTCTAAGAGCAAACTCTTACAAGCGGCTCCTATAAGTCTTATTGGTCTTAATAATTATTTGTACTTACAATGGCATGCTATAAGCCTATTAGTACTTAGTAGTGGATCAAGTAAGTGTTATATCAGACTTGCTGTAATTTGTCTTAACTAAGTCATATTAAAGAGTCGAAAGTGAGTTTTGTGAGGAGTTATATAAGATCATTTATCTTACAAGTGTCTAAGCAACTCTTAACTAAGACATAACCTTACTATTATTGTAATAAAAAATGGATTTGCATAAATGGAAAAGATTTAAGCAAAGTGAAGCATATCAAAGAAAAATTACAAGAAAGTACACAAAGTTAGTGCGAAATTCAGAGACTACGACTTTTACCAGGCTCGGAAATAGTTGATTTTAGAAATGTGTTCGATGGTTCCGTACAACAAGAAAGCAATATTAGAGTTGGTGATTTCAACAAAACATTTTTTTTTCCTGCCGTTCGATTTTGTTTCTTGTAAGGATCAAAAGTCATGATCAAAAGACTAGAACTGTTAAAAAAAAGAAAAATTCAACTATTTCCATTATACAAGGTAGCGCGTTGAGGCAGCACCATTAACCGTTATAGCTACAGAAACGCTGCCAAAAAGGAAATTCATTGGATTGCAAAAATATTAATAGTGGCGCCAACAGATTATGAAAAATATACTCTTCTCACTAACAGTTTAGTAGAGCTTATTCATTAATCTTTGAGATTCCTTTATTAGGCTAATCAAATTAGTGAAAGTGATCATGATGCTCGCTCAATGAGATCTACCCGATAAAAGTATCAAAACTTTAACTGTCCATATCTCCTAAACGGCTAATGCTAGACCCATGTTCATGGTACTCTAAGAAAAGGGCTCGACGAGATCTACCCGATAAAAGTATCAAAACTTTAACTGCCCATTTCTCCTAAACGGCTAATGCTAGACCCATGTTCATGGTACTCTAATAAAACGGCGCGACAAGATGTACCCGATGAAAGTACCTAAACTTTAACAGCTCATATCTCCTAAACGCCTAATGCTAGACCCATCTGACCCATGATAATGGTACCCCAAGATAAACGCTCGACGATTGATATGTTGTAGGCAGGTAGATCTCGTCGAGCTCTTTTTTTACAGTACCATGAACATTGAACATCATCTAGCATTAGCCGTTTAGGAGATATGGGCAGTTAAAGTTTTTACACTTTTATCGGGTAGATCTCGTCGCGCCCTTTCATTAGAGTACCATGAACATGGGTCTAGCATTAGCCGTTTAGGGGATATGGGCAGTTAAAGTTTTGATACTTTTATTGGGTAGATCCCGTCAAGCCCTTTTCTTAGAGTACCATGAACATGGGTCTAGCATTAGCCGTTTAGGAGATATGGGCAGTTAAAGTTTTGATACTTTTATCGGGTAGATCTCGTCAAGCCCTTTTCTCAGAGTACCATGAACATGGGTCTAGCATTAGCCGTTTAGGAGATATGGACAGTTAAAGTTTTGATACTTTTATCGGGTAGATCTCGTCGAGCCCTTTTCTTAGAGTACCATGAACATGGGTCTAGCATTAGCCGTTTAGGAGATATGGACAGTTAAAGTTTTGATACTTTTATCGGGTAGATCTCGTCGAGCCCTTTTCTTAGAGTACCATGAACATGGGTCTAGCATTAGCCGTTTAGGAGATATGGACAGTTAAAGTTTTGATACTTTTATCGGGTAGATCTCGTCGAGCCCTTTTCTTAGAGTACCATGAACATGGGTCTAGCATTAGCCGTTTAGGAGATATGGACAGTTAAAGATTTGATACTTTTATCGGGTAGATCTAGTCGAGCCTTTTTCTTAGAGTACCCCGTCGTCTAATTCATTCATCTACCAATTTTCATGGCTTACCTGTGGAAATGTACCTATACATCCCGAGTTTACAGTTCGGGGCGAACTACTAGTATTTCTTGGAATTTTAAAAGAAAATACCGATTTTATGCAGTTTCTATATGGCAACACTGTAAGGAAAGACGCTTATGCATTGTCACGTGATTAACGAACTCGATATTTCAAGAATTAGCATTTGTTTATTTTATTAAGGAACCCTAAAATATCAAGTATGGCTACGGCTAAATGTCTTTGCCAAGTATTATATAAGAGCCAAAGACTTATAATGAACTTAACAAGTGTCAAATAAGAGCAATGAGACTTTGAACAGTCTTAGTAAAGTACGTTATAAGTCAGCATTGGAGTAGTCAATATTTTTTATGATATCACAAATAATAAAAAATACTTATTGATATTCAATATGCATTCCAGATAAGGCCCGTAAAGTATTGATATTTAAATTAGAAAACTATCGAAGAAATCGAGTCCGCAAGTTGTTTACCTTGCAAGATATGACTTGGAAGTTAATTATTATCATCATTAACATTAAAGTAGTAATACCAAATACTTTATATTATTTTTTTCACTTGTCCGACTGTACTTCACTATAAATTTCTGATAGGTCTTACAAAGAGATCACTGAGTCGAATATAAGGTGAATTGCACTTAGTACGGCATTAGTAAGAGCGATATAAGACTTATTGATCTTATATCAGCCTTAAGCCAGATCACCATAAGAGTTAAATAACTCTCGATGAGACCCTACTAAGACCTCTGTAAGGGCTAAATAGCTCTTATAAGGTGCGCCCTTTTCGACATTTATAGACGTCTGTAAGAGTTATTTAAGAGTGGTCTTAAGACGCTTGTAAGACCAGATTTTGCTAGTTGGGCAGATGCAAAGGCCAAAGGCCGTTAAGTGAGTGAGAGAAAGAGCAGTATAATTATCCCGTATTTTAGAGCTAGATACTATACCTAGTCATTTATACCACACGTGCTATAAAAAGGACTATCCTAACAAGCTATCTTCCCGCTTGTGAGATTTACGTCCAAACTGGATTTTCTTATCAAAGCGGACCTAAATAAAGCGGATATCCTTTCCCTAGATTTTTCCCGGCCAACACGATACCTAGGGCAGTTTATTTTCATTACGTCTTGACGGGCTACAACAGCATATTAAAAATACAGCAGTTCTCTATCTACCAATAGTGTTAAGCCTACCAAAAATGTTGCCCGCGTAGCACATCCCAGTCGCGCGCGCCTTTTTACGTGGTGCCGCGCACTGGACTTTGAGTCGCAAATGCGAACATGAGCTTATCATCATCATCATCATCATATGCCTGTTAGCACCCACTGCTGAGTAAAGGCCTGTTCATGCTCACGCCACCTCTCACGATCCTGTGCCAGGCGCCACCACTGTTTTCCGGCTACTTGGGCTATGTAGTCGGACCATCTGGCTGGTGGTCTGCCAACCGATCTCTTCCCTTCTCGGGGTCGCCATTCCGCAATGGACCTTGTCCAGATGACATCGGTACGTCTCGCCAGGTGTCCTGCCCACATCCCTATAATTTTATCATATTTTCAATTCAGTGACAAAATAGCTCTTGATATTATAGGAATAATGGTCTGCCAACAGTGAACCTATCGAAAGTCTACTGCCTCACAGACTAGTAGGGGCCCAGGAGCCTTAGCCTGTAACTCAATGGTTCCAAAATTGGCTCCCAGTTGACAGCTTTCAATAACGATTTATTAATGCTGTCGGTCCTTTTAATGTTTTTGTAGTACAGCAAAGAATAATTCTGTATTCTTTCTAATTAGTTTTCTGGTTGTAGGAGAAACGAGGAAACCCCGGTTTTGTAATTCTGCTCGGACGCCATCGACACGCTATTGCGTTACAGGCTAAGGCCCCAAGCTTATCTCCGAAGGCTACCGGGGTTAAGGTGGGTTATTACAGGATCCTATCACGCTATGAGTCCACGGCGCGTAGGAAATTATTTCTCATTAGCGCGCGCGTTATTGCGTTAGCATGATGGTGTTGTTATTTGATTTCGCTGTTTCCGCTCGACCACGAACATAGATGAAAGTAATGCTTGCTTTGAAATACAAATCTGAATATTGTTGACTCTCATCATCGTCATCACCAGCCTGTTAGCACCCACTGTTGAGTAAAGGCCTCTTCATGCTCACGTCACCTCTCACGATCCTGCGCCAGGCGCAACCACTGTTTTCCGGCTACTTTGGCTATGTCGTCGCACCATCTGACTGGTGGTCTGCCAACCGATCTCTTCCCCTCTTTTTCTTTCGGTTGACTCTACATAATGGTAAAACCTAATGGTTTTCACGCATCTGGTGTGAGGAAAGGTGCTACTGGACGCTGTACGTAGATGCAAAGGCCTTAGTTTTCATTACATGTTGGTAGAGATCAGACGGAGATCACCTCATCAAGTTAAAAACCTGTGAGAGACACTCCCGACGGGAGTCAAACCTGCAACCTCTTGACTAAGTAACCGCAGGTCTATTTAACTACTGGCCGACTAAGCTGTCAGGATGGTATAGGTGCTGGGCAAGTCTACTTCATCTAAAAACCAATATCCCAGGCACTGCAATGCCGAATGGTCTCTTCAACCATCTGGTGTGATTGAAGGTGCAACTGGACGCTGTATAAATCATTTCATCACGTAGATGCAATGGCCTTAGTTTATCTGCTGGATCATCTATCACTAACCCCGCAGGAATCCAATAAAGCGCTGGCAGCAGCGGACTCATTTGCGAGATTGCGGAGTGCTATATTCACAAGCGTTAATTTCAGCAATTGCGTTCGCTTCATAGGGTGGCGGGCAGAGGTAGAGGGTGCCTTCTTGGGAGAAATCGCAAATTGTCACATTGTTCTTAAACTATGATTCATTTGTTCATTCTCACTGGCTTTGCAGTTCCGGTACTGGCCAGGAGAAATAGTAGTCTGCTATTTCTGCAATGTCTGACTTGAATGTATTTTTTTACACTTCATTTCACTTTTAAAATATTCAAAAATCTGATTTCATTATTATGTGACTGGTTTGATTATTAAATTTTTATGTGACTTTAGCTTAAGCTTTTGATAGCATTCGCTATTGATTTTTAATTATTTGTGTGATTTATTTTTATTGCCAACTCCTGCCAAATAACAAGGAGAATAAGGTTTTGCTACTTCTAGTACACAAATGTACGTAACTTTGAACATAAATAAAGTGCCTGCGCCGAGAATCGAACTTGGGTCTCTCGCTTCCGAGTCCAATGTAAACTACTAAGCCACCACCGCTTTTTGGAATAGGTGCATATACATAAATCTGTGGATGAATATAGACAAGCTAACGTGACACTTTTAGAAGAGAATACCGGGTTATATGATATCTGGTGTTAGGTGCGTATTCTCCAGCTTTTTTCTGTATTTTGTCGTAATTCGGTTAGCTCTTAATCTCGTTGAGTGGTCACGCTGATGAATGGACGGATTGGATTTTGTATTTGTTTTGCATTTTTATATTCTCTGATGAATAGGTAGAGAGCGCAGTTTTGAATACATAGTCAACACTTTTGCCGCTCGGTGTTTTTTGTACAGCAAATTTTAAAAAAATACTCGTGTTTAGTGTGAGAATATTCGTTTCGGCGGACTTGCGTCAGTCAGGGTTAGCCAACTAACTCTGAGTTAATTTGACATTTCCATACAATTTTTGACGTTAACTCAGAGTTAACTGGCTAACCCTGGTTAACGCAAGTGGACCTTATTTTTTGCTCTGTTTGCCTCAATTTATCATAATAATCTTCCACGCTGATAGGTTTGAGGGGCACCTAACAGAAAGAATCAATTTGTGAATTGATTGGTTTGGTTTGGAATTGATTGAATAACTTTGGCTTCACCCTATTACCAGTCATAACTACAAAAATACAGAGCAAAAATTCTATCTAAAACTAGAATTTATAGACAATCCGCTAGTCACTCAGCCTACATCACCACCAGAGCTTTCAGAATAGATCTAGATTTTCACAGCCAAGTTATATTAATAACTGGCCTTTACCTACATCGATCTGCAGACAATGTAGATAAAAATCTAGACTCAAGATCTAGACGTAAAGCTTTAAGTCATTGCAATACCAGATTGCATTGCATTGCAAACCTGGTTGTAATTATGGTTGCGGGGAAGAGGCGTGTTGGCAGAAGAAGAAAGTCGTGAAAATAAAAATCAAGAAATGGACGGAGGTAGCTATGTTTGAAGACCTATTGGTCTTCGATAGCGTCAATTCTATCAACAGCGCGTGGTAAAAAATAGAGAAGAATTATGGGGGGATGACGGCCAACATCCATTAGTCTTGCCCGCCAAGAACAAGTATGCCTTAAACAATTTTGGTAGAAAATGAACCTCTCTAACTCTACAAATACAAAAAAATATGAATAGAGCTTTGACTGAGTTTTGCGTTAACGGCCATAATTTTGTGAGTATCTCAGTGGTGACTGCCAAAATTAATGACGACCGATACAAAGTTAAAATTTTCATTAAGTGAGAAATTAAAATAATAAATTGGAGCGAGCAACGAGACCCGCAGCTGTTTCGTTTAGGGATCAGCAGTAAATCCACTGAAGCCTTACATTCTTTCCCACAGAAACTTCGATACCGTCTTCATTTCGTCTAAATTGTACAAAATCAGGCCTATTGAACATTGAATGAAACCCGATTTGGGTCGCGTAGTGAAGGCCTAAGATTAACGGTCCAAGCTTTGTGGATTTAGGGGGGGCCCAACTGCTTGAAAAACATTACTTTGTTAAATACTGCAGTTAATTTTATAAGAGTTTACGAGATCCCATTTTCATTGTTCATAGCTCGATTGGAGGGTCCGAATGAGTCCAAAACCAATGAAAATTAAAAATACTTTTCACCAAAACATTTCAAGGAATTCGTTAGTTTTGTACCAACTTCTTTGTATAGTGAAAAATAATTCTCAAAGATCATCATCATCAGCCCATTTCAGCCTACTGTTGGGTATAGGCCTTTTTCCCCCGCGCCACCTCTCACGGTCCCTAGCCATCTGCATCCATGGACCCTCCGCCTCAAGAAAACTCAAGGACTAAAAAGTTTACTTCTTGAGGGATTTTCCGACAGGACAGGACTTTCGCTCAAAGATTTATTTGGCAGATGAAATCGTCAAGTTCACAGCTAAATTCCTTAAACTACGTAATCGCATGAATAGCCTGTACTTAAATCTTTTGTTTCAGCTAACTTGACCTACTTAACCAAGAATTTTGCAAGAATTAAGATGACAAATTACAAACCTAGCCTACCTCAAGACCCATTCTCATGCTAATTACCTCACAGCAGGCCAGGTAAGCCCCGTATTCAAAAAACCACTCTTAACCCTCGCCTAGCGAGACCAGGGGTCCAATTATGTAACGGTAGCACCAATCGCGATTCCTTTCAATATGATATTTGATGCTGGTTTTACACTCTGGCAAACAGAAAAAAAACTAAAAAATTACTTAAACCCTCATTTATTTGACACGAGCTATAATTTTAAGTCATAGCGATCGCGCCTAGTTTTTTAAGGATATTGAGAAAACTAAATTGCAACGTGCGTCGTTCACTTAATATCATTCAAAATTGCGTTTAGATTAGATTCATGCGACTTTTTTAAATATTAAAATATAAGACAAGTATGTACAAAAGGCAGCGGTTGTATAGCTATATCTATATATATAAAAGGCTTAGGTTGACTGACTCATCACGCTACAGCCCAAACGGCTGAACCTATAAGTATGAAATTTTGACAAAAGTTGCGTTATATGGTGGAGGGTTCATTTAAGAAGCGATTTTTTTTTATTTAACCCTTAAGTGGGTCAAAATAGGGCTGAAAGTGTGTATGGGAAAAAATTTTTTTTTTGGTCTTTTGTTCTTAAATCTTGATTTTTTGTACTTTTTTTTTAAAATGACTTGACACCTATTTCATATTTTTTCTCATTTCTATGTTCTTAAGGGTTAAAATGGGTGCCAAAGTTTTTCGATTTTTTTCACCAGTTACGATCGATGCTGGAACAAAACCGCTAATGCCAAAACAATGAAAATTTGACAATATTTGTAATTTGTGGACACGCTACGGGTTAAGACAGATTTACTTCAAGTTTAACCCTTAAGGCGGTAAAAATGGGGTCCAAAGTTTGTATGAAAAAAAAATTTTTTTTGTCCGTATTTACTTGCAACTAAGAATTCGTATATTAAATCAAAAATAATTTAACACCTGTTTTAGCTTTTTTCTAATTTTAGCAGTTTAAGGGTTAAACGAGGTTGAAATGTATGAATATTTTTCGTGATGTAGTGTCAACGTCGGGCCCAAACCGTTTAAGATACAACTATGAAATTGAAACTGCAGTAGCGTTTTGTAGCAAAACTACCCACCATGAAGAAAAAAATATAATTTTAACCCTTCAAATGCCCAAACCGGGGTTCAAAGTTTGTATGAAATAAAAAATTTTTTTGGTCCGATTAACTTGAAACTTAGTATTTGTATATTAAATAAGAAACAATTAAACACGTGTTTCAGCGTTTTTCAAAATTCTGCCCACTAAAGGGTTAAAAGGGGTAGAAAAGTTTGAAGATTTTTTCTGATTTAGTATCAATGCCAGGCCTAAACCATTAAAGCTACAATTATGGAATTGAAACTGCAGTAGTGTTTTGTGGCAAAACTACCTACCATGAAGAAAAAAATATAATTTTAACCCTTCAAATGCCCAAACCAGGGTTCAAAGTTTGTATGAAATAAAATTTTTTTTTGGTCCGATTTACTTGAAATTAAGTATTAGTATACTAAATCAGAAAAAAATAAACACGTGTTTCAGCGTTTTTCTCATTTCAGCTAATGAAGGGTTAAAATGGGTGGAAACGTTGAAGTTTTTTTCCTGATGTAGTAGCAATGCTGGGCCCAAACCATTGAAGCTACAACTTTTAAATTGAATGTGCAGTTGCATTAATTTCATAGCAATACTACCCACCATCAAGAAAAAAATATAATTTTAACCCTTCAAATGCCCAAACCAGGGTTCAAAGTTTGTATGAAATAAAATTATTTTTTGGTCCGATTTACTTGAAATTAAGTATTAGTATACTAAATCAGAAAAAATTAAACACGTGTTTCAGCGTTTTTCTCATTTCAGCCAATGAAGGGTTAAAATGGGTGGAAACGTTGAAGTTTTTTTCCTGATGTAGTAGCAATGCTGGGCCCAAACCATTGAAGCTACAACTTTTAAATTGAATGTGCAGTTGCATTTCATAGCACTACTACCCACCATCAAGAAAAAAATATAATTTTAACCCTTCAAATGCCCAAACCGGGGTTCAAAGTTTGTATGAAATAAAATTTTTTTTTGGTCCGATTTACTTGAAACTAAGTATTTGTATACTAAATCAGAAATAATTAAACACGTGTTTCAGCATTTTTCTCATTTCAGCGAATGAAGGGTTAAAATGGGTGGAAACGTTGAAGATTTTTCCCTGATATAGTAGCAATGCTGGGTCCAAACCATTTAAGTTACAACTTTGTTTGAACTACTGTTGCGTTTTATAGCAAAACTACCAACCATGACGAAAAAAGTAACAATGTTAACCCTTGAAATGCCCAAACCGGGGTTAAAAGTTTGTATGAAATACATTTTTTTTGGTCTGATATACCTACTTGAAACTAAGTATTCGTATGCTAAATCAGAAATAATCAAACACATGTTTCAGCATTTTTCTCATTTCAGCGAATGAAGGGTTAAAATGGGTGGAAACGTTGAATATTTTTCCCTGATGTTAGCAATGCTGGGCCCAACCCATTTAAGTTACAACTTTGAAAAACTACAGGTGCGTTTTATAGCAAAACTACCAACCATGAAGAAAAAAGTATTAATGTTAACTCTAAAACGGCCAAAACGGGGTTCAAAATTTGTATGAAATTATCATTTTATTGGATTCAGATTAACTTGAAACTAAGTAGTCGTGTATTAAATCAGAAATAATAATTAAACACATGTTTCAGCATCAAAAAGGGTGGAAACATTTTAAGAGTTTTCCTGATTTAGTATCAATAACAATGCCGGAACCATTAAAGCTACAACTATTCAATGAACATTTATTTACAGTTGCGTTTTATAGCAAATCTACTAATCATGAAGAAAACAATAATAATGATAAACCTAAAACGGCCAAAAAGGTTCAAAGTATGTTTTTTTTTTGTTGGATTCATTTGATCTTTACCAATTTGGTCACACACATACACAACACATACACTTCCACGCTGAAACTGCACGACGGATTTGGATGACATTTGGAATAGAGATAGCTTACAAAAATACACACCCATCACTCTATTCATGCTAATTTGATAATGGTGAAAGATGTACCCAGGCAACTTCTTATAAGTCTTCGCGAACGAAGTCGCGGGCGAAAAGCTAGTGTATGTATATAAGCGATCTTTTATAAGCGATTGTGATTTTAAACTTAGACAATTATATTTTAAATTCTCCATCACGATCATAATCACTATACCTTTGAAAGGGTTCGTGATCGTGACAGGCGCTAAAAGTTACACAATCAAGCTTCGGGCATAGAGGCACATTAATCAAACGCTACTCCAATAACCCTTCGCTGCACAGTGTCATTCATAAGCAAATTCCGAGCGCGCTGTCACACTAATCATTCATCTCTAGACAACGATAAATAGGGTTAACTATCACATGGAGGTAGGAACGATCTTACTTACATATCCAGGGGGCCAAGTCTGGATGAAATTTGTACAAAAAGACTTCGTACAAGCGTGCGTAATTGCGTACATGTAGGATTTTAAAGGGCCTTTCATTTGACCTGTCATTGCTCTGGAACAAGAAAAATGCCTTTATTTTAAAGTTTTAGCATGCAAATAAAACAGAAATATTTACGTAAATATTTACGCAGCGTTACAGACGTAAAAATCTGTGAGGTGTCGTTTAAAAAAAAATTGAATGCAATGGCAAGATTAGCAATACGTAGGCCAAAAGCAATGGCCAAAAATGTCTGTCAACCAATAAGCATATTATTGAGCCACATCACTGCCCAAAGTGCAAACTAAACAGCATCGATCTTCCGTCCATGCGCCTCTCCCGTTGACAAAGGCGCCTCGAGCGGTCGGCTGTCAAACGCCGCTGTCAGGCGTGACAGCGCGCTGTGACAGCCGTGACGTCACCTTATCATGCGGGTCTGCGCGGCCCGACCGAGCGATTGACGGGTTAAAGGTGACTGTCTGTTGTGGGAAACGGCTTTTGGTATTTCGACTTCAAATTTTTATTTGTTGCAATTTAATTAGAATGAATGGAGGTCAGAGAAAGCTTTTGTCCTCTTGTTTGTTTTTAAAGCAGATACATATAAAACATTATTTGATGTAGTAAACCATACAGTATAAGATTATACCATACACATAATGCCTTCGTCACCAAGTAGCAATACTTCCCGCTAACTGTGAAGGAAAATATCATGAGGAAACCTGGGCATCTCAGGCATAATGCCCTTAGCTGCCAATCCATAGTGGAAACGCTCTTTTTCTCTTAGGTAAGGCCTTTGCCCAGCTAGTGGGACATGTAAACTGTTGAACACTTCAAATAGTGCCGGAAAAGTTTTTATACCGTTTTCGCAAGCTTTAATTGGTTAAAGCTTGCGAAAACGGTATAAAAACGCGTTATTGGTAACGCAGCACCCGCAAGCCCTTTAATTTTGTAACAAACATGAAATAGCTCCGCCCAAAACTAGCAATAAATTAATTTGCGCCCGTGTCATCGACGACAACAAATCAACCGACCCGGGCCCGTCGACCGACCAACCCGCATCAGACGCACAATAAATTCCCTTATCGGAAATTGAATATGAAATTTGCATAGCGACTGTGGTTCTGAGCTGGGGGGGATTACGCTGAAGATCACTTTTTGTTTCGAAAATTTTCTCCTTGCTTCTGCCCGTGACAGTGTCTGCATGAGCTACCAATAGCAAAGCGTCACCTAATATGTATGTAAAATTGAATAATTAAACGAACTTACCTTTATTATAGTGAGCAGGGTTGCCATGCCATACCACAGAACTATATTATTATTTTAGTTTTAGATTTTAATAATAAGTCTGTTTTTTTTTATTTTACTTGTAAATTTAGGCTCTGAATAAACACGCGATGCCAACGACGACTGAAAGAAAAACTACACTGCAAGACGATCTATTTCAGATAAACAAGAAATAAAATTAAGTTTAAAACTTGCGCTGGATACACCAAACTCTTTTCTTAGTTAGAAGTTAAGAAAAAATAAGTTGTGTTGATACCAATTTTATAACTATTTCGATAGTATTCACTATTAAATATCTATTCTCTCATTTTAAGTCAACATTCGAAGTTGGGACTTTCGGCATTTACATAGTCACTTTCACGTCCAAACTGAATAGTTGCCAAAGAAGTATACCCCTCTGGGAACATTGTCAAACAAATATGTTTGAATTTAGTTGCGATTATACAGTGAACAACTATTGGACTTCACGTAGGGCAGTCTTGATCTTGGGGGGTTCAAATGCTTTTGCTAACGTATAAAAGCATAATACCGACCATCTAAAACTTCAAGAGCAAACCCCTGACTTTCAAACAACTTTGAAACTTAATAAAAGTACCGTAAGTCGAATTTTCGTTGGTTTCGACACCGCGGCATTCTTTATTGAATTCAGTTTTTAGAGGTCCATTTTGTAGCCGTAACGTTTTACGGTAACCGATATGAGTGTTATTGGATGTTTTTAAATGGAAACTCGGTTTTCATATGCGGCCAGTAACTGTTGTGAACGACATAGATTTTTTATCATTGCACTCTATTATTTTAGGTTTTTTACGACGCGAATGAATAATTCATCAAATTAATGTATCACCTGCGGAGTTTGTAGTAGATCGATTTTCTAGTAATTTGGTGGCTTTTAAACAACCAGACCTTCACAGCCTTATTACCCATGCTGATATAACAAGTGACAGACATTTCAACAATCCATGTAGTTGGCTAATGTTATCTACGATTAGCTTAGTTTTTTTCCAGTTATCACAATAAAAAATAGCCATAAATAGCACTCAGCGATAACGTCGTAGCTTCCCATTAGTGAAAGATTTTTAAAAATCGGATCAGCAGTTTTGGAGATTACCACCTATACTCCGTGCAATTTTAGTGGTTTTAAAGCCGAAGGTATTTTGTTGCACTGGTGATTCTGAGCCAAATTACAAAATTTCATTCCATAACGCGCAAAAAAAAAACACTTCTCCATACAAATGGTATCGATTGGCGATAGCCGTTTGTATTGGGAAGTGTTTTTTTTTTTTTCGCTCGTTTTGAAGTAAAATTTTGGAATTTGGCTCAGAATCACGAGTGCAATTAAATACCTTCTGCTTTAAAACCACTAAAATTCCACGGTGTATACATACATAGGTACATACTTACAAACTCTTCCTCTTTGTAATATTGGTGTAGAAAGATAATTATGAATTAAACGTATGAATTAAACATGCGACCGACTTTTTTTTAAGTCAGTGCTTTATTATTCAAGCATTACGATAAATATCAAAGCCACTTAAGATCTGTCTCACAAAATCAACACTCAATAAAAGACAAACAAAAACAACCGGAATCGCGTTCCCCATCTGTACCTAATGCTCCGTTAATCCGTCCGTCTGTCTGTCTATCCGTGTCGGCGTGCCTTCGCCATGTTTGGGCACCACTCCACTTGGCCGTGGCGTAGCTACAGGGGCTACGCGGAGCCGTGCCCAGGGGCCCCCAAGCTTGGGTGAAGATACCACTCGGCGCTGCAGTGCCTGGGACATTATTTTAGATGGAGTAGGCTTGCCCAGCACCTATACCATCCTGACAGCTTAGTCAGCCTAGCCCACAGGAAAGACTGAGTCAATTCGTAGAGCCAACTAAGGCGAGGGTAGGTTTCCTCACGATATTTTTCCTTCACCGTTAGCTAGTGGTTTAGCTACTTCAAATTCACAAATGTACGTAACTTTGAAAAGAAACATAGTCATACGTACATGCAAGCACCGGGAATCGAACCTAGGTCTCTCGCTTCAGAGTCCAATGTTCTTACCACTAGGCCACCACCGCCACCATTTAAAATTAAGCACCATACAATATAATCTCGTTTTAAATGTCAAAAAAAGATTATTCATTTTAATAAGGTCTATTTTCAAACGGATTTTATCGTCGTATTGAACTAGCTAAAAATCTCCAAGGTTGTGGATTCAAATTGGGGGGAAGACGTCAGCCAGAGATTTTGTTCAGTTAAATAATCTATTTTCGAGCGGATTTTTTCGTCGTATTGAATTAGCTAAAAATCTCCCAGGTTGTTGATTCAAGTTGGGGGCGAAACCTCGGTCAGAGATCATAATAACCTCTTTGCCGCTGCTTAGAAAAATGGTAAAATCGATGAATTATCGGGCGCACTAGGCGAGTTTGTTTTATTTGGAATAAATAAAGTGTTATATAATTATTTAAGAGTTAATTTCTCCGTTTTAGACTGACATTTTCAGGCCCTTTAAAGTTGAATAGTGTTTACATTTTATATTTTGACTTGATAAAACCTAACCATTTTAGTTCGGGAGCCCCAGTTGTTTTTGCCCCAGGGCCCTTGAATACCTAGCTACGCAACTGCCACTTGGCCCGGCCATTTGACCCACATTGAGGAACGGTGGGTATGAAACCGCGGGTCACTGTTGTTGGTACATCCGTGACGTACCAACTTGGGGTATTGGGACGTGTGAACTTTTCCTCTGTGAGAAGTGTTAGTATATGGGTTGATAGACTGATGGATTGATTTTAAGTGAGGGTTACTAAAGTGCTGTCAACGTGGAAGCAGGTAGTTTAGTTGGTTGTTATAACGTTTTATTCAAATGGAAACATCGAAAAAAGTTAATATGATTCCGACTTTTATCAAAGGGTTCGAAATCACGTTGTTATATCATCATGTCTGTTAACATCCACTGCTGAGTAAATGCCTCTTCATGCTCACGCCAACTTTCACGATCCTATGCCAGGCGCAACCACTGTTTTCCGGCTACTTGGGCCGTTGTTCTATACTGAAGTTCAATATCAAAATGTATGTTACTGTCCAAAACATTTTGGTAGAGCTTTAGGTACCTATACGTACATAAGTAGAGTAGGCTTAGAGGTTTGCACTCACTTACAAGAGTTTCAATACAAATTACTTATAGGCATAATAAACTTCAAACGAAAACCAGATGCCCATATTTGCCAAGAATGAAATAAAACCATACAATCTTCAATCAACTGTTACCTAATTATTAACACTGAAAATCGGCTCGAATGAATCTGGAAATCATCATGAAGTATAGTAATTATTTTACACTTAGTAAAAACGTTTATTTGATGCCCATGCCAAAAAGCCAATTACTTTTTCAAGAGCAAGTCCCCCAACTTTTCTTCATAATTAGGTGTTTGGTCAGAGATCTTGCTTCCGGAAAAAAACATCCATTCAATCAATTGACCCACGGATCCTATTTGATGAATAGCCTATACATTAGGCCGGGTCGATAAATCCTCCCTGGGACCTGTAGGTCGACCTTGGTCTGTCCTTTGGACCGGAATGGACCGTCCAAGGTGGCAGAAGGTCCGTTTCGTTACACCACAAGTCTGTAGTGACAGGTGTAGTTGGATGGTATGGCATGGTAAGTATGAAAAAGACATCTATTTCTATTGTGTAAAAGTAGCACTATTCTCCTACATATTTTCTATCAATGAAACAGTCGTTGTTGCCTCGAAGAATAAAAATGCCTCGCTTTTCGAGTGCTTGAAAGGAAAACAGCATTTTTTTACAACTTTTATTCAGCAATCTACATTTTCTACAAATTTTATAGAAGCTACAGGCCCATCCGTTTATCTAAAGTTCTGTAAAGCTTTAGGAAATCTTTCGTCTTAGCAATAAAACCAACTTCCCCTAAAGGCAGAATCTGAGATTTTAGGGTGGTATTCTAGAACGATACTTAAACTGTGTTTAAACAGAGTTCAGACTGTCGATAAAACAGTGCATGTTTTGATATGAGAGGAGCGATATTCAAATTAAAACATGCACTGTTTTATCGACAGTCGACACTACTAAACTCTACTTAAACTGAGTTTAAACAGAGTTGAAGTCGCGTTCTAGTTTGAACTGAGTTTAAACAGAGTTAAGTGGCGTTCTAGTTTGAACTGAGTTTAAGTATCGTTCTAGAATACCACCCTTAGTGTTATTCCCTGTTTTTGACTACAAGAGGCAAATAAGCCTTCTGATCGTATCACAACAAATACCCCAGGACAGACAGACAGACGCGTTGACAAATTGTTATGGTTTCCACAACATAAATCCCCGATCACGCCATCCGGGGATTGCTGTTGGATTCGCACTGTTTGCGATTAAATGGCTTTATTGTTTGCGATAATGTTGTTTGACTTAACTGATATGAGATAATTCACATAAAAAGCCCATTTACGACTGATTGAACGAGCGAGCGAACAGAGAGAAGTTCTCCGAGTCTACTGGAACAATCCGGCGTTTTTTGTATGTGTTTGTATGAATGTTCGACGATAACTTGCGTGGTAGGCAGGTAAATGAAATCAAAAAAATGTTTAATTTCGAATATGAGCCAAATCGGTCGAGGGGTTGCCGAGATATGGGGTTGTTCAGTTTATATGCAATGCGCGCGCGCCTGCGCGAATGGTGGTTGCAAAAAGTTACGCTCGCGAGTTCATAGTTTGGGGCGAACCTCTAGTTTATTAAAATAACTAAGGCTTGCATCTACGTAATAATGAGATGATTAATACAGCGTCCTGTGGCACCTTCACTCACACTAGATGGGCGAAGGGACCACTCGGACTCTGCAGTTTTCAATATTCGAATACTTTAGGTTTTGTCACGCATCATTCTAAAATTGTTTTGCTCGTGATACGAGATGATGAACATAAGTTCGAGGAACTCTTTTCAGGGTTAGTGCCCTGGTTTGTTTAATAATCAAAAAACTATAACATCAATAAAATTTCTTGGTAAAACAGTGCCAGACACAGATTATGAATTTCACTACGTAAACAGACAAGCAAAAAAAAGTAAGATGTAGCCTGTACAATTTTACATGTCCCACTAGCTGGGCAAAGGGCTTCTCTCAGAGAGAGAGAGAGAGTTCACCACGCGTGCTCAATACGGATTGGCGATTTTTGCGTTAATGCCTCATACGCTCAGGTTTCCTCACAATGTTTTCCTTTACGGTCAGCGAGCGTGTTTGTAGGCAAACAAACGCAACATAAATCATGCAAGAAACTGAGTTACAACTGCTTAGTGGGTGGCCGCGATAGTAAATACTACGGTATGCTGTTGATACACTGCGAGTTTAGAGGCACAGCACAGTAGGTTATGCACCGAAAGCCTGCCCTCACATAATATCTCGTAAGCATTGGAATTGTTACGTCACCATTACATGACATTCACTTTTTACCCGACTACGCGAAGCAAAAAGGAGGGTTATGATTTTAGCAGCGTATGTATGTATGTATGTATGTTTGTGTGTTCATCTGTTCCCTCGCAGAGCCTAAACTACTCGGCCGATTTCAACAAATGAGGTGTCGTTGGATTCGTCATAATCACCCAGGTAACATAGGATAGTTTAATTTTGAAAAAAACCAAGATGGCGGCTGTGCTGCGCCCTAAAGTGGTGGACCTAAAAATAAAAATTATCGGATACCATCGTCATGGGTATCAAATGAAAGGGCTTTAAAAGACCTTTTCAAAAATGTATAACACATGTAGCGTCAACATAACAAATAGAACAAAAAAATCCAAAATGAGTTTTTTTTGCCGTTCTGGGTGATCGTCCAAAATGACTTACTAAAAAGCTAAAAAAAAATAGAAGTTAAAAACTAAAACCCGACTACTAAAAGGTTTAAAACAAGACCTGCTTATCCTTAAAATAGACTCATAGATAATTAATCGTAGTCGGAGGACACCACATTCGCATTTGATAAACCGATGGCCTCCGACTACGATTAATTATCTATGAGTCTATTTTAAGGATAAGCAGGTCTTGTTTTAAACCTTTTAGTAGTCGGGTTTTAGTTTTTAACTTCTATTTTTTTACAGTCAGATTAGGGAAAAACATTATACACAATCTTAATGTAGAGGCAGGTAGTTTTACCTTTGTTTTTCAGGGCCACAGTTCCAATATCTGGGTAACCGCATGGCAGTTGAAATTAGAGACATGTTTCTAAGCTATGACTGTTCGGGGCTTTTTTCCTTTCTACTGAGCAGAGCTTCTAGCCTTCTCCAAGTCGGTAGGCAACCGCTTCCGCAGATAAAGCCTATTATTCGTGTCATTCGGGTTCAGTTATCGTCGTCGATATACAAATGCATCCATTGATTCGTGAATTGCGTCTCACACCGGTACTAAAGCTTATAAGAGATGTGACGATCGTAGATCGTAGATCGTGTTCTTGAAGTGTTCGTTTTAGGATTTAAAATGCAATAACTTTACTGTGACATTTATAATCTGACTTTGGACACTGAAGCCTTCTGTAATAGCAATAGTAAATGCTAATAGATTAGCTGTCAATGGCTTTTTGTTTTGATATACCGCTCTACAAATTGTTGGTGATTAAATAATAAAGATCTCAGTTGTGTGAGAGCTAAAATTAAATAATAGTTTGAATCATCAATGATAAAGAAATAAAAGTATCAGAAACCAGAGACGATCATGTAAACAATGCTTTATTTAAACTTAGTCAGTGGAAAACCATAGTCTTTTACCAATTAGAATCTTCCTCTTCTGGCGTATAAAATGGTTGCGCGGTGTAGCCGCCTCAAGTACTCAGGTTTGGTTCCGTCCGAACCATAAACATTTACCGCAACTGGCAACTTCTTCGAATTTTCTTCTTTCATCATAAGCCACATAGATTAACACGGTTATTATTATTGATCAGAGACCCTCTCCATATGATGCATGTCCGGCCCATATTGGGTGCAGATATCCGAGCATTGGACTCATGTTACAAGTACAACCCGGAATAGAAGAGGCTGACCGCAGTGCGCTGGCCCTACTGAGTCTACTCTACTTATCCGCGGTATAGTGGGATACATTCGACAGATGGACCACTCCTCATGATGATTACGATGTTTTCTTTCACCGTTAGCAAGTTGGTGACAAATCAGCCGCATGCGTCGTCGCCACTGAATGAATCGAGGGACATCGAAGTCGAGGTGGGCCACGGATACGCTGGCGGGACGATCTCGACAAGACGTATATGGCGGATGGAAGTGAAGTGGGAGGCCTTTGCTCAGCAGTGGGATACAAACACGGAGACCAGGTACTCACGACACCACGTCAGACTGTACACTTTTGTTGTAAATTCGACCCTAACGTAACTGAGGGAATGGACGGAGATAGCCAGCGTTGAACAACTGTTTCGCTTGGCAAGGAATAGAAAAGAATATGAGGAGCTCACTGCTAACCTCCAATAGTGGAGAGGCAGGTCATGTAGAAGAAGAAGAACGCAACCGAGTAGAGTGCTAGCGTGTAAGCGTCGACGTGCAGTCGTGTGTTCGTAAAAAATTGGGATGTGGCAAACTGCAAGTTGTTGCAGCAATACTACTCGTTAGTGGTGAAATTGATGACTTCCCGACTGATGAACCTCCAACAGTGCTGAGGTAGACCAATAAGAAGAAGTAAATCTTCCTCGACAAGTGCATCCTACCCATCCTAACCTACGGTGCTCAGACCTGGTCTTTGACTGAAACTCAGAAGTCCAAACTCAAGGTTTGCCAACGTGCGATGGAGCGCAGCATATTAGGTGTAAAGCGCAGTGAGCGAGTCCGGAACACCACGCTGCGCGCCAAAACGCAAATAAAGGATGTTGGAGCTGCCACCGCCAAATTGAAGTGGAACTGGGCCGACTACGTTTGCCGCATGGGTCCAGATAGGTGGGCGAAAATCGTAACCGACTGGACACCACAAGATGGACTCCGGCGCCGCGGCAGACCGAGACTCGCAACCATTTTGCTGGGGTGGCAAGAGGCAGCCGAGGATAGAGAGGAGTGGATGAAAAAAGCGGAGGCCTTTGCCCAGCAGTGGGACATTTTGGAGGCTATATAAAAAAAAATCTTCCTAAAGCTCGATGGGTCGAAGACATTGTCAAAACGGCGGGAGAACAATGGATGAGATTGGCATTAGACCGAGGGGGTTGGCTTGTAAAGGAAGAGGCCTATGCCCAGCAGTGGGCTCTATTCAAGGGCTGGATATAGATAGATAGAATCTTCTTAAGCTGAACTTCTGGTGTGCCGACATCCCAGCCGCTACCGACGACGGTTTCCCGCAATTGGGTCAGTGCCTTCATTGATATTTATAAATACTGTTGACCAAATACAGATCCAGAGAAGTAGGTGGCTAACTGGTTAATCGATGTCAAAAGAAAAAAACCGGCCAAGTGCGAGTCGGACTCGCGCACGAAGGGTTCCGCACTTATCTATAAAAAGGGCAAAAATATCACGTTTGTTGCATGGGAGGGAGCCCCATTAAATATTTATTTGATTCTGTTTTTCAGTATATTTTGTTGTGATAGCGTCAATAGAAATACATCATCTGTGAAAACTTCAACTGTCTAACTAGCACGATTCATGAGAGCCTGGTGACAGATGGACAGACAAAAGGACAGCGGAGTCTTAGTAATAGGGTCCCGTTGGGTACCCTTTGGGTACGGAACCCTAAAAACAGCCCCGGAATTTACGGCCATAATTTTCTTGTTCGAGTAAACAAACAAGAAGCAGACAGGAGAAACCAAAAATAATACAAAAACATAAGCCCCTGAAGCACCAGCTCAAGGAGCGGTAAAAAGAGCTCCGTCTCCTTCTTTTCAACTAAGTAGAGCGGGACAGAGCATTTCATTGCGTTCTCGAGATCGGTGAAAATCATAGTCGCAGCCGACATTTTAATGAGGTACCTAGATAAAATGTTGTGAGACTAGAATTATGTTGAATACGATGTACGGTCGGCCACAGTCACAGATATCCCATGGCAGCTCTTACCGCGCGCGGCATAAGTGCGCCAATCGAACAAAAAGGGGTATCCTAGCGTGTGGCCAACTGTACTTGTAACATGTAATTTACTTTATTTTATTAAGAGAAATAACTAAGTAGAGAGGTGAGAACTAGCAGACATAATCACCATTCTTAGTCAAAGAAAAAACCATCTAGTAATTTAACCTAAGCGCTTGAAGCTTGTTCGTGTAAGCTCTCCGTAACTAGACCATGCCTGCGCACGCGGTCGATTCACGCGCACTAGGGGCCTGAGTCTGTAAAGCAATTATGCCAAAAAATTGAAGTTAAAAACTAAAACCCGACTACTAAAAGGCTTAAAACAAGACCTGCTTATCCTTAAAATAGACTCATAGATAAATTAATCGTAGTCGGAGGCCATCGGTTTATCAAATACGAATGTGGTGTCCTCCGACTACGATTAATTTATCTATAAGTCTATTTTAAGGATAAGCAGGTCTTGTTTTAAGCCTTTTAGTAGTCGGGTTTTAGTTTTTAACTTCAATTTTTTTTTGAGCTTTTTAGTTAGTTATTTTGGATTATCACCTAGAATAGAACCAAGGGCAAAAAAAACACATTTTGGAATTATTTGTTCTATTTGTTATGTTGACGCTACATGTGTTATACATTTTTGAAAAGATCTTTTAAAGCCCTTTCATTTGATACCCATGACGATGGTATCCGATAATTTTTATTTTTAGGTCCACCACTTTAGGGCGCAGCATAGCCGCCATCTTGGTTTTTTTCAAAATAAAACTATCCTATGTTACCTGGGTGATTAAGACAAATCAAATGACACCTCATTTGTTTAAATCGGCCGAGTAGTTTAGGCTCTGCGAGGGAACAGATGAACACACAAACATACATACCCACATACATACATACATACATACATACATACATACATACATACGCTGCTAAAATCATAACCCTCCTTTTTGCTTCGCGTAGTCGGGTAAAAATGGGCTCTCAGTTGACGGCTCCTATTATGATTTATTAAGGCCCAAACCTAGGCACAACTAGCGCCGCCAATGGATAAAAAATCATAGGTATCTTCTTTTTGGATACGTTTGTTGCTAATAACGAATCATCAAATGATAATCCCTAGGCTTAACTATTTTTAGGACCTAATGTTTAGATTCCAACGTAGAACACCTAGGATGCTAGGATCTGGAATCTTGGACCTATGTCGTAAAAATAGTTAAGCCTAGGAATTATCATTTGATGATTCGTTTTTAGCAAAAAAACGCATCCAAAAAGAAGATTTTTTTTTTTCCATTGGCCGCGCTAGTTGTGGGTAGGTTATCACCTTAATACTGTCGGTCCTTTTAATGGTTTTGTAGTACAGCAATCTGATTCTAATTCGAGAGGATTAGCTCGCTGGTTGTAGGAGAAAAACGAGGAAACCCCGGTTTTCTCCTTCTACTGGGACGCCATCGACAGGCCATTGCGTTACGGACTTAAGCCCCAGATCGACTCACGCGCATTACAACGTTGATCCTTCCGCATTCTCCACACGTAGTAAGTACAGTCGACTGTACATACAGGAGTTTTGATGTAAAGTCACTGAGTAAAAGTGCATATTATTGTGTAAATCGACGTTACACTCGACTTTACAACAAGGATATTGTTATAAAGTCTAATATTTGTCATAAAATTTTAGAAACCCTGTTTCAGCCTTATGTGCGATGATTTTAGAAGGTTTGGCTTCGAACAAATATTGTCTTGAAACTTTTACTGTTCTTGGGAGTTGCTCGATTGATTTGCTTTTGTTTCGGATCAGTCCCGGCAATGGCCCGTAGGTTAGAATCAGAATCAGAATCAAATATTTTTATTCAATTTGCCATAAATAAATTATTTACATTGAACGTCAAAATATTATCTACAGTAAAAAGTGTATTTAAATCAGATACTTATTACTATCTAATACTACGTATCTAGCTACTTTCTTTTTCTCCACCTTCACTAGCTCTGATCGTTCTTGGTTACATCCTGTTGATCAGTAGGATAAACCGTGTAAAAAGAGTTAGGTCCTTTGTAACACCTTGTACACACAACAGCACAACAGCAGACACTAACACGCGTGAAATCTAAATACACTTACGTTAAGGGCGACTTTGCAACGAAAGTACAACCGTCTACGTGCTGTCGTGTGTACACCTTAGCAAAAACAGAGAGTTTTAACCACAACAGGGCACAAACTCTGGTATTCTAGATCGGTACTTAAACTCAGTTTAAAGAGAGTTCAGACTGTCGATAAAACAGTGCATGTTTTGATATGAAATGAGGGATATTCAAATCAAAACATGCACTGTTTTACCGACAGTCGACACTACTAAACTCTACTTAAACTGAGTTTAAACAGAGTTCAAGGAGCCTTCTAAAGTCTAATTCTTCATTCAAGATAGTACACTGACGTTTACGGTGTGACCAGTCTCCGGTGAAAATTAAATAGTGTGGTGACAAAAAGTTTGACATGAATCGAATTGCGTAATCGATATAATCGATTTATAGGCCGATTGATGAAAAGCTTATTATATGAAATTAACTAAAAACTTATTAATTAGTAATGAGAAAGTGTATTTTGGTCCACTTTTTTTGAGGAGTGTTAAATGCGTTAAAAATTATGTTTTTTTTAAATGATCTATGGAAATATTGCGTTCCGAAAGTTTTTTTTCCGTCCAGAATAGTGTTTTTTCCTTTAGTTATAATAAAAATTCTAGATGGCGCTGTATTTTAGTAAGAATAAATGTCAAACTAGATCACAGATAACCAAAAAGAACGCCAGATAAGTCTGCGCGCGTCGGGTGGCGTACCGTGGCGTCGGGTGGTATTTAAGTTGCGATAGAAAATAATCACCTGACCAACCGCTTGACCTGACCCCTAATAATCCTTATTTTCTTGCCATTTCTGTTGTATTATGTTTCCGGCCAAACCCGATTTCATGATAAACTAGTTTCGCCTCGGCCAAACCAGTCTAACTAACCTAAGCTCGTATGAACGAACCAGTATAGCCTAGGCCAAACTAGTCTAGCCGAAGCTAGTATGGATAAACCGGTATTTCCTAGGCCAAACTAGTCTATCCAATCCAGTCTGGCCTAGCAAGAATATTGTGCGCTCCAGGATAAACTAGTATGGCCTAGTCCGAGCTGATATTGGCGAACGATTAGGTATGAATGTTACCATATCTCGTAAACTAAGAGGTTTAGCGCAAAAATAACGAAATTTTCGAACCCCTTAAGAACCCCGAAACCAGGCCTTTTACTTTTATAGGTGTTGTAAAAACCGACATAAAGGGTGTTAAACATAAAGATAAAGATAAAGATAAAATATTCTTTATTGTACACCAATATAAATACAGGCTAGGAAAAAAAACATAACTAAACAAGGTACAATTGGCGGCCTTATTGCTAACAGCAATTTCTTCCAGGCAACCACTGATGGAAAAAAGTGCTAGGGAATTGAGAGACGGGTAGTTGGTGCAATTATGAATAAAAACCGATGATATAAACTACTTAAAAGTAATCATAAACTTACATATATCATACATAAATACCAATTTAAAATACACATACATAAACATAAATATGTTATAATTCAATACGAGAATGACAAAATGAGATTGATATACCTACATATAAATAAAGGAGAAAAATACAGTCTACATAACATACTTAATAGAATTATAGAGTTAGGTAATACGCTTTTAATTTACTTTTAAAAATTGTTGGGGTCGGGGAGCGCCTTATAGATAACGGCAGATTATTCCACAGCCGGACAGCAGTAGCAGTGAAGGAGTTGTTGTAAAAGCTTTTTGTATGGATTGGTGTAGACAGGGTCAGGCTCTGTGCTGATCGCAGTGTTCGGCTGGAGACGTCACTGAGAAATACAAAGCGCTCTTTGAGATAGGCCGGGGTGGCAGGATTGAACAATACAGAGTAAAGAAGACATAGTATGTGAGCATTCCTGCGGAAGCGGATGGGGAGCCACTTGAGCTTAGCGCGGTATTCGGAGACATGGTCATATTTACGTAAACCAAATATGAACCTAATAGCAACATTTTGGAGGCGCTCAAGTTTGTTAAGTTGCTCTTCTGTCAGGTCAAGATAGCTGGCATCAGCGTAGTCGAGGATAGGAAGTAACAGAGATTGTGCAAGCGCAATCTTGGTTGCGGTTGGTAGAAAATTCTGTAACCTCCTCAGAGAAGCCGCTGAAGCGAATATTTTCCGGCTCACCTCCGCTAGCTGTGGTACCCAGGACAGACACCTGTCGATCATGACCCCCAAGTTCTTCACCCTCTCACTGTATGGGATAACTACACCGTCGAACTGCACTTGAGGAAGGTGCTCCCAGTCAACCTTACAAATCATTCTTGGACTGCCCACCACGGTAACTTGTGTCTTTGAAGGATTAACCTTCAAGCCATGAGATCTGCTCCATTCTGATATGCTATCAAGATCCGCATTTGTCTTAGCAATAGCGAAGGGCAACCCATCTACAGGACTATGTGCATAAATCTGGAGATCATCTGCGTAAAGGTGGTAGGAAGAGGTAATATTTTTGGAGATGCCGTTGATGAAAATTGCGAAGAGGAGAGGAGACAACACGCCACCTTGCGGGACACCGGCTGTAGTATCGCACCAATTAGAGAGAGTTTCATCAATACGAATACGTTGCCGACGCCCACGCAAGTAACTACGAAACCAGTCGATTACCGTTGGAGATATGTTAAGAGAGCACAGTATTCCTAGTAAGATGTCGAAGTCCACCATGTTAAATGCATTGCTGAAGTCTAGTAATGTGAGAATGGTGACTTGGCCGATATCCATCCCTGCTCTTATATCGTCTGTTATTTTAACAAGTGCAGTAACTGTGCTATGCCCTGGACGAAAGCCAGACTGATAAGGGTTGAGGAGGCGATTTTTGTTGAGGAAAAAACTAAGTTGTTGGTGGATCAAACGTTCAAGGACTTTGGAAAGGAATGGAAGGATTGAAATTGGTCGGTAGTCGGAATACGAGGAAGGATTCGGTTTTTTGGGCAATGGGGTCACTTGGGCTTCCTTCCAAGCAGACGGGAAGGTACCAGACTGAATTGACATGTTCAATATTCCTGTGATAACAGGAATAACTATATCAATGATGGGAATTACCATTTTTCGGCTAATTCCATCAGTACCTACAGCGCTGGAAGTAATTGATACTATGCTCTTCTTAACATCACAATCAGAGAATTGACTTAGACAGAAAGGAGAAAAATCAGGAGTTGGAATTGCAGAAAGATTATTCAGTGTGTTGGTTTTAATATTTCCATCGAAGTGGGAAGCAGAAGAGAAATGACTATTGAGAGAGTTGACATCAAGATCGTTAGGGATTTGATCTTGACGTGGTTTTCCAACTCCTAGGGATTTGAGAAATTTCCAGACCTTAGCTGGGTCACCGTTTTCAACAGATTTATGAATATGGCGTCGTTGTGCATCCCTACACACCTTATTGCAGTGATTTCTCAGATGTAAGTAGCGGAGCCTGTTGTGGTCAGTCGGCTTCATCTTATATCTACATTTAGCAGCTGATTTCTTATGCATAGCAGACCGAATATCATCTGTCAGCCAAGGTGCTGGCAGGTGACGAACCTTAATTGCTCTAACTGGTGCGTGGACATCATAAAGACCAGTGAGAAGAGTATTGAAAATGGAAATCTGTTGATCGACAGTACCTGCACTAGCCACCACAGACCAGTCGGTACTCAGCGCGTCTTCCTTGAGTTGATCAAGATCCATACAGCCGAAACTACGCTGCAGAAGTATCCTCGGCTTAGCTTTAGGGGGGCGAATTTTGTACGTAAGAAAAACTAAGTCGTGGTAGGATAAAGCATCAGCGGGAAACTGGCCGTGTGCAGCAACATGTTGGGTAGAAGAAACTATTATTAAATCGAGAAGGGACGGAGCGCAATTTGGAAAGTGGTGAGTCGAATCAAGGGGCAGAATATTCATGTTGCAGGCCCTGACTAAAGATTGAAGTGATGCAGTACGATGGTCATTTCTAAGGAGGCAGGTATTAAAATCACCCATGATGATAGTGTGGCTGTAAGGGGGAGTTAAACGTTCGACAAGAATTTCAAAGGAAGAGAAATAACTAATATCACGGGTATTCCTGGGCCCTTAGCCTGTAACTAACATACAGGGTATTCCTGGGCCCTTAGCCTGTAACACAATGGTGCCAAAATGGGCTGTCAGGTGACGACTTCAATTACGATTTACTAACGCTGTCTGTCCTTTTAATGTTTTTGTAGTACAGCAAAGAATATTTTGATTCTAATTCTAGAGGATTAGTTCTCTGGTTGTAGGAGAAAAACGAGGAGAGCCCGGTTTTGTCCTTCTGCCGGGATGCCATTGACACGCCATTGCGTTACAGGCAAAGGGCCCTGGAAGTGTGACAGACAGTCGAAAAAGATTTAAAACAAAGGTTAGGTCAGTAGGTTCGGTTGGCGACACACTGACATACCTACCTACCTCTTTTTGTTTTCGTGTGGTCCTTCAAACCGGACAAAATCGGATATACCGTAGACTTTTTGAATGTAGACTTTTTCAAATTCGGCCTTTAAATGCGTCCCCTACTGTTCAGATAATTACGGCGGGTTAGTAGTAGGCTAGTATAAAAAAGTATAATCTGTATTACCCCTACTCAAATAGGGCTAGACTAGTTTGGCCTAGGCTAAACTGGTTTCTCCATTCGACCCAAAACACGACACTTCCCATACATGACTTGTACAAGATGTACAAAAGCACTTATAATTTATAGGTAGGTATTATTTTATTGAAAATCCGTGGACAAATACACTTGTGAATTTGTGAAACAAAAATGACGAGCAAGAGCAAGCAAGCGGCGCGCGGCGGGGTAGTTATCTGTGAAAAAACCTCGGCATAGACCAATAGACAGTCTGTGGACAGACTTTGACATTTTTTCCGGCTAAACTCCATTTTCTATGGTGAGAAGAATAGCGCCATCTAGAGACGTCTTCACAAACAACAAAAAAAAAACCCGAAAAAAGCCTATTCCTGACGCACGGGCTACCATGCGGAATTTCGTATTTCGCTTTTTTTTTATGACTGAGCTGAATCGCACAACGAGTGGAATGCATCACTATTACAATAAATACGGCAACATTATTTTGCAAAGTGACAGTTAGCATCTGTCAGTTTACTATCCTGAATAAAGAATTAGACTTTAGTTTGAACTGAGTTTAAACAGAGTTTAAGTAGCGTTCTAGTTTGAACTGAGTTTAAGTAGCGTTCTAGAATACCACCCTAAAAGAGCAAGCCCGATCGACCGGAAGCAATATAACGCCCCTCACACACACTCGTAGGTACATGGAGAGGGTAAACATGGAAGATCGCGGGCTGGAGTGTCACCAAGTAGTGTTTGATTTGTCCTCTCAACCGCTCGCGTGGGCAAATAGCGGCCGGGTGGTAACATAACACCCTGTGTTAAAAGAACCATACTAGTAGTGGTTCGCCCCGAACTACGAACTCGCGACCCCATATCTCAGCAACCCCTCGACCGATTTGACTCATGTTCGAACTTAAAATTCTCTTTGCCTCATTTACCAGCCTACCAAATTTCACCACAATCCGACTTTTACTCAAGTCATCGTCGTACGAACATACATACATACAAACATACAAACGCCGGATTGTTGAAGTAGACTCGGAGAACTTCTCTCGCTCGTTCAATAATTTTAAAAACCAAGGCCTTTGCATCTATGTAATGCGATGTTTCATACAGTGTTCAGTGGCACCTTCACACTAGATGGCGAAGAGACCACTCGGCGCTGCAGTGCCTAGGGCATTGTTTTAGATGGAGTAGGCTTGCCCAGCACCTATACCGACCTGACACCTTAGTCGGCCTAGCCCACGGGAACCGTTATATCACATTTTTCTTCCATAGAAAAGAAATAAATAGTAAGGCACTTTGTAGTGAAAAACTCTCCGAACTCTCACCCACCGCAAGTGAACAAACAGTAAACAAAGGTAGTCGAGTGTGGATAGTATAGTGTCCTGAATCGCACACCGAACTCAAACATTGTACGGTCAGCTCATGATACACTGGGAGACCCTTTTTGTTCGATTGAAGCACTTATGAAGCGCGCTATAAGGGCTACCATGGAGTTTCCTAGTGTAACTGACCATACCTTGCGTGGCCAAACAGGGGCGGTGTAGTTTTACACGAAATGAGCTACGGTTTCGAATCGTGTACCTCTTTGAGTCTAGTAGGTTGAATACAGGGTGGATTTTTGAGACGGGGCAGTAAGGGCAGGTACCTTAACCGTTATAGTTACAGGAAAACGTTCCTATAAGACCATCCATAACTTTTTGAGATATTATGGAACAGCAATCACAGATTTAAAAAAATAACAGTCAGCGAGAAAAATGCAAATGGAACGGTTTTCTGTACCTACCTTTTTTTTTAATGGATGGTCTTCTTTGGACGTTTTCCTGTAACTATAACGGCTAAGGTACCTGCCCTTACTGCCCCGTCTCAAAAATCCACCCTCTATAGTGTCACTTTTCGTTTGGTGACCTGATGGTTTGGATTTTTTCAGAATAGGCTCTGAATTCTGTAAGGCAGTTGTTTTGTCTAAGAAAAAAGTGTTCATTGCACTACTTTGCAATTGTATTGTCATCAGACGAGACGAGAAACGTCTCGCAGTGTCTTGTTTCAGTACAAACTTAATTTAAATACTGAAAATAATCATGTAAAGTTTTATTCATATACAAGGTATTACATAATGTTTGCGTGCTGCCTCTGGGATTCTGATAGCTTGTAGTTAAGAAATTTTGCCTAAGAAGAAAAATAGCAAAGCTGCATCAACAGCATCACTCTCCATCAATTCGAAACAGCCACAACCGTTAGGATACTTTGCAGTGTACATGCAATTAATCACAGATGTGGGGCGGGTCTTTCTAATGTCAACAATAAGATGGACGTCGGCAAGCCCTGACTGCCCTCTACCCTGGACGCAATTTTTTCAATATGGCGCAATTTAGAAACTTCAATATACTAGTGGTTCGCCCCGAACTATGAACTCGCGACCCCATATCTCAGCAACCCCTCGACCGATTTGGCTCATGTTCGAACTTAAAAATTCTCTTGGCCTCATTTACCTGCCTACCAAATTTCATGACGATCCGACTAAATTTACTCAAGTTATCGTCGAACGAACATTCATACATACAAACATACAAACATACAAACATACAAACATACAAACATACAAACATACATACATACATACATACATACAAACGCCGGATTGTTCCAGTAGACTCGGAGAACTTCGCTCGCTTCGCTCGCTCGTTCAATCATGAATTAAGACGCATTTTATATTATTATTGTACGAAATAGCCTTACCATTGAATAAACATTACAAAGTATATAAAATCAAAGCATTACTATGCGAATTCAAAGATAAATTTATTTAATAACTTAGTAAATATGAACGCAATAGCGTCAAGAGTAGCCCCCCTGTAAGTATGTCTTGAGGAATTGTTTTTTAACTACTTGGCTATTTGTCAACTAAACGAGGCGTGTTACTAGCAAGACATAAAATTTTTTATAAAGGGGCCGACCAGTGTTTAAATCAAAACTGTTCCCAATATCAACTGGTTGATTAAATAAAATACTTCATTTTAGTAGCATAGACACAAATGTCCATTGAAGAAACATACCTTACTTCAGAGCTTATGGAACAATGTAAAAATTAGGATGGCTACCTACCTGATAGTAATTTTTAGATCAGCGATATTTGCGTTCTCGTCGCGAGAAGATTGTAGTAATGGATGGACAATAATATGTTAAAACATTGACAATTCATTACATTGACATCTATTTCAATACCTACCTTTTGACAACACATTACACATTAAATTTTGACAACACAGTAAGATTTCTCGCTAACAACGACCCATCTCAAGAAATGCCAGCCCTTCGGCCAAGGTCCATTAAGAAAGCATTATATTATGCAAATAGGGCCGCTCTTTTGTGAGCCAAATTAGATTCATAAAGGGTTCCAGGGGGCCAATTCTCGAAAATCTCGCATTTGATACATCTCGAAGGAAAAATCTCATGTCGTTTAGATCTCGACTGATCCCGACCACTCGAGTCATGTCGATCAAAAACATCCCGCAGAAATCCCGTGCCTTATGTAGAGTATGACTTCGTGAGAATAGTTGTTGTGACATTTGCCGCAAAATAATATTTTTCCATCGAGATTGTGTCGAATGCGAGATTCCCAAGAATTAGCCCCCAGTGGCCGTGCCCAGCCGTGGGGAAAATCAACCGATAGCTGTGCGGGCCGGCTATGTATTTATGCTAATGAATCAATTTGACAGAGGCTAATTTGTGAATTGATAACACAAATGGGGAGAACCAACAACAAAGGAAGAAAGCAATGAACCTGTCAACGGTCACTGTTAATCTAAAAAAAAGCTTTTGGATTGTACGTAACTGATAGCTTAGGCTTTCAGTTATTTGTAAATAACCTGTAAGCGCTGTAAAAAAAAAACGCGCGTATGCAGGCCCGAGTGCATTTTCAATGACAATCATTTCATAAAATACAGAACTACAGAAATTACAGTTATGCGTTGTAGTAGGAAGTAGTTCGAAGCAGAAAATATACGGAACTCCCAGCAAAAGTGTGAACATTACTTTCGATATTCTTCGATAATCAATTATAAAACGTTTTTAACTAGTGGTTCGCCCCGAACTATGAACTCGCGACCCCATATCTCAGTAACCCCTCGACCGATTTGGCTCATGTTCGAACTTAAAAATTCTCTTGGCCTCATTTACCTGCCTACCAAATTTCATAACGATCTGACTAAATTTACTCAAGTTATCGTCGAACGAACATTCATACATACATACATACATACATACATACATACATACATACAAACGCCGGATTGTTCCAGTAGACTCGGAGAACTTCGCTCGCTTCGCTCGCTCGTTCAAAAATCAGGAACTTAAAGCCACTTAAAGCCACTTAAAGTTTGCAGAAATTATGCAATAGTAATAACCGCAAGGGGCACAGCCATCAAAAGAAGCTTCTGTTAAAGATATAACTATCGTATTATGGCTGTAATTGAACGAGCGAGCGAAGCGAGCGAAGTTCTCCGAGTCTACTTGAACAATCCGGCGTTTGTATGTATGTATGTATGTATGTATGTTTGTATGTTTGTATGTTTGTATGTTTGTATGTTTGTATGTTTGTATGTATGAATGTTCGTTCGACGATAACTTGAGTAAATTTTGTCGGATCGTCATGAAATTTGGTAGGCAGGTAAATAAGGCCTAGAGAATTTTTAAGTTCGAACATGAGCCAAATCGGTCGAGGGGTTGTCGAGATATCGGGTCGCGAGTTCATAGTTCGGGGCGAACCACTAGTTACACTAAAACCCATAAACAACATGTAAAACATCATTATCTCAAAGTGTAGCTGATGAAGCTATCAGAGGAACGGTTTATAGACTTGGCCTTAACTAGTGGTTCGCCCCGAACTATGAACTCGCGACCCCATATAAACTTAACAACCCGATATCTCGGCAACCCCTCGACCGATTTGGCTCATGTTCGAACTTAAAAATTCTTTTAAATTCATTTACCCACCTACCAAATTTCATAACGATCCGACAAAATTTACTCAAGTTATCGTCGAACGAACATTCATACATACAAACATACAAACATACAAACATACAAACATACAAACATACAAACATACAAACATACAAACATACATACATACATACATACATACAAACGCCGGATTGTTCCAGTAGACTCGGAGAACTTCGCTCGCTTCGCTCGCTCGTTCAACTACTTTTACTACTTTGTTACATTAATAGGTGTTGTGAGTCCATTCAAAGGCGTCTGAGGCATTATTATCTCAAAATAACTGTCTTTATGGTAACATGTAACTACTAAAGCCTTTGCACATACGTAATGAGATGATTTATACAGCGTCCAGTGGCACCTTCACTCGCACTATATGGGTGAAGGGACCACTCGGCGCTGCAGTGCCTGACACTATGTTTTAGATGGAGTAGGCTTGCCCAACACTTATACCATCCTGATTCCTGACAGCTTAGTCGGCCTAGCCCACAGAAAAGACATGTGGAGCCACTACGCCGCGGGTTTCCTCACGTTGTTTTCCTTCACCGTTAGCGAGTAGTTTTGCTACTTCAAAGTGGCCACTTTAGGCGATAAAAGATTTTATTCGTAGGTAGGTAGTCGTAGGAATCTAAACCTTAGGTCTTAGAAATAGTTAAGCCGCGCGTTGATAACTTAATGAAGTGTTTTTAGCAAAAAATGCGTCCAAAAAGAAGATTGACGGCGATAGATGTGCCTAGGTTTGGGCCTTAAGAGACTCCATCTGTCCCCCCGCTTTTTGAATTTTTCGTATTAAAACGACGAAGGATACAATACAATGCTAACATGGATGTTTTCGGGCTCAAAATGCCGATGAAAATTCAGGTAAAACTGAGAAATAGTCGCTTCCGTCTCATGAGTAAAGCTTAATAAACCGATTTCCCAAGATGCGCCGAAATGTTTCGCATATTTATGATCCCGATTCGAGTTTTTGTCTCCTTAAGTTAACGGGAATGGCGTTTTCGTATAATTGTAGAGATGCGTATGCGCATGGTATATTAGGAGAATGTCTTCTCTTCTGTAGATAAATTTAATGTGTCACTTATCTAAACCAGATGGCCGAATGCCAGACGGGAGGACGGACGGTGGACTAAGGCAGTCACGGAATGGTGGCCTAGAATGGGTCATCGGTCGGTGGGTAGACCGAAAGCTCGATGGGTCGATGACATTGTCAAAACAGCGGGAAGACAATGGACGAGATTGGCATTAGACCGAGGGGGTTGGCGTGAAAAGGAAGAGGCCTATGCCCAGCAGTGGGCTTTTTTTATGGGCTGGATAGATAGATAGATAGACTTATCTAAGAGGTCTTGGACCCTTCGTAAAAATAAAGCGTCGAAAGAGTTGTGAAAAATCTTCAAGATCTCTCAATAACACTTTACTTTTACCACCTTGGTGAGATTTACCTATTGAAGTCAGTGTCAAACAGAAAACAAACACCTTCTTTCGGCGTACGGTCAGCAACACGATAAGAAACCCCAAGGTAGCTCTTATAATCCGTGGGGAATCAGAATGGGATGATACCTTTTGGAACTGAATCGAAAATGACAGTTCTCGAGTAGCGTCAGTAAAAAAAATTTTAGTTCTACGTTCTATCTTATGGTTATGAAATTGGAAATACACAAAAATGTTTAATGGTTGTAATCTAAAAGGATTCAATGTTATTGCATTAATTGAATAAAACGTGATAAAACTCGAGCAGATACCCACGCGCACAGAAAACACAAGCAAGTTTCGACGCGAGTTTGCCATAGACAACTAGAGTTTGCCGAAATGCTGACGCTACAGGACCGTGAGCTTCTCAGTTCCAAAATTATCCCATTCTGATCCCGCACGGATTATATCACGCGCGACATACCTGAGTGCGTCAAAAGACCAAAAAGGAAGGGGTATCCTGCCGTGATTCGCAAGAGTGTACGGAGAGATTGACAGTAGGGTAACTGTTCCAGTTTTTGTCCCCAAATTATGGCCAGTCGAGTGAAAAGTAAGAATGTAATAATTCCAAATAATTGCGTTGGTTTTTCGGCAGTAAAGTGTTTTTACAGTGAATTACTTTCGAGTAGGTGAAGTGAAATATGCTTGGTTTATGATGGTTCCTTACTTGGTGTAGTAGGTGGTCTGGTGGTTTCTCAAGCCGTGTTGTGAAAACTGGTAACTTACCTGTAACAAAACAAAGAAGACACGTTAAAAATGCAAAACAAATACTTGAATAATTTCTTAGGTCTTATTTGTAGCTCGGTACAAATACATGGGCTTGCCCAGCACCTATATGACCCAGGCACTGTAGCGTCAAAGTGGTCACTTAACCCACATAGTTTGAGTGAAGGTGCAACTGGGCGCTGTATAAATCATCTCATGCAAAGGCCTTCACAAAAAATAATTTTACAAAATACGCTTACTTTTCTCTATATTTTCTTCCGTAAGTTGCTTTTACATATCTGTCTCCTTGCAGCTTTAACGGATAAACATAGTTGGGATCTATGTACCTCTAACACGTAGATATCTTTGTCGCATAACGCACTATCAGTGGCGCAGGCGCACCAAATAAGCACGTCTTAATAAAAGCGCTAAATAGAACGCACGTGCGCCGCCATCTTTAATATCCGCCATATTTGGTCGGCCATTTTGGTTCCGGATTCTTTTGTACCCGTTGCTTGTGTAAATGGACACTAGTGCCTTAGTTGGAGCATATTAAAAGCTGGTAAAATATGCATTTATTATGTACTTAACCTATTTTTTTAAAGTCCGACTTTGAACCTCATTATCTCGGAATCCGTTGGGTTTCTTAGGCACAGTTCCTTCGTGATGTGTTCGTTATGATGAGGACAATAATGTAGTTTCCCGCTTTGTTGGCGTTTAACACCCTTTATACAAAAAGATATATTTTAAAACAGCAATTAGTCGCATAGCCCCTAAATCGCAATAGAAGGCAGAGGCAATAAATCTCACATCGCGATAAAAATCGGCAGTTCTTTCGTCGTGGGCATACTCGTAAGGAACGTATTGGATTCTAAACGTCTAATAAAAAGCCCATACATGCGTTTGTTTACGAGTTTTAAAAGCTTGAGAAAGCAATAATGATTTCGGGCCAAGGGTTAGGCGACAGCGGAGCCATTATAAAAGACGTCTCTACCTACCATGTAATCATGACAAAAACACAATGTCATTATTATATAAGGTGTTATAAAAGGTTCTAACCCTTTTTACAGGGTAATAGCAAATAATAACGAAAAATATTTTTTAAATATGGTTTTCATTGATTTTCACAATGCCTTATCAACTTAAAACTATGCAAATGCACCTACGCTCACAACCATGTACTTGAATTTGAACTAAGTACTTATGATAAAAACTTACATTACTTAGGATTTTTTAAAAATTTTATGTTCGATTAAAATAAAATTTGTTTTTTCCACATTTTTTTACACAAATTTCATCCTGTTGACCAGGAGTTTCACCCTGCAAAAAGAGGTTTGGACCGTTTGTAACACGTTGTATCAAAATTTGTCTGAAACAGAATCTTAGTTTTTTTATCGAGGTGGTGCCAACTTTATTGTGAAATTGACTCTTTAGCCATGGCTCTAAAAGGCTAGAAAAGGCAGCGCTGACCAAGTTGATCAAAAAACAGTCAAAAATATTAGCCATGTTTCTCAGCCGCCTCTCGCCCGTGCCTTGCGCCGGGCTTCAAAGGAGCCGTTAAGCAGATCTTTTACGAGCCCATTACGCAGTTGTGACCCATTTCCATTGTCCCTCGGCGTCCGCACTCGACGCACACGCCGCAGTGTGCCGGGCTTGTGAGTGATAGATTTGTTTGACGGCTAGTTGGGCCCCGGGACGTCGGAGAAAGGTGTGGGCTACGTATTGATGAGGAGGGTTTGAATAAAGAAACTTTGTACAGCGGCCAATCTAGCTACTCGTATTTCTGCTTAAAATGTCCTAGGCTCTGCAACGTGTCAGTGCAGTGCTAATTTCAACGATCTAGAAAGAATAAAAAAAGAGAAAAAGTTATCTATCTATCTGGTATTGCACTCCTTTCATTATTAAGGCACAGCGTCCACCTCCAATAATACTAGATGGGATATTTTTTTATCTTTATCATTTATGAAATGGGTCAATGGTATCATTTATTGGAAGTACGTTGAGTATAAAAAGTTCGTCAAAGTTGATCACCCCCATAAAATACATAAGTATTCCTCCATCATTTGGCACAAGGGTTGTTCCCGTTTATTCATGGCCCCCGACTTTGTAGGTCCTTACACTTCGATGAAAACATTTTCATCTAAGGTCTTACACTGTTATTTTCTTCTTCTTTTTAGTGTGCCACTCCACTAAAATGGAGGTTGGCCATCAGCTCCCCATGATCTTCTGGCTACATCCGTCCATTCTCTGATGTTTTTGAGCCACGACTTAATTATTTATTCTACCAACGCGCCTTTTCACCTCAACACCTCAATCTTATTTGGTTTGGAGGGAGACTATTTGACGCAGAACGAGCAGTGTGTAACCACAAACGAATAGCCATGATTTTCTAAACCTCAGAGCTGAAGTCTGCTCTAATGTCCCGCACGGCTAAGTGTTTACTAACCAGCACCTAACTGCCGGCACCTAACTAGCTTCTGATGAGGTTTTTCTAACGCAATTATCAAGGAAATTATGGAGAGAAAATATTTATTAACTTATTTCCTAGAGATGGGAAATTCTTCATTCAGAGGTTAGCTCAGAAATGTGGTGTTTGAATGCGAAAGAAAATATTTAAGAAAATGTTGTATTTGGAAATGAACTTTCAGGGTATTGCAATATCTCGAATAACTATACCGAGGGTTTTAATCGAACCTCAAAAGGACACTCAAATGACGATCAAAGAATTAAACTAAAGAATAAAAATAGTGTATTTATCAGAAAAGAATACCTACAATGGTGTTAACACAAGAAACGGGGGGAGGTCCAGTAAGGTTATTTTTGTTTACACAATGAATTAAACATCAATCGACACAAACATTGAATCAACGACGGTAGTTTATTTATCTGCCATCAATCAGTCATCAAATCGACACTAGACAGATCTATCGTAAATTTTATGACACGATTTATGGACATCAGTGTCTTTACGAGGGCCACGCGTGATCACTGAGGTCATATAATTTCTGTTATCATATTGCATGTTAATCGCAAATGCCAACAGTCAATAAGTATTTTTACCCTTACACTTTCGTAAGCACTGCGCATTTTGTAATTTGTGAACGGTTTCTTTACTTTATTTCTGTCTGCTGACTAGTTTCGGCTCTCATTCGGAGACCTTATTAGCGCGGACAGCCCTCACGACGCCCTTCGCCAGCCTTTGACTGCGCGTGCATGCTCGGCTAATGAACATACGTTCCGAATACACGGCCTTATTTCTGGGATGGCGTCGCGTTGCGTACGAAACTTTCCCACTAAGCTTTGCAGTGCTTATTCTCGTCTGACTGATTGTACTGTCTTGGTTCTAAAATACCACGTACCTACATAGTTTATTTACAGTACTGTTCCCTTTACGCTGGCATGTTAATATAGACATTAACACGAATGTGATTGAGCTTTCGAAAACAAATAAACAAGGAAGAAAATTAACTGTGGCGCTGTAAAATTACAGTGCACTATTGTGTGGCAGATTGGTGTCAAAGCATTTGTATGGAAGCTAATGAGCTATGGTCCTTAGGTTTAGTTAGCGTAGGAGAGTGTCTTTGTACCGTTTATAATAAAGCAAAATGAGTTTGGTAGGTATTAAGAATACTAGCAACCACTTCAACCATGACTGCGCTACTTCACGCGAAAATATAATATTGTCTCGTAAAAAAATCTATTTAGGCTCTATTATTTAATTCATATTTATAGACTAAAAACTACTGTGTTGCGTACCCTAAAGTACCGTAATACGTTGATGCATATTCGTGTTTCCACACAAGTTTTTATTAACCCTTGGTGTCGTTACCCCATTCAAGCATGAGTATGATGACCGCTTTAGCATTTCTATTCACCGCATAAAGCAGAAAATGCTTCTGCGTAAGTACAATATAAAAACAAAACAACTTAAAATTACCGAAACCTTTTAAATCTGGCTTCACTAATGTAGAGCACGAAAATCTTAGTGATGTCACAACAGGAGGTAGGTGCAGGGCCTTGGCACACATCTCACGGTGGAAAGACCTGGGGCCTTAGCCTGTAACGCAATGGTGCCAAAATGGGCTCCCGGTTGACGGCTTCAACTACGATGTATTAATGCTGTCGGTCCTTTAAATGTTTTTTAGTACAGCAAAGAATATTCTGATTCTAATTCTAGAGGATTAGTTCGCTTTGTAGGAGAAAAACGAGGAAACCTCGGTTTTTTCCTTCTACTGGGACGCCATCGATAAGCCATTGCGTTACAGGCTAAGGCCCCTGCTAACCTAGAGACGTATGAGGCAATGTCGCTTTAATAAAGCGACACTCCACAAACAAAGGCGAAACGTCATTATACGGCACAGTTTGGAAACTCCAATTGAACAAACAGAATAGTACACAGGACAGGGACGTCGACCCTTACACGCTAGCACTCTACTCGGTTACGTTATGGACGACTTTACAACAAAAGTGTACACTCTGACGTGCTGTCGTGTGTACCTTCAAGCCAAGGTTTGACATAGTACTACGAGTATTAGGATTAGTTGCATTGTACGATGCGTTCGTACAAACATATTTTGGCAAGGCCTTTTCTTGTTAGATCCATAATAACTAGAAAAGCACGACTTACTTGTAATATGTGTAGTCAACCAGATGTTCACAGAGTGGCCTCTATGAACTCGTGCCTTAATCTGTAGCTCCATAAAGTAGGATGTTTAAATCTGATAACAGCATCATTTCACACGATGACTCATGACTTTGATGAGCCATTTTAAGGCCGTGTGTGGTCCGTAATCTCCCAAAAATATTAGAAACAGTTCTACGCTCCAAACAACGAGGTATTTCTATTATTACTCATTTATGTACCCTTTTTTACCGATTTACAGTCATGGTCAGTTTTAAGAATTGTATGTATCAGATATTTCCGAAGAATGTACGGTCAGCTACAAGCTACGACACGCATAAGTGTGACAATCGAACAAAAAAGGGGTAACCTATCATGCAGCACATCAGAATATGGTCCGACGACATAGCCCAAGTAGGCGGAAATCAGTGGTTGCGCCTGACACAGGATCGTGAGAGGTGGCGTGAGCATGAAGAGGCCTTTATTCAGCAGTGGGTGTTAACAGGCTGATGATGTTGATGATTATGATGAATCACACCGGAGTACATAAAACTATTTTGATTATTAACTAGTAATTCTCGGAATCACTAAAAATATTTAAAAAGATGAATCAGTTTATGATAGCCGCGTAGGTAACTTGTAAAGTTACAAAATTAACTGTTTTCTATGTTGCGCGTCACATCTTAACATTTACTAATCACACGTTAACTCGAGTAACGACAATAAAGTTAAAATTAACCAGAGCTTTTAACATAAAGGCGCTTACATCAAAGGCGGCAAGCAACTCGGTGGGTCTATCATAAACAAGACGTTACAATGTCGAAATAAAAGCGAAATAAAATCATCGATATTCCACTTTACAAAAGGAACACATCGTGAGGATACCTGAGAACTGATTCATAATTAGTCTATACAGGGTGTTAAAAGACCGCCAACAAAGCGGGAAACCACGTATTGTCCTCATCATAAGGATAATTTTTTGCCCAAGGAACTATGCCTGGGAAATCAACGGTTTCCGAGATAATAAGGTTCAAAGTCATTATTAAAAAAAATTTTTTTTTGCAGAATTCTGTTTAGTATCGAGTGCTTAAAATTTCTTCTCAAGGAATCATATCAAAATTTTGAATATTTCTTACAAAAAACGACACTGAAATTGCAACCCGCAATGTATTGTAAACATCGGCACCTCGAGTGTAAGTAGCCTAAGTTTATGTCAACGCTTGCGAAATATGACTTCTCTGCGTTACACTTCCATTACGCCATAAAATATTTTCCAAAATTATAACCTAAAAAACCAAAATGATTTCCCAGCAATAATTTATCGAAAAAGTACTTTGTTTTGGTGTCTAGTATGCGTACCTTTCGGGTCTGTTGGCGGTCTTTTAACACCCTGTATAAGGAGCGTGGCGTGAAATTCATAATTTTCACAGCTTTTTCAATTTTGTAGCTAAACTGAGCGATTTTTGTTCAACGATTTTTGTTTCACGACGGTAAAATAGTATTGTTTTCATTATTCTGAACAACAAAACAATAATAATTCAGCTGATTATGAGATTTGCTCGAACATCTTGTTTTTCGGCGTTTTCAGACAAGTAAGCTTTGACTAATTGAGCCACCAAAGTAAACGAATGCTTAAAATTGGCCATTTTAGTGACGTGACATAGCGCTAAACAACCAATCAGAAGCATTAGTTTACTTTGACGACGCACTTTGTCCAAGACGTGTACTAAGGCAGGAAACGCGGCTTTCGATTCGACCCTATGAAATTCGATATGAAGACTTTAACGATGGGTACCACCATCGTAGAGTCAAACTCGCATTCGACCCACGGAACCAGTATTTCGGAGTGAATTATGAACGGCTATTATTATAATGTTAAAAGGTATCGCGTTGCAAGTAAGCAGTGTCCCACGCAGTAATTATATGGACAAATTATTGGAATTAGACCTTTTGTAGAGACGATGGTAATAATTAGTCCTATAAGATAAAAAAAAAAGTTAAAAACTAAAACCCGACAGCCAAAAGGCTCGAAACAAGACCAGGGGCCTTAGCCTGTAACACAATGGCGTCTCAATGGCGTCCTAGGTAGAAGGACAAAACCGGGATTTTTTCGTTGTTCTCCTACAACCAGCGAACTAATCCTCTAGGCTTAGACTCATAATATTCTTTGCTGTACTACAATCACATTAAAAGGACCGACACTGGACCGACGGCATCAATAAATCATAATTAAAACCGTCAACCGGAAGCCCATTTTGGCACCATTGTGTTACAGGCTAAGGGCCTGTAACACAATGGCTTATTCTTCATATAGACTCATAGGTCATCGTATTCGGAGGACATCGGGTAAACCGCTTTTAACTAAGCACTATTTTGTTGAAATACGGGACATGTCGGACATAGGGGACGGGATAGTCAAATACTCCCATAACCCTTCTTCTTCTTCGTCGTTACGCTCTTGTCAGAGCGGTCGTGGTCCACATGTGGTACTATCAGTGGCTGATGTTGCGCGCCTTACGATGCCACGCCATTTATCTCGGTCAGAGGTTGCCCGGGTGCATTCATACAATGTTTTCCCCACAGTGATCTTGATTTGATCAGTCCATCGCATCGGTGGTTTTCCCCGAGTTCTAGTGCCTTCCAACCTTCCCTGCATTACAATGCGCTCAATGGAGTGGTTGTCATATCCCAGTCCCGTATAAAGTCTATTCTGATTAAATCTCGTAAGAATGTTGTTATAATTTATTGCTGAATATTTTTTTACTTGGGTGCGAAAGAATTGGCGTTTGTTAATTGGATTGGAACTTAATAAATGTTATCTACCGTTATTTTTATTGTTTTCGGTCATGATTAAAGGTATACTAACAAACCGCTAATTTTATTTGATACTTCTGCACCTACTTAATTCAAATTTTATAGAGTAACTATCGAACATTTCCTAAATTCACACATAATTTTATTCGGAACAGGTTAATTGCGAATAGACCAGTTCCAAATTTATTTCACACGTACAATAAATAAATCATCACAGTAAAGTCGTCTTCTTCTGTATAAGCTGATCTACAAAAAAAAATTCTAAAAATTCTCGGCATTTCCAATGAGTATTTTTCTTTAAAATAATTATTATGCATAGTCTAGTCAAAATGACGTTCCAGAAGAAATGAAGAATTGTGCATCGATTCGGCGCACCGATGTTTAAATGTGCCTCGTGTAGACCAGAGGATGCAGGTTCAAGTCCTGACACGAGCACAAAGTTTAATTCCTCAAAATACATTTTGTAGGGCTATATCCAGTCTATCCTCCAAGCCTAGCTCAAATAAAGCCATAAAGTGCCTCTACCGGCCCTGAAGAGACAAAGCATCATTATAGCAAGAGCTACAGCTTTCTCGCCACATCAATAACTCGACGGCATCGAACCCGTAATCTCACAATCACGGCCAACACTGCAACCACTGTGCCATTAGCCTACCACCGCTGGTGCGTCAGGATTGCCGCACCACTTATTTATGAGAGTCGAAGTAAATCAAGGCAAATATTCGACATCATTTTTTGTTAGTATCTGGATCTGGAAGTGGGCTCCGTCCCTGAAGATCAGATTCTGATATTCGGTGAATGTAGTTAACTTGTACACTTTTCAGATTCTTTTTATTCAGATGCATAGGATCTAAAGTAGTCGCTCAAAAGGCATAGGTCCTGCGGAACATTGCTTTTGACTACATTTATATCTTAACTTTTATACATTAATTGCATTAACATCATCTCTACAAAAAGGCAAGACACAGTCAAAGCAGAGACAAAAGCACAAAGGCTATCATCCTGGGGGGCCAGGCCATAAACGGGTCATCAGTCAGTCGTTCAAAATTACCCCTTCAACTTATAAACCGTAAGCGCTTGAGCATGTATTTTGGCTCACGTGTGATAAAGTAGACTTCAAAACGGTGCCTGACTAATATGTCCAAGTCAAGGTAGGGGATCTCCCTCGCTGGGCACTAATGATCTAATGATTAGAATGATTTCATTTGTTTTTACTGCGTGCTTTTATTTCACTTCTCGAGGTGTTCGCCACCGCGACGCACACGACCGATTACCCCTATCGCACGATAAATATTCATCTCAGCTGTGTCCCTGCCTATACACTTACCGCCTCTGTATCGCTATGATCGGCGGGATACTCTATGTTGTTGTAACGACATAATTATACCCTGGACCCTACAGCCTATAGACCTTAATTTGACGCCGTATGTCGCTATGATCTTGTATGCTGATAATGTGGGTTTGGAGAGCTTCTGTTAGTATAGCGGGGACGTAATGGTTAGCATCATTGAGTTGAGGTTTATCTTTGTATCTTTGTAGCAACAATTTAAATATCGCGTTTTCGTATGCAAATGTACGCTGAAACCCTATCGCTAGCACTTTCTAACATATTTTTTTATAAGGTTAAAAAATTCGTTCGGGATCGGGACACGTCTTCAACCCGCAACCTCTAGCATACCGCGCAGGCGCTCTACCAATTGAATCGAGCGAATTTTTTAACCTTATAAAAATCTTTATAATGTTCCCTGGCACGGGTTAGTGCTTTAGAAAATACCAAAAATGTAGTATTTTAAATATTATTAAACCTTAGCAAATACAAGTAATTCATATTTTGGACACACTTTTGTTTTTTTCATATTCCTAGTTTTTCAAAAATAAATCAGTTTTCTTCCATGTTCAGGACATTCTAAACAAGCTCAGTTAATTTTGTTGCAGAATCACATCAATAAACTGGGCATCGTAATTAAATGTCAGTTCAGTAACGGTTACCAAGCCAACAGAGCGAAGATTGAGTAGTTTCAATGGAAATGTTATTTTTGACATTCCAAGTAGAGTCAGATTGGAGCGATGAGATGAAACTATGTCGGGATTAGCTTACGCAACACGTACTTACGGAGTAGGGTTTGCCCAGCACCTATTAGTCGGTCTAGCCGGTCAATGCGTGCGTGAAGGCATCTAGGCTGCGGGTTTCCTCATAATGTTCTTAAGAGGAAACGCGGGTCGCCGCTGCTCCATAAAAAAAGGGAGACCTGTTTCCTCCCTGGATAATTATTTTAGAAAAAATATGCTTATGCCATTCAATTTATATGTACCGCTGCCATGTCCCTATGTTTACCTTTTTTATTATTTTAATAAAATTTATTAAATTTTTATTTTTTTTATTTTAATTATTTTAATATAATTTATTAATATCATTAAAATTAGAAAAAAAAGAAAAAAAAATATCCAGGGAGGAAACAGGTCTCCCTTTTTGTATGGTGCAGCGGCTACCCGCGTTTCCTCTTATCCCATCTAGTATAAGTAAAAGTGCCACTGGACGCTTTATAAATCATCTCATTCATCATCATCATCATCAGGCCTGTTAACACCCACTGCTGAGTATGTTGTGATCCCTATCACCGGTGGTATTACGCTGTAAAATGATTTAGGATCTTTTGTAACACCTTGTATAAAACGGTACATACAAATTGTGTAGAGAGCTTCAATCGACCACACAACTATTCGCACAAACGCACGGCCTATCGGAAGAACAAATGGCCAGTAGGCGGACACTTCACCCCAGGGTCGGTGATTGATCGAAGAGAGGACATCTTGAAGATTGCCTTGCGATTAGAATCCTGTGTGGTTTTAGGAGATGGTTTTTTGTTCCCCTCTGCTGGCCATTAGCTATTTGTTATGTTTGGCTTATTTTGCTATGTAATCTGGTCTTCCAATCTAATAGGAAAGGTTTAAGATATTTATTTCTCAAAAAGAATACATATATTCACTTACTTTAGAAACAATAGTTAAGTTTATCCATACAATATCGACAGACAATTATCGATAATTTAAAAAATAATACAGGTTAGTCCTTCAATAAACCATGCACAGTCCAGGGGAGTTACCCTTGACGCTATTGCGATCAAATTTAAAAAGTTTTAAAATTTATTTCTCTTTGAATTCGCATAGTAATGCTTTGATTTTAATACTTTGTAATGTTTATTTAAAGGTAAGTCTGTTTTATTCAATAAAAACACAAAATGCGTCTTAATTTGTAAAATATTACATTTTGTAAATTGCGCCATAATGCGGCCGTATTGGTAAAATGCGTCAAGGGTAGAGGGGCAGTTACATTGCTGTTTTGTAAAGCTGTGTTTACATTAATGATAATGGGTGGGCAAAACGTGTTGAGTTTATTTTATTTATCAATTGGTCTGATCGAAAGCCAGATAGGGAACATCTTGAAACCAAATGATCCAGCATTTATAACTAAAACGATTTCATTTACTTAATGAGATGATTGGCAGACCACCAGCCAGATAAGATGGTCCGACGACATAGCCCAAGTAGCCGGAAAACAGTGGTTGCGCCTGGCGCAGGATCGTGAGAGGTGGCGTGAGCATGAACAGGGGGTCTACCGGCTAAGACGAAGCCGATTACCATTGGCGAAAATCAGAGTTCGATTTTTGAAAAATGTACTGCCAACCAGTTCATTTTACTGCCGCCCAGTTCATTTTTCACAAATCAAACTTCGATTTTCGCCAGTGGCTTCGTCTTAGCCGCTAGACCCCTAGGCCTTTACTCTGCAGTGGGTGTTAATAGGATGATGATGATGATGAACTTACCCTGTATAAATCAGCCTTTGTATAAATATTGTTTCAATACACGAATCATCCCACAACAACATCAATCATCGGAGTCATCGCAATATCATTGACTTCCGCCGCAGTGACGGGCAGTCAAGTGGTCTGACCCCGGGTATCGCGGTTCGGTTCCCGTGTCCTCTTGTACGATTTACCGAGTCAAGTGCCCTCATTTTGAGTGGGCGAGTGGGGCGAGCTCAATGAGGATCATTCGCGTTTTGAATCAAGTAGGCAGTTTTATAGAGACAATTTTTCAGTGAAAAAATTTGGTTAGGTTGGTATTAATAGTCGTCGACTCAAGATCGAACTCAAGTAGGTGATCTCAGAAAAGTCAAATGCTAATTTCAAGCCTTGGCTTATGTCAATGTCAATCTTAAGACAGTATAATCCCATCAAAAACATAAATGTACAAAAATCCAAGTCTCGCTTCCACCGTAAAAAGTTGTGAGATGTCCATGTAAAGCCAAGTCAGTGATTTTACTTAGTATGAAGCACGTATTCGTTTCAGTTAGTGTGAAAACACCTGTTCAACAACTTTGTCATACATTATTTCCTAATTAGTTACCTACCAACATTTAGTGACTGTATCAATATCAAACATATTTATTTCTGAAATGTAAATAGTGACTTGGCAATAGCACGGCAATAACTTTAATAATAATTCATTCATCTAACAAATTATAATTATCACAGATTTGTGCTGTTGCCAAGTCACTATTTATATTTTATAAATAAATATGTTTGATATTGATACAGTCACTAAATGTTGGTAGGTAACTAATTAGGAAATAATGTATGACAAAGTTGTTGAACAGGTGTTTTCACACTAACTGAAACGAATACGTGCTTCATACTAAGTAAAATCACTGACTTGGCTTTACATGGACATCTCACAACTTTTTACGGTGGAAGCGAGACTTGGATTTTTGTACATTTATGTTTTTGATGGGATCTCACTTCTTTTTGTACTTAGACCTCCGTTTTTTCTTCTCGGGTGATATTTCTTGCACATAAGCTACGGATTTTCTTAAAACCCACTCCCTATCTCTCTTAGTTTTCTCAGAGGCTTTGATGTAGCAATATTGGACAAGTCTGGACTGCAAGTGCCTCTAAGTTGGATACAAAGCGACGGTCGCCTTAACTCCGGATACGGAACCGTAGGTTGTAGTTTTCACCATTGCCGCCGAGTATAGGTCAGCGTTTATGTATGTGTCTCCATGCTCGTCATCACACGTGTAAAGTTACATCTCATCCCAATGCGACCACGTACGAAACAATAGCACGCCTAATGACATGCGACTCAATGTTCCCATACATAGATAATGATAAGGAATGGAACAAACACGAACCATCTCCAGTTATGGGAATAACTTTATGGAAATTTCCTGGATGTCATCATCCATATCCATTGCAATATTCATTCATAATTTTACGGTGAGTGATGTGGCTTTTAACGTAGTGTAATACTGAGCTGAGAAATTATTGTCTTAGTAAACGACGACATTTTATTTCCAGAAATCAGAGGGATAAATTCCTGAGGAATTTATAGGCGCGTTGTAGACATAACCATACCGCGATGTAGGATCTTAGTGGCGCCATCTAGTTGGAAGTGGCAATATTAATACTTTTATTATTTACCGATCGGACATAAGTTCTGGGGGTTACTCTAGACGCTATTGCGTTCATATTGACAAACCTTCTAATTTATTAATTTTTAATTCGCACAGTCATGTTTTGATTTTATATACTTCGTAATGTTTATTCAGGCTATTTTGAGCAATAAAAATTTAAAATGCGTCTTCATTCGTGAAATATTGAATTTTATAAATAGCGTTATATTGAAAAAAAATGCGTCAAGGCAAGGGTAATTTATTTATTGCATTAAATTAAACACTTTATAATAACAGCACGCTACTACTCGTAGTAGCGCCTTCCAGTGGTGAAAAGAAATATCAATATATTTTTATCAATTTTGTATGGCAGTATAATTTTATTATTTACAAATCGGAAATCATAAACATTTTTCATTTAATTAATTAAATACTTTATAATGACAGCTGGCAGATTTTCAAGTAGTGGCGCGATGAAGTAGGAATATTTTTTGTCATCGTCTTTCTATGGGTATGGTATGTATGTTCATAAATTTCCGATAGTTATAAGTTTTAGCTCACAGTTGTATTTTTAATCTTTAGTGAATTTCATCTTCCATTGTGATTTTGATGTCTGGACACAACCCTAGATGGCGCTAGTCGTTGCATAGACGCATACATTATTTTTATTTTTCTGTATATTATAATTTACTAATCAAGAATATATTCATAGTGCATAATTCACTTAATAATAACCGCATGCAAAATTTCAACTCCATAAGCCTACTAGAAGTACATTAAAAGTCATCATGGTGATGAGTATGTCACCCACGTTTTGACCGAACTTTGACTTAAGATATTTCATTATTTAATGTAGGTACAAACTTGTAATTTGGAGGTCGAGGTAGGTTCCGTGAGAACTCTTAGTAACCGAAATTTCAGCTTTCTAGCTTTACTCACAACGAAGATACAGGGGGGTCAAAAGTGCCGCGAGTTGCTTCGAGAAAAGTATGGTACGGGGTGCCTCTGCTGAGCTCGACTTGGCGGCGGCACTCCGTGCCGCCAGATCCGCGCGCGATGAGAATGGGATGGAACCTTGTCGAAGTCAATCGAAAATATACTTTATTTTACTTTGACAAGATTGCTTCAACGCGAGTTTGCTTACCGCGCGCGTGTCTCAGTTCCAAAAGGTCGCATCCCATTCTCATCCCGCGCGGATTATATCTATTAATATGCTGACAGCTACTCAAGTTTGACATTAGCCAAGGCTTGACATTAACATTTGACTTTTCTGAGTTCACCTACTTGAGATCGAGCTCAATTAGGTGACTATTAAACCACCCTTAAACTGTATTACGGTAAGATATACGTAGAATAAAAACGAAGGCCTTTGCATCTACGTAATTCACCTAGATGGGTGAAGAGACCACGCGGCGCTGCAGTGCTTGGGACATTGTTTTTAGATGGAGTAGGCTTGAATACGTAGAATAACATCACAATAATATAATTCATGCCAGCCGGGCGCGTTTTGAAACAGCGTAACTTTAAACCTCTCTCATTTTGTCATTTCTTGATGGATTTGAGTCATTCAAAGAGCAATTATGCTTAAAATTTTGTTCTTCATCCGCCTTCATGTGTTCGATACTCCAATGTCTGAACGATCCTCATTAGTTTGTATGATTTCATCCCGTTGGGTTATTGTGTTATGGGCTCACATACTACAAGTCAATACTTAACGTGTCTGTCCTTTGGGCTAGGCCGACTAAGCTGTTCGGATGGCATAGGTGCTAAGCAAGCTAACTCTATCTAAAACAATGTCCCAGACACTGCAGCGCCGAGTGGTCTGTTCACCCATCCAGTGTGAGTGAAGGTGCCACTGGACGCTGTATAAATAATCTCATTACGTAGATGCAAAGGCCCTAGTTTTAAACTTTAATTCATCATTTTCAATTAATTATCAAAGTGGCTACTGATTACGATTGTGACAAAACAAAAAAAAAATGCATTCAGGATCTCTATTAATAGTTGAATGCTCAAACAGTTCCATAGCACAAAAGACGCTTTTTTTACGCGTGAAAAATATTCCTTTCATCGACTTCATTCAAAAGGTCAAAAGTTAAAAACATCCGCGACAAAGAGCGGACGTCCGGATATTTCCGGATAAAGGCGGAAAAGTCCGGAAAATCCGGTTGAAAGGGAGTCCGAAACTAATGATTACGCCCGGGAGAGGATCTGTGGGACTGAAACCTACTCTGTGGCCTTTGACGACACAAATGTATGGCTTTGCAAACAAGCCGAGCAATTCCAGACCTTATTTCCATATCATAATGCCACAGTGAAATTTGCATCGACAAATCAGTGGCCATGTCCACAAACTCTCTTAACAACGCAATGTGGCTTTAATAACGTCACGTGTAAAGTGCTATTTGCATTGTGAACAAAATGCATGCTTTTGAATTATTTTTTCAAAGAGCCGGTCAAGCGGGATGAACCTCATTTTTTTCCTTTTGTCACAATTTGTAGGCAATTTAAGTGGAGGAAAAATCCGTCAATATTAAGGCGACGTGCATAGTGAATTTGCCCGCGCGCGAAGAAAATTCTACAAAATCGATTCCTATAATATCAGATACACTCTAAACTCTAAACGAATCGAAAAAGTGCATAAAATAGAACCCTAGAATGGGCATTGATCAGTGAGGCATCGATTGTCGTAAATTGAAAACCATTTCGAGGAATAGGGATACTGATTACTATTAGGGGTTTAAATAAGTAAAATTAAAATGGATTATTAATATTTATCGCCAAAAATGTTTACTTAATTTTTCTTTCGATGACGTCATCATAGCCTCTAATGCGGTAGTTCCATGGGGGTTTACCTACAAATATAAAAAAAATACATTCGTCAACAACAACTGTCAAAAGTGCTGATGTCGTAACTGGGAAAATAACCTTCTTGTTGACTTGACACTGACATTTGTCAAACGTCAACATATTTTTATTTTTTAAAAGCATGAATGAATGCAATGAACTTAGTACACACGACAGCACGTCGACCCTTACACGCTAGCACTCTACTCAGTTAGGTTACGGGCGACTTTACAACAAAAGTGTACACTCTGACGTGCTGTCGTGGGTACATAATGCCAGTGGTGACGTCATACACAAAACTTTTAGTTTCAATAATTTATAAAAAAAATATTTGCTTAAAAAAATAAGAAAATATTCAAATTAGTTTCTTATCTTATAATATAAGAAACTAATTTGAATATTTTCTTATTTGTCTATATTTTCGATTTATAAAAATAGGATTTGACGATGCCCATTAGATGAGAATTTTTAAGTGTTCTATGTTGTTTTTATTTTTGTTTATTCTGTGCCAACACTGTACATTTTGAGCCCGAAATAATATTTATTTCTATTTCTATTTCTTTTTACCCTATATGTTTAAGTGTTCTATGTTGTTTTTCTTTTTGTTTATTTTTCTGTGCCAACACTGTAGACACGAAAGCACGTCAGACTGTACACTTTTGTTGTAAAGTCGCCCCTAAAGTTACCGATTAGAGTCCTAGCCCGAAATGATATATCAATTTTTTATTTAAATTTGAAGCCCGAAATGATACATCAATTTTTAATTTAAATTTCTTTCTACCCTACAGGAAGGGAAGCACCACTTCAAGATAAAAGTTTTATCCCACCGCGGTGAAATAAAGTAAGATGGCGATAGCCGATAATGGGATAAAACTTTTATCGTGACATTGTGCTGCCCTTGTATCAATATCAAACGTTTTCCCCAACAATGTAATGCTATAATTGAACGGATGCGTGTGGCTCTAAAACGATATGCGGAGATTACACTTCGTTATGATGCCTGTTAACAAATCGCTGCGGGCAGGTTTCACAGAGCCAATAAACAACCATTAGCGGAAGTCTGGCCTTCTCACAGGTTTACATTGAATAGACAACGCCCTGCGCTTCCTGCGCTTCCATCATAAAACTACAATTCATAGTTGAGGAGGTACACACGACAGCACGTCAGACTGTACACTTTTGTTGTAAAGTCGCCTGTAACGTAACCGAGTAGAGTGCTAGCGTGTAAAGGTCGACGTGCTGTCGTGTCTACTTTTCAAAAGTTGAATATTCCACTTTTTGTATTTTTTCGGAAAATGAGAAATTAGAAATGGATTAAACATATTTCCATGAAACCATATTATTATTATCATTTTTCGGAATGGAATAAACATGTTTTTGTTGAAACCATCGCAATTTATATTAATAAATTGTTTTTCCATTGGAATATACACGTTTTAGCAACTTTCTGTTTCAGTTACGTGTAGATTTCAATGTTGCCAGACAGAAAAAAATATGAAAACCGCTTTGGACACAAGATGACAATTGTTGACAATTATGACAATAGTTGACCTAAATAAATACAACTAAACACAAAATGTGTAATACGACCGTAATAAAACACAAATATTTCGTCTGGTTATGCTTTTATAGATTTTAGCCCAAAATATGAATCCAACCAATAGCCCCAAATACCTGTATAGAGAGACCACAAAGTGCACAAACATTTTAATCCATCCGTGACCCCAACGAGCTTCAAACGCCCGCGACTTAACCGCCGGATTACCATGAGCGGTCAGTTATCCCTGCATTGTGAAGCCGGGCTTAGACCGTCGGATGCACTCGCTAACTCCTGATTAGGGAGTTACAGAAAGTCGTATCTGAAAATGTATGTTGTTTTACAACTTTGATAGAATTATAACAACTTCCAATCAAATCAGGTTTGAGGTTTGACATAAAGTGTAACTAAAGCATCGACTCCATATTTTGTGAAGACGAAGGCTTAGTCTTAACTTTTTGTTCATATACAGTCCTGTCATGTAGCTATCGTAGCTACAAGATTAAAAATTAAAAAAACCTTGACATTTAAAATACAAATTAGAATATTCCCTGAAAGACTGAACCATGGCTAAAAAACCAGCTTTCAAATTAAAAAACCCGCGTCCAAATCGGTTTAAGAGCTACGGCTACGATGCCACTGACAGACAGACACACACACACATAGCGTTCAAACTTATAACACCCCTCTTTTTGGGTCAGGGGTTAAAAAGGTTACCTCAGCGTGTCACAAACGCGATCATCTTAAACTATGATTGATTTGACCATCTGTGTCAGTCTATTCTGTGTCTAAGACCCATCGTATTACCTTCAACGCTCCTTAGTGATGATTAGATACTAGTTCTCAAACGCCTGTTGAGTGTTTTTAGGGTTCCGTACCCGAAGGATGCCAAACGGGACCCTATTACTCTGCCTACACTGTCTGTCCTAACTTAAGGGCTGTATCTTTGCAACCGTAATAGGTAGCCAGTTATTTTTTTTACAGATTATGTGTTGTCATGGTAGATTACCCAAAAATTATAAAATAATAAAATATAAGTCCCCATACAACAAACGTGTTTTTTATACTTTTTGCTCTATCGCAAAAACGGTAATACATACAAACATCAAACTTGGTATGATTATAGGGCTTATTTTATAGTAGGTATAAGAACAAGCAATAAAAAACGTTCAAGCGCGAGTCGGACTCAAGCACCTAGAGGGTGCGTATAACCAGATTTTTTCAAATTGAATGGCTGTATGTACGGAACTCTCAGTGCGCGAGTCCGACTAGCACTTGGCCGGTTTTTCTTTTTAATTTACGAGCGAGAAGGGATTAAAACTTGTACCCGATGTAATGAGTCGATAAATGAGCGGGGTTTTTCACTTTGTTGCACGGTTATACAGGTATTTATATTTTAATCTGCTTATTAAATATCGTTATTAAATGGTTTTTATGTCTATAGGTATATTTATCTCAAAGTATCAATCACAACATAACATGCCTACGTTTGCGAAAATGCCACTCGAAACAATTAATATTCAAAATAAAGTTTAGTGATGCGTCCTTGCACAGTCCTATATCAAAACTTTACCCTGTTTGACGAAGCCGATTTTTTAAGTAGCCCAAAAAATATAACACGGGACTGAATCATTATCACAGTACTTTCGAGAAAAAAAAAAGAATTAAAAAATTATTGTGACTCGTGTAACCGCGCAACAAACTAAGCAGAGAAAAAAGCTCAACCCCTTCGCCCATAAACAAGTCAATATCAACTATCAACTAATAAAGTAGTAATGTCTGTCTGTCGGTAGAGATTTGTCGCAGCGCGGTCGTTGGCCCCGATTGTTCCGAGTTTTTGCCGCGGACCGGGACGGGAACCACCTACGGGATACCGCTAGGGTTGTCAACTTGTCACTCACGAGAATAGTAACTTGTTGTTCGCCTCGAAATGTGAAATCGCGCAATGTGTAACTTATGGCCCGTTTTAAGAAAAAAAAAAGTTCTCTTTTTCTCCACTGATGGCGCTCATAATACGTTACTTTACGGCAGTCATTTGAAATTTCACCAGTGTTGCCAACGGTACGACAAGTTGCTGTATTCTGTAATAATCATAACCAGAAACACAATTCATTGCTTGCAAATTTTATCGCATCACGTAGTTGATGTCAGTATCCTACCTACCTATTCTATATTTATCCAAAACCATTTATGTTTTTGCTTTCAAGAATAAAAATTGCAAATATATGACACGGCATTTTTACCGATTGAACATGGCAAGCCTGATTCTTATCTGTGGTGTTTGTGTATCTTTAGTACTAGTACGTTCTAATCTGTGAATCTGTGGGAAAAAGCGTTATTTGACTGCCGTTATGTAGCCGTATTTTCTGCGCCATCTAGCAAGCATTTTAAAATCAGCTTTTAACTGTCAGTTGAAAACGGCTCATTGCCAACACCAATTTTACAACCCAATAACTCAGCTACCTCTCCACTAATTTGGCTCATGTTCGAACTTAAAAATTCTTTGAATTTAATTTACCCGCCTAACAAATTCATGACGCTGAATCATGACCATGATTATGAAGATCCAACCAACTTTACGCAAGGTATCGTCTCTCTCTCGCTTCGTCAAAAATGTATGCACCAAGTTTAAACTTCTTCGCTGGATTTTTTTTTTTAAAGTTGGGCTAAATAAACGTAAAAATATTTAAAATTTGTATCGACACACGTATCGTCTGTCTCGACATCATGATGAGGGCTATCGTTTGCTACGTGCTTAATAGTTGGCGCCACTGACGAGAAAGTTTGTTACTTCTTAAAGTTAGTACGTAGGGGTAGGAAATCATATCAGGTTGTGCCCCCCCCCCCCCTTGCCCCATAAGGTAGTACGTGAAAAAAAATACTTATATTAAAATCATATACAGGGCGTCCCACGGCTATGCCACATGGAGGGAAAGTACCTTAAATATTGTAGATGGAACATTTTACTGAAAGAAGACATTATTTTAATTTAAAAATCAATTTAAACTGCATTCATAGATATTGAAATAATTACATGGTTGAACCGGGAATCGAACCCCTTTACACGAGAAAAATAATTACCCTGTAGTTTTATCATACCGATCAAAAGACTTCATGATAAGGATTATTTTTTGCTAAATAACATAGTGTCAGAAATAAAAGGAAGACCAAGAATTTTTACATTTACCTGGTAATATGCAACAAATCGAGCCGAAAGACGCGTAAAATTTTGTCCATCGCAATGCGGCTGACTGATTATAAAGAAATAATTCAAAAATGTGTTTCATTTTCATGCTTTTATTCTTTTGTTACTGTGATTTTCATTGATAAATTGATTAATGTTGTATTAAAAATATTAAAATTCATGGTCTTCCTTTTATTTCTGACACTATGTTATTTAGCAAAAAATAATCCTTATGATGAAGCCTTTCGATCGGTATGATAAAACTACAGGGTAATTATTTTTCTCATGTAACGGGTTCGATTCCCTGTTCAACCATGTAATTATTTCAATATCTATGAATGCAGTTCAAATTGGTTTTTAAATTAAAATAATGTCTTCTTTCAGTAAAATGTTCCATCTACAATATTTAAGGTACTTTCCCTCCATGTGGCATAGCCGTGGGACGCCCTGTATAATATCTACCCATAAACTGTATGTAGGTACCAATAAAACACATTAACCACGCAAGCCCCGTTTTGTAAGAAAAAAAATAATTGAATAAAAGTTTCCGAAAGATAAAACTGTTTCAAAGCAGTAGTTAGTAGCGGGACAACAACTTTACTTTAGCCATAATTAATGTCAGGAATTGCAAAATACAAACAACATTATTTTAATTAGAAATACAAACCGCGTAGGTAGCTCATACAAACAGTGACATTTTGGACCTCGCGCTACACTAGCGCCCCTAGCGGCAAAACTGAGCGCGGTAGCACTCATTGGTTAGCGTCAGCTCGGTTGGCCTAAGTTTGCAATTTATGCTACTCATCTAGCTAAAGTAAAGTTATACTCAAATTGCAAATACATTTTAAAACGGGAAATAACTGCTCAATGTGGTGTAATTTATGATCCCCACAAAAACCTTTTGATTACGAAATAGTAAAACTCAGTGCTATAAAATCGAGTGATATATGATTAATATTTATTTACATTTATACGAGTTGAGTTATGTTTTAACGCTTCGGTTCACAATCGGCTCTATATTTTAATAGCCAATGTTCATTAATATCTGCTACAGGCTATAATTATTGCAAAATAAATATGAAGATATGTTGGAACTATGAATTTTATGCTAATCAATTCCAAACCGTTTACTGTGATCATAGTTCCGAGACGTAGCGCACTTTTTCTCTTTGTATTTGAAATTAGTTTTTGCTTCCCGCCACGAAAAACATCAGTAAAATCATCCATATTTCACCTAAATCAAAGCCAACAACACCGACACACATTTTCAAGCAGTTTTTCTTTACAAAGTGTAACAAAGCAAGACCCGCTTACTAAGCGCTTACTAATCGTTAGCGAGATAAAAACGTTTTTCGCGGTTTTGTCAGTCATCCGGCCGGGACAGTTTTATTTTATTTAAATAAAATGGTATCATGGCATGTAAGCCCACTCAAAATATCCACTCAAAACACTCACTCTTTATTGTTCAAATTCATAATTTTTTAGGATATTAAAATTTTGACAGCCCTAAAACCCGATCGGGCGCAGCCGCGTTCCGAAGACATGCACTTGAACTTGAGCATTTTAATTATACATTCGGCCAAATACTGTCGACAAACGGACCTCAGCACCACCAGATAACTTGACCTTCGTAGCAGATGAAATTGTAAAGAAGTGGAGGTCGCCAAAACATTGTGGGTTGGCCGGTGACGGCAAAAAAAGCTATGGAAGGACAACTCGGTTTCGCTACTGGAAGACCTCCGAGGATGGCAATTTTTTTAACCACCAACCCAAAAAGAGGGATGATATAAGTTTGACCGCTATGTGTGTGTGTCTGTCTGTGGCACCGTAGGTCTTAAACGGTGAACCGATTTGGATGCTGTTTTCTAGCGAGTATTCTTAGATATGTTTTATCAAAATCGGTTCACCCGTTTATGAGATATGCTTATTGATGTTCCGTTCCCGGGAACATTGCCAATCGGTGGAAACATTGCCGGCAATGTTCCCCCAACTGGGAATTTAACGGATATTTCATTATTTGTTTACTGCCTTGTAAATGGTTTTGGATTCTTTGCACACTGAATAACAAGTTACTAAACACATAATTTATACGTATTTGATAGGGAGTACGGATTTAAGGTGGATTTTTTTAATGAAAAAATGATTTCATGCAGTCTCCATGTGGCAACACTGCAAGGATAAGACACTTATGCAAATATGCATGTCACGTGACTAACCAACGCGATACTTAAATAATTAGCATGAATTAAAAAAAAAATACACTGGGAATTTATGGGAACATTGGGAAACTTTCGGAAACTTTCCGGGAACATTGCCAGTGAAAACATTTCCGGGAGTGGGAATGTTTCCGAGCGTAAGTACATCAATAGATATGCTAGGTAATTTGAAGATAAAATGTCGAGGGTATTTAAAATTGTTTTCTCTGACACAGCTGATCTGTTAGAGCGGGATAGAGAAATATAGAGACTGACAGAGATTGCACAGTCAAAACTACGAGTAAGTACTGGGTAAAGATTTATCCTTCTTCTTCCTATGGTGCCTCTCCGACTCAGCGAAGGTTGGCATATTACTCTTTGTCTCTCGCGAGGCGAAATTGTTGGGCAGCACTCGTGATCCCAGTCCACTCCCGTAGGTTTCTTAGCCAGGATTTGCTCCTTCTCCTTTATCCGTAAATAATCAAAATCAAGATGAAGGAAGGCTTGTATTTGATACGTTGGATAAACACACTAGCTTTTGGCCGCAACTTCGCGCTTAGATTTTATCCTGTTACATCAATATCGGTGCAGACAAAGTCACGGGAAATTGCTAGCTAACAAACACACAAACTCAAAAACTTTCGCATTTATAATATTAAAGGCCCAAAAGAGTGCTTCTATTTGTAGGTATGTATGCAGGTACGGTCGGCCAAAGACACAGATACCCCATGGCAGCTCTAACCGCGCGCGGCAGGAGGGCGCCAATCGAACAAAAAGAGATATCCTAGCGTGTGGCCGACTGTACCTAGTCTCTTGGTATAAGAAACTTCTGAAGATCATAAGAAACTGCCGAAATGTTGACTCAAGCTACGTTAAGTGCGACTTAAGTGGTCATTACACAAATGATGAGCGGTGATTACTCGATTGCGACCGATCATTACGGGAAAGTATGTAGTCGGCTGGGGCTTCAGTCTGTAACGCAATGGCGTGTCGATGGCGTCGCAGTAGAAGGACAAAACCGGGGTTTCCTCGTTTTTCTCCTACAACCAGTGAACTAATCCTCTAGAGTTAGTATCAGAATATTCTTTGCTGTGCTACAAAAATATTAAAAGGACCGCAAGCATTAATAAATCGTAATTGAAGCCGTCAACTGGGAGCCCATTTTGGCACCATTGCGTTACAGACTCAGGCCCCTGGTTGAGTAGGAAATGTTCACAGACCTTTTTCGTCATGGTGAAAAAAGAAGTTGTTGATTGTTTTTGGAAAGCAATTAGGTACGAAACCGTTACTCGGTTTTGTAAATCAATTTCGCCCAACATGAAAGAGTAAAGTTGTAGTATTTGAAGCTGTGTGACATAAAAAAACCAGCCAAGTGCGAGTCGGACTCGCGCACTGACGGTTCCGTACCGCCCGCCATACAGTATTTTAAAATCTGGTTGTACGGAACTACGGACTCTCGGTGCGTGAGTTCGACTAGCACTTGACCGTTTTTTATTATTTGTTGTTGTACTATAAAGTAATCCCTATAATCAAACCAATGTTTGTATGTTTGTTTTACCGTTTTCGCGATAGAGCTAAAAGTATGAATACACGTACTTTGTTGTTTAGGTGCCCACTTATTTTTTATTATTTTTTATATTTTTTGTTATAATTTGTTGGCATGTCCTTCATAATAACACATTATGTTCTGTGAAAATTTTAACTGGCTGTCTACTTTTCGCGACAGAGCAAAACGTATGAATACACGTAGGTTGTATAGGTGCCCCCTTATTTTTTATTATTATTAAATTTTTATTATTTGTTGGTATGTTCGTCATAATAACACATATTCTGTGAAAATTTTAACTGGCTACCTACTACCGTTCCAAAGATACAGGCCGCTTTGTGAACCGATTTGGATACGGTATTTTTATTTGAAAGCGGGTTTTCTACCGAGTGTCCTTAGATATATTTTTATCAAATTCGGTTCAGCCTTTTATGAGATATTATGCTAATTTGAAGCTTAAATGTCGGTGGTATTTAAAATTTAGCATTATAGTCTTGTAGGTTATTCAACGTTATTCAAAGCAGTTTCGTAGCGTCCGGAAACGGAATAATAAATCTCGAGCGAGAGGCGCCGCCCGTGTTATGAGATAATATAAAATCTATTCAATTGTCACTTGGTCGCGAAACAAAGGATGTTTCGAGGCATATTTGTACGTACATGGGAGAATGTAGAAATGTGCAAAAATAGAAACACGATGGGAAGCGTGAAGATGGGAGTATTTCGTCAAGTTATACTAATACCCAGGCCTGTAATAATAACTATACAAGGTGTTACAAAAGATCCTAACTCTTTTTACAGGGTAATAGCACCCGGTGATAGGGATCACAACCAAAATTTATTATTTGCCCTTTGACGTTCCGTTGATTTTTAAATTAATAAAATGTGAACGCTGTGGCGGAAGAAAAGCATTTTTTTTAAATATTGTTATCATTGACTTTCACAATGTTGTAACAACTCAAAGCTATCCAAATGCAACTACAAACACAAACGTATTTTTAAATTTGAGCTTTTACCAAAAACAAAAAAGTTGTGAAAAAATTTCAATTTTGAGGTTATAAAATAAAAATTGTTTTTTTCAACTTTTTTTTACAGAATTGACAACTTGTTGATCAGTAGGGTGTGCCCTGTAAAAAGAGTTAGGATGTTTTGTAACACGTTGTATAAGCCTTATTTTTTTTAACATTTGCCAAAAGATTAATCTAATAATTTAGTACTTCCTTTAACTTTCCTATGGACATTGTCTGAATTAAATATATTAACTTTTTGTTTTTTCTAATGCACTAACCCGTGTTAGCTCAATCGGCTCAATTGGTAGAGCGCTTGCACGGTATGCGAGAGGTTGCGGGATCATGTCCTGTCCCGAGTGAATTTTTTTAAACTTATTAAAAATGTTTTATTGAATTGAATTTAACATTTACCATTTGGACATATTTTAGTCATTTTTGTACATTGTCCTAAAGTCTAAACTAAAGCCGCCATTTTACATCACCTCTACTCAAATGATTCTACTTGTCTTTATTTAGTGGACATCGTGAGATGGATTGTTTTATTACCAGACGCTTCACCCAAGCATAAACTAAATACACATCAACTACTGTGATTACAACTACTAACAACTACTAGATCGTGTATGCTAGAGAAAAGCTGTAGTCGACGACAAAATTACAGTAAAGTTAATCGCGCTTCCATTGGAAAACAAAATAAAATCGAGAAATTAAGGGTTACTTTTATATTTCACAAGCTTTGGCCCGCAACTTCGTATGAGAAAGTAGCAAACAACACAAAAACTCACACTCTCACACACTTTTAATTTTAAAAAATTGTAGAATTTTTAAACTGATATTTTGCCGTTATTCAGGGAACGCATGCTAAGGGCGCTCAATGAAGTTAAAAAGTTCATGCCATCAAAACATAACAACAAAATTAAATCAATCCTCCACAAGTTCACAACTCTAAATAACCCTACAGCGACCGTGGGGTCAGTGAGACCCGTGCGTGCGTTTGCCCAATTTGAAAACAAACCCTTATTTCATTTAGCTAATTCCGGGGTTGAGGGACCATAATTCAACGGTAATTTGTTTTTAAATGGCTGGGTGTTGTGATTACAGAAAACAAAGGTTTTTTTTTTACATAGTTTGGTACGCATTTTTTTTGTAAACTACTGAATTAGATAAGATTCATGGGGATAATTTAAATTCACACAAAATAACATTACAAATAGACCGCTACGATGTAATCAAGTGTCTTAGTAATAACCACGATTCGGTTCAAAAACTTGTTTCAATTTGAGGATGACGTTTGCTCAGGTATTTTTTTTTTGTAGTAAAAAGTTTCGACTTTGGTCTTAAAAATTACATCATACAATTCATTTTAGCTACTAGATTCTGTAAGAAATCCAAACCGCAATTCTGGCCTGTTGTTAACCAAAATATGTTTATTTAAAGATCCTGCTCGTGCCAGTAAATTATGACGTGTAATGAAGGTAATGTATGCTAATGCATTGTCATACGTTGAACCATGAGACCCCATAACATACATAGAGAAACGCAAAGGGTCTGTCCTTACATTATTGTCCGTTGCTAATCATTGATAGTTTCACTGTGGATAGATAGACTAGGTAGGTATCGATCTATTACCGATGCTGGCATATTTACTAAAAATGCACTGAGTATAATAACAATTGTCAAAAAATATTGATGCTTTCAATAATAACTGTTCCACCTACAGCAAAAAAAACTCTTTTCGTAGTTGAAAACGGGAGTGGATTTTTTGCAAATCTAAAGCTGGGTACAGATTTCGAGCAATACGCAATGTAACATTTTCCGTATATTTGAGTTCGCGCAGTGCGCTCGCGAACACATAAAATGTATGGAAAGTGTTACATTGCATGTTGCATTACATGTTGTGTTGCACGTAATCTGTACCCAGCTATAGGCCTTTGCATCTACGTAATGCGATGATTTATACAGCGTCCAGTAGCACCTTCACTCACACTAGATGGGTGAAGAGACCACTCGGCGCTGCAGTGCCTGGGACATTGTTTTTTTAGCGAATAGAGCAGTTGGATATCGACGTTTACAAAGCACAAAATGCTAATACTAAACGATGATGGTGACGAAGTTGGATTCGGTTTGTGGCCATAAAAATAGATCTAAGCTTCTGTACCTTCTAATGATGTGTCCATAATGAATCTTGACATCAGCCATTGACCTTTCCGAGTATTTTCATTTGATTCGCATTGACTTTTTGTTTCCGGAATCGAACCCACAGTCCCACAAAGCAACCGGCCCGCAGAGATTGATGGAGTTAATCAATAATCAAGAATGAAATTAATCTTCTCAAAGAACAAAAAAGGCGATAAGCTTTAATAGTACAACCTTTTTCGTCACTGTCATCATAAGTCTAAAAAACTATAAGGTTAAACCTACCACGACGAATCACCTGATAACTTCATACTTTACCTAAGAGTATAAACAACAGTCATTATAAAGAACAATTAATTACAAAAAAATTGTGAGGATTATTGCACTACCAAAGCAAAAAAAACTTAAATCAAAATTTTTACAGATATTTCGATTTTGCTAAAATAAAATAAAAAAACATGTTTACTACAAGATGGCTTCGAGCAAGCACTACTGTGTATCCGTATCGTAGGTATTAGTTGGACAACAAGAAAAGAGCACTTACCGAACAAAACGAATAAAAGTCCCATGAATGAATGCCGGTAGTGGGTCCGCGCGTAAATCCATTGATACATCGCTTTATGAATGAAATGTAGCTTCCGAACACAAACAAACCTCCCAAACACACTCACTTCGAAGCTCCACAAAAAAAAAACACTTATTTATTTCAATAATTTTTCGCACTGGCCGCTAACAGGGTTGACACTGCACATTTCCGCGTATTTTTTCTTCGTAAATTTTGTTTTTCTTTTTAAAAATGGCCGCTGACGTACGCTCGCGGCGCGTGCGGTCGGTTCTTGACTGAGTAACGGCAAAGCCCCCTTATTCTGAAGCTTACGACACGTATCGTCTATCGACTTCGCTAGTCCGTTCTCTCTCACATTACGTAGGAGAGAGTGGTGTAGATATAGCGTTTGTGGTTTGGCGTTTTGTATTTTTGAATTAGGATGTATCGTGCGTCCCACTCCTCGTCGGCCTGGATAAACAATGAACTATTGGTGGCCTACGGTTTGATACTATTAGTACAACACGATTAGAAAGCCAGATGTTTCTCCGTGTAGAATGTATTAGGCCTTGCGTAATAGAGCGCCCCATAGAGTAAAGATTGTTATTGTTCTTTTAGAGTCGTCGTTAATTCTATTGATTAGCGTAACTACGTTTACTTGATTCAAGTACCTACGTTGCTATTCGGCAATGGCTTGGTAATTTACTTTGTTACTAGTTTTCATATACTTTTTGAATGGTTACTTTGACCCTTTTGAATTTCCCTCCAAGAAAGTCGGTTACGAACATACAAATAAAAAGGGCACATCTCACCCAATTCACTACTCGAAGGGTTAAATGAACTTTTGCTAAATATCTACAAGAATACAAAACCTGGCTAAACAAGACTACCTACAGTACACCAAAAGCAGCTAATGCATTTTGTATCGATCTCTAACAGGCAACCTGTGGACTCCGTGGCAATGGTCAAAAGCCCAGAAAACGGCAACAACCTCCAAAACTCCCTCTATTACGTTTTACCCCAAACCCAGAGGTCCAATAAAGGTTCACACCCATAACGGGTTCTCTGGGCGCCGGCGACCATGCACCCACTCGCGGTCAGTGGGTTGTTGCAACCGGCCACAGCCTGGCAAGACACTCTAACCACAATCATAAAGCTAGAAGTTCCTACACACCTAGAGTCCGCGCCATCACTGAAGTCCGATAGACGTAGCGCTAGCGCAACGCATACAATTTTACCAGTGCTAGGCGTAATAGGCGAAGTTCCCAGGGCTCCGGCACTCTACATACGAGTACACGACGTATTTAGATACATGCTAGGGGAGCTGATAGTGGGATACAACTTTTATCGTGACGTTGTGCTCCCCTAGCAGGCATTGAAGCACACTGGGCATAGGCTAGGACCGGTGTGTTTCAAGGCATGGTGACTGCTATGCCGATTGCAGACTATGTAGACTTCTGACATAAGTGAGAATGGGCAAAACGCACTGATTAAATGTTTTTGTCTTCAGACATTGGGGGATCTTAGACTTGAAGACGTCGGCAAGTTTTCCAAAAGCAGCCCATCTGAGCTGAATCCGCCGTTCGATCTCCTTAATCTGGCAGCCTTGGTCAAAGACTGTAGACTTAGGTATCTAAAATCCTAATATATCAAGGTTCTCTTGTCTTGTATAATTCTTGTCTTGTTTTCCAAATTGTCAAGGATCAAACTTACAAGTCGTGTTTTTTTTTTTCAATGAATAGTTTGTACCAAACCAGCGGTCATAGACTCACCGTGCGTTGGGAAAGTCGTGAGCTGTAACTTGTGATACTGTCAGTTTTAATCGGAGTAATTTAGGCTGTGACATGGCTTTTTGAAGTTTAGATGGTATTTTTTGTGGGCGTTGTGGAGTTTATGTTGTGTTTAGAGTTCTGTCGATACAAAGATAAACTATAAAATTGCTTGTTGTTACCTACTTCCGAATGTTTTTTTGTTGTTTCTTTTGACCTTTGAGAGAAGGCACGGTTAGTGGCACGTCTTAAGGCGCTGTGCATAGTGAATCGCCCGCGCGCGACGAAAAATGCACAAAATCGATTCCTGTATCAAATACACTAAAAAAATCGAAAATGTTCACATATCAAACCCTAGAATTAGTTGAGACCTATCTAAAACGGCCAGTTTCGTGTTGACATTCATAAACGTTATGAAGATATTTTGCTTGAAAAAAAATAGGCGGCGCACTTTTTTTCAAGGAAAATATCTTGCAATCTGTTATGGATATCAACACAAAACTGGCTGTGTTAGATAGGTCAAAACTAATTCTAGGGTTTGATATGTGAACATTTTCGATTTTTTTAGTGTATTTGATACAGGAATCGATTTTCTGCATTTTTCTTTGCGCGCGGGCTAATTCACTATGCCCAGCGCCTTAACTTATCTCAAATTTGACCTCCAGAATTGGCTTATTTATTGGCCAAAGCTCGACTCGGCCCAAATTCGTCAACTAAAAACATAGGCCTCTCCAAGGTTCAAGTAGTTACAGTGAGTGGGACAGCTCGTGGTACTTTTGAGAAAACGTCTCTAACGCAATGGCGTGTCTTTTCTATGGGCTAGGCCGATTAAACTATCAGGATGGTATAGGTGCCGGGCAAGCCTACTCCATCTAAAACAACGTCTCAGGTAATGCAGCGCCGAGTGATCCCTTCACCCATCTAGTGTGAGTGAAGGTGCCACTGGACGCTGTATAAGATCACCTCATTACGCAGATGCAAAGGCCTCTGTAGTAGTTAACACAATTAGGTACCTTAGATAACATTACTGTATCGTGCAATGTAACCTCATATTTTATGTAATTTTACAAGGCCCGCGTTCACTGGGTGCCCACTTACGGTAATTAAAATAAAATTATTCTGTACATTTCTCGTCGCGACTAATAAAATAAATTATATTGGTAATGCCGCATGTCTTCTTTAATTGCCACCTATAAATATACTGCGGCCTATCAGTTATTTAATTAATGGTATAATTCCACGTTTAAGATGGTATTTATATCAACCTACGACTCAAAACCTTTGCCTGCTTAACCTACGAAAAAAATATCAGCTGTTACATACTAAAATTTGATACCCACTGCACCAAATGTATGGAGCAGCTGATTTTTTTTTCGAGATATCGCACTTGGCGCCATAGTAGGTAAAAGTTGCTTGCATTGGTGAGTTAAGCGACCCCTTGCAGTGTCACAGGACCTTCCTGAAACGCCCTGTAGATACAAATTTATATCTACAGGGTGCAATCGAATTCGATAGTGGAACTTACATTTGGTTACATTTGGTGCAGTACTGAGTCTACCTTATGTATGGAACAGATGATATTTCCGCTATAGAATTCGATTGCACCCTGTAGATACTAATGCTAAACATAATTATGATTTTACCTAAAGACCGAGAAGAACCCTGTAGATACTCATGCTAAACATAATTATGATTTTACCTAAAGACCGAGAAGAACAAAGTAATTTCCCGGAAACGTAGCATCTAAATCACTGAGTCACGAACGCACATTCTACCGTGATTTGCTCTAGAGTGTAGTTAAGTTTAGTACAGTGTAAGGTCATATGCTTGACCTGTAAACAGTGTGGTTGCCAACATCAGCTATACGAAAAGTGTCGACTGTATCTACAAGTACCTATCATAGAATTAGCTACTAATTGTCATAAGTGATAATATTTGAACTAGCGAGCTAAGTTCTCCAAGTCTACTGGAACAATCCGGCGTTTGTATGTTTGTATGTATGTATGTATGTAAAATGAATGTTCGTTCGACGATAACTTGAGTAAATTTATTCGGATCATCATGAAATTTAGTAGACAAAGAGAATTTTAAAGTTCGGTCATGGGCCAAATCGATAGAGGGGTTAATGAGATATGGGGTCGCGAGTTCATAGTTCGGGGTGAACCACTAGTTATTAGGTGACATAAGCTGGCAATCATCATTTTTTTTTTTTATACCAGCCTCGGCACCCGGTGCACATTGGGAGTATCGGGGTACGAAACCCTCAGTGCGCGAGTCCGACTTGCAATTTGTCTGTTTTTTTAATTATTTACCATATTACAATTTTTCTTCAATGCCAGTGTCACCCGATACGCCAATACTTTGTGCGTACGACTGCGACGAGGCCGCGCGGGCGCAATCAGACGTCAATCTTGACTTTGTCGTTCATTAGCGGGAGGTTAGGCCGTAACCCAGAGGGGCCCAGCAAAGATGACGTCAGCTCTTGGTCGCGAGACGAGAAGTGGGCTTTGATTTACGGTCCATCCATCGAGTCGCACACAATCCGAAGGGGACAGAGCAACAGCGCAAAGTATACGCACGACTGGCAGTCGCGAGGGGGCAGGAGAAGACGTGGCAGCAAACAGTAAAGTTGAAGGCGAGCTGCGAGCCATTGGGCTAAGCTGGAGCGAAGCCAGAAAAGTTGCTGAGGACAGGAAGGCGTGGCGTGATCTTGTAAAGGCCCCTTGTACCTTTGGGGTACAGTAGGACAGCAACATCTATGGCAAGATGGCGACATCAATAATCAGGCGTTCCTTCAATGCTGAGGTTCGTGACCATTATTTGAAGGTGGCGGAGAGTAGAGTTCTCCATTGCATCACTCGCGATGCGGGTCAGCTCATGCATGTGTTTCTTCGTGGGTTTGGTACTAACATCCGTCCATCTAGCAGGTGGTCTGCCTCGAGCTCTCTTGCCCTCCACCTTTCCCGTCATAATTCGTTTTTCCAGGCTATCAAAGCCTTTAAGAACTATGTGTATTATATTGATTTATGATACTATCTCCAAAAGTTGTCGATTGAGGGTTTGGTTTTCTTTGAAGCTCTGAGCGGCTACTTTGACTTTGCATCCTTTTCAGCTCAGCACAACAATATATTTTCAGAAAATACAAGTTTTCTCACGATATTTTTCATCATTCCAGCATTCAACATACTTATCGCGTCAAAGAACGATTTAGCTACAGAAAATACAGTAGAAACCTCAAAAACACAAATCCACATGACTGTCTGTTTGAAAGCCCGCCTCTCGACAGAACAACTACAAGATGCGAGTAAAACTGTGTAGTAACCTTGTGTTTACTTACTTCAACAATGGATTGGAGATGACAGTACACTGGCAGGTACATACCTGGAACAACAATACACGGTATTAGTTTAGCGAGCAAACAATGAGTCGATTTGGAACTGAAAAATTGGGTCTTGAGTTTAAATTCAACAATGTGGAAACCAAACGTTAAAAAAAAATCTTAGGCTTTATCATCCACGCACTGAGATGATTGAACAAGCGAGAGAAATTCTCCGAGTCCACTTGAACCATCCGGCGTTTTTATGTTTGTATGTATGAATGTTCGAAGAAAACTTGAGTAAGTACTTGTATCGTTGATCGTTTATCATGTTTGTTTGGTAGGCGGGTAAATGAGACAAAGATATTTTAAGTTCGAACATGGTTCGGACATGCAACTGGGAGCCTATCAAAGCACCACTGCGTTACAGAATATTTAGCCCCAGTTTTCCTTCTTGTTTCCCTTGAAGTAGCTTAACAAATTTACATCAATTGCAGTCGTTTGTGCCAGACAGATACACAAAATCAATAGACTGAACTATGCGACCAATGGCCACAGAATACCATGAAAGTGGTCGGAAGTAGCAGGCATTGAGACAGCTATTCAGGTTGCTGTAAATATTGCTATAAATGCACAGTGCTATAAAGATCGTATTACAGTCGCATAAGGAGCCTAATGGCACCATAAACATCGAGTCAAATAACTCCTAATGAATGGCCGTAGACGGCTACCTAAAAAGCCGGGTCCACACTGACCGAGCAGCCTCGCGAGGCAAGCGCTCGTCAAGCGCTACAATACGTGCCAAGCAAGAAAAGACTTGGCCTCGCCTCCCGCACTTCTTTCCGCCGCCCCGATGACGTTCGGTTATTTATTGCCTAACTGTATGAAGCAGTTCCTTGTAGGACCATTAAGTTACTTAATAAAAATAGCAAAATCGTTCACTCAACATCATTCAATTTGCATGGCATTTTGACTCATCCGTTCTGTTAGGGATTGTGATAAAAAAAATAGACAATTCCATTCTAAAGTCGCAATTATAATCATAATCCCGATACCTTTGAAAGGGATCGCGTCAGATTAAAAAAAAATACAATTAGGCCCCAGTTTACGCTAGACGAGCGTTTGCCTCGCGAGGCTGCTCGGTCGGTGTGGACCCGACTTTTGGCGAACAATCTCGTAAATATCCGCGTCCTTTCCAGGCTTTACCTGGGAGCCTTTGCTAATATCGACACAAACGGGACATAGCTCGTTTGTTTCCAGGATACATGGGAGGAAACGGCGTGCAGCTTTGGACCGAATATTGGCCAAACCAAAAATATTGAGAGTGTCTATCTTGTGGGATGTATCGAGGTCAAGTTTTAGGTAGATTTACGGGTTAAAAAAGGACAAAAAATTACGCGTTGCCTCGAATTGTAGTTCTAAAAATTTTTTTCACTTTGCACTTTCGGTAGTTACAAATACATTAATATTTTGGGCACTCAAATAAAGACAAAATATTTAAACGCCAGAAAGATTGTTAAGTATTTATGCACTGATTTAGTATTATTATTATTTTATTTTAGAAGCGTCAAGTGGTCAAGTGGCTGTATAAATCATCTAATTACCTAGATGCAAAGGCCTAAATATTTTATGTTGCCTTGTGGTAAAAAAGTTTCAAGGTAAAAAAGGGACTATAAAAGCCTGTTTGGAGAAATCTTAACACCTGGACCAACCATGTATGCATATTTTCTATTAAATTACGGTTTTACTCACTTGACTAGTTTCGGTTCTCATTCAGAGACCTTAATCATGGAGAACGAGACGGCCTTCGCGACATGTATGCATTGTACCAACTCCAAACTCCAAACACTCGCCAACATTGGCTACCAATAATGTGCATCCGACACAAGCCTCCTAGCTCAACAATACGTTCCCACGGTGAATAGAATGCGTATTGGGACTCAACACTGGTGACCGCATTCAGTAGGACTAGCGGAAGGAGTGAAGGCTCATGGTTAGTTGGTTGGACACACAGGCACCATCGATCGACACTTGACATATTGAAGCCGTGAAAGTCGCGTGTGGCGGCGGCTTTATGATAGGCCGGGTGTCAGCAATACACATTGGCGTTGCTGATCAGGCATGTGTCGGTAATGTTCGTAATATTACAAAAGACATATCACGTGTCATGAAATATTACGCATATTACGCTTTACACGAGAGCGCCATCTATATAATGCTTTGTGAATTTGTGCTGAACACGGCTTATTCAACTGAACAAATCATAAAATGGGTTGTTCCGCATTCTTGGGTCTACAAACAGTTTGAAACTAAAACTTTATTATTCGAAATTAATTTTGGTCAAATCGTGGCTAATTTTGGCAAGTAATTCATAAAATGCCCTTTTATATTAACCAAAATTTCTACCGTTAGAAATAAAACTACGTGCGAATACTACTCTTCATTGTACTCAAGTAAAGTCAAAGTCGCGGCTAGCCGATATCAAACACACATACACACACACACACACACACTTTTGCTTTAGTTTCGCGCTACTCATCTAACCGATACCTTTCCATATGTATTATACCATTGGTATGCCATAGAATTGGGCAATAATTGGGCAACCGCGGTTAGGCTGTGGGCGGACGGGATGAACGCTTTTACTGTTATAGAAAGTGTCAATTTACTACTCTGTGTGACCTCCGAGAGTACTAGAGATAAGGTAAGAATGAGATAAACATTTTCATAATTATGTTGTATTTGTATTTTCTGAAAACTATCTAATTGAGAAGTAGAATAGAACAATGAAGCGTCATTCACAACTTTATTTCAAAGCATGATGAAAACTTCTGTTTTTGCAGAACTCGAAGACGCTTTCATTATCTTAGCTATAGTAAGGGGTAAATTATTACTAGTAGTTCGCCCCGAACTGTGAACTCGCAACCCTAGTTACAAATGACTTTTTGCTAACATCATTCGCGCTTTGCATATAAACTGTAACTAACCCCATATCTCGCAACCATTAGACCGATTACGCCCATGTTCGAACTTAAAAATTATCTTTATTTCATTTACCGGCCTGCAATATTTCATGACGATCCGACCTTTACTCAAGTTATCGTTGAACGAACATTCGTAACGCCGGATTGTTCCAGTAGACTCGGAGAGCTTCCCTCGCTTCGCTCGCTCACTTAACGAGTAGTGGCTGCATGTTGCCCAAACAAAAACGATTAATTTCGACTCTTTCACTTTTTATTTTACTCATTTTTCGTAGGTTATCCCGGGACCGAGAAACACCATGATGCTCGAATGAGAAGCCCTCGGCTTTGTTCGAGTGCAGTAATCCAGTGGGCGGACTGGCAGCGGCGCCCGCGCATGTCGCTGCAACAGGTGACACGACTTCATACGACCATTCATCTCTGTAACGTCATCCAACATGGGAATGATGAACTTAAGGTCCAAAAATAGCAGCGTGGCGGGTTTTTTTTTTTATTTGATTTTTATTTTGATGCTAAGCTGAGCTATGTTTGTTCACCGGATTTTTCGTTCATGGCAATAAAATAGTATTATTTTCATTATTGTAAACAACACAACAACAATAATTCAGCCGATTATGTGTTCTGGCTACCTCGCCATCCATATCATTGGACCCTTCGCTGTAATGACGATGTCGTCCGACCATCGGGCTGCTGGTCTTTCTATTTAACAGGAGTTATGGCGACTCCATTTCCCCCTTTATCCACAGCCTTATTTAGATTAAATGCAAACCCCTCAACGCCACAGAGCACTCGGTAAGAATGTTTAATTCCCGAGCTGCGGTACCTACTGCGTCCTCTTTGTTTCTGTAATATTTTCAGCGCGCTAATGCGATTGCTTCCGCCCTCGACGTCGCGCGATCGTCGCGGTCTGTTCCCGTTTGCTACGGACTTGTGATTATTCGCAGTTCCCTCACAGAAGATGGCTAGATTATCGTATGAGGAAGTGGCCACCCCTGGTGTCAGAGTTTTTAGGCCGCCCGAGGGGCCTTTGACAAGGCTTAACGATTGTCGATCAACAACAGCCGGGACCAACGGTTTAACGTGCCTTCCTAAGCACGGATGCGCTCAGATCTTATGACCACTAGCGGTCACTATCCATAGACTGATCGCGCCTGATGTTGCTTAAATTCGCCAATCGATTAAGAATGGCTAGTCCACCGAGGCTGTGGCGCACAGGAGTTGATTTTTACCGAAATTAAAGCTTTGAATTTGAGTTACGAGTATGCCGAGGCTTATAATAATACACATTTGTTTTTTCTTATGTCAACTCTTCGACATGACGGGAACAGACCAAGAGTCGCAAATTTTTGCGACACAATGGAAATGAAACTGTTGTTTGTCGAGCTTTCAGACGCGACGAGATCTCGCGTTCCAAAAAGGTTAAGTTTTATTGCGCGTCCTTTACAGCAGAGTGGTCAACTATCTGGCGACAGGATAATGAGGCGCGAAGAGAAACTGTGGGAGAGTTTCTAGTGGTTTTCTTCTATTTACCCTAGACTCTAGACTTAGGGCCTACAGTTTGCAAAAATACCTTAACTTTAGAGGGCCCCTTAAAAACTCCATGATAAAAACCAACTGCTAAAATTAAAAAAACAATGTTTCAGTTCAAATGAGATAATTATCAGTTAATTTGAGAGTCGAATATCAGTAGGCAGATTAACAGCCAGATGATCATAGGACACAGCGTCGTCTGATACAGGATCATTGTGACAAGGAGTATCTGTATTGTAAAGTGTCCCCTTGTTTTCACGAAGTGCTTTTCATTAAATTCTCAAAAAGGATGGCGATTTTTAGGTTCAACAACTAAGGCCTTTACATCTACGTAATGCGATGATTTATACAGCGTCCAGTGGCACCTTCACTCATACTAGATGGGTGAAGAGACCACTCGGCGCTGCAGTGCCTGGGACATTGTTTTAGATGGAGTAGGCTTGCCCAGCACCTATACCATCCATTAGGTCCAAAAACCTAGAATTAAAGACTGTAGGTCACCTTTAACTGTTTCTAATGTATGTCGCCATTAATCGACAAGTTTGACACAATGGTTTGCTAAACTCGAAAGGCGGTTCGCAATATCAATTGTCACTTGTCAATCAAAGAGTTAGTGACAGTAAGTGCTGCATTATTTATACAGACACTCCTTGGGTCAGTTACATACGTCAACAGTATCAATCAGGTTTTTTTACAGCTCAATACCTAAATGATAGACATGTCGGTAAAAGCCATTTGCCATGAACTTAGGGTGGCATTAAGACGCCGTACGTCTCACAACTAGCGCCGCCAATAGAAAAAGAATCATATCTTTTTTTTTTTTGATGCGTTTTTAGCAATCAACGCTCCTGCAATTTCTCAACGCAAGGCTTAACTATTTTTAGGACCTAAGGTTTGGATTCCAGGATTGGATTTCCTACGAATGCAATCGATTCTCGCCAAAAGTGGCCACTTTTGGCGAGATTCTAGGATCTGGAATCCAAACCTTAGGTCCTAAAAAAATAGAAGTTAAAAACTAAAACCCGACTACTAAAAGGCTTAAAACAAGACCTGCTTATCCTTAAAATAGACTCATAGATAATTAATCGTAGTCGGAGGCCATCGGTTTATCAAATGCGAATGTGGTGTCCTCCGACTACGATTAATTATCTATGAGTCTATTTTAAGGATAAGCAGGTCTTGTTTTAAGCCTTTTAGTAGTCGGGTTTTAGTTTTTAACTTCTATTTTTTTTTGAGCTTTTTAGTTAGTTATTTTGGATGATCACCTAAAATAGAACCAAGAAGGGCAAAAAAAAACACATTTTGGAATATTTTGTTATATTTGTTATGTTGACGCTACATGTGTTATACATTTTTGAAAAGGTCTTTTAAAGCGCTTTCATTTGATACCCATGACGATGGTATCCGATAATTTTTATTTTTAGGTCCACCACTTTTATAGGGCGCAGCACAGCCGCCATCTTGGTTTTTTTCAAAATTAAACTATCCTATGTTACCTGGGTGATTAAGACAAATCCAACGACACCTCATTTGTTGAAATCGGCCGAGTAGTTTAGGCTCTGCGAGGGAACAGATGAACACACAAACATACATACCCACATACATACATACATACATACATACATACATACATACGCTGCTAAAATCATAACCCTCCTTTTTGCTTCGCGTAGTCGGGTAAAAATAGTTAAGCATCGCGTTGAGAAATGGCAGGAGCGTTTTTTGCTAAAAACGCATCCAAAAAAAAGATATGATTTTTTTTCATTGGTGGCGCTAGTTGTGAGACGTATTTCATCTTAATAGTCGTCGACTCAAGATCGAACTGAACTAGGTGATCTCAGAAAAGTCAAATGCTCAATGTCAATATCAGGATAGCGTCTATAAATATGCTGACAGCTTCTCAAGTTTGACACTAGCCAAGGCTTGACATTAGCATTTGACTTATCTAAGTAGGTGATCTCAGACGACTATTAATGCCACCCTTAGTATCCTGTTAAAGATTATTTTAATGGCATGACGATGTTTTCCGCAATTCGTTGGCTTGAATTCGATAAGTAAAAATCAACGAATTTGTCTCGGTCAGTATTTGTTCATTTGCATGCTGCATCCAAATTTCTTCCCCAAGAACGATCAGAGCTAGTGAAGCTGAAGAAAAAAAAGTAGCTAGATACTTACTTAGTGTTAGATAGTAATAAGTAATTGATTTATATACTTTTTGTACTTTTGATAATACATATTTTGACGTTCAATGTAAATAATTTATTTATGTATACTTATAATAAAACTCTAGCGAAGTCAATTCTGTACATTGAATATTTTTAGAAAAAAACTAGCAGGGGTTACTAAGTAAACTATACTGAATCCAAAAATGCAAAAAAAACGGTTTATGTCTGTCTGTCTGTCTTTCTGTCTGTCTGTCTGTCTGTCTGTCTGTCTGTATGAACACGATAAACGCGAACACCGCTGAATAGTTTTCAACCAAACTTAACATGGCCGTAACTCACGTTTCTGGGAGTAACTTAGGCTATCCGATGTTTAGAATACATTGCGGGTTGCAATTTTAACTTCGTTTTTTGTAAGAAATATTCATAATTTGGATATGGCTTCTTGAGAAGGTATGTTAAGAACGTGATACTGAATATATTTCTGCAAAAAAAAATTAAAAGTCCGGCTTTGAACCACATTCTCTCGAAAACCTACATTGCGGGTTGCAATTTTAACTTGATTTTTTGTAAGAAATATCCATAATTTTGATATGGCTTCTTGAGAAGGTATGTTAAGAACGTAATACTAACCACATTTCTGAAAAAAAAAATTAAAAGTCCGACTTTATTATCTCGGAAACCGTTGATTTCCCAGGCATAGTTCCTTGGGCAAAAATGTTCGTTATGATGAGGACTAAACGTATACGTGGTCTCCCGCTTTGTTGGCGGTTTTTTAACACTCTGTATAATAGCACGCTGTATAATAGCATGTAGTACTGTTGCGTCGCGGTCGAAATGTTCTGGGTTTGAATCCACGCGAGGTTGAAATTTTTTTTTGTGCCTTTTTTTAAATATTTACTCTACTGAGCCCAACTTGATATTAAAAAAATATATTTTGTTTGCCGTAGAGCGGGATAGACAGAGTTATTTGCGGTAGATACGCTCTAACCCAACCTTATGCTTTGCTTGCTGGCTTAGCATGAGAATGGGTAAGACCTTATCTATGGGCTTATAACTTTATCTATCCCACTCTACGTCGAGGGAGATACATAATAAACCCCCATACTTCCCAGGCAATTCTTATGCTAAGCTTCCTGGTATCTTACATGGGCGATACCTAATCTAAACAAAACATATTTTATCATAAATGTATTGTTTAGATTAGGGCACACACACAGACAGGCACACCCTCATAAACACATAAACAGACACACACACAAAGCTATCAAACTTATGACACCCCTCTTTGTTGGTCGGGGGTTAAAAAAAACCTTCCTTTAGAGTTTTCCTCCACAGTCGAATTTAAATTAAATGTCAAATGTGTAAAAACGCATACGAAGTCGCGGGCAACAGCTAGTGACGTTATAAAACAATACATACGCATACTTAGTATTTTTCCCATTATCACAATAACAAATGTCCTATAGCACTCAGCGATAACGTAGCTTCCCATTAGTAAAATATTTTTTTAAAATCGGATGAATAGTTTTGGAGATTACCCCCTACTACAAACCTACATCCTTACAAAGTTTTCCTCTTTATAATATTAGTGTAGATGTAGATTAGTGTAGATGTAGATGTAGATTATTTTTTTGTCAGGTACGGTTCAAGTACGGTGCGACACGCTGAGATACCCCAGGGTAGGTAGTTCTTATCGAGCACGGCAAATTACAAAAAAAAGTGGTTTCTTTGCGTGTTCCTGCGTGATCTGTCAATTTTTTATCCACGCAACTATAATCTATCAAAGGATTGTGCCTTGAAAAGTGCCGTTATTTTCCAATGTAGGTACCGGTCAGCCACAGTCACAGATACCCCATGGCAGCTCTTACCGCGCGCGGCATTAGGGCGCCAATCGAACAAAAAGGGGTATCCTAGCGTATGGCCGACTGTACGTAGCAGTAGCCGGATCGGCATCGGTTATCTCTAGAATTCTAGATGACTAATGAAGTGTATTAGTTAACCGCCACAGAGGCGTATCGTAGCGGGATCTCGTCACTCGATTAGACGCTGTCAAACCCTATCTGTTACATCGTGGTGAGAAATATAGAGTTCGGGTTAACTCTGGCCTAATGAAGACCAACAAGAAACGCAAATTTGAGTATTTTGGCCTTATAATGCGCAACACCCAATATGGACTCCTTCAATTTATCATACAAGGGAAGATGCCAGGCAGGAGGAGCCATTGGTTCAATCAATCCACGAGCTCCTTGTTCCGTTTGGCAGTCTCAAAAGAAGAAATAGTTAAGATGATTGCCAACCTCCGATAGGAGACGGCACTACAAGAAGATGAAGGCCTTTTGAGGTGCGCAAAATTAGCTGGGGAGAAGAACTTCAGAGATGAAGAACAGAACTCCTCCATGGGCAGCAGCAAATCACGCACTTGGAATCAGTGCAATAGCTTAATAGATTGTGTAAGTCGTGCATTTTATTTTTTTAGTTTTGTATTATTATCGACATTTTCTTTCTTCAGGCGCTGGGTATAGTGAATCGCCCGCGCGCTTAGCAAAATGCACAATCTATTCCTGTATCAAAGACACAGGTGAGACCTATCTAAAATAGCCAGTTTCGTGTTGACATTCATAAAAGTTTTGAAGATATTTTGCTTGAAAAAAAATAGGCGGCGCACTTTTTTTCAAGCAAAATATCTTGCTATCCGTTATGGATATCAACATGAAACTGGCTGTGTTAGATAGGTCTCACCTAATTCTAGGGTTTGATATGTGAACATTTTCGTTTTTTTTTCTGTATTTGATACAGGAATCGATTTTGTGCATTTTTCTTTGCGCGCGGGCTAATTCACTATGCCCAGCGCCTTAAACGATTACCTACCTGTGTAGGAAAAACCTGTCGCAAAATCGCAAACAGATACACAAAACGCGTCTGAATAGTGGAGCCCCAAAGGCCTAGCCTCACAAGGGCGGGCGGAACCGGGTCAGTGTACTAGTGTGCCACCATCGATACACTTTTCAGAGCTAAGTGCCGTGCCGTACACATGACGACGACGGGGCGGTTGGGGTGACCATGGGTTGAGTGTTTTCATATTCAGCCTATTTCAAAAGTTACTGCGACACGATGGTGCAGACTACAGGGTGCACTCTAAGTCGATAGCGGAACTTTAAGTAGGCTGTCTATCAGGTGTTCCATACAAAAGGTCGACTCAGTACTGCGCCAAATGTATGGAACAGCAGATTTTTTTTTCGCTCCATTTTTTTCGCCACCTAGTACAAGTTGTTTGTAGTGATCAGTAGACAGTTCCACTATCGACTTAGAGTGCACCCTGTAGTGATGTCCGCTCGGAAACATTCCCACTCCCGGCAATGTTTGCACTGGCAATGTTCCCGGAAAGTTTCCCAATGTTTCCATAAATTAGTCCTTATAGTATCGCGTTGGTTAGTCACGTGGCATGTACCTCTATATTTGCATAAGTGTATTGTCCTTGCAGTATTGCCACATGAAGACTCCATGGAATCGGTATTTCACTAAAAAATCTATCTTAAATCGGTACTACTAATAATTGAATTACTCGGTAATTGTTTTCTTATCCTATCATATATTTCTTATTGTGCATCTGCTGCTACTGTGTTTTCGCTCTCAGTCCTGTCCATCCAAAGGTTGTCTGGAAGAAATCGCTTTTAGCGATAAGACCGCTATTTGTACTGTTATTTTTAAATGTTTATTTGTAAAATGTTTTCGTTTGTGCAATAAAGAGTTACTTACTTACTTTCTTACTTACTTTACTACCTATCAAATTCGTATGAATAGTAACTTATTCTTTGGTGTATAAAGAATCCAAAACCATTTAAAATTCAGGAAACAAATATTGAAATATCCAAAGTTTAGGCTATGTAGCATCAGATTAGTCCCACTTCACCCATACAAAGATGCGACCCATACTATTGTAAACTAGAAACATGTGTCCATAAATTCTACCATATTTTATTTCTGTATGCGGGTATACCTACTTGGGTATCGTTTCCATACAAATGTTCCTAATGACCTTTAGAGTCAATCCTTCCGCTTGCAAGGTCACCAATATGTATTGAATGTGAATATCAATAAAAAAGATAAATCGATGTTAAAATTAATGAGAAAGATAATATCTCTCGTACGAGCGGACCGGATGAAAGTTTTAAATTTTTAAAATCCCTAACCTCAAAGTCCATGGCCACCCCACCTCTCAGAGTAGCTCGTAGGTCGAGGGCCACTCAGTGCGAGGGCAGGCTCGAATAACTGGTCATATACTAGTCTACCACCTTCTCTCTACTCTAGTCTACAACCAACAGCCCCTAGGTGGCGCTGCGACTTTTGCTTTCACTGGCTTATTGTTTTAGAAGATAATTTCAGCTTTTTTCGTGAGTAAAGATGACTATCCATAGTGGTCGTACACATGACAGCACGTCAGAGTGTACACTTTTGTTGAAACGTTCCCGTAACGTAACCGAATAGTGAAAGGGTCGACGTTTTGTCTTTTGTACGTAAGTAAAATTTAGGCCTTTGCATCTACATAGTGAGATGATTTATGCAGCTTCCAGTGGCATCTTGACTCATTGTCTCATATCATATGGGTGAAATGACCACTCGGACGCTGCAGTGCCTGGCTGGGACATTGTTTAGTTCCATCTAGAACATATCTAGATCCATCCATCCACCCAGGGTATGAGGGTATGCTTGAAGCACTCGGATCTGGGTCAAGGGTCGGCGCAAACGCAAACGAGGCATAAATACGAAAACATATTTATTTACCTTTAACTTAACGTCTCCATATTGTATTTTGATATCGCAAATATTTTGCCGAATAAAAAACCCGAGGGAGACGGAACAAGGCTTGACAGAAGTATCGCATAGAGAGAGAGAGAGAGACAAGGCGGATTTTTGTCTACAGTTCATAGTGATATCTCTATAGCAAGAATAGTGAAGTCGCATCTAAGGTGCCGCACACACCACGCGGAGTTCTGCGTCCCGAGTTCTTTCTAAAGGTGCCGGTTAGATCTCGACTGCAGCGACAACTGCAGACTTCGTGAAGCCCGACGACAATACGGTTTGTATGTATTTCTATGCGGACCTCGCGTCGCCCGGTTCGAATGGTGTTCCATAGAATGAGTACCTAGTACCTAAACTGAGCAATTTTGTTCAACGATTTTGGTTTCACGCACGACACTAAGATTGAATTGTTTTCTGTATTCTCAACAAAAAAAAAATGAAATGAAATAGTTTATTTGTTAAAAAACAACAATAATTCAGTTGCGCGTTGCGCGGTAAGTTTCTTGGTCCTTCTGTCCGTATTTGTTCCGCCACAGGACCCTCGTCCGAGTTTGAAGAGAACTCTCTTATCAAGCCGGCGATAAATAATACCTACAACAAAACCTTTCGGGCGAACCACTGAATGGGAAGATGGCGGGAAGATGGCGGCCGAAAGCCGAACGAGAATAATATTTTTAAGCAAACAAAGGGCTCGTGAAGAGGCGCGAAAAAATAATACCCCGGTCTTTCTTCGCGAGCTATTATTACAGCGGCTAAGTACGAGTATGGTTAGGTTTCAGGGTGGCTGTCGAAATCAACAGGGGCCTTAGCCTATAACGCAATGGCGTGTCGATGGCGTCCCAGCAGAAGGACAAAACCGGGGTTTCCTCGTTTTTCTCCTACAACCAGAACTAATCCTCTAGAGTTAGAATCACAATATTCTTTGCTGTACTACAAAGACATTGAAAGGAACAACAGCATTAATAAATCGTAATTGAAACTGGGAGCCCATTTTGGTACCATTGCGTTACAGGCTAAGGCCCCAGCCGCCGTAGCATGTTAGAAGTCGCGCGCGGCGTTCTTCATTTGTCACTTGTTTTAACGCTTACTATTGCGCGCGCTGCACCAGGTTAAAGTAACTCGCGCATGGCGGTCGCGCATGGTCGCGTATTTCTTCAATGCAGACATGAAACATGACATCATGGTATTTCTTCATTGCAGACATGAAACATGACATCATGGTATTTCTTCATTGCAGACATGAAACATGACATCATGGTATTTCTTCATTGCAGACATGAAACATGACATCATGGTATTTCAGCACACTTTCATTGCAGTACGTAAAAAAGTGTGCTGAAATGCCATGTGTCATGTTTCATGTCATCTAGTGTAATGAAATGCTATGTGCCATGCTTTATTCTCTCGTGTAATGTGTAATATTTCATGACACCGTTGTGTAATATGTCTTTTGTAATATTACAAGCATTACCTACACATGTCTACTGTACAGTTTATTTGTAAAGCGCGCGCGCCTGCGCGAATGGTCTTAGAAAAAACTTACTCATCTGTAACTATTTAGCGAACAACTAGTTAGCTATCTCAACATTTCCACTTTAAACCCCGATATTTATCTGCAAAAAGAACTCACCACTTGACAATTGGAGCCCTCGCAGCGCCAATAAGTTGTAAGTGTAAGCGGGAATCGAACCCGGGCCCGCGGCTCAGCGCGTAACAACCGATCCACTTACCTGATTGCTTCCCCGATACGGTGGGGGAGGGGGTGTTTAACTCTATACAGGGTAACTGCCGTACTGGGGTGCAGATGTGCGTGAAGTGAACTGATTTGTTGGTTTAGATGTAACATGCTTAATATTTTTTTTAAAGGAACAATAACATCTTGAACTTAAACTTTCGTAAGAAAATATTTTGTATTTTTAATTCAATTCAAATCAATTTTATTCCAGATAAAAAATCCATATTGGTAAGTAATAATAAATAATTCTATTCTATTTTAGTAACTTATTTTTTTTTACGAACGGTGAAGCAGTTTTCAAAAAAAGTTAAATAGTAGACTAGTGTTGGGTTATTTCGGTGCTTTTTACAGAACTAAACATTCATAACATCATGAGATGATGATGTTATTAAATATCCGGTGTTGTTTTGGTCTAGGCTAGGTCCAATAGACATCAGGTCTGAAAACCTTAGCCAGTAGCATTACCGTCAGTTTACATTTTAAACCACTTTTTGATGTTGATGATTATGAATGATGGTGTAAACTGTATCACTTTATCATCGATACGCTCCGATGGAGACAGAAATGTGTCTTTTTCCATTGTCAGCGTAGTTGAAACCAACATTGCACGTATTGTGTAGCCGCTTGTACCCCAATGGGTATTAGGTAGAAGTTAGAAGTGATCACGGATGTAACTGAAACTTTGGCGAGTGATCAAACACTCGGTTAAGTAATCGCCGTCGAGTCTGAAGTAAAGTTAACTTGGGCAATACATCACGCGAGGCAATGCTGACTTTCTTGAGCTTGATGTGGCTATTTTAGGAAGGAAACTAGAGCAATGTGTTTGAGCAAATTGGACAAAGATAGGAGAGAAGATCGAAATCTTGTCCTGATACATGTATTATCCCTTTATGTATTATCCCTCTATTTGAAGCAAAAAAGCTAAAATTATGTTATAATAATAATCTTTATTTATTTAGATAACTGAGATCCATTGAGTTACAGGCTATTTTAAAGTAAATAAACAAGAGTTTAAAAGTTTAAAAGTAAGTACATACCTACTTATAATTAAAGAAATGCAATATTGCAGAAATAAATAAGCTCGCAACGTGACTGTGCATTATTGTGAGTAACACATACATAACACACGCACGCACAACCATGTAGCCTATTCATTTCTGCTAATTATGTATTTCGACCCATTGTTATACAAGGTGTTGTTTTGTAAAGTTACACCCGACTCAGTGGTGATTATTTACACGGTACTGAAGCAAAAAACAACTTGAACAAGGTAATTTGTCGATCAATTTTTTTTAAAGAAATAACAAGATTTTTTTGTTTCAAGCGTAACTTAAACTATCGTCCTTGACTCTGGAGTCACTGACCAAAACAACACCCTGTATATTGTTGGTTATATTTTGTACTCTAGACGTAGTAACACTCTAGCCCTCCAACTTTCTAGTTGAAAAAAAGAAAACACGCATGACACGAAAAAAAGACTAAGAAACGCAACATAACTGAACACTTATATCAGTTAGGTTATCGTAGAAGCTCGACGTTTACACGAAAACAGATCGCCTTGCGCGCCACAATTCACCAACGCTCCCAAAAAGTTATCTCTCAATCCACTTCGGACCAACTTTCGACCTAACCCCTCACCTGCCGACACACAGTGGTCGATTTCACGGATTTAGGCGGCCAAAAGTCCATTTCTCAAAGTTAACTTATAACAAAACGAATTGATTCACGGAAAAATAGACACCCTGACTGCTCAAACCCCACCCCTCCCCAGTTCCTAGAACTGCGTGCGCGCCCCCACAGATAGTCGGAACTTGATCGTCGCGCAAGCTGAACACGTTCGTTCTCGTCACTGATAGCGCAAACAATTGTACAAAGTGAATATTTCATTTGACACTGTTCAGTTACTCAAGTAAAAGTGTTGGATATCGAAAGTTCAGGTAAGCTCCTTCAATTGTAATATAAATTCAGATTAGGAATATCAATATTTAGTGCAGTTATAACGTATCAAAGATTGCCCTTTTTCATGCATAATATTATCATTTTTTTTATTTTCAATAGTATAAATGTTGTACTTCCGGGACCGTCCGAGTAAAATTCCTTATAGTTTCTGATACTGTAGCTCTTTAAGCAGATAACCACAAAAAAATTAGCCACCACCTTTGACCACTTCGCGAGAAAAAAATCATTTAATCAACTTTGGCAGAATGTGAGAAAAAATACTTTTTTGTTTCTTTTCCGTTAAAATTCCTTTCCGTTGTTCTAGGTTCATCAAGTTACTCAGGCATCGAAGTAGTAACTCGTAGATATCTTTTTACCCGACTGCCCAAAGGTGTATGTGTCTATGTTTATATGTATGTATGTCCGTTCGTATGTTCCCACCTACAGCTTAAACGCCTGAACCGGTTTGAACAAATGAGGTGTCATTGGATTGGTCTTGCCGCTGCAAGTGTCATAGAATATGTGACGTTACCAAAAAAGCAATATGGCGCCCATTAGGCGCCATATTGCTGGGTCGAATTGAAATAATATTTTGTAACCCCTGTAATATGGGTATCAAATTAAAGGTATTTAAATGAAGATTGCGAAAATATAGTTTGTGGTGGAAAAAACAAACTAAAAAGAAAAAAACTGTTATACAGGGTGGATTTGAGACGGGGCAGTAAGGCCAGGTACCTTAACCGTTATAGTTACAGGAAAACGTTCTTAGAAGACCTTGCATAACTTTTTGAGATATTATGAAATGCATTCAAACATTTTGTGAAAAATGTACGGCCAGCGAAAAAAATTATAAAATATCAAAATTTTTTTTAAGCCATTCGATCCTCTTTCATGTAGAGATCAAAAGACTCTTAGGAGCCAACTGAGGTTTAAGTACTAGAAATGTCAGGAATTTACAAAAACTTTCCCCATACATTTTCTATGGAAAAAAAACCTTTTTTTAGTTGGCTCCTAAAGACTCTTAGGAGCCAACCGAGGTTTGAGTGCTAGAATTGACAGAAATCGGCAAAAACTTTCCCCCGTACAAAATGATAATAATAAATTATTTATTTCAGGCATCATGGACCCATATTTTTAAATTAATTAAATTAATAAATTACATTACAGTTACAACAGAAAATCAGAAGAAATAATTATAAAAACGCTCAATTAAAATGTCGAAAACCTACGTCAAATGTACGTGGAGCATTTTTTCGCGATTTCTAACATTTCTTTTACTCAAACCTAAATTGGCTCCTTAGATTTTTTTTATCCCTACACGAAAGAGGATCGAATAGCATTACAAAAAGGTTTTTTCATAGAAAAAAATCGTATTTTAGCATTTTTTTTGCTGACCGTATTTTTTTTACAAAATCTGTGAATGCAGTTCATAATATCTCAAAAAGTTATGGAAGGTCTCCTAAAAACGTTTTCCTGTAACTATAACGGTTTAGGTACCCGCCCTTACTGCCCCGTCTCAAAAATCCACCCTGTATATAAAAAAAACCCGACTGCATCACAGTCTAAGCAGGCGGGACCAAACCAAATCAGACCCGTTCAAAGGGCTCATGGTAAGCATCACAAATATATATTTTTTTATAATTTTAAATGAATGTTTTTGAGGTTATTTAGGAAAATACGTAAAAATTGTCAGTACGGAACCCATAAAACGCGAACCCGACTCGCATTTGGCCGGTTTTTTTTTCCATATTGTATTTTCTGTGGAGAATAAAAGCTATTTTTTTATGTATGATCGTCTTTTACTTTACAATTTGTGATAATTGCTAACCCAAATCTCAAAAACTACTAAGAATTTTTTTATAATTCAAATGAACTCAAAATATATCTTTTACACCAAAGGCTCTTAAAGAAAATTTAAAAATTTTGGCGCTATTTAGGTAAAATTTTTCACAATCATTGTTTTTTTGTCTAGAAAAAGATATTTCAATGAAACAAATAGATATAAAAATATATATTCAGTCTAAAATACCATATTTGCGTTTGTAGTCGTATTTATTACTGAATAAAAGCATAAAATAATTTTGGCCGCCTAAATCGTACAAATCTACCACTGTGCGACATCAGCCAAACTATGCAGTAACAGTTTTTTCATCTCGCAAAGTGGTCAGAATGGGTGTCAATGCCTGATTTACACGAAGCCAGTGCATCAATGTATTGCTAGTAAGCTAAGGCTAGTAGATCTTCGTTTCCACTTAGAGTGATGGTCAAGGCACATTAGCACCGCCGATGAAACAAAAACACATCTTCTTTTTGATGCGTTTTTTTGTAAAAAAGGCCCGTCAAACAGAATCCCTAGGCTTAAGTATTTTTAGGACCTAAGGTCTAGATCCCAGATCCTCAAACCTATGAATAAAATTTGCACAAGTCAAATAAAAGTGGCAGGATTTCTTGTGCAGGATTTATTCGTAGGTTCTAGGATCTGGAATCTAAGCCTTAGGTCCTAAAGAAGGTATTCTCATATATTTGACGGCCCGTTATCAGCCAAAAAAGCTACATTTTTTTTTTTATATTCCCGGCGCTGTTGGATGGAGTACCCTTCTCCTAAGAAGGTGACGAAGGTACACTAGCGCCGGTAATAAAAAAACATACCATTTTATGGATGTTTTTTTGCCAAAAAAGGACCGTCACTCGGTCAGAAACTGATCTTGTCTTCTATCATCTTCAAAATACTATCCTAGTGTAAGTGCTGCACAGGGACAAAATATCTAGCTAGTGAATTCAGGGCACACCTGGCCGTTCCAGTCAACTAACTACTATGGCGAAGCCGGAGGTGACCAGGTGGTGTCGTTTGGATAGTCTGTGACGTCACTAAATCGGAAATATTGAGAAAGTCTGGTAAGGTTTTGTTTTTACATGAAAAAATACTTTGCATCTATGTCAAAATTATTTGTACAGCGGCGTGAACAGATGACACTGGTCAACACTGATTTTTTTTTCCTGAATTTTGGTATCCATTTTAGGATATACGAGTACTTAGGGCAAAGTACAGATGCTAAAACATAAATATTTAAAAAAATCCAACTGATGAATGGCGATTTACCAGAAAAATTAGAACTTTGAAGTATTTCATTTCAGTTCATACGTACTAAGGCCTTTGCATCTACCTAAGGAGAAGATAAAATATACCTATACAGCGTCCAGTGTCACCTTCGCTCACACGAGATGGTTAAAGAAACCACTCGGCGCTGCAGTGCCTTGTAGGCTTGCCCAGCACCTATGATGATGATGATGATGGCCTCCTCGTCGTATCCGACGACAGCGACCGTCACTGCTTCCTAGCGTGTGCTCTGATGTGGCTGGACAGGCCGAACTTTGTTTTGAAAACCCGGTCACATGCAGCGCAGTAGAGCTGTCCGACGTCATTGTATGTGTAGGTGTAGGAAGGTTTTGGTCTTGTCTTCCTTATTTGGCGTTTTGCTTCCAAGTTTTCGAGACGACTTTTTTCAAAGTTCTCAACGCCTCTGTGGACTGAGTTACGCCATTTTGGGCGGTTGGTTGCCAGCTGCTCCCAGCTCTCAGGCGGTATGTTGCAGGCCTTAAGGTGTCGTTTGAGGACATCTTTATAACGCAAGTACTGTCCACCCTGGTTCCGCTTCCCTTGTGTTAGTTCTGAGTAGAACACGGCTTTGGGCAGTCTGCAGTCGTTCATCCGCGTTAAATGTCCACACCATCTCAGCTGGATCTTTGTCAGCATGGCCTCTATGCCAGTCATATTACATCGGCGGAGTATTTCTGTGTTGGGAACACGATCCTGCCACTTGACACGTAGGATAGAGCGCAGACATCTCATGTGGAACGAGTCCAGTTTTCTAATGTCTGGCTTGTAGAGGCACCAAGTTTCAGCAGCATAAAGTAGGACTGGCAGGATGAGCGCTTTGTACACTAGTAGTTTTGTCTGCAGTTTAAGGTCGTGTGATTTCCATACTCGGGTGTTAAGTTTGCCGAAAGTGGCAGCTGCTCTTGCAATACGGGATGGTATTTCCAGTGCCAGAGTGTTGTCGTTTCTGATTTGGCTTCCAAGATAGCGGAAGTTGGATACCTGCTCAAGGGGCTTGCCATCAAGGTGAACACTGGAATGAGCAGCTTCTCCTCCTCTTGGGACTTGGAACAGGACTTGGGTCTTAGAGACGCTTATTACTAGACCAAATTTGCAACAGGAGCTGTGTAGGTGGTTAACGTAGCTCTGGAGAGAGTCAATACTATCTGCCATCAGACAAACGTCGTCAGCATACAGTATGTCCAGGATTGACAGCTTAGTGATTTTAGTTTTTGCTCTAAGACGGGCCAGGTCGAAGACATTCCTGTCAGTCCGGGTGTTTATTTCTATTCTCCGGTTGCAACGTTGCAGAGCGTCATTAAGTACGGCTGCGAAGTATAGAGCGAACAGTGTTGGCGCCATAACACAGCCCTGCTTTACGCCGCACGTTACAGGAAAAGGTGCAGAGAAGTCGTTTTCATGCTGGACTGTTGCATTCATTCCGTCGTGGAATTGACGAAGTAGATTAATAAACTTCTCGGGACATCCAATTTTTCCTAAGACGTTCCAGAGAGCATTACGTGGCACGCGGTCGAAAGCTTTTTCAAGATCGACAAAGCACATGTAAAGGGGACGATTCTGTTCTAGGCTTTTTTCTTGTATTTGTTTAACAACAAATATGCCATCTACTGTACCCCTGAACGGGCGAAAGCCGCATTGAGTCTCTGGGAGGATTCGTTCTGCGAGTGCGCTAAGCCGGGTGTTAAGAATATGTGCCAAGATCTTGCCAGCACTAGAGAGGAGCGAAATACCCCTATAGGAGCCGCAGTCGGATATATCTCCCTTGCCTTTATAAAGCTTGCAGATAGAGGCATCTTTCCAGTCTTGAGGAACAGTGTCACAATTCCATATATTTGTTATCAACTTGTAGAGCTGGTTCCTTACGTTGGGTCCACTATATTTAAAGACCTCCGATGGTAGGCTATCTTTGCCGGGTGTTTTGCCGTTCTTAAGGCGCTTTGTCGCGAGCATAAACTCATCAAAAGATGGAGTGTCAGCCAGGTATCCGTTCAGAGGCATGTCCTCGAGAGTATTGATGTACTCCATGTCTGTGGTCTGCGCAGTAGGATTAAGGACCTCGTTGAAGTGTTCCGCCCATCGGGCCAGTAGGTCACTTTGTTCGGTCAGTCGGGATCCTTTGTCGCGCGAGTACATGGGTGCTGTTTTTCTGGTCCGAGGACCAAAAACAGTTGTTAGTCCTTCGAAGAACTTGCCAGTCTGATTTGTGTCTGCGTATCGTTGGAGTTCGTTTGCCTTGTCTGTCCACCAGCTATCTTTTAGTTCTCGAATCTTAGCTTTCAGTTGCTTCTGGGCTCGATTTCGGTCGGCAGCATTTGACGGTTGTTTGAGTTCACGTCTGAAGTTATCTAGGAGTTTTTGAACTTCAAGGTTGGAGTCGTCAAACCAGTCTTGGTTTCTTTTTTGTGGTTTTCCGACGATTCTGTGTGCACTTTCATGAAGTTCTTTGGCATACGTACGCCAGCCGTCATCGATACTTCCTAAATCTATATCAACAGTCTTAGTACCAAAATCGTTATCGAGCTCAATTTGAAGATTTTTGTCGTGGACAAGTTTGTTGAAGGCTAATTTTGTGGGTATTTTGTGACCAGCACCTATACCATCCTGACAGCTAGCTGTCGGCCTAGCCCACAGGAAAGACAAGTCAATACGCGTGGAGCCAACCAAGCCTCGGGTTTCCTTACGATGTTTTCCTTCACAGTTAGCGAGCCTCCGTAGTCTGGAGTTCGTCCGTAGCTGCATTATTAACCGGTTAGCTATAGCACCGCGTGCAGGCGGGCGAAAGATAACGCCATCACCAGGTGTAGGGTTAACTGATATCGTCTGACACTCGATGCGAAGAAAAATGGACCTCATGGGGACGAGATAAGGGTCGCAAGAGGTGTCGAGACCATTTGGTGGAGAGAATAACTTCGTAGACGAACCGAAATGTAGATGAGGTGACAGGTTGAGACGTTTTGCGCTCGACGGATTTAGCTTTGTTTCGGATTTCGGAATATTTTGCCGTTGTGAATTCATACTTTTTCCTTGAGAGAGGTGTTATTCGGTTATGCTTGAACGGATGAAATGTAGGTAATTTTCTTATTTGCTTGATTAGTGAAATGGTTACTCAAGTATTGACATGTCTTTCCTGTGGGCCAAGCTGACTAAGCTGTCAGTATGGTATAGGTACTGGGCAAGCCTACTCCATCTAAAACAATGTCCCAGGCACTGCAGCGTCGAGTGGTCTCTTCACCCATTTAGTGTGAGTGAAGGTGGCACTGGACGCTGTATAAATCATCTCACTATGTAGATGCAAACCGCAAAGGCCACTCAATTAACATCTACAAAGGCATTGATACATTTAGTAAGTAAAACTGTCTTAAATCGAATAGCAAATAACCACATTATGTATGACGATGTTAAATAAACAATATGAGTTAACACCTTAAATACATTTTGTTTGACAGGACAATAATTGTTTTATCTACGCATTGTTTTCTTCGACAACAGGTTTCAATACGTATACAGGGTGTTTTAGAAAGGTCTTGTGACACTCAAAGGGGTCATTTGTCTCATCAATACAAGCAACTTTTACTTTGGGGCCAAGTGCGAAATATCGAAAAAATATCAGGAGTGCTCCATACATTTGTTTTTTTTTTTTAATCGAAGTTTAGGTCAATTGCCATTACAATGGTTTACACAAAACAATGTACGATTGCAATGATTGCTCACGATTTGTAAAGGAAACCGTTAACAAAATACAAAAGATTGTAATAAATTTTACTCAAAAAAGCTCGTAATGTGGACATTAATTCGACAACCTTCTTTGAGCAAAGTCGGACTTGCGGGCTACTTGGATTAGGCGCCAGAAAAGTTGTATGGAATTTCATTAATGTCTTGTGTTTTGCGGCCAGAAAAACATTAATGTCGAGTTTTGTTTCATAAATAGAACTCAAACATCAGGTGCAAAAAGTATTTATTTAGAATTAGGCTGTATGGGTACTGGCAGTCGACACATTGCACAGAAAAAAAAAGCGCGGCCATATTGTTTTCGACTTTTCGCGCGTTGTTCGAAGTGATTTTTTTCTGTGTTTTTGTTGAAAAAGTGAACTCTCAAAGCGACGAATCCTCGGATTTAATGTGTTTAACACCGCCGGACATTCAAAATCAAGCGAAATTAGTAATTGGAAATTTATTGCCACCGAAGTCAAAAGAAAAATACAAGCAAGCTTACCAACAAAAAGTTTGCGGAATGGAAAATCGACAAAAAGTACTTAATCTACGACAAATGGTAAGCTAATTAAATTACTATGTTAATTACTATTCTAATTAATATTTTAATTACTCGCATTGTTTGAGTAAAGCACTATACAAGCCTTGGTCTGCAATGAGCGCGCTTCTGGCCACGCTATGATTGCCTCGAGCTTAGCTTAGCTACGCTCTCGGCCCTCAAGTTTGGTCATCATTGCAGCCCTTGCTGGCCGCGCTATAAAGGCCTCGACCTTCGGTCTCGGCCTTCATTTCAGCTTGTCCATCAAGGGCTGCAATGCTGACCGCACTGTGAGGGCCTTGAGCTGCGCTACGCTGCGCTCTGTCGGCCATCAAAAGCGCGCCAGAAACGCACTCATTACAGATCGCGGCAGTAATGTACTATTATCAACAAGGATCCCCACTGCAAGCGAAAACCTGACAGAAAAAAGGAAGCCAGTTTCTGTATGCAATCAAATGCTGAGTGGAATTGCTCGCAGTTTCCTGTATTTTTTGCGGATAATTAAAATAGCTCAAGCTCCACTCCAGCTGCTGAGATCTGATCCGCACAAGAGTAGGTAATACGAGGTACTGTGAACTCAAAACAGTTCAAAACTTTCATTTTACTTAATATTAGGTACTTATTTGCTCTGTTAAGCAGAACTCCAATCACGAATGGGCATGGGCACAGGTATTGCAAATTGGAAAAGGGAAATTTGCCACTAGCGGTCACACATCCATGGACTGACCGCGCCCGATTTTGCTTAACTTCGCCAATCGATTAAGAATGGCTAGTCTAACTACCAGTTGGCCGTCCCAAATACCGCTGGAGGGATGAAGTCGGCAAAGACCTGCGCGACCTACAAGCAGGCGACTGGAATGAGACCGCGCAGGACCGAGACCAGTGGCGACTTCTTGTGTCTGAGGCCAAGACCCACTTCGGGTCGCTGAGCCATCGGAGTAAGTAAGTAAGTCTAACTAGGCTGTGAGCGCTTTGGAGGTACTTTCTGTCGTAATTATTCATCTCCTCAGCTGCGCGGATCCAGTATGTTACTGTAAAGGCATACTTTAAGAGTATTCCCCGAAACGAGTTGAAACCGGAGCGCTAGCTGCTGAAGCGGTACTTTGAAAGGCTGGAACTGAAATAGTTTTGTCTTAGCATCGTGAAAGCTTAAGGGGTGGGGCACACAGGGCTTTATACATTTTTGGTGTTTTGTTTCGAACATTTGAACGTTTGAACCTCAAGCGAAGGGTTCAAATTACGGAATCTACCAATGGTTTTGACTTTGTTGCCTTAACCGCCATACATTGGTGAAATTATATACCATATCAATACTACTAACTAATGTAACATAAGGAAAGAGAGGTAGAGGAAGGCCACGAAGAAGCTACTTTGACCAAATTAAAGAGAAGGTGGATGTCGTGACGTACCAGGCTGCGAAGGAACTGGCCTGTGATCGAAGTGCATAAATAATGCTGCACCGACAAGAGGATAACTCTTAAATATAATGATGATCAATACCACTAGCTGGAAACTGAATAAAATTTCTGAGGCATATTAGTAACGCTCAACGCGGAAATTGATAATTCGCAGTGGGCAGGCCTATGTGATATGTTTATATCCCCTTGTTTCAGGCAGCCGGCATCTATCACATAACATCAGCTCATTCGGTCTAGCACGGACGAAATAAAAAGTATATTCAGAGACAAATACGCTCTTTTCTTGTGATAATGCTACAAAATTAAATGTAAGTAATCTGGTCACGGATTCAAACCGCGAAACCCACCACCACCCACCACCAGTGCCCCGTTTCATAAATCTACAATTCATAGTTTATTACGACAATTCGATGTATAGGTACATTGGTAGCCGATTAGACATAAAAGAAATAAAAGTTTGGTAATAAAAAAGGTAAGCTATACTATCCGACTACTCAATGTACATCGAATTGTCATAATAAACTTTACTATGAATTGTAGTTTTATGAAACTGGCGCCTGGCTTCTACAGCTCTCATACTTATACGGATATTCTCCATCCCAATTTTGAAGGTTTTCGTTCCAAACCTACCAAATTATCTCGGTGCGCCTCCGGCCTAACCACTGACTATTCTTTGCCTTTCCTTATTAAAAGTTGGCGCAAAGTTGGCGTAATTATGCGCCGGAGTTGCGCGATCCGCCCGCGATACTTCGCAATTAAACCGCCCGCCCATTCGGACGAGAGGCTTTCTTCGGCGCATCATTCACGGCTAGAGGCATTGGTTGTCTGCCTACACAATAGGACCTCTAATTAACCAAATCGCTCACAGCCTAATCGCTAGAGTCAGCTCCACGTGGCAAATGTGTGAAAAAGAGGAAAATGTTTAGTACTGGAATAACCATAGGTACACAAAAGACGAGCCAATTTTTTTTTCTGCACATGAGTGACGTAAGTGACCAATCAGGCATCGCCGGGCTTGTCTAACTAAGACCTTTGCATCTACGTAATGAGATGACTATTTTATACAGCGTCCAGTGGCACCTTCACTCACACTAGATGGATGAAGAGACCACTCGACGCTGCAATGCCTGGGACATTGTTTTAGATGAAGTAGGTTGCCCACACCTATACCATCCATAACCTCAACATAAGTCGAATCCACAACAGAAACGTGCCTTTGCAAATCTTACAAAATCAAATTCCAGTCGCATTTCCCCTCGTAATAAAAGGTAACACGAAGTCAAGAAGGAAACGTATCAAATATTGTAATAACGCGAGTTTGGGGCAGACGAGCGGCGCATTGTCGGGGCGCGCACAAAGGCACAAAGCCTTTTAAACTTTCAACTTTGCTGCATAATGTCACCTGCGATTTATTTAAAAGATGTCCTTTGCTTCTGTATTTACTTGCATTGCATAACGTAACAAAAAGGTTGAAGATTGTATTTACTACACTGTATGTCACGAAGGTTGAAGATTTGAAGGAAGTTGAGGATGACAAAGGCCAGGTTTCTGACTTGAGAATTTTACCAAGTGTTAGTTCCGGGGGGGTGCGATAAATCTATCTATACTTATAATAAAACTCTAGCGAAGTCAATTCTGTACATTGAATATTTTTAGAAAAAAACTAGCAGGGGTTACTGAGTAAACTATACTGAATACAAAAATGCAAAAAAATCTGTCTATGTCTGTCTGTCTGTCTGTCTGTCTGTCTGTATGTGTGTTACCTCATCACGCGAATACCGCTGAATAGTTTTCAGTCAAATTTAGGACCGTGATAAGTCCTGGTTCTGGGCACAATCTAGGCTATCCGATGTTCAGAATACATTGCAGGTTGCTATTTTAACTTCGTTTTTTGTAAGAAATATTCATAATTTTGATATAGCTTCTTGAGAAGATATGTCAATAACGTAATATTGAACACATTTCTGAAAAAATAAACAAAAAATAAAATACCGACTTGGAACCTCATATCTCGGAAATCGTTGTCCTAGGTTTAGTTCCTTGGGCAAAAATGTTCGTTATGATGAGGACTATATGTGGTCTCCCACTTTGTTGGCGGTCTTTTAACACCGGTCGGTATTCAATACAAGCACTCGCTGCAAACAATAATTTTGCATTCTTGCATAACAAATAACTATCGTTTACCGTTGAGCGGGATAGACAGAGTTATTAGGCGTATGCTTTGATTGCTGACTTAGCATGAGAGTGAGTAAGACCTTATCTATGGGCTTATAACTTTATCTATACCACTCTACGTCGAGGGAGATACATATAAACCCCTTTACTTCCTAAGCAATTCTTATGCTAAGCTTCCTGGTATCTTATCACGGGCGATACCTTAATGTAAACAATACATATTTATTATTAAATTTATAAATGTATTGTTTAGATTAGGGTTTTTATTCTATTTTATTCTATTGCTTTCTTTTGAGCCCTGCTACCGCAAGTTAAGAAATAATAACTATTAAATTAAAATACCCCCGACATTTTAGCTTCAAATAAGCATATTAAAAAAATAGCTGAACCAATTTTGACAAAACATAACTAAGAACATTCGCTAGAAAACCTGCTTTCAAATAAAAAAAAAACCTAAAGCTTCCAAATCGTTCACCCATTTAAGAGCTACGGTGCCACAGACAGACACACCCTCATAAACACATACCTATACAGACACACTCACAAAGCTGTCAAACTTATAACACCCCTCTTTTTTCTCCCCTCTCACAGTCGAATTGAAATTAAATGTCAAATGTGTAAAAACGCATACGAAGTCGCGGGCACAACTAGTGAAAGAATAATGCAACTAAAGGCACGCTGTTACAATAATGATCGCCAAACATAACACCAAGTACCTACATAAGTATCGTTCTGTCACGTCAAGACAGAACGATACTTATGTGCTTGCTTAGTGAATTTCTCAATTCAGAAATAATCGGTAGAAAGAAACATGGCATTTTGGTGACTTAAACACGAAACATAGGTGTACTGTCAGTGACTACGCCCATACCTATCCCAAAGGGTACCCATTCCTCTTGCCTTTTGATAAAGCAACTAAACCAAAAGATTGATTCGTTGCTTAAAATACATCAAAAACCTGTGAATCTCTATCTATAAAGATTTTTATAAGGTTATAAATTCGCTCGGGACAGAACTTGAACCCGCAACCTCTTGCATACGGTGATTTAAACCCTATCTGTCGATTAATTTTCATTCAAAATGCGAGGTTTAATCTATGGATTATTACGTGTTAGATATTATGGGCCTAAGTAAAGGGAGCCATTTTTGTAACAAAACATTATAGGGACCTTGACCGAGAAAGACGTCTGGAAAAGAGTAAAAAATAATCCCATTAAAAAGTTTACCAAGTTTGGCTAACAACGTCCTTTGTTGCCAATTTATTTATCGTCGGCAGAACTTTCATACTTAAAACGACATAAAAAGCTTGAATCTTTCTACAGCGTTGTAGTTGTAGCTCAGTGGGTACACTGGTAACTTCTCAATCGAGATAAATCGGTCCAAAGACTTACACTAGTATGCTTAGCATGGTCGTTTTTACACTCTCTCGAACTCGAGTGACAGACGCGCCATGTCTATTGTGCGAGCATGGCAGGCGGGACTCGAGATGGCAATAGATTAGGGTCATGTCGAGCAAAAAGTAGTTATTTCCATTTTAATAATAAAATTGTATTTTTGTTTCCATCGCCATGTTGGCGTAGAGCCAACTCGAGCCCGACCGACAAGATGACAGTTTTGCATAGAGAAGGGCCTATCTCGGGCTTACCATGCTGCCCATAAAGGGAGCCTAGAGTGAACGCCTTATAAATTGTGCATGGCAACGAGTAACAAATCATTGATTTTAGTACTCTTTATTTCACAGTGTAGTTCCTAGTGTCCCAGGCACTGCAGCGCCGATTGGTCTCTTCAAGTCTTCACCCACCTAGTGTGAGTGAAGGTGCCACTGAACGCTGTATAAATCATCTCATTGCGTAATGCAAAAAGGCCTTAGGTTTTTTTAGTTCCTAGTGAATCTTCGAAGTAGCTTTATTTTAATGACGTTCTATAGGTCAGAAAATAATCCCAAAAATATCTACATCTAGCCTTTTTCATCGATAGATGTTGCTCGATTGATAGATAGAGCGCTGGTGAGGTTAACCAGAGGCTGTGGGTTCAAGTCCCGACTGGAGCAAAAATGGTGGACGGTTAAGGAAAAACGAAAAGTTCGTATATCGTTGAAAGGCAGTATTATGTTACCTGAAAGATAGATCCGCCTTAGCAAATATGATGATCCGAGGCTTACCTGAAAATAAAGATAAATAACGGTCAGAAACAGGCCAAGTCGACATTATCTGCTAGAAAAAACAATATTTCTTGTAACGGTGACGATTTGCATTACATTGATCAAGTACAGTGGCGAGTTGTGCTCACAGTGCTCACAGGCGAGTGACAAGTGCCTTGACAAAACAAACAATCGCCACTGTCCAATCTGTTCACACCACTGTGATTTCTTACTGCACATAACTTGACATAACTAAGTACCTAGGTACTTTGCTAAATACAATAACCAATGTAAACAGGACACCAATCGATTTGGTCTATTTTCAGTTTGTATCTAGACAGCAAGCCCGCAGATACGTGATTATTTCAGGTCCATATTCAATCGGTTAATTGTTTTCTGACTGAAAGTGCTTAGGAAATGTAAGCCTTCACAATATTTCGCCTCAGTTGTCTGACTGGTGATCTAAAACTTAATACAAAATAGTTTCACGATAAGACCACCAGGAAACGTAGCGTACGTGTCTCCACGCCCTATCAGTGTACACACAGACTTGGCAGTATTATTAATATATTTTTTTATATAGTTTATGGGCCATTCCGGCAGATAACCTGGCTCAATGTGCTTAGGGCTTATGGGAGGCAGCCGTGCGAGATGTCGATAAAAAAAACGGGGAAAATAGGCAGCAATAAACTCGGTGACACCTAAATAAGAGCCTGTAATCAAATATAGGACGCAGTGGCACGAAACATTTTTGCTTTTGTAACTCGTGCCAATAAAGAAACCATTAAGGATGAACCGCAAAACACGCGCCCTCACGCTCTAATCATATACAGGGTGCCGAAATATTATAGGACAATAAAACAAAATAAATCGTGGTAAGAATCCCGTTTTCTTACAATAATTGTCTCAAAACCGTGAAAGTTTAAAAAAGCATATCGAAAATATAGTAGATTAATTATTTTTTCTCCATTTAAAAGGTCCTAGGATTTTAGTTTGGGGTGTGATAGGAGTAGAACGAACGGATGATGTTTATTGATGTTAGGTAAAGTCTTGCACTTTGGTCAGAGGCAATCATTGCTGTTTTGATAGACAACTCCGTAAAAAGCAAATGCTTAAAGCCTTTTTATAAAGTCAAGGGAGGATAACTGGAAAAGTTAGTCATTTTCCAATCACAAAAGCTCAGCGAAACAAAATAGAATAACTCGTAATGCCCAACTATCAGTTCAGTGTTTCCACTCCAGCTGCGGTATTGTTAAAAAACAATCCGGCACCCGGAGCGCAGAAATAATGAAAAAATAATATTTCTCAACCGTCCGACCAATAGAAGTAGCAAATAGAAAACCAATTTGACGTTCCCCGTCAATAACAATAATAATTTGTGATAGAGAATGGAGGGAAGAAAAGGCTGAGAAGTAGGAAATGGGCATTTACATAGTTAAAGTAGGCCTAGGATTGCTTGACTCGTGAAGGAGGGGGTTCCCAATACGACGCATATCGTCATGAGTGAGTGAGTGTAAGCATGAGTGACCACCTTACCCATGAATAATGAAGAACACAAAAGCTTCAATTACGAAAATAATGATCCAAATCGATTTAGAAATGACGAAAATGGGAACAACCTCAAAAAAATGCGATACGCGTTGAATTAGGAACATTTAAAGTCAGCTGAACATAAAAAATATTAGACAAAAAATAATGTACCAGGCACTGCAGCGTCATACAGTGTGAGTGAAGGTACTACTGAACGTTGTATAAATCATCTCATTGCGCAAAAGCCTCAATAAATCATCTCAATACATCAAGCTATAAATTTTTGGATATTTTTTCATTAAGGGTGGACGATAGCAACGTGGCGGGAAATTCAAAATTTTAACAGTTGTTTACATTTTGTAGCTAAACTGAGCTATTTTTATTTTTCGTTCGCGGCAATAAAACAATATTATTTTCATTATTGTAAACAACAGAAAAACAATTATTTAGCCGATTATGTGTTCTGGTCTACGAAGCAGCGGCACTGCCCAAAAAACTTGTCGTAGACCAGAACACATACCTAATCGGTAGAATTATTGATGTTTTGTTGTTTACAAAAAAAAAAAAAAAAAACTATGTTATTGCCGCGAATGAAAAATCGCTGAACAAAAGTAGCTCAGTTTAGCTGCAAAATGTAAAAAAACTGTGAAAATTTTGAATTTCCCGCCACGCTGCTATCTTCCAGCCTTAAGGAGTCCTCATAGGGTGTAGCTCCTTGCGCCCAGTCGAAAAGGCCCGACACAGCGATGGGCTATAGATTATGATCAATCACCTTGTTGACAACAGGTTGGAATCCATTTTGTATAAGGATTACTTCACTATGAATATCTTTTCGAGGGTCCGCTCTAGGGTTGACATTTCTCATCTACACCATTGAATCATCTTCACCTGCTTTTCTTGTCGGTTCGAAATTGTGAATGATACTTTTTACAAATGGAATTTTGGGTCGGATCCGGGTTGCATGTGCGGGGGGGTTCAGACGATGTCCCACATCACCGACGACTGCCCACTGTTCGCCATCCAAGGCGGCGTCGCTAAGGTGCACGAGGCCGACACAGACGTAACGATGTGGTTGGACGGCTTACCTTTCACCGTATAGCATTTTTTAGTACAATGCCATTCGCAAAATAAATAAATAATGATACTTTTTGATATTTTCACTACAGCTTGTTTAGGTTACTGATTTATTTATTTTGCGTATGGCATGTTATGCAGCGAAAGTCAGAAGAGAAAATTCAGCAAAGGTGTAGTATTTTGCCTGTGATAGTGTTCCTCTTGATCAGTCAGTATCGTTTAAGCATATTCAGGAGAACTGTGAAGAAACCTGTGTACCAGAGTTTCATTATAAGATTTTGTCTTTAATCTATGTTAAATTAACATCTAAAAAAGTTACAAACATACACCAGGTGGGTACCATATTTCCTTAACCTATAGGGGAGAATTTTCAGGGACCCATTCTTAGGGCACACTAAGCACTGATTAGGGTATCTATGTGCTGTTTTTTTGGGGTAGGTATTCAGGGTACTGCAATAATTTTCATTTCACCACAACAACCAAAGCCGCTAGTCTCGCGCGCCACGGATAGATGGCGCCACCGCGCTCTCATTAGCGCGCCCGCGTCCGTTTCCGGTGCGCAGGTGCCCTCGCTTCCGGTCGCGCCCGGGGCGAAGCCCTAGACGGGGACACGCAGAAGAATAGCTTTGGACGAGAGGCCCTAACGTTACCCTAAGCCCCCAGATGGGGGTAGGTAATCGTATGAGGTAGTGGCCAGCCCTGGTGTCAGAGTTTTTAGGCCACCCAAAGGGTCTCTGACATGGCTTGCCACTAGCGGTCACCCATCCATGGACTGACCGCGGCCGTTGTTGCTTAACTTTGCCTATTGATTAAGAACGGCTAGTACAACAGTAACTAGGCTATGAGCCTCCAGATCAGCTGGACCGATAATATGCCTCAAAATTCCTAAAGAGTAAAATTGAGATTAGTGTAAGCTGAAAGACAGGAATCATGCTTAAATTCATTAATATTCCAACACTAAGCGAGACCATTGTGCGGTGTGCCGCAATAAACTACACCTTCGCATAGATAGGCGAAGCTTTAATTACACTTAACCAACAATAATTTGAGACCAAAATACGAATTTGAGGAATAACTTTACTCTCTCTAATAAAATGACCTTCTATGGTTATTCGCCTGGTGCTCCCATTGTCCTGCGGATCCGCAGATTTCGGTCCAATTGTGAAATTGTTCAACACAAGTATTTTTCATTCGTTTTTGGCCCCAGGGTGGACCGGGTGGGGTATTTCATTTAGTGGGTCCAACGAATGTTTTTTGACATTTAAAATAGCTTCAACTTCAACTGTCTTGGCTTCAACTGTCGGTGAAAACATATAAGCGCTACTTTATCTAATATCTTGCGGAACAAGCCAACTAAGCTGAGATTTTATGGGTGCTGAATGGGATAAAACCGAATGAATTATTTATTTTAATTCTAATATTCCTAAGGTCTAATTGTGTCTTCCAAAATTCTGGTAACGTTTGGTGAATGGTGATATATGTTTATACATATAATTTTTGATTATCGTATTTCTTTAAAACTTATGTAACTTAACATAGGTATTTCGATGTGTCGTTGATGTGTACTCTAAACTGTGTTTTAGAAAAATTATGAGAAACTATAGGTCTATTTCTTTTGTAATGCATCTTTAAATATTGTGTTTAAGTGACTGTTTGTTTCTAAAATAAAACCAAAGTAAAAAATAAATAAAAAATAAAACTATACCATCTTAACATGCCCTAGCCAGTACAGCATCCGATTGGTCAGTGCGCTTATCTTGTGTGATTAGGGCCGACTAAGCTGTCAGGATGGTATAGGTACTGGGCAAGCCTACTCCATCATAAACAATGTCCCAGATACTGCAGCGCCGAGTGGTCTCTTGATTCATTTAGTGTGAGTGAAGGTGCCACTAGTCGCTGTATAAACCATCCCATTACGTAGATGCAAAGGCCTTAGTATTTTTTTGTTCACTCACACTTAAATCTCTAATACCCCTCTACATCTATAGTACTTTATAGTATACCGAACCTAGTGGTGAAAATGGTAAATGGTGACGAAGCCAATTTATCATACATACATTCTAGCTCTTAGGTATATTGTTTAGAGTTTAATTAATTAATGGATCAACGTTTCCATGCAGCAGCTAAGTTATTAAGATAAGGCAGCGTGCACACCTCAGTTATAGGGGTTTTTTTTAAGACTTGGAACTTGGAGATGAGAAAATTGCTTTTACACATTCTAATTTTGTTGTCGCAACTGATGCTCACTCTGCATGTTTGTAGATAACAAGATGGAGTGAATTTTCCTGCCGATCTTGCTTTGTGGTTGCAGATATGATATTTAAAACGGCACCCGCCGCCGCCGCCTAAAAAAACTCTTTATCAAACTTTCATCTGATATGAGTTGAAATTAATTTTGGCATTATTGTACCATCGAACCATATTGTAATAAGGGAACTATATTTTGTGTCATCAAAGTTTATATTTGTCATCAACTTGTATCATCTCATTAATAGATCTATCACCACGAAATATTTTCATTCTCAGAAAAATAAAAAGTGTCGCCAGGTATAAATTACCAAATTAATGTCAATATGTTCGCAGAAAAAGAGATGGATTATCTATATAATCGTAGTGCATCCATTGAATAAAAACTTTGTTCTCAGAATAATAGGTTTATTCCAAAAATAACAGCTTTGTATTCAGAATAGTAGATCTGTCATCAAATAAATTGATTATCGTCCGCAGATTGCGATTTGTTTTTTTTATTTGTTATTTTGTCATCAGTACAGTAGTTAAAAATATTACGTTCAATTCTCCAAATAATACTATTCGTTACCAATTTTATAGTTCAGTTCATACATTTTATTGAAAAATGATCAAAGGGGCCAAATTGGCGCGCTATGAAAATTTACCAATCATGCGCAGCGATGGGTTGTACACACGACAGCACGTCGAACTTTACACGCTAGCACTCTACTTGGGTGCGTTATGGGCGACTTTTCAAACAAAAGTGTACAGACTGACGTGCTGTCGTGTGTACGAGAGTTGGCGGTTTACTTCATTCGCTTGATTCCGTGCTCCTTGTTGCAAGTGCATTTTATATGATTACTAGCTGTGCCCGCGACTTCGTATGCGTTTTTACACATGTGACATTTAATTTAAATTCGACTGTGGAGGAAAACTCAAAAGGAAGGTTTTTTTTAACCCCCGACCAACAAAGAGGGGTGTCATAAGTTTGATAGCTTTGTGTGTGTGTCTGTTTATGTGTTTATGAGGGTGTGCCTGCCTGTGTGTCTGTCTGTGTGTGTGTGTGCCCTAATCTAAACAATAAATTTATGATAAAATATGTTTTGTTTAGATTAGGTATCGCCCGTGTAAGATACCAGGAAGCTTAGCATAAGAATTGCCTGGGAAGTATGGGGGTTTATTATGTATCTCCCTCGACGTAGAGTGGGATAGAAAAAGTTATAAGCCCATAGATAAGGTCTTATTCGCATTTCGCTTAGATACCGTCGCGTTTTGTACGGCGCCGCCTTGGCACAGCGACACTATCTAAGCAAATGGACTATACCCATTCTCATGCTAAGCCAGCAAGCAAAGTATAAGGTTGGGTTAGAGCGTATCTACCGCAAATAACTCTGTCTATCCCGCTCTACGGCAAACAAAATATATATTTTTAATATCAAGTTGGGCTCAGTAGAGTAAATAATTAAAAAAAGGCACAAAAAAAATTTCAACCTCGCGTGGGTTCAAATCCAGAACATTTCGACCGCGACGCAACAGTACTACATTTCTAACATCGATAAACTTTGTCCGACCTCCACCGAAAACCACTCACAATTCCCTCCAGCAAGCATCATAAGGCTGGGTTAGAGCGTATCTATGGCTCTGTCCATCCCGCTCTACGTCAAACAAAAGAGTGAGATACCTATTATTTTAAACCCATAGATACGCTCTAACCCGGCCTTATGCTACGCTTGTAGAAGTAACATTTTCCGCCAAAATAAAATAAAAACAAATGCCGATTTTTCATTTACAATATGCGCCCCAAATGCCAAAAGTCGTAGCGTGCTATTATACAGAGTGTTAAAAGACCGCCAACAAAGCGGGAGACCACGTGGTTCCTTGGGCAAAAATGTTCGTTATGATGAGGACTATACGTATACGTATACGTACGTATACGTATAGTCCTCATCATAACGAACATTTTTGCCCAAGGAACTATGCCTGGGAAATCAACGGTTTCCGAGATAATAAAGTCGGACTTCAAATTTTTTTTTTTTTTCAGAAATGTGTTCTTAACATACCTTCTCAAGAAGCCATATCAAAATTATGGATATTTCTTACAAAAATCAAGTTAAAATTGCAACCCGCAATGTAGGTTTTCGAGAGAATTTGGTTCAAAGTCGGACTTTAAATTTTTTTTTTGCAGAAATATGTTCATTATCACGTTCTTAACATACCTTCTCAAGAAGCCATATCAAAATTATGGATATTTCTTACAAAAATCAAGTTAAAATTGCAACCCGCAATGTAGGTTTTCGAGAGAATTTGGTTCAAAGTCGGACTTTTAATTTTTTTTTTGCAGAAATATGTTCAGTATCACGTTCTTAACATACCTTTTCAAGAAGCCATATCCAAATCATGAATATTTCTTACAAAAAACGAAGTTAAAATTGCAACCCGCAATGTATTCTAAACATCGGATAGCCTAAGTTACTCCCAGAAACGTGAGTTACGACCATGTTAAGTTTGGTTGAAAACTATTCAGCGGTGTTCGCGTTTATCGTGTTCATACAGACAGACAGACAGACAGACAGACAGACAGACAGACAGACATAAAGCGTTTTTTTTGCATTTTTGGATTCAGTATAGTTTACTTAGTAACCCCTGCTAGTTTTTTTCTAAAAATATTCAATGTACAGAATTGACTTCGCTAGAGTTTTATTATAAGTATAGATTGTTAGGGTTTTTGGTTTTAGTTGATTTCTCAATAGTTTCTTTATATTCTGATGGCATCAAGTTGTGGTGAAGATGATGCACCTCCTCCAATAACGTTATCATCGCTCGTTGAGAAATCACTAGTGGAGAAAGTGCTAGTACACACGACAGCACGTCAGACTCTACACTTTTGTTGTAAAGTCGCCCGTAGCGTAAACGAGTAGCGTGCTAGCGTGTAAAGGTCGACGTGCTGTCGTGTGTACAACTATAGGTACAGTCGGCCACAGTCTCAGATACCCCTTTTTGTTCGATTGGCGCCCTTATGCCGCGCGCGATAAGAGCTGCCATGGGGTATCTGAGATTGTGGCCCACCGTACAAGCAGTATACAAGTACCTAATGTAAGATAGTAGTTAAATTCATAGATACAAAAACATTATTTTTCTGGAACTTTATGATTTTTTTAAGTTACATATTTCATTTAGTTAATGACCGTTTTTCCTTAATTTGATTATACAGTTATCAGGACAAACCTATTAAAATAAGTACAAACTTATTTATTTGATACTTGATAATATATCCCGATGATTATATGTGATTTATTATGAAATTGTTTTTACATTGTTTGGCGACTACACTTTGATGACAGATCTATTATTTTACGGACAAACCTTATTTTTTATAACATTCAAAACTTAATAAATTGATGATAGCTTAAATCATACCCTTGTAATAATAGGTAGGTATCCGATAAAATTTTCACCTTCATTGTGGACGCGACTTTAAAGAAAATGTATCAGAACCCTCGCCGCGGACTTTATTAAAAATATTCACGCCTACTTCCAGACATATAAAAAAGATTTGATGAAAAGTCCTTATCAAATCAAGTGATGAAATTTTTTCTAATAAGTTAATCGATTCGCTTCACATTTCATCCCGTGAAGCTGGCGGCATATAAAAATACTACCTTTCTCTGAGAAAGGCAGAGTTGGTGGTCCAGTTGGCTCAAACAACCATCTCCAGGGCCCAAAAGATGTGGAAGAACTTAAGTGGAGGCTTCTGGCTTATCTGTCTTTTGGTTGCGACCATCAATGCCTACCCTCAATCAGCGGCTGGTAAGTCTTTTCTTCTACAACTTTTTCATTTATTTTGTTTGTCTTATGGTGCCAGATGTAAACGGTCAGGTCTGTCCACAGAGGATGCCCGCGCTGATGCGGGTCTAGAAGCCGCCGATGATAACCAGCGCTCGGCACGAGCTCAAGCCCAGGCACAAGCTGCATCTTCAGGTCTTGGACCATGGAGAGGACTCGCAGGTGGCTCTGCTTCTGCTGAAGCTCAAGCTCAAGCCCTCGCTGCTGGCTTAGGAGGATACGGAGGTGGAAACGCTCCAGCACAAACCCAAGCGCAAGCTCAAGCTGCCGCATTAGGTCTTGGACCATGGGGAGGGCTCGGAGGTGGATCTGCTTCTGCTGAAGCTGAGGCTCAGGCTCAAGCCCTCGCTACTGGCTTAGGAGGATACGGAGGTGGAAATGCTCAAGCACAAGCCCAAGCGCAAGCTCAAGCTGCGGCATTAGGTCTTGGACCATGGGGAGGACTCGGAGGTGGCTCTGCTTCTGCTGAAGCTCAAGCTCAAGCCCTCGCTGCTAGCTTAGGAGGATACGGAGGTGGAAACGCTCAAGCACAAACCCAAGCGCAAGCTCAAGCTGCCGCATTAGGTCTTGGACCATGGGGAGGACTCGGAGGTGGCTCTGCTTCTGCTGAAGCTCAAGCTCAAGCCCTCACTGCTGGTTTAGGAGGATACGGAGGTGGAAACGCTCAAGCACAAACCCATGCGCAAGCTCAAGCTGCCGCATTAGGTCTTGGACCATGGGGAGGACTTGGAGGTGGCTCTGCTCAAGCCCAAGCGCAAGCTGAAGCACAAGCTGCGGCTTTAGGCCTCGGCCCATGGGGCAATGGAGGCGGTGATGCCTCAGCCCAAGCTCAAGCGCAAGCCCAGGCCATCGCTGGTGGATTAGGAGAACTCGGAGGTGGCTCAGCTCAAGCTCAGGCACAAGCACAGGCTCAAGCCGCGGCCTTAGGACTCGGAGGATTCGGAAAAGGCAACGCGCAAGCTCAAGCCCAAGCTCAAGCCCAGGCTCAGGCTGGCGCCGCAGGAATTTGGCCAAGTAAGCCTACAAACTCTCTTTTCCATAAGAATTTGCATATTTGAACTTGGGTTTAGAAACTTGAAAACGTGGTTCACACATTTATTTTTGTCATTTCGATAATGTTTGTTTGATTCAATCAGATGTCACAGTTCATTATTCCATGATGTCCATCATAGATGAATCGGACAGCAGCTTTCAAATATAACATATTTATTTTCAAGAGTTTAATGAAACGTATTGTTATTTTTGTTCCAGTTCCCCAGCACTGCACTGGCGCAGGTGATATGTTTTACGCCAGCACTCACTTGAGCTGTTACGTTTGTGCTTGCTTTTTGGATAATGAGACGGATGAGTTATACCCCAAGTGTGTTCCTTGCAACAAGTGCCACAAAAGTAAGTGTCGGTCTCTGCTCTGATGCTGGGTTTGAAACGTTGTTGGTTAGGGCAGTAAAATTCTGGTAGCAATCTGTCATGCAAATTATCGACAGAATGACGCAAATAAATATCGAAAAAGTCTAATATAAAATGCTTTTGCCAAGCATTGGAACTTTTACGACAAACTTATTATACCTACATAAATAAATAATAAAGAAGAATGAAAAACAATTTGTATTTATGTCTCAATAGCAAACTAAGAACACTACTTGTAAAAAATCGTAGTAATTTATACCTTTAGTAATACTTAGGCGGACTAAAAACTGTGACTGCAATACTTTATTAAATCCCATTTCCTCAATTGCGCATATGTAATTCACAAAATTGTGTACCTACATTGAACACTACTTAGCAGGGGTATCAAAACGTTTCTTTTACCAGCTTCAGAGTGGTGTACAGGTTTCATTCTTCTGAAGAGCTGAGCGCAGCAGAGGACAGCGGCCAGCCATGTGGTACGTAGTGTAATGCGAGTGTTTTCTTTGCAGTTGAGGAAGAATCGACAGGTATGTTTCGTCGATTACTGCTTGTGTTGGCTTCTCGACAGGACTTTGGTTTTTCAAAATGCTGAAGCTACCTATTTGCTTTATGGTATTTTATTATTTGGCACTTCTTTATATTTATTTCTCTTAGTGTGAAAACCAGCTTTTATTACTCTTACATTATTGTCTTGTACCTCTACATCAATTATTAACTCTATGTAAATTCTAAAACACATTTATATTTATTTTAGGAGATCCAATTCAATCACACGCGCCACCCGCAGGATTACCCTCACTTCAAGGATTGCCTTTACCAATTCCCGACCCTTCCTTTCCGGCATTGTCCTTACAAATACCTTTTCTACCACCGTCACTACAAGGAATATATTCCATATCATTCCTACGTCCGGCACTCCTAAAATGGCTCTCTCCGATAATATTATCGGGACCGTATCTTTCAGGATTGTTCTTGCCAATACCAAGACCGTTAATCCTAGCATTTCTTTCAAACCGAAAGCTGCTAAGGCCTTCAACCTCAGGTGAACCTCACTCGATACAGTCACTCAATCTGACTGTCTTAGAATGGCTCTCATCTATTTTACATCACAGACCACAAATTCTAGAGTTACTATACACTCCAAATCCTGGATTACCCATAGCCATCCCCAAATGGTTTGATCCAGAATTACCAATACCACTTCCACGACCATCACTACGTCCGACACTTCTAAAATTACCTTCTCAGGGAATTTTACAACGACTATCACTGCCAGAATTGCCTTTACCAAGGCCACTGCCAAGACCTTCAACCTTAGGCTGGCCTTACTCAACACAGCTACTAAATCCGTCGCTCCTAGGATGGCTCTCGTCTATTTCACCATCTAGACCAAAAATTACTGGTTTACTACCCTCTACACACCCACTTTCACATCCTTTACCCCAATCAGAACCATCCCTACCAGGATTTTCTTTTACAATACCGCTTAAGCGACCGGCACTCCTAGGAATACCTACTCCCATACAACTCCTACATCCATCACTCCCAACTTGGCCCTCTGAAATAACTAAACGTCAACCGTCACTTTCAGGATTTTATTTACCGATACCACTACCAAAAGTTACACCCATGGGTTGGGCTCACTCGACACAGTTACTAGATCCGACACTCCTAGGATGGCAGTCATCGATTCCACTTCAAAACTTAGGGTTATTACACTCTCCAAAACCACTTACGCGTCCTATACTCGTACCACGTACATCACCTAAACTGACCCTGCCAAGACCATTCCCGAAACCTTCAATTGTAAGCTGGCCTTACTCCACACATTTGTTGAATCCAACACCGGAAGAATGGTTTTCATCGGTACCGCTTTCGGGACCACAAATGTCTAAATTACCTTCCTCCATAGACCCATCACAATGGCCTCTTCTCGGATGGCTCTCATCTATACCGATTCGAACGTGGCCACAAATTCTAGGATTGTCTTCTACGAAACCTCTTCCACGTCCATCATTAGGGTGGCCATCAAATATACAACTCCCGAAACCGCCAATCTTAGGGTTGCCTTCAGCAAGGTCTCTATCAAGCCCTATTCGCCCAGGATTAGCCTTACCAATAGACCCACCATTTTCTCTTCCTAGATGGCTCTCATCGATACCAATCTGGCAACCGCTGCCTAGACCGATCCCACTTCCTAGACCGAAAATACTAGAAATACCTTCAACCAAACCACTCCTACTACCTTCTATAGAGCGGCCCTCAAAGATGCCACTCCCGAGACCGCAAATCCAAGGGCTGGCCTCATCAAGACCACTACCGCGCCCTTTGCTCCTACGATTACCTTCACTGATAGACCCATCTCTTTTTGGATGGCTTTCATCAATACCGATTCTGGCGTTGCCACTTCCTAGGCCGCAAATTCAAGCATTAACTTTTAAAAAACCTCTTCCGCTTCCGTCAATAGTTAGGCCCTTGAATTTACCACTCCCTAAACTGCCAATCTTAGGATTGCCTTTACCAAGGCCTATGCCGCGCCCTATATTCCCACGGTTACCTTCACTGATAGACCCAATACAATCGCCACATGTAGGATGGCTCTCATCAATACCGATCCGCCCATTGCCACTTCCTAAGCCGCAAATTCTAGGATTACCTTCAACAAAACCTCTTCCGCATCCATCCTTAGGGTGGCCATCGAATGTATCACTCCAAAAACTACTAATCTTAGGGTTGCCTCCAGCAAGACCTTTGCCGCGGTCTTTGCACCCAGGATCACCTTTACCGATAGACCCATCGTGGTCCCTTCTCGGATGGCTCTCATCGATACCGATCCGGCGACCGTTGCTGCCAAGACCGATTCCATTTCCAAGACCAACAATTCTAGGGTTACCTTCAAGGAAACCTCTTCCGCTTCCGTCATTAGGGTCATCCTCAATTATACAACTCCCAAGGCCACCAATTTTAGGATTGCCTTTACCAAAACCCTTTCAACGACCATCACTACTACGGCCCTCCCAGATACCACTCCGCCGTTTGCCAATTATTGGATTACCACTTCCACGCCCTTCACTCCTAGGATGGCCGCCCTCGACAATACTGCCCCCAGGGCCGCCAATCCTAGAAATACCCTCAATAACATCACTTCCATATCAGTCACTAGGATGGCCCTCAAAGTTACCGGTACCATGTTTACCAATTATTGGAGTGCCTTTGCCGGTACCATTCCCGCATTCGTCACTCCTAAGATGGCCCTCAACTATACCACTCCCAAGGCCACCAATCCTAGGGTTACCCTCAATAATACCACTTCAACGCCCGTCACTAGAACGGCCTTTAAAGATACCAGACCCGCGCCCACCAATTTTTAAATTGCCTTTACCGATACCACTCCGACGCCCATCACTCTTAGAATGGCCCCTGCCGAGGCCTCCAATCCTAGGGTTACCTTCACCAAAACAGCCTTCAAAGATACCAGACCCGCGTCCACCAAATATTAGATTGCCTGTACCTCTCCCGCGTCCGTTATCCCAAGGATGGCCCTTACTAAAACGACTTCAATGTCCATCACTAGGACTGACTTTAAAGATACCAGTCTCGCGCCCATCAATTATGGGAATGATACCTCTAACTCGCCCAGCACCGTTAGGATGGCTTTCCATAATGCCACTTAAAAAATCCCCAATTCTAACCTTTACTGTACCAATACCGCTACCGCAATTGTCCGAGTCCCTCCCTAGTCCTATCCTACGTCCGTCATTCCTAGGATGGCCCTCTCTGTTAGCAATCCTACGATCGGCAATTCTAGGATTGCCTTCTCCGATACCATTACCGTCTCTGGCAGGTAAAGAAAATTTGTTATATAATTATGTATTTTGTTCTCTCCTAAAATTCATAATTATATAATAAATTTCACTTTGTTTGACAGACCTACCATCACCATCATCGTTACCGATTCCGTTTCCGTTACCTTCGCGTCTCCCTTCACCCTGGCAATTCCCAGGTAAAATATATGCAATTTATGAAAAAAACTATTCAACGAAACACTTCCCCCACAATTGAATTCAGAAATAGTATAATACCAAGAATTCTAAAAGTTTTCAACTAAAAATATTGTAATTCTTAAGGCCAGGTATATATTTTTTTATTCTAGTTATCCCCTGAAAAATATTGCAATAATATGCCGAAACATACAAATTTTGGGCTCGTTGTAGTATTTATTACTCAAACAAAGCTACAAACCATTGCATGAATTAATTCGATTGGTGGTTCACTTTATTATCATATGTTTTTCTTCTAAATTACAGATGGTATCCCTAAGTCTGAAATAGGTCCTTACGTTAACGAAGTTAACGAGTTTGAAGAGGCTGACCCAGATGCAACCAAACCAAATTACAACCTTTTAGAATCTAATACAGATACAGATCCCAATACAGTCCAAACAAACTTTGACTTATTGAAACCAGGCAGACGTTTGCACAACTTAGAACTAAATTTAAATTTCTTGAACCCTGATACGGGTGAAAACAACTTTTTGGAGTCAGATGTAGAACAAATTAAACCTAACTATGATATTTTGGCATTTTTAAACCCCTCTCTACAGCGATACCTATGGTGGGCAAAAGGCTCCTATGCAAAAGCCAGCGCAAGTGCAAAAGCAAATGCAAATAAAGAGCAACCAGACATTGATCTCTTGGACAGCACTTCCCAACCAACCTTTGGTTCCTTAAAGTCTGGTTTGATTGCAAACAAAATCAAACCAAACTATGACATTTTGGCGTTTTTAAATCCTTCTCAACAACAATACCTATGGTGGACCAAAGGGTCCTATGCTAAAGCAAGCGCACTTGCATGGGCAAGAACAATCGCCCGTGCAAACAACACCCAAACGAACTATGACTTCTTACAGCCTGGTAGGATTGGTGCAAACAACATCTACCGAAATAATGACTTCTTAAAGCAAGGTATAAACAAAAAAAATACTATTTAATTTTTCCCATCAACTTCTTTCATATCAACCTCATGATCACAATACAAACATTGATAAACACACCGACTCATGCTTTTTATACCTATACATTTACATTTATTTTTAAAGCAAAGCTTGTTGTAAATAGCTTCTAACTTTATTCAAGCGAATACTAAGAATTAATAGTCAACTGAAAACTGGGGTCCTGAGACAAACTTTACAATAATTCGTCACAAACGACCCCGGTATTCGCTTAAAAAATATTATGTTTAACTCTATCATTTTTCTTTACCGAAGTCATGACTATGCCTAAATAAATCATAATAATAAATTGATCGATTATTGTACAGCTGTTATTTCTTATTTATAGTCATGACTTTTGAGAAGCTTTGCTCTTGAGCCACATCGATTCTAATTCAATCTTATTTCCTTCACTAGCACCGATACCTATCTACATCCCGCAACCAGCACCGGTCTGTAAGTAACACAACGTAATCATTTGAATCTATGAACAGGTAGACCCCATAAAACATATTATTTTAATGTGCAAATGGACATACAGACAGATAACTCTTTTACCTTAAAAAAAGTGAATAATGCAAATATCAAAAAAGAATAAAGTACCTATAATAATCGCGTAACATCAGACGGCTATACTTAATATAATAATGTAATAATTTAATTAACTTTGCCAGGCCCGCCGCCGCAGCTCATCCCGGGACCCCCGCGCCCGTACCCAGTGCCGATCCCGACCCCGAGTAAGCCTATCCACATCAGGGTCCCGATCCCGATCCTGATTCCGTTCCCGGTCGTGAAGCGCATTCCGGTCCCGTACCCAGTGCCCTCACCGCCCAAGATAATCAGGATCCCATTCCCCGTCAGGGAGGTCGTCCCCGGACCACCCAGGCCTTTCCCGTACCCAGTACCCTCGCCAGCAATCAAGATCCCCGTCCCGTACCGAGTGCCCGGAAAGACCATCCACATCCCAGTGCCCGTCCCGTCGGCGCCAATCAGGGTGCCAGTCCCGATCACCAGATACGTCACCCTCCCTGGCAAGATCATCCGAATCCCAGTACCCGTCAGCAGTAAGTCTTCTAGCAATATCGGGTTTAGAAAACTCACCTGCCCGTCAAACTAATCACCGCACCATTCTGCACCACGGCAGTCTCCGTCGATGATCTGAATAAACGTTCACTCTAAATTTTTCAGAGACTAATATCTACCCAGTACCAGTGATTATTTACATCTGTAAGCTTTCACTTTCATTCACTGGAAACATGACCAAAAATGATGTTGTAAGTTTCGTGTTTTAATCATAATTTTTGGCCATAGCACCCATGTGCCGATGGCACCAGCCTAACCTACCATTCAAGCTGCCCAGCACGCCGTGCTATATCCACGCTTGTAGAGTGAAGTACAACTATGTTTACGTCGAGTCATCTCCTGACACCGGCTGCTGTAAGACCATTTTAATTTTCATTCCATTTGCTAGTTCCATTCTGCTAGTTTGACGGGTAGACGAAGCAGCCACAGGATGTGCCAGTTTGTCTTCGTTTTAAGCAGATGTTTGACAGGTGTGTGTTTGTGAAATTGCATAGTGTGAGAACTTAATAAAATTACTATGTTTCAGCTTCCGGATCACGCCCAGCACCTTGGGGACCAGTATGGGGAGGTAATGTACTGCTTTAAATATTACTTTCTGTTTAACTCTTCCAAATCTTTAACTACAGTTGAAACAGAGCGCCGAACAAACGATTTTCTGACTCAAAATATTCATTTCAACGTTTTGCCAAGTCGTTGAAATGAATATTTCTTGCTTAGCAAAACTTGTGTTTCGCAGGTGCCGGCACCTCTGCCAACGCCAATGCCAACGCCAACGCCAACGGACTTGGAGGACTTGGCGGCGCCAGCGCTGACGCCACTGCCAACTCTATCGCCAACGGAGGAGGCCTCGGAGGCTGGCCCGGAGCCGGCTGGGGTGGTGCTGGTGCGTCTGCTGACGCCACCGCCAACGCCATCGCCAACGGACTCGGAGGAGGATACGGATCCGCCAACGCGAACGCCAATGCCAACGCCATCGCAAACGGACTAGGAGGACTCGGAGGCTATGGAGGCGCTTCAGCTGATGCCAGTGCCAACGCTATTGCCAACGGTCTCGGAGGTGGCTATGGAGGCGCTTCCGCTGACGCCAATGCCAACGCCATCGCCAACGGACTCGGAGGTGGATACGGCGGCGCCAGTGCCAACGCTGAAGCCAATGCCATCGCTAACGGATATGGAGGTCTCGGAGGTTGGGGAGGTGCCAATACCAATGCTGAAGCCAATGCCATTGCCAACGGGCTAGGAGGTCTTGGTGGGTGGGGAGGTGCCAGCGCCAACGCCGAAGCCAACGCTCTCGCCCAAGCTCTCGGAGGTCTTGGAGGTGGTAGCGCCGCCGCTCAGGCCCAGGCTCAAGCTCAAGCCGCCGCTTTAGGTCTCGGAGGTTTCGGCGGTCACGGGTCTGCAGAAGCCCAAGCCCAAGCGCAAGCTCAAGCTCTCGGTCTCGCCGGTCACGGAGGTTTCGGAGGTGGTAGCGCTGCTGCCCAGGCTCAGGCCCAAGCCGCGGCTCTCGGTCTGCTGAGGAACGGAGAGGCAGCCGAAGCCAGCGCCGCTGCTGAGGAGCACGAAAGCTCGAACAAGCTCAAGAGAAGCGTCAACTTCTCCCGCGTTGCCCGCTACGCCTAAGATCCTTCACTAAAATTCATGTACGTTAAACTTTTTGTTTTATAGAATTTTTCCTTTTTTTCGTCTTAAGGCTGGAAGATAGCAGCGTGGCGGAAAATTCTAAATTTTCACAATTTTTTACATTTTGTAGCTAAACTGAGCTATTTTTGTTCAGCGATTTTTCGTTCGCGGCAATAACATAGATTTCTTTTTATTACTGTAAACAACAGTGGCACTGCCCAAAAAACTTGTCGTTGACCAAAACACATAATCGGCTGAATTATTGTTGTTCTGTTTACAGTAATAAAAAGAAATATATCGCACCCCCCGCAGAATAAACCCGTAAAGTGCTATTACGGCTTTTTTATTGTTATTGCAGAAACGTCATCTCCGATGCCGAATACATAAGTGTAATTTTTTTCAGACCCTGAAATACCATATTTAAGGAGATATTTAAAAATATGGCTTTATTCGTCTGACCATACTCAACAATTTGAACGAAGAATAAAACCGCAGTCATCCCTTACTGATACATTTATTGTATGCAGAAATTACAAAAGCCTTTACGGCTTTATTCTCGTGAAATATTTTGATCACCATGACTGTAATGCATGTTTACAAAATAGGAACCGGTTTTGCTATATCTGTAAAACCGTTTAGCTTTTTGTTGTTATATATTTATTCCAGTAATGATGTAATAATAAATCTAACAATATGTCATCGATGTGGTAGTCACTATGAAAGGACGATTTTGCGAGGAATAAAGAACAAGAAACAGCTATAGATAGACGAAGATGTCTTAAGTTTATGTCTCGTATGATGTAGTAAACCTTATGGAGAGAAAACGGCTACACAAACTCTCACAACCGGACAATATTGTACAAGAAAAAAAAACGTGTAAAATACGAGTGGTGGGCTCAAAGTTCTATAAAGAATGGAACAACCATGATATGGAATTTGGAGATAAAGGATCTCCTTTATCTGGCTGGGTTGCGTAAAGGATAAAACCGGAATTCATTGACTGATTTCCCAGTCACTGCAGCAAGTGGTCACTGCACCCATGTGGTGTGAGTGAAGTTGCCACTTACTTACTACGCTGGCTCAGCGACTCGAAGTGGATCTTGGCCTCCGCAACCAAAAGACGCCATCTCTCTCCGTCCTGCATCACTTCTTTCTAATCTTCCACTTGCAGTTCGCGTAAGTCCTTTGAGACTTCGTCAATACAGCGATACTTGGGACGTCCAACTGGTGGACGTGCACAAGGTTGCCGTTCGTATTCTGTTTTAACTGCCCGATCCTCTCCCATTCTTTATACGTGACCAAGCCAGCGGAGTCTTGCAGTTTTAGTCTTTCCGATTACCTATGTTGGGCTCGGCCATGTGTCCGGCGTTTTACCGGATCCTAAACGTGCCGTCTTGTCCCTTGGTGGGTCCAAATATTTTTCACAGGATTTTTCCTTTCCGCGACCAGGAGTTTGATCTTTTCTTTTTGCGTCAATGTCTAACTTTCACATCCGTACATAAAGATGGTTCTTATAAATGCGTATTTCTTCTTCTTGTTAGGTACTTGGACGTGATCACTTTGTGGAGAGCCGCGGAGTATCGGAATGCATTTTTAATTCTGATCTCTATCTCGCCTTCTCGGGTGTTTGGATCAGTTACCGTAAAACCTAGGTACTTGAACTTAGTAACGCCTTTGTAAGTAATTGCTACTAGACGATGTACAAATTATCTCATACGGCTTAAGTAACACCAATGTTTCTGCATACATTTAATTCTGTATGCAGGAAGTATAAAAATCCGCGTGAAAACGCTGTTTCATACTGATGTATGAAACTGGTCCTTCAATCCTTTGATCAAAAGTAACTAGTTAAGGCTCTAAAAAGAGCCAAAACTGGTAAATCACTAAGACCGGATTAATTCAAGCTCATTAAAAACATACTCTAATAATTATGCGCTCTCCAGGTCTTTCAAAACCTTTTACAGCACTGGGATATTACCACAAAAATTTTATATTTCAACCTTTGTCACTCTACTGACATGAAGAAATACTGCGAATACCGCACAATAAGTCTGTTAAGCCAGGTATGTTTCTCTTCATTCTTCATGAGAGGATCAGAGTGAAGTCCAATGAGCATAGGTATTGCCAATAGCTATTTCAGTTTCAGGTCAGAGCTAAGAACCAGATAAGTCTTCTTTGCACCTACCTAGACCACAAGTCCAGAGACTTGCAAACTGACGTTTTAATTTGCTTGATTGAATACAAGAAGGCCTTTGATCATGCTAAGCCCGGTTATAGGTACTAATGCGTCGTCTACAAGACGTTAGAATTGATAGCAGAGATAAGCGAATAATTCAGAACCTTTACTGGAGCCAGACTAACACGGTGATAATCGTCTGTGAAAAAGCCAATCAAACTGGTAAAACTCACAGGCTCTGAAGTAACCAAGTTTGTATTTTTCTTCTGTTTTAACAAGGTTTAAGTTGACTTTGGTTTTTACCTACGTTTGTTTATGAAGCAAATAAAGGTTTATCTTCTATCCATTTGCTATGCGATCATAACCTCCAGATCCAGATCAGGAGGCTTCAATGTTACATCTAGCCTATAGAAATGTACGACGGTGGTGAATGTATATGAAAAATGGATCGTAAACATCAAATAAATAGGAAAATTGAAGCTTTCGAAAAGTAGTGGTATCTTAAGTATAAGGATAAGGATATGTCATACGAAAGAGAACTCATTTAAAACACCCAATAGAAATAGATAAGTAATTAATGTGATTAGATACGATAGACTTCTCCAATTATCCTGATAGGCAAAGATTGAGGAAGGAAAAAGCGTCGGCAGAAGAAGAAAGAGTTTGCTGAAAAACATCAAAGAATGAACAGGAGTGGTCACCATATAAGATCTCTTTAGTCTAGCTAAGGACAGAATGACATAATGAACAGCCGACTGCCAACCTCCAATAGTGGAGAGGCACCAGAAGAAGAAGAAGTTTCGAATTAAATTGTTATTTAATGATTCAAACACTTCCAAAAACAAAGGCATAAAATGTTGAAAAATTCACTTTTTGCTAACTTTTTTGCCTTTGTTTTTGGAAGTTTTTAATTTCATTGTGTTTTTCTTCCATTATACTGTCGATTTTTAATACGATTTGTTTCGTTAACTACTTTGGGTAGGTATTCAAAATTTCCTGGACTCCTTTACCTACTTATTTTATACAAGTCATTGCTACAAGGGGCACTTATGGAGAATTAAAATGTATATGAAAAATTGTAATGTACACTTACATTTCATATTCTTAGAAATTTGTACCAGAATAAAAAGATAATGAGCCATTATCTAACACAGTCACTTTACATATGCCGAGAATAAAGCCATAATGTGCTCTTACCGAAAAGAGTATCTATGCAAAATATCAGCGAATATTCCTATAATACTATGATGCTGTAAATGTTAGGTTTCGATTTTACAACGAATAAAACCGTAATATCACTTTGCAGTAATAAAACAAAATTTTAATATTGGTATCATACATTTTGTTTAATAACTTCCGTAGTGTTATCTATAGATTAATAATGTTTCAATATGTAGTGAGCAAAAAAAATACCTGTAAATTGATAACTAAATGACTTTTCTACCATAGGTACTTAGTGAGTTGTGACGAAAAAACTGTTTTTATTTTTTCCTGAACAATTACGTTTTTGATGTTACGGGTTTATTCGCCGGGGGGTGCGATATGTTATTGCCGCGAACGAAAAATCGCTGTACAAAAATAGCTCAGTTTAGCTACAAAATGTAAAAAACTGTGAAAATTTTTAATTTTCCGCCACGCTGCTATCTCTCAGCCTTAATGTCTTTACCGCCTAACGGTAATATTTTTCTTGTTACAGGACCGACGATATTCCCAAAATGATCTCTAGCAAAACACTGCATGGACTATGGACTCGAGAACTAGTATCTAAGATGATTTCAAGCAAAGACAACTAACTACGTTATCACATGTTTATTAATTAATGTAAATTAATAAATGGGATAGATAGTTTGTACTTCTTATTTTTATTTTACTTTGACAACCATCAAGAACTACGATAGCTTCGATTGAAACATTATATTGAACAGTTGGTGATATTATGCCAAACAATCTCAGAATAAAAAGAACTGGGGATGTTGGTACATTGATTGTACCTAATAGGAAACTAATAATTAGCATGATTATTAGCCACTTTGGCATTCAAGGTACAAAGTAGCTTCGAAACTAGATGATCTAATTGCGTATCCTTATCCAATCTGACAGCCATAAAACCTAATATCTCAAGCATTTACAACGCACTTCATAAAAAGAAGCGTGAAAGTTCAAATGATCGTAAACAATAACTTTGGCAGAGATATCGTAAATCTTCGACCGAATGGCGGATTGAATTGATTTCCTCAAAATTTCCTTTATAAGGAGCGGGTTTTGGAGGAGCTGGTATCAATTGTGATCAGGCAATCCAAGCGAGGAGTCTAGATCATGAGGGCAGGCGAACTGGGGAGGATATACCTCCTGACCTTCCTCTTGCTCCATGATAGAATTAGGGCTGATGACAGCCAAGAGGTCCAAGCTGTCCCTCGTGACGGTAAGTTTGTTTTTATAATGTTTTTCTGTGTAAGTATTTTGTTACTTTTATCCCACCATTGTATAGGATCCTGTCACTTGGAATTCAAAAGTATACATATTTGCAAAAATGAACGCTTTGGTTGGTGTAGATAATGCAAACTTCTCACACAGGTGGCGCCCTCCCTCCGTGAGTAAGACGGTTAAGGTTAAAATATTAGCATCGACAGTTACTTGGCTCGGTAGCTCAATAAATTAGTAGAGCGCCTGCACGGTATCCAAGAGGTTGCGGGTTCGAGTCCCAGGGGGTTACCCTTGACACTATTGCGTTCATATTGACTATGTTTTTTCGAAAATTTCTCTTTGAATTCGCATATTTTTGCGTTGATTTTATAAACTTTGTGATGGTTATTCAAAGGTTAGGCTATTTTCTATGACAAAAATATAAAATGCGTCTTAATCAGTGAAATATTGAATTTTATAAATTGCGCCATATTGAAAAAAGGCTTCGACGTCCTTCTGCCGCTTAAAAAAAATGTCTCAGAGGCTCAGGTTCAGTCCCTCATATGTATATTAAGACGACGTACGTCTCACAACTAGCGCCGCCAATGGAAAAAAAATCATATCTTTTTTTGGATGCGTTTTTAGCAAAAAACGCTCCTGCGATTTCTCAACGCGAGGCTTAACTATTTTTAGGACCTAAGGTTTGGATTACAGGATTGGATTTCCTACGAATGCAATCGATTCTCGCCAAAAGTGGCCACTTTTGGCGAGAATCGATTGCATTCTTAAGTTCTAGGATCTGGAATCCAAACCTTAGGTCCTAAAAATAGTTAAGCCTCGCGTTGAAAAATCGCAGGAGCGTTTTTTGCTAAAAACGCATCCAAAAAAAAGATATGATTTTTTTTCCATTTTCGGCGCTAGTTGTGAGACGTACGTCGTCTTAATAAAAGTTAGAGAAAAGAGCTTTGTTCAAAGAAGTTGTTTGTATAATTTTGGTTTATGCCTTTTTGACACTAGATGGCGCTGCGAGGATGATTCTAGGTCGCGGTATGGTTTGGTCTGAATCAAAAGTATATAACTGTGTCTTTGATAATTGTCTGTTTAGCTGGGTCCATAACCTGAAAAACCTTGTTATTACAAAAGGTTTTAATTTTTGGCTACAGCTATTGTCATGATTTCTTAATTTTTGATCGGCCGGCTCTCTTTATTATTATCAGCAATTCAGCATATTCTTGCATGGTTGGTCGGACACGATAGACCATCTTTGAACAGCTACCAGTTGACGGTTCAACCGCCACGGTTGTGTCACTCTTGCATACAAAATATTTGCGGGTCTATAAATCTGTGGCCTGGCCAGTATCGCCGAGATATACATTGCCGAGCACTAAAAATGTTATTTATCACATCTATTCGAAAAGATCTAGCTCGTTCCAATCCCGGAGGGAGAAAAAGTGATTTGAATTTGGAATATGGATACTGTAAGTAAAAGTTCAAATGACTAAAGAGTTTACAGACAATATTGAAATCACGAACAATGTATGGACAAGAAACTGGCAATATGAAAAAATATACCGCGAGTGTGCCAAAGAAAAAAAAATGATTGTAGAAAAATAAAAACGTCAGAAATGCATTCCGTCTTTGTTCGTATAATAATTGTTTGTTTGTTTACTGAAATTCGGATTTTACTTACTTTCATAAAATAAAAGTGTTTCTTCCTCAAGTAGTAGTAAGAATGAAAGTTTTATAATATTAACTCCAGAGAATTGTATCGGCCGCTAATTATCCGTAAGTACCAATCACTTATTTTCTCATAGAGGGTGATAAAAAGTAGAGTATTCACCTCGGGAGCAACACATTTTTAAGCTCGAGTACTTTGAAACCCTCGCTACGCTCGGGATTCTACTCTAGAATCCTTCGCTCCGCTCGGGATTCAAAGAAACACTCTCGCCTTAAAAATTGTGTTTTAGTCCCTCGGGTAATAATCTACTATTCTTGGTAACGCATTAGTTCCTAAAATTTCCGTTAGCCAAGTAAAATGTGTGGCTCTGTAAAAATATTGCAAGAAGCCAGTCAGCTATTCCAATTTTGCAGATTACCTGTATTTACCTCGGAATAAATCAATGGCGATTTACATGACTTTCTTCAGTTCAATATACAACATTATACTCGGCCAGGGTAAATAACAGTAACTAGCTTCTTAGTTCACCGGCCGAGTTTCGCGATTGCAGCTGTAACCCGATATCAATCAGACAAAAAAAAGTAAAATAATCATGGCCATTATGAGTCCGCCTTACAAAAAAAAAGTTTTAGGGCCATGGCCCACGGTGACATTTTGCAGCGATGCAAATGCGCGACTGTCGCATTCGCAATGGGCAACAGAAGCGATAGTGTCGCCTAGTGTCAATGCAGCATTGCTACTGCCTCGGTAGAAACCATTGCATCAGTGCAGTATAATTTCAAATTATTTTTCTCGTATAGTGCCAAATACACACTTCAAAAGTGTCTAGGCATCAAACACGTTTTTGCTAGTTACTAAAAACATTTTTCCGCCATCTATATCTCGGCCGTCATCTTGAAATGTTACGATATCGTAAACTGGCATCTCTTCTCATCATCTCTTTTCTCCTCGGAGCCAGAATTTTTTTTCGAATTTTGCAGTTTTCCATACAAAATTAAAATATTATGATCCCTAAACACATTTGACGAGTGTAGGTTTTTAAATAATCGTTGGACTGTACCACGGCCTTTTTCCAATGGGCGATTTTCTGACAGCTCATGAGTTGTAGTTTCAAATTTGTAACTAGATGTCGCTGACGAGAGATGTTTATTTTATGCCAGTTCGCGCTATTGTTGACCATCGTAGATACGTCCAAACAATTTAGGTATTAGTGGTGGAGCAAAATGTAGTGTTTCCAGTTCTACCATTCACTCATACAAGAACAATAACAAAGTCGTGCGCTTTTTCATATACCAAAATGGAATGACGTCTACGACGATAAAATATAAAGTCACAGAGCAATGACGTGAAGAAGTATTTTCGCTGTAGTAAGCACTAATTTACTCTGTGATAGACAACATGTCAATTGTGTCAAGGCCCTAAAGGGGCTGTTCCGAGATTATTTTTTTAATCTTGTAATAAATCTTTAAATATTTCATCATTACAATTTTCTGACGTAACCTAGACCTTACCATTTTAGTAATTTTTCACACAAAAATACTACTTATTATCGACAGGAAACCAACAACGCCCACAAGCGGAAGCCCAAAAATCCGGTAAGAAATCAGTGAATTGTATTTAATGTACCTACTATAAATGGATTTAGATTGTGTCTTACAACAATTTGAATGTGTTTCAATTTTGTCGTTTAATTTTTTTTGTCAGTGGATCACCCATTAGTTCAACCGCAATCCGAAAATGAAGGAAGAAGATCTGACCGTAGGCAGATTATTGAACGAGCGAGCGAAGCGAGCGAAGTTCTCCGAGTCTACTAGAACAATCCGGCGTTTGTATGTATGTATGTATGTATGTATGTATGTATGTATGTATGTATGTATGAATGTTCGTTCGACGATAACTTGAGTAAATGTAGTCGGATCGTCATGAAATTTGGTAGGCGGGTAAATGAGGCAAAGAAAATTTTTAAGTTCGAACATGAGCTAAATCGGTCGAGGGGTTGCCGAGATATGGGGTTGTTAAGTTTATATGGGGTCGCGAGTTCACAGTTCGGGGCGAACCACTAGTTAATACTTAGCCTATCAATTGTTTTTTCAACGCTAGGTACCTGTAAAATATTTAAATTTTTTTAGACTCCGAAGATGAACTAAACGAAGTGGACGAAAGATCAGCAGCCTTCGCGCAGAGCGCATCGATTGGAGGTAAATGTAGATTAAATTTCACTAATAATTACCTCGCCGTTTAAAATACTTCTTATTCTATCTACAGGGCAATTTTTAAATAGGTTTATTCCTGAAACACGTCCACTTCTTTTATTTCTAAGAACTTTGTTCTACGACTTTGGTAAATGCGCATTTTTTACCACTTTAATTTTTTTGCAAAATTTACGACGTAGCGTAACAAATAGGAGCAGGAGATGCTGAAGAGGTGGTAGAGAGTGTAGGGGCTCTTCGAAAAGTGGTGGAATAAAAGTTGTTGGAAATCATAAAAAAAAATTGAAGTTGACGTGTTTCAGGAATACAGATTTTTTAAATAAATTGTCTCTTTATTTTGTAATACTTTTTTTAATTATTCTGTTTTGGCCAACAAGTTTTCTTCACGTTCACTTCTTCTATTCAACACCAGGATCAGCACTGAGTCAAGCTAACTCCTCAGGCGGTGGTTCGGCCAACGTTCAAGCACTGTCTCAAGCATCCGCAGGTGGTTCAGCCAAAGCTCAAGCGGAGGCTCATGGTGGTGGCTACCCAGGATATGGGGGAGGTTCTGTGTCAGCTCAGGCTGAAGCTGTAGCCAATTCTGGCAACACTCGTTACCCTGGAGGATATCCAGGCTACCCTTCTATCCGTAGCTACCCCAACCAAGAATACCCTAGCTCTGGTTATCCTAATCAAGGCCCTAACCCCGGTTATCCAAATCAAGTATCTAACCCCGTTTACCCAAATCAAGCATACCCTAACCCTGGTTACCCAAATCAAGTATACCCTAACCCTGATTACCCAAATCAAGGCTACCCTCGTCCTAGTCCTTATCCTAATCCAAGTCCTTACCCTAATACAGGCTATCCTAGCCAAGTTCTTCCTAGCCCTTATTACCGCGGCGGTCAAGAAAATGCAGCATCAGCTCAAGCGGAAGCTGAAGCAAATGCCCCATTGAGTCGTCGAAGTTACTCAAACCAACCTGAGGCTGTAGATGAAACCGCAGGGGACAGTCACTCCGGAAACCCAAACTTCCAAAACTTTCCTTCTTTTCCAAAAAACCTTTTAGGCAGTTCGGTGTTGGCCCTAGCCGAGTCAAGTGCCGAAAGCCAGGGTGGACGGTATCTTGGACAAGACTATCCCCATGAGAAGCCCTCGGCTCAAGCCGTCGCCGAGGCTGAAGCAAATTCGTATGGGGAGGGGACGGCGCAAACTGAAGCAGCTGCTGAAAGCAGTAAGTGTACACTGTCTATGAGTGTTTTGGTCTCATGTAGCGGAGGCTTTTCTATTAAATCTCGGCAATAATTAAATAAACTAGCTGCTTGACTATCTTAACACATTCATGCCGCACACCTTCGTATAAGGCAGAGTCATATTTCTAGACAAAACCAACGTAAGGGGCGACGTGGATGACGATTTAAACACGTTTCGTGGCGTCAATGTGTGAAGGCCATAACACCCTAATTTTCAGATTGTAATTCTTAACACGAGACCGAAAAACATTTAGACCAAACTAAAGATATTGCAAATTATTTACAGAGGCTGGAACAAGAGTCGTACCGTCAGACGAACTATTAGCTGGTAAGATTGCTACATACAAAACGCTATCAAGAGAGACGACACAGGTATTTTTATGAGACAAACAAGGTGCCAAGAACATATCTCTTTGCAGTAAACCCAAACGCAATCTACTGCGCCTACGCTGGCCAGCTCCACTACTACTCGTCTAGCATCTTCCAGTGCTCCATCTGCACTTGCGTGTCAGAGTACGGAGTTCTAAGGCCCCAATGCGCGAGTTGCGCCGGGTGTCTGCGGCCGAAACCGCCGACGCCAGAACCATACCCGCCGCCACGGCCAACACAACGTCCTCCACTGCCACTGCCACTGCCACCGCCACCGCCACCGGCATCACGGCCGCCACGTAAGTTCTCGTTTATAACAGTCAAGAGAAAATAATTTGTGAAAGAGTATAGTCAAAATCAGTAATAACTCCTGCATGCTTTGGAAAGAATTCTATTGTTGTGCCATCCTCAATAATCTAAAAACACTTTCCGCGCTCTGCAGCGTCTCAGTGGTCACTTCACCCATTTAGTATACGTGGAGGTGCCACTGGACGCAGTTTGAATCATCTACTATGCAAAGGCCCAAGCTATTGTTATATCTCATGATGTAGTCCGTCTTGGAAAGTTACGTTTCGTACGCCATTTCATCCACAGAAAGAAAACCATTGAAAAGATCTTTAAGTCTTGCGAGTACGTACTCGTGCTTTATATTGTCTTTTTACTCTTCATGGAGCTAATGGATTTCATGAAAGCACATCTTTCAGCGCCGACCTGTGACCCGCTGCCGACCAACCAGCCGTTTCAGAATCCTTTGAACCCGTGCCAAATCTGCTTCTGCACGCACTCGTTCAACAACTTCGGAAAGCCTGATGTGAACATCGTCTGTCGAGAGAACCCACAGTGTGGTGAGTGCAAAGAAACCATCTGTTCTTTTAGAATAAACTCTGCATACAAAATGATAGCAAGGACTCGTAAAAACAGGCGTGGTAAAATCTGATATAGCCTTTTAATAAGAAATAAAAAATGTACTAACAACACGCTATCTGAATTAAACTAAATATCTAAATAGAGTATAATTTTCTTTAATTCCAGTTATACCACCTGATGTGACTGAGTTGCGTAAGTATATTGTTTTAAAGTGCTTGAGGATTTAGTTGGATTGTGTTTCTCTGAGAGTATCTATAATAATGTAAAAACTGTTATTAATTAAATAATTAAATACTGTTTATTTGGTTTCTTAAACTGCTATTTGCTTAATTTCGTTCACAAATAATTTCCTTTCTTTACAGCGCCATATCCGGACCCAACGCCACGTAAGTTTTTTAAATCTGTACTGAAGTTTTCAAAACTAATAGAAAGTACACACGACAGCATGTCGACTCTTACACGCGTGCACTCTATTCACTTACGTTACGGGTGATTTTGCAACAAAAGTGTACAGTCTGACGTGCTGTCGTGTGTACTAATTATCTGACTAAATCTCGCTATGACTCCACGTTCTCATCGCGCCAGCCATGTCATACCATCTGCCGAAAGAGCTGATTTATGATTACCTTCATGAATCATTAGCACTGTTATGCAATCCCCTTTCATATTTCCAGAACCCTTATGCGGCAGGTTCCCACAAAACGTGTGGTTCCCGCACCCTAACGACGCGTGTAAGTCCTGCCAGTGCACGGTGCACAACAACCCCGTGACTGGCCGACCGGAGCACCTCATCACTTGCGTGCCCAGCCCTGCCTGTGGTAAGAATGGTCTTCTTCTTTAGGTATCATCTCATTCTGGCTTTCGTTATGGCCAGTTAGGACGAAATACATAATATAATGTTACTTGTATCTCTCAAATACTCCGTGACTTTATAATCTCTTCAGATGCTAATCTCTCGTAATGTTTCAGTACCAGGGAAACCATTACCGACTACACCGAGACCTGGACTACCCACACCATTGCCAGACCCATGTACGTTTATAATGCTTCTATCATTAGACAGATTGAAAAATACATTTGAAAACAGGACAACGTCCTAATTAACGGATAACCAATTCGTTCATGTAGATGCTCTGTTACTCAAAGCTCAAAGAAAACTACTTGATACTGCATACCTATCACGTAATACAATAATAACATATTATGGGGTCACGAAACAGAAAAAGAATTTAATTTTACTCTAATTTAATAAGGTCCATAATTTAACATTAGGCTTAATTCCGCTTAACGGAAGAACATTATGTACTTAGGTATGTAACTACTGCAAAATATATTATACCTACTTATCTGAATCAAATCTGGGACGGCGCTGGAGACTGTAACACAGTTCTTTTTTAAGAACTAGCACATACTCCATCGTAACTATAGTATGCACAATTTAACATAAGTAGCCATAAAGTCTTATAACCTATATTATGTACACTTCTTGTAAACCTACTTCTTCTTGAAATAAATAATTTTTAATTTTAATTTTAAAGAGCAGGCTTTGTCCCGAACAGATTGATTAGGCATGTTATTATAGTTAGAGAGCTGGTGACCAATCGAGATATTTTTTCGTACAAGGCTAGGAGTTGGTAGGCTGATAGAGTAAACTTCGCTGAGTCTGGGAAAAAAATTTTTTTGGCACGGTCGCGGTTGAAAGTTAGATTTTTTCGACTTTGAAAGTTTAAATGTATGGGTTCAGTATTTTTTTTTTGTCGTACAAGGCTAGAAACTTCTAGGTTAGTTGTTGAGACTCCGTTGAACAAGAAAATATTTGTTTTTTTGGCCAAGCGTGGTTGAAAGTTTGATTTTTATAACCCAAAAATTCACACTTTCTAGGTTATAAAAAACAATATTTCTACCGCGTTTGGCTAGTAATAAATAGTGATTTCGTGATCAGCGGAGACTAAAAAGGCAGCCTAAAAACTCCCAGCCTTGTAGACAAAAAAGAAATGACTCAACCCATACATTTAAACTTTCAAAGTCGAAAAAATCTAACTTTCAACCGCGACCGGACTAAAAAAATATTTTTCCCAGACTCAGCGAAGTCTACTCTATCAGCCTACTAACTCCCAGCCTTGTACGAAAAAATATCTCGATTGGTCACCAGCTCTCCAACTATTACACAATTTGCAGAAATAGCAAGCCGATATGAACACCGATGAGATCTTCGATAAATATTTTGTTTAGGGTTTAGGATTTGAATCAATATTACATTATAATGCATCTGACATTTTGTTGAATTGTGTGCTTGCTTTCAGATCCTTGGCCACCGATCGGTCCACCTCCTCCTACAGGACCTCCAGGACCTTTGCCGGGTCCAAAACCTCGTAAGTGTCAAGTGTCTCATTCCGTTTACTCGTTAACTGTCTTTCTTTCATTCTTAGCATCGCTTGATATGTTATTTTTTATCCTTCTCTTAAATACCCAAATTCTGCCGCCAGACTTATAAGGCCTTACAGAACTTTGCTCAAGCGCTGGACTGGTTGAGCGCTTTTTTCCAGTCCTTTATAATCTACTTCCACGCATCTCTATCAAGCAGATAAACAGGAAAAGAGACACCCACGCAATACTTACGACGAAACTTATCAGACTTATTAAGCCAAAACTAAAACTGCCGAAGCGACACTGCTAAAACCACCTGAAACGGACGAAAGGCCTAACAATGATGGTGAAACTAGCAATCAGAATACTGAACAGAGCCCATTGCTTGAGCGTGATTCTGTTATACTGGGCTTAGCAAAATAAGGGGTAAATGCCGTCTCTTCCTGTAGATGAGTCCTGCCGTCCGTTCCGTCCGAACGTTCCCTTCGACCACCCGTGGGACTCGTGCCAGCAGTGCGTCTGCTCAGAGGCCTTCAAGACTGGCGTCGTCAACGTTGAGATCAACTGTTACACTAAAAACGAGTGCTGTGAGTATATTTTCCATTGCTGCGAAAGTTTGAGTTTTAAAACGGCACCTAGTCTCACTGTACTGCTATAAAAAAATATAAATCTACTATAATTCACTTTTTGTGTTCTTAGGTGTTGAACTGCCGTACCAGCCTCTACCATCACCAGGTAATACAAATTAGTTAAAAGTTGAGATATTAGAACGTATGTTAAATTGAAGTTGACAACTACCGGCCGGAAAGCCAAAATGTTCACAGTTTTTTGTTCAATTTTGTAGCTAATAAAATGCAAATGAAAAATGCAGTGAAAGAAATATCGCTGAACAAAAAATGCTCAGTTTAGCTAACAAAAAAAAAAACTGTAAAAAATTGTGCATTTCGCGCCACGCTACTTTCGTTGAACCAAAATGAGACTTTTTTGCCAGAATTGCACAATATTACACCAAAGTGTACTACGGTACTCTAAACATAAAATTCGAGATCAACCAAAAATTCCAGCGCATCAAACGTGATGAACAAATAAAATGAAATTGACGTGACAAATTGCACACGGTCATTAATTTAAAACTGCACTCCCAATTCTGAGTCCCAATTCTGAATATTAGTTCAAAAGTGTTCCATTTGTCAGTCGCTCGAAAATAGAGCACTCACTTTTACGCCATAGTTAGGTATATGGTTCCCACTATGCGAGGTAAAAGAGGAAAGCCCTAGGGTTCGTCCGGCAGTATTCGGGAGTTCGGGACCGTATAAGTTAGAATTTGGGTGTGCAAGGCACTTAACACGCGACGATAAAAGCGTGTAGACCACAATGGCTCTGACAATCAATAGCCAATCAACGTGGCAATTGGTCTCCCCATTCCCCCTAAACTAAACATCCCTTTGGTTACCTAAAAACTGTATAAAACCGGGGGTCACCAAAGTGACGGGAATTTCGGTCAGCAGTTGATCGAGTGAGGGGCTCCCTTAAGTATATTGCGTATCCTATTTTTCGGTTCACCCTTTAGCGTCGAAGGTTCGGGTGTAATCGAGTCGATTGCTCGTTTTTGCTCTTATTGTCTATGGTTGATTGCCTTTTGCTCGTTCGATACATGCGAATAAAAACGATACTAAATTCTTGTACTCACCTCAACTGCGATGGCAAAAACTTCGGGAGAAAAGTGGAAATGCTTACCTGAAACAATGAAAATAGTTTATTAGTATGTTTTACATTTTTGATTAAAATTTACAGGCCTAGGAGGATCATCGTACCCTGTACCCCCCATCGGCGGCGGCGGTGGTGGTACACACGACAGCACGTCAGAGTGTACACTTTTGTTTTAAAGTCGCCCGTAACGTAACCGAGTAGAGTGCTAGCGTGTAAGCGTCTACGTGCTGTCTTGTGTACGTAAAGTCATTAGTAGCAAAAAATATGAACGTCTATGCCTGGAGTAAAATTTCTTTAAATTTACAGGACAATATCCATCACTATACCCACCCTATCCCGGCAGCGACGGCGGTGGTGGTATGTACAGACTTTCTTATCAATTTAACGCTACTACCACTAAACTCTAATTTTTAATTCGAGTCCACGGAATGACAGTTACTACAAAGGCTTTATCTGACAGCAGCATACTTGCAACTGTCATTCCGTGGACTCGAATTAAAAATTAGAGTTTACAACCTATTGTCTTCCGTGCAGCTTTTCTTCTCCTCTTCTTCTTACAACGGTCGAAAATTATTTCAGGTTCAGCAAGCGCTGGCGCCCACGCAACAGTCACAATCAATACTATCGGAGGAACTTACCCAGTCTCACCTGGCCGACCCCCTTACCCTGGCGGACCGTCCCAGCCAGGCTATCCTGGCGGGTCAGGGGGAAGCTCATCATCAGCTAATGCCGTGGCAGAAGCTGCGACCAACGTTGGATACGGCGGATCAGGAGGCGGCGCGTCAGCTACTGCCGTAGCAGAGGGTAACGGTGGATCTTATCCGGTCTATCCAGGCTCCTTACCTAGCCAACCGAATTATCCAGTTTCGCCGAACTACCAGGTGTTCCCTCCAGGACCCTCTTACCCAGGATATCCAAGCGGACCTTCTTACCCAGGATATCCGGGCCAGTTACCTAGCCAACCGTTATATCCAGTCCCGTTGCCTACCCAACCGTTGTACCCAACAGGACCTGGTTACCCGGGATACTCTGACGGATCAGGAGGTAGCGCTAATGCCGTCGCTGAAGCTGCGTCCAACGGTGGATCCTACCCTGGATCAGGAGGAAGTGCCACTGCTAATGCCGTAGCTCAAGCCACATCTAACAGTGGAGGTGGACAGCCGTATTATGGCCCTGGAAATGGAGCCGTAGGCTACGGACAAGGAGGAGAGCTTGGTTTTGATTCAGGATATCCGCAAGCAGGGCAATATGGAGGATTGGAGGACGTTGGATTCCTCCCAAGCAACTTCCAAGGACAACCAGGGTTTTATCCTGGCCAAGATTATTACCCTCCCTTTAAGTCTGGAAACCCGCAAGCTCAGGCAGAGGCGAATCAAAATGGAGAAGGCTCGGCGCAGGCTCAAGCTGAAGCCAAAGTAGTTGCTGGCCGATATGGACAGAGTGAGGCCAACTTAAATCAACACGGTGAACCTCAGGTGCAAGCCAACGAGAAACAATCTAGGGCAAGTCCATACTCAGCAGTGGAGGCACAGAACCAATATGGGCAAGCCCAAGTTCATTATCAAGCACAGGCGGCGGAAGATCTAGCAGAGAGAGCTGCCCAGCAATACGGTCAAGTTCAAGTGAACCAACTTGGTGCTAGTCAAGAGAGGGCTGCTAACCAATACGGTCAAGTTCAACCCCAAAGCGAAGTGAGTGCCAACCAATTCAGGACTGCTGCCTGGCCCCAATTTGATCTCAATGATGGTTACGAACAAGTTCCCGTTTCAAGATTAGGTCCCGCCAACGTAGAAGTTGCACCTGAGGCCGTGGCCCTAGAAAGGTTCTCTCAGCAGCAACCTAAGGCAAATGGTGTGCCAGCGTCTCTCTTGTACCCGAAGCTGTACCCAAGACCTAGCTCTCATGTGACGCCGCTCTACGTGCCACCTACGTACAACGGTCAAAGGGATGGACAAGAAGGTCAAGCTAACTCTGCAGGTATGTATTTTAAAATATTGTTACGTTAGCGCTTCAACCCTATCTGGGTCTTGTTGGACGATAGCAACGTGGCGGGAAATTCAAAATTGTCACAGTTTTTTACATTTTGTGGCTAAACTGAGCTATTTTTGTTCAGCGATTTTTCGTCCGCGGCATTAACATAGTATTCTTTTCATTATTGTAAACAACCGAACAACAATAATTCAGCCGATTATGTGTTGATTATGATTGTTTTTTGGGCAGTGCCACTGCTTCGTAGACCAGAACACATAAACGGCTGAATTATTGTTGTTTACATTAAAGAAAAGAATACTATGTTATTGCCGCGAACGAAAAGTCGATGAATGTAAAAATTTTGAATTTCCCGCCACGTTGCTATCTTCCCACCTTAACAGTGGAATTTCATTTGTATCTTGCCCCTGCCTTTCTTTGCCAGTTGATGTATCTGCCCATCTTTCTGAGGTGTTTTAAAATAATTCCGTCATAACAAAATTTTAATGAGGATATGCTATTTCAAGGGTAAAGGTTTTCTAGATAAGGATCTTTCAGAGTCCTAATTTTTCTTATTTAGTTTTGGTATCTAAAAGTTAACTCCACCATTTCTTTTCTTGCTTTCCTCAGGGGTTGAGCACCAGCAACCATACGTTGATGTTGGACCACGCAGAGTTAGAACTGGTTAGTGAATTTACATAGGTACTTTTTTTAAATAACATATTAGACATTTGGCAACAGAGAAAAAACGTGTTATCTGAAAAAAAAACGCAGTCTCTCGACTCGTCTCTACTTTGGTAGATTCCAGCCCTGATCATCAGCATATTGGTTACTATATGCCGTTTCCTTAGTATGAGCAAATGAGTCTTCTTCTTCTCGTGTCGACAACATCCAGGTCCTTGTCACGTAGCACCCGCAGTTAAAAGATTTCAAATTAACCCTAGTGATAGAGAGCTTTTAGTATTACTTTATAAGTAACTAGCTTTTCGCCCGCGACTTCGTCCGCGAAGACTTATAAGAAGTTGCCTGGGTACATCTTTCACCATTATCAAATTAGCATGAATAGAGTCATGGGTGTGTATTTTTGTAAGCTACTCGTATCTCTATTCCAAAAGTCATCCAAATCCGTCGTGCAGTTTCAGCGTGGAAGTGTATGTGTTGTGTATGTGTGTGACCAAATTGGTAAAGATCAAATGAATCCTACAAAAAAAAAACTTTGAACCTTTTTGGCCGTTTTAGGTTTATCATTATTATTGTTTTCTTCATGCTTAGTAGATTTGCTATAAAACGCAACTGTAGTTAAATTTTCATTGAATAGTTGTAGCTTTAATGGTTCCGGCATTGTTATTGATACTAAATCAGGAAAACTCTTAAAATGTTTCCACCCTTTTTGATGCTGAAACATGTGTTTAATTATTATTTCTGATTTAATACACGACTACTTAGTTTCAAGTTAATCTGACCCAATAAAATGATAATTTCATACAAATTTTGAACCCCGTTTTGGCCGTTTTAGAGTTAACATTATTACTTTTTTCTTCATGGTTGGTAGTTTTGCTATAAAACGCAACTGTAGTTTTTCAAAGTTGTAACTTGAATGGGTTGGGCCCAGCATTGCTACTACATCAGGGAAAAATATTCAACGTTTCCACCCATTTTAACCCTTCATTCGCTGAAATGAGAAAAATGCTGAAACATGTGTTTGATTATTTCTGATTTAGCATACGAATACTTAGTTTCAAGTAGGTATATCAGACAAAAAAAATGTATTTCATACAAACTTTTAACCCCGGTTTGGGCATTTCAAGGGTTAACATTGTTACTTTTTTCGTCATGGTTGGTAGTTTTGCCACAAAACACTACTGCAGTTTCAATTTCATAGTTGTAGCTTTAATGGTTTAGGCCTGGCATTGATACTACATCAGGAAAAATCTTCAAACTTTTCTACCCCTTTTAACCCTTTTATGGACAGAATTTTGAAAAACGCTGAAACACGTGTTTAATTGTTTCTTATTTAATATACAAATACTAAGTTTCAAGTTAATCGGACCAAAAATAAATTTTATTTCATACAAACTTTGAACCCCGGTTTGGGCATTTGAAGGGTTAAAATTATATTTTTTTCTTGATGGTGGGTAGTAATGCTATGAAATGCAACTGCAAATTCAATTTGAAAGTTGTAGCTTCAATGGTTTGGGCTCAGCATTGCTACTACATCAGGAAAAAAACTTCAACGTTTCCACCCATTTTAACCCTTCATTGGCTGAAATGAGAAAAACGCTGAAACACGTGTTTATTTTTTTCTGATTTAGTATACTAATACTTAATTTCAAGTGAATCGGACCAAAAAAAAATTTTATTTCATACAAACTTTGAACCCTGGTTTGGGCATTTGAAGGGTTAAAATTATATTTTTTTCTTCATGGTAGGTAGTTTTGCCACAAAACACTACTGCAGTTTCAATTTCATAGTTGTAGCTTTAATGGTTTAGGCCTGGCATTGATACTACATCAGGAAAAATCTTCAAACTTTTCTACCCCTTTTAACCCTTTTATGGACAGAATTTTGAAAAACGCTGAAACACGTGTTTAATTGTTTCTTATTTAATATACAAATACTAAGTTTCAAGTTAATCGGACCAAAAATAAATTTTATTTCATACAAACTTTGAACCCCGGTTTGGGCATTTGAAGGGTTAAAATTATATTTTTTTCTTGATGGTGGGTAGTAATGCTATGAAATGCAACTGCACATTCAATTTGAAAGTTGTAGCTTCAATGGTTTGGGCCCAGCATTGCTACTACATCAGGAAAAAAACTTCAACGTTTCCACCCATTTTAACCCTTCATTGGCTGAAATGAGAAAAACGCTGAAACACGTGTTCAATTTTTTCTGATTTAGTATACTAATACTTAATTTCAAGTAAATCGGTCCAAAAAAAATTTTTATTTCATACAAACTTTGAACCCTAGTTTGGGCATTTGAAGGGTTAAAATTATATTTTTTTCTTCATGGTAGGTAGTTTTGCCACAAAACACTACTGCAGTTTCAATTTCATAATTGTAGCTTTAATGGTTTAGGCCTGGCATTGATACTAAACCAGGAAAAATCTTCAAACTTTTCTACCCCTTTTAACCCTTTAGTGGGCAGAATTTTGAAAAACGCTGAAACACGTGTTTAATTGTTTCTTATTTAATATACAAATACTAAGTTTTAAGTTAATCGGACCAAAAAAAAATTTTATTTCATACAAACTTTGAACCCCAGTTTGGGCATTTGAAGGGTTAAAATTATATTTTTTTCTTCATGGTGGGTAGTTTTGCTACAAAACGCTACTGCAGTTTCAATTTCATAGTTGTAGCTTAAACGGTTTGGGCCCGACGTTGACACTACATCACGAAAAATATTCATACATTTCAACCTCGTTTAACCCTTAAACTGCTAAAATTAGAAAAAAGCTAAAACAGGTGTTAAATTATTTTTGATTTAATATACGAATTCTTAGTTGCAAGTAAATCCGGACAAAAAAATTTTTTTTTTCATACAAATTTTGGACCCCATTTTTACCGCCTTAAGGGTTAAACTTGAAGTAAATCTATCTTAACCCGTAGCGTGTCCACAAATTATAACTATTGTCAAATTTTCATTGTTTTGGCATTAGCGGTTTTGTTCCAGCATCGATCGTAACTGGTGAAAAAAATCGAAAAATTTTGGCACCCATTTTAACCCTTAAGAACATAGAAATGAGAAAAAATATGAAATAGGTGTCAAGTCATTTTTAAAAAAAAGTACAAAAAATCAAGATATAAGAACAAAAGATCAAAAAAAAATTTTTTCCCATACACACTTTCAGCCCTATTTTGACCCACTTAAGGGTTAAATAAAAAAAAATCGCTTCTTAAATGAACCCTCCACCATATAACGCAACTTTTGTCCAAATTTCATACTTATAGGTTCAGCCGTTTGGGCTGTAGCGTGATGAGTCAGTCAACCTAAGCCTTTTATATATATAGATATTTCCTTTTCAAAACAGATTCTACGTCTTCAATGTAAATGAAACGTGGGCCCTTTTGCTGGCTCCGAAATCATATTACGCAACTTTTACCAGGGCCCCCTTAGCATTTTGGCAGCGCAATCATTTCGGCCATCTGAACCGCTGTGTGTACAAAGGAAATTGTTTCACTTTCACTCAAAATTCGAAACAAAGACGCGGCGGGTAATCCCCGCGGAGGCGCGTGAGACCTGACAGCCGGTCGGTGTACATTGGGCCTGGCATTTTGATACTGTTTAAGAACTTTAATGATCGCAATATTTACTCGAAACCTCGGGATAAATAGGTTGATTCACTTTAACAATAAAACAATCGTGATTCGACCGGTTTCAACATAGTTAAGCAGCGATATGAGCAGGATAATGACATCTAAACGAATCATGGCTGTATATTTATGAAAAACTCGATAAAAGTTATGACCGAAAACGTTTTTCTACTGTTTAGTTTTGAACATTCTGGGCGCATTTGACCTGAAGGAACTGTCAGATTAGCATTTGTTGATGACAGAAACAAGTGCATTACTTGACCAACTCCAAATTACTTATACATATTTGCACTCACTTTACACTTTTGCAAGCCCGCACCATCGGCAATAGATGTTTTTTTTAAACTAATTGAAGTAGAACCAATCGGATCAATACACGAGATCCAACGGTAACAAGGCCTGACAACTTTCGGGACATAAATTAAAAATATATTACGCGAGCAGATGGCGGGCGGCGCATGCAAATTCTATTTAATCAAACTTCCCAGTACATAGTCCCCTGACTCTTTTGGTCGCGGCTTTACTAGTTTATTGGATTTTTTTTCTTAGCGTCCGCTGCTCGTCGTAGTTAGACGTCGAAAGGACTATTTGTACTCTTGGGAGCAAATCAGAGTTTTAATTTGAATAGGAAAGATTCGAAAAAGTACTTTCCTTGCAAACTGTCAAACACAGAAATGTATCTAAGGTCATGTTAGGATTGGTAATCTTGTCAAAGTAATGATGGGATTTCCATTTTGTTTGTCCATTGTCCAAGCTATCATCGGTCCAGATAATTTTGTCAACTCTGAATCAATGTACCTACCTTTGAATCCCAATAAGACCTCCGGAGGCAGAAATAAATGTATTTTCGTATTTTATGTACCTATACAAGGTGTTACAAAAGATGCTAACTCTTTTTACAGGGTCATGGTACCTAATGATAGGGATCACAACCAAAATATTTTTTTAGCTCTATGACGTTCCGTTGATTTTTAAATAATTAAAATGTAAGCGCTGTGACGGAAGCAAAGTATTTTTAAAATACTGTTTCCATAGACTTTTACTATGTTTAACAGCCTGAAGCTATTAAAATACAACTAAGCAAACAACCATATTTTTTAATTGGAACTAAATCCAAAACCAAAAAAGTTTTGAAAATTTTACAATTTTGAGGTTATAAAAAAAAATTGTGTTTTTCAACTTTTTTTTTGCAGATTTGTATTTATGTTGACCAGCAGGTTACACCCTGTAAAAAGAGTTAGTATCTTTTGTAACACGTTGTATTATGTGCTTAGATTTGACCGGGCTTTCTTTTGCTTCTAAAATCCAGTCTAGACATTAGACTTTAATAAACGTATGGGACTCGGTCGGATCCACTAAACTTGATACGCCTTTATGCTTTTAGCTGAACACCCACCACGTTATTTAAATATCCGAGATTCTCTTTTGTCTCGAGAAATTCCTTTTGAGAATTTTATATTTTCTGCATCCTTTCTTATCTCTCACATAAGTCAATGCGGTTGCAAATATGCTTTTCGTTTCTACAGTATTTACGGGCGAAACAAATCGAGTAATCTCATGAAAATATGTGCATCCGATTATTCAGCTTTATCAGAACACGATCTGATCTTGCATGATGCATGAATCTTGCATGACGATGATAGAACAGTGTCTAGATTTGAAAACTCAATACACCGATAAATTTCTTTGCCCTTGGTACCTACTTATATTAACAGAGAGAGAGGGGTGACTTGACTAAATAAAGGCCTTTGCATCTACGTAATGAAATTATTTATACAGCGTCCAGTGGTACCTTCACTCTCACTAGATGGGTGAAGAGACCACTCGGCGCTGCAGTGCCTGGAACATTGTTTTAGATGGAATAGGCTTGCCCAGCACCTATACCATCCTGATAGCTTAGGCCCAGCCTACTGGAAAGACGGGTCAATACGTGTGGAGCCAACTAAGCTGCGTCAACATATAATATCAATTTAGTCAAACCAAAATCAGGAAAGAGGTAGCACAAAACTCGAGAAAATGCCCGCAGGAATAAACTAATGAAAGAATTAATGAATGAACTAATAAATAAATGAAAGTCAATCCGTGGAAATGTCAAAGATAACGCGCTTCTGGGAGACAAAACAGAGAAGGACTTCGACGCTTTTGACACGAGAAAAGAAGTTAGAATGTTCTGGCAGAACCTTAATTAGCATTTAATCAAGTGAGATAATGAGCCGTTTTCAGCACCAATTTACAACGGAATACGGCTGTCAAATTTCGTTTAGCAGAGATTAATTTTGACACCAGTATTCCGGTTCTTCTGTGGCCACGCCTTTGGGCGCCCTCTATTAAATGCTTTGTGACTTTGTGCTACAAACGGCTCATTGAACACCACCCTGTTTAGTATAAGTTGTGTGCCTATAGGTGAACGCTGCGCATACGACGGTGATAAGTTCGAGCTCCACTGTCAAGCTTGCGAATGCCACATGGGACCCGACGGGGTTCTAGTGGCCTTTTGCTCAGGGACCCCTTGCGTGTAAGAAACCCTTGAGGGTCAACGTCATCATTCGCTGTCTCTGGTCTTTCCACTTCTCTGATCCTTGATGTTGGAGCGATTTGTCAGCCGAAAATAACCAATCTAATCAAACTAGTAAATTTTGAAGATTTTTAGAAGGTTAAAATATTTGCTCGGGACAGGACTTGAACCCGCAACCTCTCACAGGCGGTCTACCATTTTAGCTACCGAGCCAAGTAACCTGTCGATGCGAATTTTAGATCCTCATTGTAATTCGTTTTACAAACAATATAAAGCTCGGGTTAGTGCTTTAGTTTAGAGTATACAAAAATAAACTAGTAAATTGTTGTCTTCCAAAAATATTGTAGTTCTCTGTGAATCTTTATAAGCCTTCAATCTATTTGTTGTTCTCTCTAGTGGCTGATATTACAGAGCTGAGATACCTTGATGCTCGCAAACACATTCATCAAACTTATACGATAATTCCCGCTGACGTAGCTACAGAGTGCAATCGAATTCTACAGGGTGTTAAAAGACCGCCAACAAAGCGGGAAACCACGTATTGTCCTCATCATGATGAACATTTTTGCCCAAGGAACTATGGCTGGGAAATCCACGGTTTCCGAGATAATGGGGTTCAAAGTCGGACTTTTCAAAACTTTTTTTTTGCATAAATGTATTTAATATCTAATTCTTAACATATCTTCTCAAGAAGCCATATCAAAATTATGAATATTTCTTACATAAAACGACGTTAAAATTGCAACCCGCAATGTATTCTAAACATCGGCACTTCAAGCTTAAGTCACATAAACGGATACCTACGTTTGCGCAATATGACTTAAGTGCGTCACACGTCCATTGAGTGATAAAATTTTTTTCAAAATTATAATCTAAAAAACCAAAATCATTTCCCAGCAATAATTGATCGAAAAAGTACTTCGTTTTGGTGTCTAGTATGCGTGGCTTTCGGGTCTGTTGGCGGTCTTCTAACACCCTGTATAGCGGAATTTTTACTTAGAGACTTTTAAATTAAACTTAGAGAATATAAATATAAGAGAGACAGAGAGAGAAGAAAGAGAGACCTAGACTTATATAAACAACTGGCGACGCATCGTATGACAAGGATTGCTCCGGATTAATGACCATGACCCTCAGTAATGACGATAGCGTCGGAAGAAGCAGGAGGAATCTGTAATATCAGTCACACAAGGCAGTCTGACATATTTCACCAACTTTCGCTACGTACTTATTTTGCTGATGCTACCGTGTCCTACTCTGAAGTGATTAAGACTGATTTGTTTTTTCTTTGTTTTATTTTAGGACGGAGGGTATACCTAGTTTAATTTATTTCCATCCACTAAACTTTGTTGAGGATAAATTCTAACATTCAGTTCTCTTTTCTCTATAATTCCTCAATTGAAACTTCTTCGACTATTTTGTAGTTTTGTTTTTCAACATACATACTTTCTTCTTGTTGCAGGAAATGAAAACGAGCACCATGGAAATGAAGAAGTTTAATTTAGGTAATAACATGTCCTTAGTTCAAGAGAAAGAGAGAAGAGTTGATAAGAATCAAGCGCCTATCTTTAGAAAATTTAACAAAACCCCAAATATTAACTCCAGGGAACATTTTATCGAACACTAATTATTATTCGTAAGTTCCACTCACTTATTTTCTCACAGGGTGATAAAAAGTACGAATAAATGAACTTCAACTTTATGAAAATTTCCACCCGAATAGTATTCTTTTTTGTCTTACAGTTGAATCACAAAGTATCTTCAAACGAACCCGACCAACGACCAGGCGATGAAAATGGACCGAAAATAAACCTTAGTTTTAGGACTGCGCAAACCGCACCCTATGTAATCCCCCGCGAGTTTGAACTGTCACTGTGAATATTATACTGCAAGCATCATAATCTATGTTTTTAATTTCGTAAGGTCTACTTGCATCGACTTTATTAATCCGTGAATTTATATGGAGACGTCCTAGGTTACTGGTGTCAATTTAATAAGGTTGGTTTCCAAAAATTTTTTTTCCGTCGCGCCACCTCTTCTGCCGTCTTAAGGAAGAACACAATAGGTAAGTCGGATTTGCATTTATTAAAATTTCTGAAATACTATTAAAATTTTCATTTGTTCTGTCTTGGAAACGTGTTCCTAGTTGGTCTCTTGCCACCATCATTATATTTTAAGAGTTATTCTCATATCGGTGCAGCATTCTCCTTGAACTTCTCTTGTCATGCACATCCATAATAAAAGCATCAAACATCCTTGCTAACAAAAATGTTGATGAAAGTAATCACGAGCGATCCAAACTTCAAGCAGGTATTTTTTTTGGCACTTTTGGGGCACTTCCACCCATAGATGGGAGTATTGATACTTTTGCCTGGGACGATATTTAAGATGGAATTTGACAAAGTAAAGGTCTCCGGTTGATAATTTCTGTTAAATAAGGCTACGAATGAAAACTTATCTTTACTATATTGTGGTGTTGGTTTAAATAGGGAAACCGCCGCCTACTAGCATTGAACCATAACTACACACATCTGAAACCTTTCATGTTGCAAAAAACATTAAAGAAAAACTTCATAATATAACTTGCAAAAACAAGCTGTGAGTAAATAAAATCGTTAAATAAAACTGAACGCTATAAAAATAAGTCCATCACAAAGTAAGAAAAGACAAAAGAACTAAGCAGAAAAATATTTCCAAAGATTTTTTCCACTTTTTGATTTTCAGGCCTCTATAGGTTTCTTTGCGTAGTCAACATATTGAAAATAAAATATTTCATTTCATGGCCTTCAAAAACTTTTTAACAGACAGTTGGCAGTTTCTTTTTTACACTGTTTTTTTTTTTTACTTTGATGGTGCACTCTCTTTTGACCAGGGCTGGCTGGAAGAAATTTCTTTAGAAATAAGTCCGCCCTTGTACACGGTTTCTCACTATAATGTTATTTAAGTTTTTTTATTTTTGTGTGCAATAAAGTGTATCAAAGTGTATCAAAAGTGCACTGTTATGAATATTTTACCCATCTATTAAATCTTTGATAGTGGTCGCAATGAACTTTCTGTGTTTCTTTCTGTCAGTGGCCGACTAACTAGTAGCACCGCAGTTTGAAATGGGAAAATGATTGATGTGGCCAACTGAGCGCCATGTTCCACATGAAGGGATTTTACTTTAGTATTTTATTACTTGTTCTATGTGAGTATCTATATTGTCACTTCTCCTATAGTATGTCTTAATAGCTCTGCTTATTAAATACCATTCACTCAGAGATTTTTCGAAAATAAGACTGTTAGCTATGCATGAAAAATATAATTAGTTTTTTTTTCAAATATTTTCTTTACCTTGGAACTTAGTTTGCTATATTGGAGGCAGAAATGCAGGAGAGATGTAAAAAATAAAGTTCACTCTTGCCATCAGTGAACACCAGAGCTCGGCGAATTCTCGTCTCATTTGTCTGCGTTCTTAGGCTTTGTGCAAATTGAAAACCACAGCCTCTCTGAATGTACATTTACATTGGTACCGCAGTCAACCAATAATCCAAAATGTATACCTGAAGACCTGGAAGTCCATGTGCCGTTGCAGCTGTGCGACAGATCAAGGCTTGCACAAGCATTCCCCTTATCGTCCCTGAAATCAGGTTCTGTCGTCCCTAATAAGGGATTAGATTTCCATTCTGGCCGATTTTGCGACTTCATCTTAAACCCAGATATGCTCACCCGGAGACTGTTAGCTTCCTGTTGTACAGATAGACGCCGGGTAGTTTAGTTCAGACGCAAAAGCCTAAGTTTACCTCCAATTCCCAGTGCACGTAGTCAAACCCACTATAATCCGGCGCAGCAATGGCAATGCCGTCGAAGTCAAGGTCGCGCGCGCGGGGAAGGCCCTAGACACCTCGTCCGAAACTGACACTGCCAGCAGCGAGGTAAGCACTTTGTAAGGCACCCGAAAGAAGACGAAACTCACGTGCGCAGGTGGGGAGCTGCTAGCCACATCATCCAACAATTCTTCATCCATTCCTCATGACTGTATGAGTAGGATTGTATTGGAGGGAGTAAGCGCAGGACAGAAAAATTTGGCGTCTTTTGGTTGCGGAGGCCAAGATCCACTTTGGGTCGCTGAGCCAGCTAGAATGAGTGAATGAGGATCCCAACCATGTGCACGTTTCATATAATTACAATTTAATAGTTTATATTGACAATTCGATGTATATTGCGTAGCCGATTTGACATGAGGAAGCTTACAAAAAAGGTTTGTTTACTAACCGACCACTCAATGAACATCGTAACAATTCGATGTTCATTTAGTGGTCGGTTGATAAACTATGAATTGTATTTATATGAAACGGGCACCATGTCGTACCCGCTTGCCTTGGGAAGGGATTTTTATCAAAATAAATAGAATTATAGACTGTACGGTATGCTTCTTCCAGCCGCTGCTATTATCGCATCAGACCATTTAGTTGGAGCCCTTTCCGTTTAGTTGGACTGTCTGGACTCTGGGGTTACTATGATCTAATCTGTGATCCGGGTAACAGCATTATGTTTCTGGTATAGGCATTGCTACCTTCTTCCCACATCTCAAGTTCTCTCGCCATCCGCATAAATAGACCTCCCGCCAAGGGAATAAATAGTTCTGGTCATTTACCTCATTCATAGAAAATGAAAATAAAATAAAGGTTCTCATTTAAATAGTGAAACAACATGGAAGGTAGTAAATAAATCATTATTCTAACTTCTATTTACCCGATCAAAGGATAACAAAGACGACGACGCTACCTCGCTGGACTTGAAAGACTCGGCAACCTCATCAGCCTCCTCCAGGGATGGTCATCCTAAGCCAGGACATCCACCTATCGACCCGTCACGCCCGGGATGGTAAGTGTATCATCACTATCAGGATCATCACTTCTGCCTAAAGCTAAGCTAGGCCTGCTGGGATGGTGAGTTGGACAGTTTTCTTTATCTTCATCTTCAAGGAAGAAGGACTTGAAGTCCACTACTGGACGTGAGCCTCTGGTTATTTTTTTCATCTCAACCTGCTGTGGCATTGATATCATAAGAAAATCGTGCAACTAGTTTGCCAAAACTTCGTGGCCCTGTGCGGGCTTTTGAGCTCCAAGCTCCTATACGCCTTTTTGTTATAAACTTTTTTCATGCGTAGGCGTCGATGGCACCGCAAGTGCACGCCATGCCCAGCGGATCAGGCGCTCATGTGGCGAGACCCCAGGATCAGTTGGATATGTGGAGCGTACCAGCGCGCGCGCCGCAGCTTTAAGAGCGAGTGCTCAATGCGCTTGAGGAACTGTCAAGACGGGACCAGTGAGTATGATTAGAGCTCTTGCTTGCTCTTCTTTATCTTCTTTATCATCTGCTTCTTCTTCTTCTGGTGCTATTCCCCTATTGGAGGTTTGGTGACAGCTGTTCATTCGCCATTCTGTTCTTGGCCAGACAAAACACGTTTTTTTTTATTTCGGTCTCTCTTTTTTTTATTTAGCCTGTACGATTAATTGTACAGGCCCATTAACAAAAGCTGGGCAAAGGTCTTCTCTCAGAGAGAGAGTTCGAGCTTAATCACCAAGTGTGCTCAATGCGGATTGGCGATAATCGCGTCTCTCTATATTTCTAATTTGTATAACTTATTTCTCTATCTGTTTTTCCTGTCTCTCACTATCTCAATTTTTTTAAATGTATTTTCTCATCCTTATACTTCTTTCTGTACATCCTTCTTTCTCTATCTTAGACTAACACGAGCACAAATGTTACAGTGTTCACCAAGATCAGTGACTTCAAGTGCAAGAGCGACAGCACCAAAACGGGCGAGAACGAGACGACCCTCTTCCCGCGGCACGGGAGGCACTTTTTCTACGAATACAGGGTGGACCTGAGCGGCGACCGGTCCTCCCTATATAAGGACGACAGCGACACCTCCAACAGCGACACCAAGAGCTCCGTCGAGAACCTCTACGAGTAAAGAAATGGAACCTCTGACTAAAGATGTTGATACATATTGTCTCCCTTTCCTACTAAACCCAATTCCTGGCATTTAAAGTAGGCGTCGCGAAGGAATCGGGAGCTAATCATCTTTTATCTGTGACGCGATTTGGCAGCGAAAATCGCTCGCTGTTTGCTAATTGTAAAATGCGTAATCAGAACGCAGGTCTAATGACGTAAGAACATTTTGAGTTCAGAAACCAATAAACCCAGCTTTGATGATGGTGGGTAGGTAATCCTACAACGACCGGGACCAGCGGTTTAACGTGCCTTCCGAAGCACGGAAGCGCTCAGATATTATTGCCACTACCGGTCACCCATCCATGGACTGACCGCACCTGGTGTTGCTTAACTTTGCCAATCAATTAAGAATGGCTAGTGCAACTAGGCTTTGATGATTATAATGACGAAGCAAGGAAAATTTGTAAGATACCTTAGTTTAACAGTTAGATGAACTAGACTCAACCTGTGTAGATTTCTGTTCTACGATATACGAGTGCCATTTCTCACACAAAGACCGACGAGAGGATAAAACAGGTTGTCTGAATGCAATGGGGCTGTCTCAGGGACTTCGGACCTTATACGCGACGGATTAAGGTACCTATTGAGTTCCGTTAGGGTTCGTTTCAAGAACCGCGTCATGAAATGCGATCATTAAGCTCTTGAAAACGTTGATTCGCCGGAAACGTTAGATACATTACGGACCAGACGTCTGAAGGCTTTTAAAAGTACTTAGGAGATTTAAAATCTTATACTAAAGCGGGATCAGAACCCGGGTGGGACGTTGGATATACGTACCATACCATTGCTGCAGGAACCAAACACAATAAACAACTAAACAACAACATCTTAAAATAAACTTTTAAGTACCTAAAGTACCAAGGAACCAAACCATCGAACAAGTACCTACCAATGCGAAAATACTACTGAATGTTTGGTTCAAGTCAAGGCTAAAGATGAAAAACGTTGTAATAGATACGTTTACTGATGTGGCTTTAGATGGTGAACACGGTTCACCCTGATGCTTGAGGACTTCATATAACTCTAACTACTTGAAAATAATACTGCAAATTGCTGGGAAATAAGAGAACTTGTACTTGAATCGCATGTATGGATGATATCGCATTCTAACTATACTTGTAGCGACATCTCTGGACATATGTAATATGTAACTAACTAAACTCTAATTTTTAATTCGAGTCCATGGAATGACAGTTGCTAGTATGGTACTGACAGATAAAGCCTTTGTAACAACTGTCATTCCGTGGACTCGATTTAAAAATTAGAGTTTAGTCGAAACAGATGGAAAAGTGAAAATGTTGACCATTTTTGTTATCAATGTCGTAAAACAATCGAATATGTTATGCAAGGAAGAGACACCAAAAGATTTTACTGCTCTGCTTTAGAAAAGTAACAAAACGTTTCAAAATAATACTTTTATAATAGCGGAAAATAGTGAAGGTAAATTATGGGCCCTATTATGGATAGACGATTTTTTTAAAAGGAATGAACACTCAAAGATTCTATTGTGGGTACAATTTCTGGGGCGAAAAGTAACTGAGATAGACCACAATGTGTTTTTTTAGCTGGAAACTTAGCAGATACAGAATAGATTGAAATAGGTCTTTAGGGTCTGTTGAGTAGGGATACCTATTCTATATATTCTTTTCTCATAATTTTATTTTCATCTCTCATGCTCGGAAAGTTTGCTGTTACAAGCAACTTACAACCGTGTAAAACCCGAATTTAACCAATCTGTATTTTTGTGCACTTCGAAATTTAAACGCACGCCCCATGATGTAGAAAAAGAAAAAACACTGGCCGTTTCAGTAGATGCCATATAAATAAATAAAAGCTTCAGAAAGAAGAGCCTCGTTTAGACGCGACTCTCCACGACAGTGCCCATTTTCTATACAAAACTGTGAATGCAAATGAGGCATAGACATCTAAAGTCACGGAATAGAACATTCAGAAACGCGGTTTCTTCTTACAGTCCTTTTAATATTTTGTACACTATATTTATTTTTAATAACAGTAAATTAAAAAAATGCTCCGCTTCTGTTTTATCAAATAGATAATTATGGGTTGGTTTGTTAAAAACATTTTTTCAAACAATATAATTGAATTTACTTTCTATCTCTAGAAATTTTAAATTTACATGGTAAAAGTTCAGAATGCACCCGGAAAAAAAAACATTCTCTTATTTACATTATTTTTGTGTCTGGATAAATAAACTTCAGGAAATCATTAATAAAACGAATGGTTTTAATACCAACGAAGCTCAAAACTTTAGTGCGGCAGCCGTAACTACAGTGAAATATGCTTTTAAAAGGATCTTATTCGACTCACCTGTTTTGCCTGTAAGTAGTTGTCTATAGAGTTTTTCCCGCTTGGCTAACAAAATCATTTCCTCGCTTCTGTGAGATGAAAAGTTTTGTGTTTCGCACGAATGCAATATTATTTGCGTCTCGTGCTTCTGAATACCTCGCTACGCTCAGGTTTCTTTTTTTGAACCACTCGCTACGCTCGTGGCTCAATTTTAGAAACCTTCGCTAGCTCGGTTTTCAATACAAGCACTCGCCGCAAACAATAATTTTGCATTCTTGCATAACAAATAACTATTGTGCGTTGTGGTTAAACCACAATAAGAAAAAAAAAACTCTATTTTGTAATGATAACTACAAAATTCAAAATTTAAAAAACCCCAGATTTTTAAATTTCAATTAGCATATCTCATAAACGGCTGAACCGATATTGATAAAACATGTCTAACAACACTCGATAGAAAACCTGTTTTCAAATAAATAAAAAAAACACATCCAAATCGGTTTACCGGTATAAAGGCTCCTCTACACGTCTACAGAGGCATCTGCAGACGTCATCTCCGGATGCGTCCGCCGACGTGTAGAGGGGGTGATTTGCGTATCTGTGGTAGGTATTTAACGTCTGGAGACGCGTCCGCCTCGAATCCGATGGTTGTCGGTTTTTTGGCACACATCAAAGGGTTTCGGCGCGAACCTCCGGCGTCTGTCCACACGTCTGCCGACGCATCAGTTTGATCGTAGATGCGAATGAGAGTGCACGCGTGCTTCTTGTGGTTTAATTCCCCCCGAAATGACTAATAATATGAGCGTCGAGGAAACTTTTAGGTTTATTGAGCTGTATCAAGCTGAAAACTTTCTTTGGAATTCAAAAAATAAATATTACAAAAATAAAAATGTTGTAAGGAGGTATAATAATTTAGCTAAGTAGCTATTTCAATTATGTTTTTCTATTGAGACTACTGCAAAACTAATTGGATATCTAACCTACCTAAAATACCTACCACATCAGTACATGACATTATGATGATGTTTACCTATACCTAAATATACTCCGTGGAATTTTTGTGGTTTTAAAGCATAAGGTATTTTGTTGCACTGGTGATTCTGAGCCAAATTACAAATTTTCATCCCAAAACGCGCGAAAAAAAAATTCACTTCTCCATACAAATTGTGTCGATTGGCGATAGCCGTTTGTATTGGGAAGTGTTTTTTTTTTCGCTCGTTTTGAAGTAAAATTTTGGAATTTGGCTCAGAATCACGAGTGCAACTAAATACCTTCGGCTTTAAAACCACTAAAATTCCACGGTGTATTGTACCTACTAAATAAATAAATAGGTGCGGCAGCTACTGTCTCAAGGGGTGAACGCGTGTTTCGTCTGTCGGGAATGAACATAGACTGATCGACATACAGACGTGTGGACAGCTCGTGGAAATTCATCTGCAGATGCATCTGCCAGCGTCCGCAGATGCATCTGCTGACGTGTAGAGGAGGCTTAAGAGGGTGCCTCAGACAGATACACCCTCACACGCACATAGCGTTCAAACTTAGACCACCCCTTTTTTGGATTGGCGGTTAAAAAAACTAATAAAATATTTGGAAACATTTGAGACTTTTGACCGGACTTGACCGGTTTTCAAATTCCGTAATAAAACTTCGCTTTTTCACTAGAAGTGGCAAATCCGTATCTCAAGTACCAACCCAAGTAACCTCTCTTGTTATTTTTCTTTCTTTCAACACAGAAAGGGTCCGGAGCCGTGCAATATTGCGGGAATCCCCTCAATAGGTCACGTTATCCAGATAATGTGAGCTCTTTCCATTATTTCACCCTGTGCCGACTAATATTCACTACAAAAGTTTAACTAAGTATTTGCGCAGTGGTAGCGCACCTTAAATACGGGTGTTGTTTTGTAAAGCGACACCCGATGACCCGGCTCAGGGGTGATTATTTACACGATAATGAATTGTTGGCCTGATCGCAGTGTGTTGGCCTGGAGCTGCGCTACGCTGCGCTCTGTCGGCCATCAAAAGCGCGTCAGCAACGCATCCATTATTTTTTGCCGCTTGACGTAAATGAAAAATAGTTGACCTGTTGCTGTGAATATTGCCCCTGCGGTTTAGAGCGGCTCTCACTGATGAAATTTCAACGATCGCAGCCCCTTATCACTTAGGTTTTCGAACCTTTGAAACTGTGTATTTTATTTGGGTAAGAATGAACCCAGTGGGGTTTTCTATCTGTAAATTTATCAAATATTTTAGGTTTTATACATTTAAAACGGCCAAGATTGACCAAAAAGATGATGCAAAATCAATGGAAGACCGGAAGACATGGTCTGAAACTGGGGAGGCTTTTGTCCAGCAGTGGGACATGGTTTAAATTATAAATTAAACATTATAAATGTCTTTTCCAGTCATAAATAATATTATTCGGTTATTTATCAAAAACTCACTTGCAGACAGCTTCGACAACTTTAATAAATTAGATTCTTCTGGTTTTCGGCAATTTACAATCTTGAACATAAATATCACTTTATCCTCTCGAATTAATCTTAACCATCCCCATTTTGCTGTCCTATTTTGTTTAAGCATGATTGCTCAGAGATTGCCCCAAAGACAGGAGTTTTTCTTAGCCCTGAGAGATTGCCCCGAAAGCCTCGTAGCTCCACCTGGAGAGTTCATATATCGCGCTAACAGCGGGTGGTGTAATGTGGCGTAAGTATTTGCATAATGTGCTACAAGCTTTGGTGTAGTGGTAAAAGCGGCCAGGTAGTCTCAACCTGAAATTGACATGCCTATGTTTTACAGTTCATTATTATTATCTCTACTTCTTAATCGATTCCTCATGGCTGAGGATTCGCTTCCATTGGGAGCGGTCTTCCGTCATATGAACTACCCGGTGAATGCCTCCTCCAGCCGCTGCCCTTATCGCATCAGACCATCTGGTTGGTGCCCTTTCCCTGGCTCGTTTGGCATTCACCTGCCCCAAAATTATGAGCTTCTCTAGACTCTAGACTATGCCTGGGCGACCGCATTATGTGTCCAAAGAAGTTGAGGGCCTTTTCTTGGCATATACTAGTCTATGTATTTTTGGACTTTGTGTTTCGATCATTGTGTATTCAGCACTGCCACTGTGTGGTTTTGCATACAAGACAGGGTGTAAAGCATCGAGTTTGCCATCCGAGAGGCGGGGAGAAAAAATGGTGGCCCAAATGAGTGTAGCGTCAGAAAGAAATGAGCCCTCCAAAACCAGCCAAGTTTGCGGGTAATTTGCATATTATTGCTTTTGTTTGATCTCCCGTAGGCCGGTGCGGAATTAAATCCACCATATGGAGTCGTGATGGAGAATAGGCCCAATATACATAGCAAACGAGATGGGAATCTGCCGCAATATGGGCAGGTACAAAAGCATGGGCATAATCAAGGCGACGCGGAATAGTAATAGCAGCTACAACCATGAATGATGATGGGATTTAGATCGAGTTGCTTGATATGAACATGCATTGATGTGGAAGCCACTTTATCTTTTGTTGAGGTAGAAATCAGAAGTAAAATAATAAGTATACAAATTCGACGAATGAAGATCCTAGGCTTAACAATTTTAAGGTCAAAAGTGTCCGTATTTTTCTTGTGCGGTATTTATTCGTAGGTTCTAGGATCTGGAATCTAAGCCTTAGGTTCTAAAAATTGTTTCTCTACTGACGGTCCGTTTTTAGCAGAAAACGCGTCCAAAAAGAAGATGTTTTTTTTTTCATTGGCAGCGCTAGTGGTCAGGGTTTCCTCCTCTTTTATAATATGGAACCACAATTTCTTGCCGCGATTTGGTGGGCCGTATAGTTTTTCTTTTGAATTGAATAGTTAAAAAACCCGTTCAAAGTTTGGCTGGTGACTAAAAGCCAGCTGTACACAGCAGCATCTGCAGGTCTGCAGCATTTTTTATAGGGTGTTTCAGAAAGGTGTTGTAACACTGAAAGTGGTCGCTTAACTGATCAACAGAAGAAAAAATACCAGCATTTGATGCAGTATGTATCGAATTATTGTATGGAACAGCTCATATTTTTTTCTTTCTGTAACACCGAGTATATTCAGCGGTTAAAGCAACATTCGACGCCGTGTTCCGGCGACTGTGAACAATAAATAGGAGTGTTATCGCGGAGCACGTGTCATTTCCCTCGACATAAGTCACGACCACACCACACCATGATGGAATGGGCCAAAAGCTTGACGCTCCAGCGCTTATATTTTGTCAGTTTTAATAGAGACTGACACTAAGAAAACACTCTCTCTCTGATAGAAGGCCTTTGCACAGCTAGTAGGACATGTACAAATTGTACATGCTACATCTTACTGGTTTTAATAAGCAGTAAGAGGAAAAGGAACAGAAAATAAAGAGGATTGGTCTAAACGCTTGCCGTATCGTATGAAACTGTATCTGCCGAATCTATGTCTGCCATAAAGGCATAACTCGGGAAGTTTTGGACACCATTTCAAACTTTATAACTATCGCATCTGTCTCAAGCTACCACTGAATAATAATTAGTCACTATGCCAGCAAAACCACTAGCAAAACCACTAGCAAAACAACTAGATAAACCACTAGCAAAACAACTAGCAAAACCACTAGCAAAACCACTAGCTAAACCACTAGCAAAACCATTAGCAAAACAAGAAGCAAAAAAAAAGTCAAAACAACTGAATATCGTTATGGGCTTTTATACCAAATTGTGTGAAATATACCTAAGTCCAATAATAAAATGGATTCGTTGTGTCCGTGAAACAACTAGCAAAACAACTAGTAAAACTAATATCAAAACCACTAGCAAAACAACTAGATAAACCACTAGCAAAAAAACCATCAAAACAATTGAATATCGTTGGGGACTTTTGTACCAAATTGTGCGAAATGCTGGCGAAATATAATAAGTCCAATAATAAAATGGATTCGTTGTGCCCGTGTCAGCGGTTGTCACGTCGCCGTGGACTGCGTGTTTGACAGTTTCACGTCGCGTGCGTGACACGAGGCACTCTGCGGCGTTAGGGCAGGTTCACACTGGACACGGCTTTCATCTTTACAAAGTGTTGTTTTGTAAAGTGACACCCGACTCAGGGGTGATTATTTACACGACGCTGAAGCAAAAAATATATACAAATTATATATACAATTCTGTGAAAAAAAAACAAAAACAATTAAATTGTGGCCTTTCTGACTATTATCACTGTCGCTTGCGGCCGCACTCGCAATATCGGTTGCCAAATCGCGCGCGCGCTTTTAGAAGGCCCGGGTGTCTGCACGTCGCTGTTATTATAGAACAAATTTAACAAGGTCATTTGTGATAAAGTTAGATAGTTTTTCATGGAAGTTTTATTACACATTTTTTTGTAACCACGCGAAGGGGCGTTAGTTATATTTATAATTTATTGCATTTTTTGTCGGTTAATGGCGGTCTTCGTAAATTAAGTTGGGTCCTCATACAAAAATAACATGTAATTTGTCGAGTGAAGAAAATGCGATAAGTTTTTTATATATTGTTTTTTTTCTTAAGCGCTAACCCGTTTTAGAGAAAATCTTTATACTGAATATTTCTTTGCAAAATTAATCTCCATGTGAACTGGCCGCTACCGATAGGAACGTGATATTTTCACACTTGTTTTAACGCGCTCGCTTTATTCGGAGGCTTTTCCCGCCGGTTCGTTTTACCCGTTTACTTTTGGTTTTAGGCTTGATTTTGCACGAACTAGCTACCCGAATTGTAACTACACGCTTTTGAATAAAACCTGCAATAACTTTTCACGTTTTCATGATGATTTGTTGGACTTTTTGTCACAAAAAATCAATGATCTGCAAGCCCATGGCTCCTTGTTGTGTCTCTACACGTTATATTGTAGACTAGGCCGACTAAAAACTAAGGCCTTTGCATCTACGTAATGAAATGATTTAAACAGCGTCCAGTGGCACCGTCAGTTACACTAGATGGGTGAAGAGGCCACTCGGCGCTGCAGTGCCTGGGACATTGTTTTAGATTGAGTAGGCTTGGCCAGCACCTATGCAATCCAGACAGCTTAGACGATCTAGCCCACAGGAAAGACAAGTCAATACGTGTGGAGCCAACTTAGCCCAAGGTTGCCTCACTATAATATTTTTCATGATGGGCTTTTTTTTTCAATGCCACGAAAATCATCGGTTTATGAGACAATGAAGTCCAAAGTAGGACTTTTTTACGAAGCAGCGTAGCAGAAATACGTGGGTACTAACACCCGATAAAAGGTAAGGTGGTACCTATTCTACGCAGAAACCGAGGTGGAACCAGACAATATCAATGCATTACTTGCAAAAAAGCTCTCCCGCCGACCGCAATGAAGTGCCGCGCTCTCCCGTCGCGACACAATGCCATTAACACCCCATACACGCGGCGCCACGTGCTCTACACAGAAGACATACCTCATGGTGACTGGGCGAAGGGCTTGCACAATCATCATACTATTAACACCCACTTTTGAGAAAAGACGTCTTCATGCTCACGCCACCTCCTACGATCCTGTGCTAGGCGCAACCACTGTTTTCCGGCTACGTGGGCTATGTCGTCGGACTATCTGGCTGGTGGTCTACCAACGAATCTCTTCCCCTCTCGGGGCCGCCATTCCGCTACGGACTTTGTCCATCTTGCACAATACGTGCCACGAAAGAAGAGACTTGTCACATCACGTGGTTTGACATGCGCAGGGACGATTTTTAGAGGTCTCTTTAGTTAGCGGTATGGGGTCTGAGCGCGGGAAGGGACCGGGCGTCATCGCCATCTCCATCTCGTCTCGTCTCTTTGGTAGTATATTCCGGCTTGAACTAAAGGGTGTACCCTGAGAAGGCTGGAGCCAAACCAGACCTTCTCAAACTACCAATTTTGTGCCCACGTGCAGGCAACGACAGCGCTTGTAGTAATTAACCCCTCTGGTGGCAGAACGACCAAATTTGGGTTAGGTTAAGTGTAACCTAACCTAACGTTTTTGGAGCCGGCAGAAGGTCGCTCTGATAGTCAAGGGGTTCAGCTCTCATCTCATCTCTGGTGGTTTCCAGTTACCTGGTTGATGCACTGTGAGAATGCTGAAGCCAAACCAGACCTTCTCAAACTACCCATCCTGTGCCCACGCGCGGGCTTCGACAGCGCTTGTAGTAATTAAGCGACGGTCCCCGGGGCGCCCGCTGATTGGTCGCGTCCGCACATGACGTCACACAACATGGCCGCCGCAGTGGGCGCGCTCCGGGGATTATTCTTCGGTCTATTGAACTGTCTATCCGGCAGATTGATAGATTCGGACGCACTAATGTTTGTTATAAAATCTGGAGGAGGAAAATAGTTTTTGGACCTTATTAAGTGAAAACTGTTGGGTCCAAGATAAGACCAGCCGGGCTAATATTATTATAATACATATTTGCATTTCAAGCCACGCTCCTTTAGTTGAATCTTAAACAAAATAATTTAAGACTAAGGGGAAAACATGTGGAAAGGTGATCAAATCAATGGTAGGAAAATCCTGGAAAATTGCGAGGCTCTTTTTAAAGGGAGATTTAATATTGTGAAAGTTAAAGATAATCTTTCAAACCTTCAAATGCTCTTAAGATCTCTTACCTTCACTGCTAAAATATACAATGTATCTACACTGCAGGACTAAAAAGGTAAAAAAGTATGTTTTAAATTACCTTAATTAGTAGGTACACACGACAGCACGTCAGAGTGTACACTTTTGTTGTAAAGTCGCCCGTAACGTAACTGAGTAGGCTGCCAGCGTGTAAGGGTCGACGTGCTGTCGTATGTACGATTACCTACTTTAAAAGGGTACCGAAATTAACACAGCAACAGTAGAGCAAAACATTTGTTTGAATTAAACGACAATAAAGACTGAATAAAACAAAAACACAAGCGTTATAATAACGAAGGACGTGTCGAGGTGGTAACTCTAAAGGGACATATTTTTTATAGGCGAGGGACATCCCTACCACACAATTGTAAAGTACAGAAGCTACAAAATCAAACTCATCGAAACGATTACTTTCCACAACAATTAGTGGTCAAGTATCAACTCAGTAAACGCCATAGTATTTATTATAACATTGTTATAAAGACGCCGACTAAGCTGTCAGGATGGTATAGGTGCTGGGCATTTGGGCAAGCCTACTCTATCTAAAAACAATGTCCCAGGCACTGCAGCGCCGAGTGGTCTCTTCACCCATCTAATGTGAGTGGAGGTGCCACTGGACGCTGTATAAATAATCTCATTACGTATATGCAAATGTATCAGTATTTTTGTTATGAAGAAGACGGTTAGGTTAGGACTGTCTGATAACTGGCAATACGAATTCCATCTTTTAATCATGGCTTTTGAATGAATTCCGGAACAAATCTGCTTATTTGATAATCGGGAGGATCTTCTGTATACTTATTTTGTTTCGTAACTGTACCTTATTAACGCCATCTGGCGGCGAGTTACTGCGATTATACCCTGACGTTTTTACACTAATGGCCGCCCTCCCTAGACCGCACTTTATTAGAGCCTTTTTTGCGCAAAAAGTGTATTCTTCTTTTAGACTAGCTAAGTTGTCTGTTTTTTACGTCTGAACGTAAAATATGGAATGGCTGCGAGTTTTTGTTGTTTTATTTTGCTACTTCGAGCTTATGGATCCCCAAATGTTAAAAGGGCAAAAAGGGTACCTAACTCCACATTCTTAAGTGCATTTGTCTGGAAAGGAGAGCTGAGGCACAAAGTTGTTTGTTTGGATCAGATCCATAATAAGTCATGTATTTCATCCCAACGTGACCGATGCTACGCCTTTTCATCGGGGTCGATTAGGCAGGTAGGTACCATCTCCATGTTTCCTGTCCCCATCATTGGATGAAAACGTCGCAAATTATTCAAGCGGAGAACTTACCTCCTTCTGGTGGTTTTTTTTTTCAAACTAAGTCTAAACTGTAATGAAGTCTTCAGCCAGCTGGACGGACGCAATATAAAATTGAAAGCAAACTGTTGTAAAAGTGTTCGCTAAACTCTATAAAAATTCACTTGTAAACGTGATTTCCGAGTGGGATCTTGTCCGACCCAACTTTAATCCGGACCGCTTCAGATACACTCTGGTGCAACTCATAAGCGGTAACTAAGAAACTAGTTTTACCATAACATCATTTTCCTAAACATCGATTTACTCTTTTATACCTATACCTAAAGCTCTGTATTAGGGCGGAAAATAATCAAGAATCGATGATTTTCCGAAGCAGGTTGAGTTTTTAAAAGTCTCAATGTTTGATTGTTTCTTTATGGGGTTGCCTTTATGACAACTCAAAAGGGGCAAACTAAATCGCAAACCAATAAGCCAATCTTTCTGTTACTGTTATTCTAATTTTCAAATGGTTTATTACTATCTATGTTTTGCCAACCTAAACTTTAAATAATAATAATAATACCTAATATCTTTATTTATTCAGATAACTGGGATTGGGTTACAGACTAGTTGAAAATAAATAATAGTTTATAAGTAGGCAATATTTCAGAAATAAATAAGCTCGCAAAGTTTGACTGTGCATTATTGTGAGTAATACATAACGCGCGCACGCACATACGTAGCCTATTTATTTCTTCTTTAAAACCAGTTCAAACTTTACGTGTGGTAAGTAACTACTTGACAATATTGAGAAAGACAATAACTTACTTAACGCTTACTTCATCGCTACCGTTTACGAGCCATGCAACCTCCTTAGATCAAAATCGCCCCCGCCTGTCCCGTGGATCGCATGTAAGCGGTCGTCGGAAGGAAACTCATAAATATTTTATGCGATCCGCGCGGCGCCGTGCACTTTTTGTTCCCTAATAGATTGCCACTGCATGACAACACCGAATTACACCGACTGGAGTCGGACGGCCGTTTAGCTTAACAATGACAGCGTAACAGTCGTTTTCATAAATACTCAATCTGTTGACGTAAATTTTATGGAACGGATGGTAAGAAATCGTGAGAAATGGCGCCAGGACGACCAAGTATGGATGACAGAGTTGAGTGCTGATGATTATAATTTGGCCTGAAGCTCATAGCGTCCACAGCAGGAGATCCAAACGAATCTCCACAGAGAAGAATGAAAAGGTTTTAATAGCTGCTTAGAAACAAATACTACAGTATGACATCCAATAGCGAGTTATAAAATAGGTTTTCTTAACCTGTGCATATATCTGTGAGACAAACTGATTTTAAGCAAAAAGCACAAAGGCTGTTTTGAAGAAAGTAACTTAAACCGAGTGCTTTAGAACAAAGTTTAAAACGAGACGTGATCTCAAAAGAGATGAAAATACTAAAGAGATCTTTCAGCGACGTTGTCTTTAAAACTCCTATATAAATTGTTCCTCTCAAAATACAAGCTGGATAATATGAAAAACTCGGGTTTTTTAAAAACAATATGATGTAGTGTAGGTAGATGTATTGTATACTTCACATCACACCCATAGTACAGAGGAAGAGTAGTCAATGACACAATGTTATTTGAAACTTTCGCCATTTTTTTCCAACATGACAATTCGTATACGTCTCCAATTTTAAGTCACACGGTCATACTCACCTCCAAGTTAGGTACCAAATTATCCTGAATGTTTACGGACCGCACCCGATATTATGTTTGTGTGAAGCAGCTGTTGTAAGTATCTTCTATTTGTACATATGAAGGATTGCGCATTATTGAAATCATTCACGGACTGCAGACCCCTGAAGAAAAGTGGTCTCAGATTTGGATCGCAAAGAGTGCCTAAATTACTATTTTCTTTACTTTATTGCACAAAAGGAAAATCTTAAATATGCAGATATGATGACAGACTAGATGGCAGACTAGATCTGTGTCTTCCTCCTTGCATGCATCGGTATCACTGAGGGTCGTGGTCCACAGGTCATTCGTCCGGAGCAATCCTTGTCGTATGATGCGTCGCCAGTTGCTCCTATCTGCGACTAAGTGTATGGGATAGTATACTGTTCAGTTAGTGGAGCGGATTTGGTCGGTCCAATGTATCGGGCATCTTCTGCATCGATTTTACCAGTGTATCACAGTGTAACTGCATTAGTAGTATGTACCGGCCTATCAGGTTTCTAGTCGTTTATATTTCGAGAGCAAACTATGAGTCGATATCCCGCAGCGGCGCAGCGCATAAAATATTTATGAGTTTGGGGGCAAGCGCGGCTGGGAGGGGCACGGTGGTATCCGAGCACTTATGAGCCGAATGCTTTAAACTTTTAAAACGGGTAAATGTTAAAATAGCTTGTCGATTTCGGGAAAAACGTGGCTGCAGGAGGGAGGTTAGATTTCACGATTTTACGAGCTTAGAATACGCTTGCAGTGCTTCCGTATTATTTAATAAACTGTCTGCAATGGCAGAAGTGGATAATCTTCCAGGCAATGTTATAAGAACTTAAGTCTGTGCCAATGACAGCTCGCAGCATGGCTCCATTTCAAATGTCGTGTTGAACTGAAATATTCAGGTTAATTGGGAATAATGCACTCCTCGGGGCGAATTAAATCTCCTTGAAACCGATTTAATTAATCCTAACTTCAATTTAAGGTCTACTCGGTTACAAATGGTATCGACACTGGGTTACACGGATTTCAAAACTATTTCGTGGAAGTCTGAGCTTCTAATGGACAGTTCGCGTTTTAATCCCCGTGAACAATTATCAGTCAAAAAACCATACGGATGAACCCAAAGATTCCAGATAACTTTATACTTCACCTGATTTCACACGCGGGTAAAAGCTACTAAAATTATAGGAGCCCAGAGCTCCGAGCACGTAAAAGAGAAAACTTTTGTTGTAAAGTCGCCTGTAACGTAACCGAGTAGGGTGCTAGCGTGTAAGGGTGCTGTGTTGTGTACATGCCCGCAATTGAAGAAGAATATGATGCAACATGTCTTCTCACCTTCACGACAACTCCGTTGAGCTTTCGGCCTCTCCCTAGTTTGTTCGTGTGAGCGAATGTCAGACGAGAGGCGCTCCTCATAAATATTAGATGCGCTCGCGCCCAGCCGCCCCAAATAGGTTACAGTTACAGCGCTAACCGAAGGGTTAACTGACTCGCCATTTACATGCTTCTGTTCTGTTGTGGTTGCATTACAAGGTTTGCAGCAGAATAGGGGTCATTGGGGTTGTTCTTATGACTGGTCAGTGACGGATCCAGGATTTTGGGATGAAGGATCATACACACTCAACTCATAACGCTTATGAGTAGAATTCGTATGGTCCTTCATCCATGACCCCTAGACTTGCAGAGGCGCAGATAATTTTCGTTAAAAGGTCTTTTAAAATTAGGGGTGATTGGTGAAAACGGGCATAAGTCCAACAAACGATCGAAACCGAGTGCCGGGACCTATGTGCGGTAGGGGTAGGTCTTGCCGCCTTAGCTTGTGCTTCGGTACTCTGCGAGTGGCTCGTGGATGCATGTTTCCACTTTCCACTACCTTCTCTCCATGAAGGTGCCGGAGCAGCAAGTCTGCTCACAACTCGCAATTCGTAAAACTGCTAACGGTTCAATCCCCGCTCGGGACACCCGTTAAGCAGGCTACTTGCTCTCCTTGGCAAGCACCGGAGCTGTAAGGCTCGCTCACTTCCCGAGTAGAGTAGCAAATAGGCTAGTAGGTTGGAAAGCCCTGCCGTCTCCTGCGCTGTGAAATAGCGCAGTGAGTGCCGAGATGCCATCGCACGGCCGCCGCCGCCGCCGCTGCGCTAAGAGCTCGGCAACTGCGCTCAAATCGCGGGGAATTCCCGTCCCCATGAGCGGAATGGCGTGCGAGCATCGTTTGGGATGAAAAGGTCACAGAAGGTCTGCCTGTTCAGTGTTTGAGTTTGTGTTTCGTGTGTTAGAAGCTGAACCATAGGCTGCACTTACTACGACACTTCACTCCCAGGAAACACGGGTAATTTTATCTGTTGTCAATAAGACCATGCGGATGACACACATCAAGCTGGATCCAGCCGAAAGCACAGAAGGAGGTGACAAAACTCTTAAAGTGCAAATATTAATAATCCAAAAGGGTGGTCAAATTGCCGTCAATTTAAGGTGACTCATCTTACAATCGCTAGCCCGCATTGATAGATAGAACACTTTTTATTGTACAGTACCTACAACAGCACTTGCAGCGCATCGAAATATATCAAGGGACCGTGCAGTGTACATGGCTTCTTCTTGGCGTGCCTCTCCACTAATGGAGGTTGGCCGTCAGCTCTTCACATTCTTCTCTGTTCTTTGCCACCCCTGTGTACCCCTTGCAGAAAGTAGGTATCGCGATAGGGCCAAAAAATCGTCACAGAAAATACGCCATGAATGCAGCCTTAGACAGATCTGTAACTATCAAAGGACACAAAAGAACTGATGATGCTGCTGTTGATAGTGAAGAAAAGGAAAAGGAAATTGCAAGTATGCATTATCGTCTTTCTGGATTTTTTAAGTTAGTGCCGCGAATATAAGATTCACGTCGGATAATGGCAAAGTGGCGCCCTCTATGGCATCGTATCAAGTCACAATTTTACGACGGAATTCGATTTTTGCACTATTGCCGCGTGTAAAAACAATTTCGCCAGCTATTTCCATTGCGATTACGGATATGGGGATTACGCTGCGTGGTGTGAAACGGCAATTTTTGGCGGTAGAAAATTGGCAAATAACATCGTAACTTACCCAAAAACTTGTTCCGTGGATATTGTTTCCTTTATCGGTGTAGGCAAATTGATGTGAACTTACCTGTGAACAAAGCAACAATAAATATTAGAAACACGAAGTGGTTGAGTATACAAGGTGTTACAAAAGTACCTAACTCTTTTTACAGGGTGTAACCTACTGGTCAACAGGATGTCAAATCTGTAAAAAAAAAAAAACAGTTTTTATTTTATAAACCCAAAATTTAAAAAATTTCATAACTTTTTTGTTTTTGTTATTAGCTCAAATTTAAAAATATGTTTTTGCGTGTAGGTGCATTTACAAAGCTTTGAGTTGTTAAAACATTGTTAAAATTAATGAAAACAATATTTAAAAAATACTTTTCTTCCGCCACATCGTTCACATTTTATTAATTAAAAAATTAATGGAATGTCAAGAGCAAAAAAAAATTTTGGTTGTGATCTCTATCACCGGGTGCTATTACCCTGTAAAAAGAGTTAGGTACTTTTGTAACACCTTGTAGAATGCAGTATTAAGATCGTTTGACGCAATCACTGATCAAAATGCACCGTAGACTGTGTGAATAAACGTCTCTAACCCCAAAAAAAATTCTATGCCATGGGTAGAGGAAGAGGATCTGGGGCTTAAGTCTGTAAAGCAATGGAGTGACGATGACGTTCCAGTAGAAGGACAAAACCGGGGTTTCCTCGTTTTTCTCCTACAACCAGATAACTAATTCTCTAGAATTAGAAAAATAATATTCTTCGCTCAACTACAAAAACATTCAAAGGACCGACAACATTAATACATAGTAACTGAAGCCGTCAGCTCCGTTGATTGGCAGTTCGGATGACCCAAGTATCGCTAGGAAGATGAAAAGGAACCGGGTGCGAGCTCCAAGTAGAAGATTGGAAGGAGAGTTGACATTTTTGTTTGCTGGTGCCAAGATGGACTTGAGGTAGCTAGGTTAGGTTATCGTATGAGGTAGTGGCCACCCCTGGTGTCAGAGTTTTTAGGCCGCCCAAGGGCCTCTGACATGGCTTAAAGATTGTTATTAATCAACAACCAACGGGGCCAACGGTGTTTAACGTGCCTTCCGAAGCACGGAAGCACTCAGATATATTGCCACTAGCGGTCACCCATCCATGGACTGACCGCGCCCGATGTTGCTTTACTTCGCTAGTCCAACTTCACTAGGCTGTGAGTGCTAACATCTTGAAGTAGCTGAACCAGCGATAGTTAATTAATTGATGTATCTAACAGACGAAGTAGCTTTTCTCTTCTATCGTTTTTCCCTCTACCACAAAATGTACCACAAAAATATCTTTGAACGCATGCAGCACGCGGCGTTTTTCGGCTGAGTTATTTTTAATAAATTCTCGCGGCCCGCAACAAAGGTAGCGCAATTATATTGTGTCGATATTAAAATGAAAATGCCTACTTTTATATTAAAGGTGAGACGAAGGTCGGACGCCGGTGTGTGTTCCTTTTTTTCCTGCGTGGATTTTATTTAGGGAATTTCAGATTTGGGGCGTTTACAACGTAAACGTATGGTTTTCGCATTTCACTGTAGCACCTGTGATTATTTGATTGTGGGCAATGACTTTAAATTATTTCACAGCTGTTCTAAAAAAATATGGTAAACTTTGAGTTTCTTCGTGTTCGTGATTGGCACTAAGATCGCTTGCCACAAACAATGGATTTTTTGTGAGAGGTTGATGCACAATATTCAGAAATTGACAAACGGGGGCCGGTTGTTTAATCATCATCAATACTAGAAGTTTTTATAGACTATGTTAAGTTGGGCCCCGGTCGTACTAAGATAGAGATAGATAGATAGAGAACACTTTATTGTACACCAGAAATTAAATGTTTCTAAGCCTGTCGGCCTGTCGGAAAATACATCCCTTAGCAGTTGAGAAGCATTATTATCGACACACCCTCTGTTAACTTGGGCAAGTCTTCCAAATATCACATAATTTTCCATTCACAGCAAGTCAGCCCTGCGTTTAAGCTGAGCTCGGATGACAATCAAAGCGTATATTGCGTCCCCAGTAAGCCAACTGAGTCCCGCAGCATTTTCGATCAGGAGTCAAAGTTTGCGTTGTAAAATCACACAGCGGATGTTGGGCAAGCCGCCCGCGCGTACCCCTCGCTCTGTTCTAAATCTCGTTCGGATTTGTGAGCGGATTCGCGCGTAATAGGGGATCCAGCGATCTTTGCCCATCCGGGGACAGATGTGGGAGTCTGAAAGTCTAATTGCTGGTCATTTAAACTCACATTACCGATGTGCGATAACATGTCGATTGGGTGGGACATCAACTAATGCTTCGAATTGGTCACTAACTTCCGTGACCGGCTGCTCTTCTACCCGCGGTCATCATTATCATCATCAGCCCACCTCTGCCCACTGTTGGGTATAGGCCTTTTTCCCCTCGCACCAGCTCTCACGGTCCCTCGCCATGCGCATCCATGGACCCTCGGCGCCACAACGATGTCATCCGACCATCGAGCTGCTGGTCTTCCCACCGACCGCCGTCCTACTCTGGGCCTGCACTCTGTCGCTGCCCTTGTCCATCGGCCATCCTCCCGCCTCGCCACCAATCCGGCAGTAGTCAAATGAATTTCAGACATCTTTCAGAATACAGTTACTAGGCTGCTTAGATCGGATCGGGGATTAGGGCTATTCAAACCAGCATTTGTTTCCTGAAGACAATGGAATGGATGACAGTGGGAATGGGTCTCAAGCGCATTGAGGTGAAAGGGTGAATGATGGAGAGCCCATTAGTGCATTCTTGAGAGACAGTAAAATATGGTTACAGAAGAAATGGCCTGAAACCCTGAATATAGATCTAGCAGAAAGAAACGGCGGCTAGGTGATAGCAATGTAATTTCAAATTCGCCGAACTTTGCACAAATCACATCGTTCTTGGAGACATCTCTGGCAAACGGAGACGCAACGTAACTTTTGGTTTTACTCTGTAGCTTCGAGATCTCTACCCACACTGGGAGGCAGCGGCGGCGGATGCAGTTATTGAAAATAAATTACCCGCCCGGCACCCAGCGTGAACATAGGAGCTGAGAATGGCCTGCAGAATGGAGAATGGAGGAGACATGCGGGAAAACATCTCGGAAGGATTCCATTTTCAAATCTTTATCTGTGTTTTCTTCACAAAAATGAGAAACAACTTTGAGATTGAGGTTGGACAATAGCAGCGTGGCGGGAAATGCAAAATTTTCACAGTTTTTTTTATTTTGTAGCTAAACATTAAATTAGCAAAATTTTTGTTCAGCGATTTTTCATTGGCGGCAATAACATAGCATTCTTTTCATTATTGTAAACAACAGAACAACAATAATTCAGCCGATTATGTGATCTGGTCTTCAGAGAGTTTTTTGCTTTGTCAAAAAACTGTGAAAATTTTGAATTTCCCGCCACGTTGCTATCGTCCAACCTTAAATCGAATTTTCATTTTCACTCACTATTTCTCCGTTTATTTCATAAATTAATACTCGGCACGCCCAGTTATTGCCTATCATAATCTTTGACAATTTTGTGACAGATCAGTGGCAGTACGACTCCACTACTTGATTCCGAAGCTCGAATAACATGTCACCGAAAATTTACAGCGTCGAAAACGTAACCACGTAATATCAAAACCACGATTAATTTTTACAGCGAAAGTTTTGATTACGAATCATGAAATAACTATCGAGGTAGATATTAAGCAGTCGGTATTAGTTAGTAGCCATAATCGTATCTCTCGTTTACCATGTCACAGCCGCCATTTAACCGCGATATGTATCACAATAAGCGACAATAATTCACAAATCGAACTCAAACTAATGTCGATGCAATTAATCACCAGACCGTTACACCGACTCGATAACTCCACAGTGGCACAGAATAGAACAGAATAGAAAATTCACGCGTTTGCCTTTCACATGCCCCAATATTATGAGCTTCTCTAGACTATGCCTGGGTGACCGCATCACCGGGCAGTTCCATTATTATGACGGAAGACCGCTCCCAATGGAAGGGAGTACGGCATCGTCGCGATCCTCAGCCATGGGGAATCGATTAAGAAGAAGTTTTTTTGTGTTTATTTTGTGGCAATAAAAAAGTAAGATGTCCCACTAGCTGGGCAAAGGCCTTCTCTCAGAGAGAGAGAGTTCGAGCTTAATCACCACGCATGCTCAATGCGGGTTGGCGATTTTTGCGTTGAGGGTATAATGCCTCATACGCTCAGGTTTCCTCACGATGTTTTCCTTCACAGTCAGCGAGTGGTATTGCTACTACAAATTGGCAATAAATCATTTCTTAATCTAAAAATCTAAATCAAGACTTACGTTCACGACACTCATAACCCCTTGACTGGCGAGAGCGCCTTTTAGTGGTAAAAAAACATTTTGTCGTTCCGCCACCAAGGGGGATAGGCTAACTAAAGGAAAGCCTCTGTTCCTAAGTAATCAGAGTCGCTACACGCTACAGTCGATAGGTCTGTATCGGCGGCAATATGCCAATGTTTGGCGCCTGCACTCCCCTGTGATGTATGGCTTAATACGATTCAATACGAGAGGGCTGTAGCCAAATGCCTTGGGTATACACATGTCTGTTCCCCTGTCACCTAAGGAAAGCTTTGATAGGTGTTCGGTAATGCGACCTCACTGCATTGCCGCGTACTGGCCACTTTTTATTTTACTTCAAAATTTCGGAACGATTTTCTTTTGTTTTTTTATGCCCCGCGCTCTTTTCGAATATTTTGACAGATGCATTTTTCTCGCCCCATTTTTAGCCCACTAATATTTTCGCTCTATTATTTTAATTTGTAATTCGCTCCATCCCTCTGTATTTATTGATATTTTGACCCACTATCACCCATTTCGTATTGTTATTATTGTAATCTGTGTATTTGTGTTAATTTCCCCGCCCAATCTCACTCACTACCATCATTGTCGTTCAACCCTGTGCCTCACTGTTTTGATCCCGCATACAACTATTTTCTACGCGCTCGACGTGCCTGCTTTTCGGTGAGTGTTGCATTGCTGAACATATTAGCTAGTCCCCTCGTTACTTTGCATTCGCCGGAAGAAGCCGCGGGGCCCGTACAGAAGGAGCAAACCACATTTCGCCCGCCTTCAATCGCAGCCGCTCGGTCACCCCGATCGAGTGGCTGCGCACCCTCTTGTGTTCGAGGGTGGACACAATTAGCGAACATATTTTGGTCCTTCGAGCCGGATTTGCTCCTTTTGGAAGGCTTTGTGGCTTCATTTTGGTGAGTGTGAGGCCACTTATTCAGCACTTTTTCCCGTAAATTGTCCCTGCCCTCTTTGTCTCTCTGTTGTTATATTTTTGTCTCGATTCCCTCTCACGTCGTAATCAACTCGCATACGAACGTTATTTTTGATCCCGTATTTCCCAGTAATTTTACCTTTTGTTTGACGCAAAAGCGTAGGTAAAAGCAATGGCTCCGACTCTATCACGTTCGGTGATAAGTTCACACATTTGTCCAAGACGCTTGTGACTTTGGACACAATTTTGACTCCCACGCTTCCCGAAGTGTTACGAATTCAACACGCGTTGGGCCGTTTTACCGAAGTAGAGAATTTATATAATGAGATTTACGCTCAAGTCACGCAGCCCGAAACTGACAAAGTCCATCCCATCTGCGCTGACGACTTATGCGCAATGTTTGAGACGTACGTGTTCCACTTTTGCTCCCTGCAAGCAAAGTATGGTATCGACTCCACACGACCTTTATATTGTGCTCTAGAAAACATTCGCCAATGTGATGATGACGATCAAGAGCGCCTTCGAGCTCCCCTCCCGATCGAAGTAGCTCTGTCTTCGGCTGGTGCACCCCGCATGCCGTCTCCCTCCCTTCCGCGCAACGAAACTTGTCCACAACCGCTCGCGCTCTCTCACCAGCCCCTTCTGCACTTCGGCAAACGGGATGGTGATGAAGTTCACTCGCCACATTTTTCAGCGCTCGCTGCTCTCTCGTGTACAATCTTTGTGCACACGGAACAGACCTCTTTGACAGCTAACAAGCTCGAGCTAACTGAAGCAAATGACAGCTCTGTGTCCGCCCATACCAACAATATGCCTCCTGTGTTGTTGACCACTGACTCACTAAACGATAATGGCTGTCAAGGTGTGCTGCTTCAAACTCTCACTCCTTTTGACATTGACAGACAAGTCGGTTCTGGCCCTCAACAATTTGCAGCCGGTTTATCTCGCACTCCAGCTCCCTCTCTTTTGCCCAACGAAGCTTGTTCGCAGCCGCTCACGCCTGCTCGCCAGCCTCATCTGCACTGCAGTGGTGTGAATGGTGTCGAAGATCTCCCGCCATCTCTTCCACCGGTTGCTCCTACTTCGTATGCAATGCATGCGTTCGTTGTGAAGGCCCCTCTGACCACTCATAAGCCGAAACAAGCTGTGTCAAATGATAGCTCTGCCGGCCCCTATTTCAACAACAAGCCCTCTGAGTTGCCCTCTGTTTTGTTGAAGGCTTGTGTCAGTCAAGGTCTGCCACGTGAAACTCCCGCCTCTTTTGACTTTGATATGCAAGTTGATTTTGACACTGAAGACCTTGCTGATTTGCTACCCCATCACGAGATTGACGCTGTCGTTCCACCCCAATGTGGTCTTGTTCACTCTACTCCTACTGACCCCTCTGGTAGAGATGCCATCAGCTCTCGATCACAGTGCATTCCCAATGTCAGGGGCAATTTTCCTGCCCGACCTCCTCCAGTTCTGGTCTGGCCTCACGTTGGTAATCTACAACTTGCAGATCCGACCAATCACTTTACCTCTGAGGTTTGGTTTTGGTTTCGATTTCCAGGCCCTCCTGGCCCTCCGTACACTCTCTTCGCTGGTCTCTTTTGCCAGACCCACTGTTGGCTTGTCTTCACTTATGTGCCGATCCAATATGCCCCTTTGTCCCAGGCATTTTAATAGTTGCCCGAATTGTAATTTTTTGTGTCCCATTGGCACATTTGTGTCATTTGTATATTAATGATTGCTCTATTGGACTCTCAACCCGCGAGCTCCTTACTCTTGTATACTTCTCGTCTCCTATTGATTTGTATTATTAGATTTTGTCCCGACTACTGGGCTCTCGTCCGCCCCCAGGACAACCCAGTCTAGTCTCGTATGTATTTGTTTCCTCTTTTTTCATTGTTTGTTGCTGCCCTTGCTCTGACCACTGGGATCCCGTCCGCTCCCAGGACAACCCAGATGTGTTAAATGTTTTTTGATGACCTGTGGCCGTCACACCCCGCTGACGTCACACTCTACTGATTTCTCTCGATTTCTGTGTAATTTTGTAAATTGATGTTTGTGTATAGTTTTCTGCCCGCTGTATGTATTTGTATTATATTGTTTGTGTTTGTTGTGACCCGATGACTGGGCTTTCGTCCGCCCCCAGGACAACCCAGTCTTGTGACATGTATAGGTTTTTTCTCCTTTGTGATTGTTTGTTTTGATCCGACTACTGGGCTCTCGTCCGCTCCCAGGACAACCCAGATGTCTAGGTTTTTGAATGAGCTGTGGCCGTCGCACTCCGCCGACGGCACACTCTGCCAATGTATCTCATTCTTTCTCTAATTTTGTAAATTGTGGTCTATGTTATCTTTTCTACTCCCGGTGAATATTGTAATTATTTGTAGTGTTTCGTTTTCCTGACTGCTGCGCTCTCATCCGCCCCAGGACAACCCAGTAATGTCATTCGAATAGATCTTTTCACTGCCTTTTGTTTGAATTTGTATAGTTATTTTGTAAATAGGTCTACTTACTTGTCACAGGCTCTGCAACTCGCAACTGTGAAAGTAGTAACCTACCCCTGTGAATCTCTGCTTTTTTGTGTATCGTCCACCCACAGGACAACCCAATTTTGTCCTTGTTTATTGTGTCTTTGAATTTGATCGTATTGTGTCCATCGTACGTCACAACCCACTGACTTATTTTTATTTGCCTCCAATTAATTATCTCTCTTGTTGTTGTCAAATTGTAAATATATTACTATCGATTGTTGGTCTCACGTCCGATCCCAGGACTACCCAGCTGTCAAGCTCGTACCCTCGCCCGAATGACCGTCACAATCCGTTGGCGCTTGTTTTAATTTTGATCTCCTTTGTATAACGTTGTATTTTATTGTTTTGTTTAACTTGACGAATTACTCTGCTTTCGGTCAAGCGTCCCAATTCCGATCGTTGTACTGTATGACTGACTAATTTATTGAATAGAGGTGTGATGTTTCCTTATAGCGCCTCCCGTCTATAGCTTTTGCTTTTACTTTGCGTTTGCCCTTATTCCACTATTCCTCCCGTATAATTTCCCTTTTCTCTTTTTTTTATTTTATGCTGAATACGTGGTTTCAGGGGCGGCGGTATGTTCGGTAATGCGACCTCACTGCATTGCCGCGTACTGGCCACTTTTTATTTTACTTCAAAATTTCGGAACGATTTTCTTTTGTTTTTTTATGCCCCGCGCTCTTTTCGAATATTTTGACAGATGCATTTTTCTCGCCCCATTTTTCGCCCACTAATATTTTCGCTCTATTATTTTAATTTGTAATTCGCTCCATCCCTCTGTATTTATTGATATTTTGACCCACTATCACCCATTTCGTATTGTTATTATTGTAATCTGTGTATTTGTGTTAATTTCCCCGCCCAATCTCACTCACTACCATCATTGTCGTTCAACCCTGTGCCTCACTGTTTTGATCCCGCATACAACTATTTTCTACGCGCTCGACGTGCCTGCTTTTCGGTGAGTGTTGCATTGCTGAACATATTAGCTAGTCCCCTCGTTACTTTGCATTCGCCGGAAGAAGCCGCGGGGCCCGTACAGAAGGAGCAAACCACATTTCGCCCGCCTTCAATCGCAGCCGCTCGGTCACCCCGATCGAGTGGCTGCGCACCCTCTTGTGTTCGAGGGTGGACACAATTAGCGAACAATAGGTATGGTGGTAAAGCACAATGTCAATGGATATGTCCCAGGCACTGCAGCGTCGAGTGGTCTCTTCATCCATCTAATGTGAGTGAAGGTGACACAGGACGCTGTATAAATCATCTCATAACACAGATGCAAACGCTTATGGCACTAACCATGAAATTTGCCAAGAAGTAATGTTACAAATACACGGAAAATCAGAAAACTGTTTTAATTACATTAAAAAAACGTGGTACATCACTGTGGTAAGGAACCCTTAATGCACGAGTCCGAATCGCACTTAGCCAGTTTTTAGCAGGACAGGAAGCAAAGTCGACAACAAAGTCAACGTAGCCCAAAGACCCATGGAGCGAGCAATACTTGTAATAAGAAGCCGCACAAAAGTGGCAGACATCGGAAAACACATAACGTCTTTGAAGAGAAAGTGGGCAGGACACCTGGCTAGACGTACTGATGGCAGATGGACGAAGTCCATTGCGGAATGGCAAACCCGAGTTTTCTGCCAACCGATCTCTTCCCCTCGAAGACCACCAGGCAGATGGGCCAATGACTGACAGGCAGTGGGGAACCTCACACGATCCTGTGCCAGGCGGAAGCCGGAAAGGTGGCGTGAGCATGAAGAGGCCTTTACGGGTGGGTATTAATAGGCTGATGATGATGATGATGATGATGATGACAGGAAGCAAATGGTTTGATTCTTACCAAAGTTCCGAAGTAAGACTTATCTTACCATATCGGTAAGCTAACTTGAAGTGACGTAAAACAGTTTTAAAATCCATTAGTTATTGTAGTTTCATAATAGCACTGTAAGCTCCTTGACAAGGGATCTTAGAGCGGTTATTTCCATTTTATGAGTTATGTTGTGACAGTTTCCGACTTACGAGCAATTTACTGACTGTTACAGGGTCTTACAGAAATGTAGAAATGTCAAATTTGTTGTACATGAGACAGCACGTAGACCAGTGGTTCTTAACCTTTTTTGGACCACGGACCACTTTGATAATTTTTTTCTTAGTGCGGACCACCAGATCCAAGGTACATCGTGTTTTACATGAAATTGTTTCAACTGTGACCTATAGTGTAATGTATGTAAGTAAGTTGAATACAGGAAATTAATATGAGTCGGTTTTGGAACAATGGAACATACACGCGAAAATTTCCCAATTTAACTAAAATTATTATGGAGATTTATTGGTAGGCGATAGCAATGCGCGCGCAGCGCCCCCGAAAATTCACCGATTTTACCCGTTTTAAGCCGCAAGATGATCAGATAATCTTCCGTCAATATCATCAAGATTTCATTTGTTTGTAAAAGCGCGCGCAGCGCCCCCGAAAATTTTACGATTTAACTCTTAAAAATCAAGTTTACTTTAGCACGTGTAGTAGGTGCGTGAAAAATGCGCGCGCAGCGCGCCCGAAAATTCACAGTGTTTTCCCTTTTTAATTATATTATGAAGATTTATTTAGCTATTATTTGAACAAAGGCACCCAGCGCGGCTTAAAATTAACTTATTTAAGTCTTACATTTCATAATGGAGAATTCCTTTGTTTTGAATAGAAGACACGCGCGTAGCGCATTTGAAAATTCACCGAACCTGCGGTTTGACATGAGCTAACGACATACTTTGAGTGAGCACTGATTACTCGATTTTTAAGGGTTTTGATACTAATACAATTTATTATTTTTTGCGTATTGAACTGAAGACCGCAACTTTACATCGGAGCCTGCCGCAGGTTACGTATATTTATTTTATTTCTATTTATTTTATTATCCTGTCAAAATCTGGCGCATTCGGTAATTCCTTGGCGCGATCTGCAGTCACGCGGAGCTTTGGAGGTTAAAAATATTTTTCAATAGTGAGTAAGAGCGCGCGCCAGCGCGCACGAAAATTTCAGTTATTTTATTCATTGGGAACTTATTCAAACATGACTTTCAAAATCACATTAAAATTTATTGACAACTATCGCTATGTGCGCTGGACTGCAGGACCCTCCCGCGGACCACTAGAGAGGCCCTCGCGGACCACCAGTGGTCCGCGGACCATAGGTTAAGAACCACTGACGTAGACGCTTACACCCGTGCACTATTCACTTAACGGGCGACTTTGCAACGAAAGTGTAAGCGTCTACGTGTTGTCATGTGTACACACAACAGCACGTCAGACTGTACAATTCTGTTGAAAAGTCGCCCGTAACGTAAACGAGTAGAGTGCTAGCGTGTAAAGGTCGACGTGCTGTCGTGTGTACCAACGCATAACATTTCAGTAACAGTATTGGTACGGTTCAATAAAATTGCAACAAATACACTTTAAAATGGCATTATACCCTGACAGGAAATTAAGCACTTATTACATGCGTGTCCAAGTAAAGTCGACGCCAATAAGTAATTGTTTAGCGGTAGCTTTTATTGCCTCCTTTATAAGAGCGAGTATAGAATGAAAGGCTACGAGCTGTACCGGAAGTCACGGCAATGGAGAAGATTTATACCTTCCGAGGAAACTGCTCGAGAATTAGGTTTGTCATTTCAATGGTAATGGGGTTCAAAGGCCTTGCGAGTTTCTATAGCAACGTGTAAGTTGTGGGAAAATACGACTTTTCGTCTCATATTTCACTCAGAAATATTTAGCTCAACTGCAGGCAAGCCGAGAGTACACTCACTCTACGACTCTACATAGAGCTTAGACATAGGTGCAAGTTCGATACTCAGTTGAACAATCACATAATAATATCTGCTGCCTGTAACACAAGACGTGCCATTTGACCACTAGTGATTTTTGAAGCGGACAACTGGCACTAGAATCAAATAACCTCTAGAGTTTTGACACTAAGTGTCAATTGGCACTAGTGCCAGATTTTGTGCCAGTTGACGCCCAAGCCGCGATACGGTGATACAGCCCTCTCTATTTTTGTTTTGATCTACCTAGAGCAAGATAATAGTTATTTGTTATGCAAGAATGCAAAATTATTGTTTGCGGCGAGTGCTTGTATTGAAAACCGAGCTAGCGAAGGTTTCTAAAATTGAGCCACGAGCGTAGCGAGTGGTTCAAAAAAAGAAACCTGAGCGTAGCGAGGTATTCAGAAGCACGAGACGCAAATAATATTGCATTCGTGCGAAACACAAAACTTTTCATCTCACAGAAGCGAGGAAATGACTTTGTTAGCCAAGCGGGACAAACTCTATAGACAACTACTTACAAGCAAAACAGGTGAGTCAAATAAGTTCCTTTTAAAAGCATATTTTACTGTAGTTACGGCTGCCGCACTAAAGTTTTGAGCTTCGTTGGTATTAAAACCATTCGTTTTATTAATAATTTCCTGAAGTTTATTTATCCAGACACAAAAATAATGTAAATAAAAGAATGTTTTTTTTTCCGGGTGCATTCTGAACTTATACCATATAAATTAAAAATTTGTAGGAGATAAAAAATTAAATTAGTAATATCGTTTGAAAAAATGTATTTAACAAACCAAAACATAATTATCTATTTGATAAAACAGAAGCGCAGCATTTTTTTTATTTACTGGTATTTAAAAATAAATATGTGTACAAAATATTGAAAAGACTATAAGAAGAAACCGCGTTTCTGAATGTTCTATTCCGTGACTTTACCTTTTTAAAAGATGCTTATGCACCATTTACATTCACAGTTTTGTATAGAGAATGGGCACGAACAATCGCTTTCGCTGAAATACGCGTTTAAACGAACTATGAATGAGGTTTTATTTTCCATCCGGATCTGGCATCTACTTAAACGGCCAGTGTTTTTTTCTTTTTCAAAACCATAGGGCGCGGGAAAGACTGTCCCGGCGTCGCGTTCAAATTTCGAAGCGCACAAAAGTTCAGATAGTTTAAATCCGGCCTTTACACGATCGTAAGTTACTAGTAACAGCAAACTTTCCGAGCGTGGGAGATGAAATAGTTATTTGTTATGCAAGAATGCAAAATTATTGTTTGCGGCGAGTGCTTGTATTGAAAACCGAGCTAGCGAAGGTTTCTAAAATTGAGCCACGAGCGTAGCGAGTGGTTCAAAAAAAGAAACCTGAGCGTAGCGAGGTATTCAGAAGCACGAGACGCAAATAATATTGCATTCGTGCGAAACACAAAACTTTTCATCTCACAGAAGCGAGGAAATGACTTTGTTAGCCAAGCGGGACAAACTCTATAGACAACCTACTTACAGGCAAAACAGATGAGTCAAATAAGTTCCTTTTAAAAGCATACTTTACTGTAGTTACGGCTGCCGCACTAAAGTTTTGAGCTTCGTTGGTATTAAAACCATTCGTTTTATTAATAATTTCCTGAAGTTTATTTATCCAGACACAAATATAATGTAAATAAAAGAATGTTTTTTTTTCCGGGTGCATTCTGAACTTTTACCATATAAATTAAAAAATTCTAGGAGATAAAAAATGAAATTAGTAATATCGTTTGAAAAAATGTATTTAACAAACCAAAACATAATTATCTATTTGATAAAACAGAAGCGCAGCATTTTTTTTATTTACTGGTATTTAAAAATAAATATGTGTACAAAATATTGAAAAGACTATAAGAAGAAACCGCGTTTCTGAATGTTCTATTCCGTGACTTTACCTTTTTAAAAGATGCTTATGCACCATTTACATTCACAGTTTTGTATAGAGAATGGGCACGAACAATCGCTTTCGCTGAAATACGCGTTTAAACGAACTATGAATGAGGTTTTATTTTCCATCGGGATCTGGCATCTACTTAAACGGCCAGTGTTTTTTTCTTTTTCAAAACCATAGGGCGCGGGAAAGACTGTCCCGGCGTCGCGTTCAAATTTCGAAGCGCACAAAAGTTCAGATAGTTTAAATCCGGCCTTTACACGATCGTAAGTTACTAGTAACAGCAAACTTTCCGAGCGTGGGAGATGAAATAGTTATTTGTTATGCAAGAATGCAAAATTATTGTTTGCGGCGAGTGCTTGTATTGAAAACCGAGCTAGCGAAGGTTTCTAAAATTGAGCCACGAGCGTAGCGAGTGGTTCAAAAAAAGAAACCTGAGCGTAGCGAGGTATTCAGAAGCACGAGACGCAAATAATATTGCATTCGTGCGAAACACAAAACTTTTCATCTCACAGAAGCGAGGAAATGACTTTGTTAGCCAAGCGGGACAAACTCTATAGACAACTACTTACAGGCAAAACAGGTGAGTCAAATAAGTTCCTTTTAAAAGCATATTTTACTGTAGTTACGGCTGCCGCACTAAAGTTTTGAGCTTCGTTGGTATTAAAACCATTCGTTTTATTAATAATTTCCTGAAGTTCATTTATCCAGACACAAAAATAATGTAAATAAAAGAATGTTTTTTTTTCCGGGTGCATTCTGAACTTATACCATATAAATTAAAAATTTGTAGGAGATAAAAAATGAAATTAGTAATATCGTTTGAAAAAATGTATTTAACAAACCAAAACATAATTATCTATTTGATAAAACAGAAGCGCAGCATTTTTTTTATTTACTGGTATTTAAAAATAAATATGTGTACAAAATATTGAAAACACTATAAGAAGAAACCGCGTTTCTGAATGTTCTATTCCGTGACTTTACCTTTTTAAAAGATGCTTATGCACCATTTACATTCACAGTTTTGTATAGAGAATGGGCACGAACAATCGCTTTCGCTGAAATACGCGTTTAAACGAACTATGAATGAGGTTTTATTTTCCATCGGGATCTGGCATCTACTTAAACGGCCAGTGTTTTTTTCTTTTTCAAAACCATAGGGCGCGGGAAAGACTGTCCCGGCGTCGCGTTCAAATTTCGAAGCGCACAAAAGTTCAGATAGTTTAAATCCGGCCTTTACACGATCGTAAGTTACTAGTAACAGCAAACTTTCCGAGCGTGGGAGATGAAAACAATATTAAAGCTGTCAAAGCTTATAATAGTCGAAAGCTGGGCGCGCCGAGTAACATGTATATCCATTCAGGCAATAATAGTCATAATTTTCTTGTAAATCCTTTTTCCCAAGTTTAACTAATACCCGTCTACGTCAAACTCCACGGAAGTCCTCACAGTTTAAAGTCATAAAACTCATATTCAACTGCCAGCACTTTCAAAACTTAAGACTTCATTTATGCAAGGCACAAGGCGTAGGAATTCAATGTTGCCCTGTGCGAAACACTAAAAGCTACAATATGCAATTAAGCAAAATTATGTGCATATCAAATAGATCCAAACGGCCGAAATGAAAATGCTGAGGTGTATTTGCGGTGTAACGAGGCTCTATAAAATCAAAAACGACTTAGTTCGAGGAAGCATATAGAAGTGCGCGACATCGCCGATAAAGTGCAAGAAAGTAGGCTGAGATGGTTTGGGCACGTAAAGCGGAAGCCACATGACTAAATCGGAAACGAGGCGCTGCGTCAATCCATACCCGGGCGGATATCCAGCGGAAGACCGAGAACCAGGTGGATGGACCAGAATGCGCAGACTGTCGCGTTGCGTGTCGACTAACGGGCTTACCTCGTTTTTCTCCTGCAACCAGCGAACTAATCCTCTAGATTCTAGAGTCTAGAATTAGAATCAGAATACTTATTACTTGCTACAAAAACATTAAAAGGACCGACAGCATGAATAAATCGTAATTGAAGACGTCAACTAGGAGCCTTTTTTGGCACCATTGCGTAACAGACTCAGGCCCCTGAACAAAGGCGGCAAAGAGGCGCTAGTGGCGGCAAACAGCAGGCGAGAAGGCAACACCTAGGCGGCAAACGACAAGGTGCCTCTCTTTGACCGCTCACAACTTCTTATTTACCATGACGGGGTTAAACTATAGGGTTTTCTTCCGACTGTGACACTTGCGCGAGCTTCAGGGGGAAAAACCGAACCTTCCTATTCCGACGCAGGAGAGAAGGATGGCGTCTTCGCGTCGCTAAGCGTTTCAACGCAAATATTTGAATTTGCTCATTGTACAGTCGGCCAGTCTCAGATACCCCTTTTTGTTCGATTGGCGCCCTTACGCCGCGCGTGGTAAGAGCTGCCATGGGGTATCTGAGATTGTGGCCGACCGTACATGTTCCTTTAGCTGGACAAAGGCCATCTCTCAGGGAGAGAGTTTGAGCTTAATCACCACGCGTGCTCAATACGGATTGGCGATTTTCGCGTTAAAGGTATAATGCCGCATACGCTCAGGTTTCCTCGCGATGTTTTCCTGCGCCGTTAACGAGTGGTATTCCTACTACAAATTCACAAATGTTCGTAACTTTGCTCTACATTCTCAGATGAGACGTCATAGTCCTGATGCACCGACGTATTTGCCGGCAGCTGCGACTGCGACCGTTTTGATCATTTAAACTTGAATCCTTTGTGTCGAAACAACGATATTTTGTTCTTTGCTCTTTGTCGCTCGGTTCGGATTTGTTTTAGCGACAGGTTTTTATTTACCGTAAAGAGAAAATATTTCGTCAAGGATCGTGTTTGACATATACGATTCCGAAAACAGTTGCGAAGTAAGCAGATAATGTTGTCAGTTAAAATAACTTTATCATGTCACAAACATTAAAAAAAACTTGTGCGGCGGTTTTTTGTTTATTTCTCAGGGAAAAAAAGCATGTAAGTAGGTACGAGTACTTGGCCTATTGTTCTAGCTCGATTAAATTAACTGTAAGTACTTAAAGATCAACTTAAAAGCGAGCCGAGAATTTTAAAATTATCACGTTTTTTTTTATTGGCTATTTTGGTTCAACAATTTTGTTCACGACAATAAAAAAGGATTCTTTTAATTATTTTAAACATAAGAACAAGAACAAACAATCATTCAGCTGATTATAAGATTTGCTCATAAAACTAGTTTTTTGGGCGGTACCAAAATTACTAAGCTCAGTTTAGCTACAAAATTTAAAAGAACTGTGAAAATTTGCGCTTTTCCGCCACGCTACTTTAGTTTAATATGAAAAATATTTCCCATAAAATGAAAAGTAACATTAACAATATTACAGAAACGTCCCTCCCTCAGCCTCCCACCGAATACGTGTCCCCGAAAACACGCCGAAACATTAAAAAGGGTTTAATTTTTCCTCGCAAAAGTTTGCAAAAAGTTTCGATTGCCCCCCGGTGGGCTAACGAGGGGCAACTTTGCACATTCGGGGCGGGATTAGACGTGTCCTCTTAAATAAACTTAATGAGGGCCGGCCCTCCGACACACACACAAGAAACAAAACAGAAGTGTATAATATTCAACCCCATTGTCGTTTCGTACGAGTAGGTACTGTCAGCGATATACGCTAGGATTCATGTAGCTCTTATTATGCGACCATAAAGACGTCAATAAAAAAGGGGCAAAATTTGTGGCTGACTGTACGCTTGAAAAACAACCCAGCATTATTTAGAGGCTTAGGGATAATAGTAAACTTGTTTCGCAAAAAGGGATGTCGCGGTTGGTTTCTTCGAGATTTATGTTCCGTCACCGTTTTGCCAGTACCTACTAGTCATTGAACACTTGTTTCAATCTAAACATTGTATGGAGGCAGCGCTGCTTCTGTGGTTCTTACTGCTCTGTGTTTCAGCCCTTCTCACACGATGATACATGGAGGGTATCGCGACACATCCCTCTTAAGGGTTTTCGGGCGGAAAAAAGGCGTTTGTGTCATGGGAGGGCCATGCCATGGTTGTGATTATACTTGTAACTCGAATAATAAGGGTTGGCCCCTATTTGATTAACGCTAATGTGTCGTGAAATATGTCCGGACAGACCTTTGTTGGCTGTAAGTACACAAGAGTATTCAACACAGGCGTCAAGCGAGACAAAAGTTAACTGAGTACTTTTTCAAGTAGCTAAGTTATATTTTACAACTTAAACTTTCGTAAGCACTGCACATTTTTGTATTGATTTAACGGTTTCACTTATTACCCACTTACCTAAGTTACACCTATTTATAAAAGGACCTGCAGAAAACCTAGCAAACATTTTAAATGGTGATTTCATATCCACGACGGTCTTTTATTTAGAGTGGAACGTGGTAATATAGCATTGAAGTTGATTACATGAATTAACTGACAGACAATCGTTTTGACTTTTCAGACAGTATAATTAACTTTTTAATGAATTGGGAATTAAAATAACCGTAAACAATTGTTATCACGTTATTTGCGGCGCGGAGGCAGTAATAAAAACAAATTTTACGGCCTCAATTATGAATTTCGAATAAGCCGGCAATCGTTTGCCATGTTCGCTGCGAATTATTGCGGTTTTGACAATACTGGAGCTGGAGCGGTGGAAACTGAAACTCCGCCGGGCAGCGCCTGCTGAATTTTATAAAGCAACTAGTTGTGCCCGCGACTTCGTATGCGTTTTTACACATTTGACATTTAATTTAAATTCGACTGTGGAGGAAAACTCAAAAGGAAGGTTTTTTTTAACCCCCGACCAACAAAGAGGGGTGTCATAAGTTTGATAGCTTTGTGTGTGTGTCTGTTTATGTGTTTATGAGGGTGTGCCTGTCTGTGTGTCTGTCTTTGTGCCCACATCTGCCCTAATCTAAACAATACATTTATGATTAAATATGTTTGTTTAGATTAGGTATCGCCCGTGTAAGATACCAGGAAGCTTAGCATAAGAATTGCCTGGGAAGTATGGGGGTTTATTATGTATCTCCCTCGACGTAGAGTGGGATAGATAAAGTTATAAGCCCATAGATAAGGTCTTACCCATTCTCATGCTAAGCCAGCAAGCAATGCATAAGGTTGGGTTAGAGCGTATCTACCGCAAATAACTCTGTCTATCCCGCTCTACGGCAAACAAAATATATTTTTTTAATATCAAGTTGGGCTCAGTAGAGTAAATATTTAAAAAAAGGCACAAAAAAAATTTTCAACCTCGCGTGGGTTCAAACCCAGAAGATTTCGACCGCGACGCAACAGTACTACATTTCTAACATCGATGAACTTTGTCCGACCTCCACCGAAAACCACTCACAATTCCCTCCAGCAAGCATCATAAGGCTGGGTTAGAGCGTATCTATGGCTCTATCCATCCCGCTCTACGTCAAACAAAAGAGTGAGATACCTATTGTTTTAAACCCATAGATACGCTCTAACCCGGCCTTATGCTACGCTTGTAGAACTAACATTTTCCGCCAAAATAAAATAAAAACAAATGCCGATTTTTCATTTACAATATGCGCCCCAAATGCCAAAAGTCGTAGCGTGCTATTATACAGAGTGTTAAAAGACCGCCAACAAAGCGGGAGACCACGTATACGTACGTATACGTATAGTCCTCATCATAACGCACATTTTTGCCCAAGGAACTATGCCTGGGAAATCAACGGTTTCCGAGATAATAAAGTCAGACTTTTTTTTTTTCAGAAATGTGTTCAGTATCACGTTCTTAATATACCTTCTTAAGAAGCCATATCAAAATTATGGATATTTCTCACAAAAAATCAAGTTAAAAATTGCAACCCGCAATGTAGGTTTTCGAAAGAATGTGGTTCAAAGTCGGATTTTTTTTTTTTTTGCAGAAGTATGTTCAGTATACACCTTCTTAACATACCTTCTCAAGAAGCCATATCAAAATTATGAATATTTCTTACAAAAAACGAAGTTAAAATTGCAACCCGCAATGTATTCAAAACATCGGATAGCCTAAGTTACTCCCAGAAACGTGAGTTACGACCATGTTAAGTTTGGTTGAAAACTATTCAGCGGTGTTCGCGTTTATCGTGTTCATACAGACAGACAGACAGACAGACAGACATAAACCGTTTTTTTTGCATTTTTGAATTCAGTATAGTTTACTTAGTAAACCCTGCTAGTTTTTTTCTAAAAATATTCAATGTACAGAATTGACTTCGCTAGAGTTTTATTATAAGTATAGATAAATAACAGAGCGCCGCTACGTTGCTATGAACGTTCTAACAGGCGCTTAAAATGTCAATACAATTTCAGGTGTCTCATCGAAATCGAAAAAGTTGCAACAAAGTATAAACAGAACTTAACGCAAACGACAACCTCACACAATCTTAAGTTAAACCAAACATTTACCGACATAATTGTACAAACACACACGTAACTTCCTCGTAAAACATAATCCCCGCACTGCGAGGCGTCAGCACTCCGCAAATTCGTTCCACAAACAAACCTCCAACTCCAATATTGACCCTCGCACGTAGGGCTTAGAGTCCAATTTCGCGTGTAAGGAGTTAAACGAACGAAATGACTAGAGGAGCTCCTAAACTTGTCGAACGAATACTCCTCTTACCTCAAAATAGCTGAAGTTCTCGCGAATTTCTATTACTTATTCATCCGGATGCTTTTATTCAATTTTCAACTCTATCCTCGGCGAAATGAGGTGTGAATTTCCTCATAATGAAGGAACACTGGAGATGGCCAAGTGCCTTGCTCGCTCGATTAGCTACTCTACCCTGTAGGCGATTAGGTGTAAGTTGGCAAACAGCGGGTCTGATCTGAAATAATGGGTTAAGTTTGAAGCTACTGTTATGCAGTTTTTGAAGTGCGGGACCTGTTGCTGAGCTCATCATCAGATATTAAGTTCAAAACTCGAAAGAGGTCGAACAAAGTGAGGAGATTCAACTGAGATATTTTTAAAGGCACCATTCAGTCCTCAGAAATCGGCTCTTGTCAATGAGAAAAATAAGTTGTACCCATACAATTTTAATTATATGAGAAAATTGAGTTATTTTCAAAAGCAAATGACAATACCAACCACATAAGATAAAAATAACTACTTAGTACTTACACTGTGTGTGTAGTATGTACGGTCGGCCACCATCTCAGATACCCCATGGCAGCTCTTATCGCGCGCGGCATAAGGGCAAAAACATAATCATAACATTAAAACATAACATAATCGAACAAAAAGGGGTATCTGAGACTGTGGCCGACTGTACAACGTACTCTAGGGTCTTTCAATAAGTTTTTTTACATAACTATTAGATTAAATGTATGAGCTATGCCACCCAGTATTATTATTTTTCCTTTCTAAGGAATTCATATCTCATTCTCACTACTTTTTAACGCTTCTCGTAACTCGTATGTACACAATTACGAGTAAATGTCGATAGTGTAAGATAGTGTAAGTTCGGCCTCTCGCGATATTTTGCCAATATGGCCAACAGATAAAATAGCAATTCAATGACAGTCAGGAGCATTTATTTGCCTCCACGTTCACTGATAGTTGAGGACCACACAGCAATAAAACTGCGCTATTCTATCGCTCCAATGCAGCTCCGCTGGATGGTGGATCTCACAGAAAAAACACCATCAATGGATAATCCATCTCGGAGTAGGGGGGAGGGTTGGGGGGTGATTGCGAAGCGTCCCCTTCGCTTCGAACTGTCGACGTACAAGTGCCCTTCCATTTGTCTAACTCATTTGACACATTCTTTAACTGAGCCGTGTCAAGATGTAAGCTCTTATCTTGCTGAAGGTTCCTAGCTACTTTAGCATCGTCCTGCGAACTTACCGTTCGCTGAGCACCTTCATAGCCTACAAAGAGTAGCATAGAGATTCTTCTGGCCAATCATTTTAATGATAATGTAAAGAGTAAAGATAATGAGTAGGTAATAAAGAGTCAAATCAAACAAAAGTTTCGCTTTAAATTCGAATTAGTTGAACTTATAAGAGGCCCGGTTTCTGACTTAAGTCTTAAGTATCGTTCTATCACTTTCCTTTGTGAGAAATCTGCAGAGACAGAACGATACTTAAGTTCTTGCTTAACGAATTTCTTAATTCAGATATTGGCGGATAGGTAGTGCTTTAGGGAACAAAAATCAAAAGTTCCAATTTGACCAAAGGCATCTTTGACAAAAAGGATATTTTGACGAATCGCACCCTTGACCATAGGCGGAAAACCCTAAAGAAGACACCACAAGTTAACTTTAATATTACCAATCGACCCGACAAATTATATTGCAGCTACATGATGGATATACACTTTATTAGCATTAAAATAAATGTTAAAATGTTTGCTGTATTTTCAGGCCCCCGCTGTCCCCCAAACCTTGTGCCCGAAATAATTCGACACATCCGCACGTTCTCCGCTAGTTTTTGTGTGATTTGCGCCGCGCGACAGTTGACGATTTTTTCCCCGCCTCGTCCTTTTGTCCGCTTCCTCCGTACAAATGTTTTTGCGGGCCCACCAGGTTAATGGGGGGGCCCTTTTCCCTCTTTTATTGGGGATTTATTAGGTTAAGCCAGTGTTTTTTGGAGGACTTACTCGCGCTGCGACGCGAGAGATTTGCGCTACTTACAGCAAGTAATGGGTGATAAGTTTTGTACGTAACGTACCTCGGTGTTTCTTTTCTTTTGGCGAATTTTATTGTTTCGCGTATTTGTTGGGAGGTTAAGGTGCTTTTAATTCGATCAATGTATAGCGTATTGGGAAAAGGAAGGCGTTTAAGTGAAATCAGAGGCTTAACCATCTGACGGTCAAGATTGACAGGCTTTTAAGTCTGTAACGCTATGGCGTGTCGATGGCGTTCCAGTACAAGGACAAAACCGGGTTTCCTCGTTTTTCTCTAACAACCATCGAACTAATCATCTAGAATTATAATCAGAATATTCTTTGCTGTGCTTAAAAAACATTTAAAGGACCGACAGCATGAATCAATCGTAATTGAAGCCGTCAACTCGGAGACCATTTTGGCACCATTGCGTTACAGACTCAGGCCCTCAGGTCTGTCCAGGCAGCCATTGTATCTATTGTTCTTCTTATCCGCGAGCCAGGTGGATAAACTAAACTGAGACCACGTTTTGCGATGAATTCCGTTCTCCAAAATAACAAAAAAGTAACCGTGAACAGTGATGCCATGACGAAATTGTCTCAAAATTAAATTTAAAAAATCATTCCTTACACATCAACTCCCGAAAATTTCAAAACTTATTTCCGTCCACAATTCAACAAGACGTCATCAAGTGTAAATTTTTCCGATAGGCTTCGTATCGGTGCCATCGCGACAGCTCGTTAGGGGCCGAATGTCAGAACACCTTTCAACTTGTCGACCAAGATAAGGGACATAGAGTAAACGGGGCTAGAGGGTCGCTGTATGTATAGGTCAAAGAGTCCAAATTCAATATCCGGTGGAACTGATTCGCGAAATGGTCTCGGAAACGTGACTTTCTGACGTTTTGAAACATACTGTGGACACTTCATGACATGAAACATACTTTCGGGTATTTCTGTTTCCAGGAAACTGATTTAAATAGGTACAGTATTTTTTTTTGTGTAAATTTGAAAAACTTAAACAGGTCAATTTTGTTTTTTTTATCTGCATCATGTCTGAATCTTTAAGTCTATGGCACATGCTGAAAATTAGCTCCGTCCGGTGACTTGTCATCGACACGGCACGCAGCTGAGCATGAGACCATTCTTCAAAAGTTTAGCTCTAAGCACCTACCTACCAATACATTTACCTTTTTTTAACCTATCAGTCCTGTTTTTGGCAATCAAGTATTTTTCAGTTTCAGTTTCAGTTTCACTTTTCAGTTTAAATTTTAGGTAAACGCCGACCAGTCAGCCCTAGCCTAAAACATAAATGTCTATTTCTTTCGGATAACCGCGATTTGTAACGTTTAGATGCTTGGCATCCACCTTGTTTCTTGTTTTTTATCCAGTGCGAAAGCACCATCTCTAGCGCAAACTAGCACGAACAATTTTTGCAGTGTCTTCCGTAGTACCTACCTCTTCTACCACCTGAAGATAAGGTATCGCCCACGATTGTTGTTACTTGGACCGTCAATCGAGGGACAGTCTACGTAACTACAGTAACTAAGGGTCGGAAGCTGTATGTTACCCCAAAAGGGTGCCCGGTACCAAAAGACATGAAGGGACGTAGCACCGCCATTATTATGAACATCTTGTGCTTCCTTTACAAAATTGTTTTGGGGTTTAGAGTGTCGAGCTCTTGCTCCGCTAGTACTAGCCTCATAAGTCTCATAACTAGTTGAATGGCTCCCAAATGACCTATTTCCCGAGTTCAGCGCTAATATCTGTTGTTGTATTTTAAAAACGGAGACTTGTTGTAGGTCTCGAAACAGGGTCGCGAAACTCGGCAAAATTTTAAGATGAAACTTCTTTGCTCTTGGCAAAACATGCTTTGTCAATGAAATCCCAAATAACTGTAAGCACTTTCCAACTAAACTCGGAGTGAATAAAGAGGCTCGCACAACAAAGCCTCCTACACCAAGGGTGGCTAGGTTGAGAGCTAGTGACCAATCGAGATATTTTTTCGTACAAGGCTGGGAGTTGGTAGGCTAATAGAGTAAGTAGACTTCGCTGAGTCTGGGAAAAATATTTTTTTGGCCCGGTCGCTGTTGAAAGTTAGATTTTTTCGACTTTGAACTTCTAGGTTAGTTGTTGAGACTCCGTTAATCAAGAAAATACATTTTTTTGGCCGAGCGTGGTTGAAAGCAAGTTTTTTATAACCCAAAAATTCACACTTTCCAGGTTATAGAGGTACAAAACAAACTTACTCGTACAACCACACTCGGCCAAAAAAAAAATTTTTTTGATTATTGGAGTCTCAACAACTAACCTAAAAGTTCCCAGCCTTGTACGAAAAAACATCTCGATTGGTCATCAGCTCTCAACCTAGGCATGGAACCGGCGATGAATTGCGAGAACCGTTTCGAATAACAGCGTCACAACGCCCGCGGCAGAAACAGATGTCGGCGCACAAACACACTGAGCTGGCACTTTTTGTTTGTACATACCACATCCGCGGAGATAGGGAAATGGAATAAATTTACATTCTTCGTTGTCAACAGCCTACACCTTCCTACACCTACACGCACAATGACGTCGGACAACTCTACTGCGCTGACTGTGATGAAGTACTCATCACCATAGCATAAAGGTGCGAATGTACCTACCAGAAGAATATTAGAGTTGATGGCAACAAATGGGCCGGAGATTTGAACCAACCAATAACAATATGGGCATGATTCAGATAGTTTCAAGTGATCAAGCGAAGCAATCACAAGACCTCAGACACATGAAAATATAAATAAGAAATGGGACAAAGTAAATACTTCTGCATGAATCTAGGTATCAGCATATCAAGCTGGATAGCGCTCGATAAATATTTCTTCGACACGCTTTTTGTCGACGTTAATAGCTATGTCGATCTATTCATCTCGGGATGGCCTAGGTCAGATCCTGCTAAGAAAGATCGATGAAGGCGAAAAGAAAAAAAAAAAAATTTTTACCCAAATCGGGTACTGACGGAAGACCAGCGCTGGAGTGGTCCGCCTCCCTAGCACACGCTGAGCCACATCCACATTTCTCTCCTATACTTAGTTTATTTTTTTATCACCCAATTTGTCATAAGTCATGACTCGTTTTGAGTGAATTGTTTTTGTGCCTCTATGATGTCGGTCTTTCTGGTGTACGAAGTTTTCTTTGTTTTATTTTGTGCTCTCTGTTATATTATAATGTGCGTGTGGTTTTGCAAATAAATAAAATACAAATACAAATCCATCGCTCATTTTCGCCAACACACCCCGGGCACCAGCACAGCAAGTATTGTCAAATTGTGCTAAGAGGGTGAAGGGGACAATTGGACTCGACGACGTTTCAGGTGCCATTGCGAGGGCCCTCCAGAACCTTCGCTAAAGACGAACCTTCGGGACTCACGCACGTTCACTCGAGTGGTTGACCTTGTTTCGATTGACTGCGAATTTTTCTGGGGACTAATTCTTGGGAATCTGGCATTCGACACATTTCGAAGGAAAACCTCATGTTATTTCGATCTCAACTGCTCCCGACCACTCGAGTCATGTCAAGCGAAAATGGCAAACATCTCGCAGAAATCATGTGCCTTATGTCGAGGATGACTTCGTGAGAATAGGAGATGTGATTTTTGCAGCAAAGAAAGATTTTTCCTTCGAGATGTTTCGAATGCGAGATTCCCGAGAATTTGCCCCCAGTACCGACCGAGATGGTATACAATACACTCCCTCAATAAAGAGTTTATCCCACCAAAAACATTCTGTAAAAAACTAGCCAGGTCTCGATGAAGCTGCTTGTTTATCTCTAAAAAGTAATGAAATCTAGACAAAGTCGTGCCAAGTCTAAGGTTCCTTACTGCGATTTCTTTAGTATTATAGTTAATGTTGTGAGACTTGGCCGTTGTAGGGACACAAGCGGTTCTGGCAACAGATTGGTGCAATGGTGTCATGGAGCACCTGGTTTTGTACCCTTTTGTACCCTTCAACGGCCAAGTCTCACAACATAAACTATAATAATAAAGAAATCGCAGTCTGGTCTTATCCAGAGGTTCTCAAATAAGGGCCTGAAAATGCGGCGAAATGGTTCCAGTAAAGGATGGTACGGCAGTGTTTACTTCGCGCTCGACCTATCCCTCAAGCATGATTTCCTCAAATGGGGTACACAAAACAGATTGGCGTAACGGGGGATGTTTGGAGTTTTCTTAACTGATTGGCGGTGTACCTAAGTTCTGTGCAATACGAGGCGTTTACTATGGGACCAAGTGCGAAATGTCGAAAAAAAATATCAACTGTTCCATACTAAAATTCGATAACCTACTGCACCAAACGTTTGGAGCAGCTTTTTTTTCGAGATTTAGCCCTGGCCCCAAAATAAAAGTTGTTTGAATTCGTGAGCTAAGAATTCCCTGTACAAGCGTGGGAACTCGGCGATGGCCAAGCGCGTGAAACACTGTTTTCTATAGCTGTTTCACCCAGAGCGAGAAGGGGCGCGGGAAAAGTGAGAGGCAATGCGGCTGTATGAGTCTACGTGTGTTTGTGTCCTTTCCCGAGTATGTAGTTGTAGTTCTAATGTAATATATCTATTTTCTCAAAATTTTTCGTAGTTCAGCTGTCATTTCTACATTTTATTAGCTATTTCATAAATCTTTTCTGACATGTGCAATACATTTATTGATGTTCCCAAGGTAGTTAGACTCCAATAGACAGTGTAATAATGAAAGTAAATAACAGCTGAAAGTAACACCTTTTTCGGCGCGAAAAACGCATCGCTCTAATTTCTTTCAGGCATTTTTTTATTATAAAAACTATTTGCAAACCTCCGTATTGGTCATCTACTGATATAAACCAAGTTTCATCAAAATCCAGCCTGTAGTTTAGAAATTAAAATTGAACTACGTTTGTTTGGGAAAATGGTGCTCTACCGCCCTCTTAAGCGACCCCTTTCGGTGTCACAGGACCTTTCTGAAACACCCTGTATTATGAGTGGACAGGACAGGATGTTGTACGAATCACCTGGGTCGTTTTCAGCAGAGAAATAATTACCTAATTTTGTTGGCACTTTGTATATACAGGGCGTCCCACGGCTATGCCACATGGAGGGAAAGTACCTTGAATATTGTAGATGGAACATTTTACTGAAAGAAAACATTATTTTAATTTAAAAAACAATTTAAACTGCATTCATAGATATCTAAATAATTACATAGTTGAACCGGGAATCGAACCCTTTACATGAGAAAAATAATTACCCTGTAGTTTTAACATACCGATCGAAAGGCTTCATCATAAGGATTATTTTTTGCTAAATAATATAGTGTCAGAAATAAAAGGAAGACCATGAATTTTAACATTTTTAATACAACATTAATCAATTTATCCACCGAACTAAATCCCATAGAATCCGCATTACGTATAAAATCACAATAAAAACTTGTCCCCACAGAAACAAATGATATCAGCAATAGAACAATACGAAACATCATTTCGACCATACGTCTAATATTCGAATGTCAACCTTATTGCATTAGTGTACAGTTTTACTTTAATTGTATAGACTACGAGCAAATAAGCTCCCAAAGGCAGTTTGGACATCTATTTTTCCAGACACATTTCAGAGTTCTATGTTGTATCTAGTTTTATTCTTGATCGAAGAATTTATCAATGAAAATCACAGTAACAAAAGATTAAAAGTATGAAAATGAAACACATTTTCGAATTATTTCTTTATAATCAGCCAGCCGCATTGCGATGGACAAAATTTTACGCGTCTTTCGGCTCAGGATACGGCTCGATTTGTTGCAGGTTAATGTTAAAACTCATGGTCTTCCTTTTATTTCTGACACTATTTTATTTAGCAAAAAATAATCCTTATCATGAAGCCTTTCGATCGGTATGATAAAACTACAGGGTAATAATTTTTCTCATGTAACGGGTTCGATTCCCGGTTCAACCATGTAATTATTTCAATATCTATGAATGCAGTTTAAATTGTTTTTTAAATAAAAATAATGTCTTCTTTCAGTAAAATGCTCCATCTACAATATTTAAGGTACTTTCCCTCCATGTGGCATAGCCGTGGAACGCCCTGTATAGTTTTTAGCTAAGTTGATTTTCTTACCGTGTACAGTTATGTATTGGAGTAATTAACACCTAACTGTACTGCAGTTAGCACATAATTTTCTCTGAAAACCTATAAATAAAAAGTGCCACCAAAATTAGGTAAGTAGTTCTAACTCTGTTGAAGATAACCAAATATCTGTGAAAATAACCCACCTACAGCAATAGATTTAAAGCCCTACTTAGTAACGTCAGAAGAAAAAACGTTTTTATCCGCTTGACGCGATTCAATCCCTGGTGGGCGTCGGCATTGTCAATCCGTCATGGGCATCGGAAGTCTGTCACTTTTTCCATTTCCCGATAGAGAGGGAAAAACTAGCTGAAATGCCATCGCTTTACACGGTCGTCTTATTATTACAAAGCGATGGGCGACTATTTTATTCTTGTGTACCTATTTAATATTTTGTTTTTTCTTTTCAAACATTGACGCCGGGCTTTTTTATCCAGGAAAAATATTTCATCTCTAAATAGAAAGAGCAGGATTTCCGATTAGTTTGGCATTCATATTGAATAGACAAAATCACTGAATTTCGAACAGCTTCGTCCGATAAACCGGTACCTAACTGGTGTAACTACCACGTTCAAAGCAAATAAATATCTTGAATCTTGAATCTTAAATAACTAGTGGTTCGCCCCGAACTATGAACTCGCGACCCCATATCTCAGCAACCCCTCAAACGATTTGGCTCATGTTCGAACTTAGAAATTCTCTTGGCCTCATTTACCTGCCTTTCATGACGATCCGACTAAATTTACTCAAGTTATCGTCGAACGAACATTCATACATACATACAAACGCCGGATTGTTCCAGTAGACTCGGAGAACTTGGCTCGCTTCGCTCGCTCGTTCAAAAATCTACAGGATGCATTAGAATTCGATAGCGGAACTTTAAGTAGCCTGTCTACTGATCACTACAAACAACCTGTACACACGACAGCACGTGAGACTGTACTCTTTTGTTGTAAACTCGCCCGTAACGTAAATTGGAACGTAAAAAAGTTGTTTGTAGTGACGAGTAGACAGGCTATTGAATCGATTATTTGAGAAACCCCACAAGTCCCACTTTTGGTAAAGTTTAGTTAAGTATGGCAATTACTTAATTTAGGACCCATACTGAATTAATCGCCATACTTACTAAATTTTACCAAAATTGGGACTTGTGGGGTTTCTCAAATAATCGATTCAATTAAAGTTCTGCTATCGAATTCGATTGGACTCTGTAGTAAATGAATAGGTATCTCGAGGCATAAACAAGCAGATAGGTACATAAAGTCAGTAGTTTCATACATAGGTCCATTTGAAACGTATCCGTTTCGAGTAAAATATTCTGCTCACGGTGGATAATGGTTTTCAGGTTCGCACAATTAGTGTGGGTCCGGAATCAAACTGAAAGCTCACGTCCGTTTCTTGGGCCGGTATTTTGAGTAACCTACTTCGTTTGGTTTGGTCAGGCAAGACCTTCGCACCAAAATTTGCGAGTAAGTTATCCTATGCGGGCAAATGAGTAGAAAACCAATTTATTTTTAGAGACGAAGGACAGTATAAGACATAGGTTCTAAAAATGGTTAAGCCTCGCGTTAAGAAATTCATGAAGCGTTTTTAGGAAAAAACGCATCCAAAAAAAAGATTTTTATTTTTCACTGGCGGCGCTAGATGTGCCTGTATCTGGCCGCGCCCGCAGTAATTTATTCAGAATGTGACATAACGAAAATCATCACCCGCTGTGACCCGGGGCGGGCGGGCGGCCCGCGCGGGGCATCCCCGGCACATTCCGCCCCCGACATAATGTCGTCACATTGTCCGCACAACATTAGCGCACAATGGCGTGTGGGGTGACCATTGTTTTAGATTTTCGGCGACGGCCAGGAAAGCATTTTATTTTAAAGCAAAGGATATGCAAAGAAAAATCCAACATGATTCTTCTTCTTCTTCTTCTTCTTTGCGTGCCGTCTCCTATTGGCGATCAGTTTGGCTATTTCGTCCTTATAAGCCGCCAAACGAAATAATGAGCCGATGCTTAGCCCGAACCATTTTTGCATTGCCAACCTCCAATAAGAGACGCACTACCAGAAGAAGAAGACAGGTTTTAAAAAGAATGAAGGCGTGGTCCGAAATCATAATTAAAAAACCTACAGGAATGGAGCGGAATCGTGAGAAATTTTGCCTCGCTCTGCTGAAGAGGAGCTCCGAAGAAGCATTGGAACAAAGAAAAATAAAACTTCGCTTAGTTGGAGAGGCATCCAAAACTTGGTTGAGGGCAAAGGAAGATTTTGACATAATATTATGTCCGAAACAGCTAGTGTTTAGCCTCGGTTTTTGTCGCAGGTTTATGATGAAATCTGTTTTCTTCGTCTTAAACTTAGACTTTTGATCAAGATTCGGACGATGACAAAATTAGCATCTTGTATATTAAAAACGTCAGTATGTTTTTATGGCACAGCTAACTAATGGTCACCCTGGGTGTCCGTGGCCGCGAAGATTTGAGGACAAGCGGCTTTGTCCGGAGCGGCCGGGGCAAATGATGCGGTCCATCGTGGCCCCCTCAGTCCCTCGCCAGAGTCTGCTTTTATTGTAAACACGCTTGTTACACGAAAGAATGTGAAGGTGTTTATTAATGTTTTATCAAAAAAAAAGAAGGTGTTTATTAATAGCCTTTTGATAGATATTAGCGATACGCCTCGGCTTCGCAAGGGTGCAATTTAGACTGAAAGAAATGCGCTCCTCCTGTGATAAGATAAATTTCAAATTAAAAATAAGCCCGACTTCTAAAATTTTATATGGCAATTTAATGAGGCTATAGAATACAACGATAGCGAAATTAATTTAAAAAATAACATTGCAAAATTTTTTTTTTTTTATTATTTCTAACTTAGCGTCGGGTTAGGAATTGCGACAATTAGGGTTTTATATGAATTTATTTATAACAAATCAAAATCGCAGCCTTTTTCGTGAATTAAACCGTTACGAGCCATCACTGTACTAAAATCTGTAGCTGTATGCTGTGTTTAGCACTAAGTTTAACGCTTGAGTTTGATCTCAACTTATCTATCTATCTATCTATCTTCTATCTATATCTATATATATATAAAAATGAATCGCCGTGCATTAGTCTCGCTAAAACTAAGAAACGGCTTGACCGATTTGCATATTTACTGTTTTGTTTTGTTCACCATAGTTCAGGGTAGGTTTAAAAGCAAAGAAATATGGGAAATTTTAAAGGATTAGCTGAAAAACGGAAGAAATAAAAATTGGTTATTTTGTATTGGAATCGCCATTTTTAACGCGGAGAGTCAAACTATTTCAGGTGATACGAAGTTCACCGGGTCAGCTAGTAAAGGTTAAAAGCTAAGGTGACCTTATATTACCCTCAGACTTGGCAGCGCGGTTTGAATTCATGAAAGTAGGCAAAGTACGCCATTGGTTAGCGCCGAGCTCTTTTATTGGACTATAACTGTTTGCCGCTACAGCGTACAGCTGGCAACAGGTGAGGTTAACACTTTTAGCACCTTGGAAGACAATAAAAATACAAAAGGGCGGTTTCGACGCCCTGCCAATAATGTTTCAGAACTTATTGTATTTGAGTCGGGTGTCATTTTACAAAACAACACCTTGTATACGGGGCAATTTTTAAATATTTTTCTTCAAACACGTCAACTTTTAAATGAAATTTCCAACAAGTTTTATTCAACGAATTGTATTTAATGAACGTTTCTTATTCTTTAAAAGTGTGCATCTACCATTCCAGCGCTGCCTGCGCTTTCGTACCCCTCCACTCTCGACCACCTTTCCAGCTTCTCCAGCTGCTCCTATTTGTAACTATTAGATAAAAAAATATATAAAAAAATGCGCTTTCACCAAAGTCGTAGAACAAAAGTTGTTGGAAACCACATTTAGAAGTTAGGGTGTTTGAGGAAAAAACCTATTAATAAATTGCCCTGTATAGAAAATACTGGATCATCTATTGTTTCATACACTTTGGACCAAGTAGTGCTTCTGTTGCAATAAGTGACCTTGCCACCATCTTTTTAAGAACCTTAAGAGATACATTGGTAGATTAGACCTTATTGCTAAGGGGGAGGGTCGTTTCTCCAACGGAGGGTGGGGAAAAGTTAATAAAGGGAAGGTGCTTAGGGAAATTAAATCTGTTGTTTGTAATCTTCAGTCGCTCTGTGTCACGTAATGGACGCGGTTTACAGTTTTTAATTTAATTTGTGTTTGAGTTTAGTTGAGGTTTTTGAAGAAAGGCTTTTGTTCTAATGAATCGTTTTTATGGTAATATAAAAACATCGCCCGGACCAAGAGTTTTTCTAGATCTTCTCTAATGAATAAACGAATATAAACCATTTAAGGTTTTTTTTTATAATGAAAATAATAATTTTATTGCCGTGAAACAAAAATCGCTGAACAAAAATTGCTCAGTTTAGCTTCAAAATTTACGTTGGACCTTAAGTCTACTTTGTTAGCAAATTGTGCACATGACAGCACGTCAGAGTGTACACTTTTGTTGTAAAGTCGCCCGTAACGTAACCGAATAGAGTGCTATAGCGTGTAAGGGTCGACGTGCTGTCGTGTGTACCAGAATACAGACAGATTTGAACATATTACATTGTATCACGTCTTAGCTCTATAGGATAGGATCCGTAACGCGAGCATTCCATAAATATGAGTCTTATATTCATATCCTAAAGTGTCAAGTTCAAGGTCCCCGAAAACGATAATTTTACGCCCCCTACAGTGCCGCGCCGTCCCATTACCGCCCCCGCACGTCCTACTCCGAAATAATCTTTTTAAATATTCAAAACGAGCGCGCGATTCGGACGGTTCACTACCTCTGACTTCTGCGCGGCTGTACAAATGTCAACTTTACATGCGAAGCTTTAAGGTACACTGTTGTTTGCTGGAAGTTTTGTTGTGAGGTTTCGTAATGGAAATAGATTCGCTAATTAAAAAATGTAGGCTCTCCTCTGCATTATTGATAGACGCTCGGATTTATTAGGGAAATTAAGCGGTTGTTGGCACTGGATTCTTCCGGAAAAAACTGGATTTATTGCTTCCCTTCTTTGCTTTGGAGGGCACTAACGCGATTGGTATTTAGTGAAGGATCTTTTTTAAGGCTTTTGAATAAAAAGCTCTGCGTGGTATCGACCATCTTGGCCATCGACACCATGTCATTCAACTATACCAACCTTGACAAATCCTAATCGAGGCGTGAATGAGGCATACCCTAGATTAGGCTCTCTCTCTGTCTCTGAGAGAAGGCCTTTGCCCAGCTAGTGGGACACGTAAAGGCTACATCTGCGGCTTACTTACGTCTTCGTAGAGATGCTAATGTTAAGGCCCAAACCTAGGCACAACTAGCGCCGCCAATGGAAAAAAAAACATATTATAAACAAGTTCTTGCCCGGATGGCCGGAGGTGGCACATGATAGAGATGTGTGGAAGACAAGAGGGGAGGCCTTTGCCCAGCTGTGGGATACTCACATCCAGGCTAACTAAAAAAAAAAAAATCTTCTTTTTGGATGCGTTTTTTGCGAAAAACGAAACGTCAGGTACTCAACGCGAGGCTTGACTATTTTGAGGACCGAAGGTTTCGATTCCAGATCCTTTATTCGTAGGTTCTAGGATCTGGAATCTAGACCTTCGGTGCTAAAAATAATTAAACCTCGCGTTGAGTACCTGACGTTTCGTTTTTAAAAAAAAACGCATCCAAATAGAAGATATGTTTTTATTTCCATTGGCGGCGCTAGTGCCTAGGTTATCACCTTAACACGTGACGGGCGACATCCTCTGTGACGGACGGTAAGCCGTGACCTACGTGGTTAATCCGGAATTAACGGATCGCTACAAGCTACAAGCGGTGGTGGTCTAGTGGGTAGAACAGTGGACTCTGAAGTGAAAGGTCCTAGGTTCGATTCCCGGTGCGGGCATGTATCTATGACTTTGTTTAATTTCAAAGTTACGTATATTTGTGAATTTGTAGTAGCAATACCACTCGCTGACCGTGAAGGAAAACATCGTGAGCATATGAGGCATTATACCCTCAACGCAAAAATCGCCAACCCGCATTGAGCACGCGTGGGTGATTAAGCTCGAACTCTCTTTCTTTGAGAGAAGGCCTTTGCGCAGCTAGTGGGACATGTACAATTGTACAGGCTACATCTTACTTTGTTTTACAAGCTGCAGAGGGAGACCGATGATGGTTCCTTAGCGGTGGACGAAAGCGATACGTTGTTATTGCTAAATTATTGTGTTAAGGCCCAAACCTAGGCACAACTAGCGCCGCCAATGGAAAAAAATCATATCTTATTTTTGGATGCGTTTTTTGCTAAAAACCCTTCATTAGGTTATTAACGCGAGGCTTAACTATATTAGATAGAGATATTTTATCGATCGTGCAAACCTAAGCCTACAAGATTACTCAGCAAAACTCACGTATTTACCCAGAAACTTCCAATCTAGGTTTCTGTCAAGCCTCTAACTTCATTCCGGGGCTAACTGAAAAATAACGTCAAACCGAGTCCGTCTCAATGCAAACACGCCGGGCATCGAATCCAATTACTACCGGAAGTGGACTTGATCCGGTATAAAATGCACCATTCGATCCAGTTTAATCTGGTGCTAACCAGATAGCTCGAGTTTTAAATTCTGGAGGGAGAGGTGTATTTTAACACCGGTTCCTGTGCGGTGTGCAAGAGCAAGAGGTTGCGGGTTCATGTCCTGTCCGGAGCGATTTTTTTTATTTTATAAAAATCTTTATAACAGTTGCTTTCAAACAATTGCAGTGAGCTGTTTTCTACAAGTTTTCAGTCACTTACCAAAAAATTTGAGATGAATCTTGCGATGGCGAAAAACAAGTTGGTTTACCTGAAACAAGAAATGAATAAATTTTAAATAAATAAACGAAAGTTATCATACACAAATAACATACAGCTAAAAAAAATAAAGACAGAAACTAAATAAGGCGCGAAAGGAAATCCGCAAGTTTGTTTGAGATTGAGAAATATTTTCAGAGGACGAAATCGCGTTTAAGATTAATTTAGTATGCCTTTTAGGGCCTCTTTAGAGGGTTCAGCCTACTGCATCTAAAACAATGTTCCAGGCACTGCAGCGTCCGAGCGGTCACTTCACCCATCTAGTGTGAGTAAAGGTGCCACTGGACTCTGTATAAATAATCTCATTACGTAAACCTTGGGCAGCCAAATAAACTGACACCAGGGGTGGCCAACTGGCCACTACCTCATACGATTCAGTCTTCACCAGTGACTCTTCTGTGCACCGTACATTAAGTCCTGAGTGAGTGAGTGAATGAGTGAACGAGTGAATGAGCGAGCGGATTATAATCGCGACATCAGCTGTAATCAATCATTCTCCGCGGTTGTTCCGCTCCGGGCTTCACTGAAACGCACCTGACGCCTTGGCGTACAGTCTGCAACAACAGCCAAGTATACATCCTACTATCCTACTATATCCTACTAATATTATATTTGCGAAAGTTTGTAAGTGTGGATAGATGGAGGGATGGATTCATGGATGGATGTTTGTTACTCTTTCAAGCTGAAACGGCTGAACGGATTTGGATGAAATTTGGAATAGAGATAGCTTAGACATCAGAATAACACATAGGCTACATATTATCACGCTTTTACACTTAGGAGCAAAGTAAAGCATATAATAATACCCTTTTTCTGTAGTCCACGCGGACGAAGTCGCGGGAAAAAGCTAGTTTTCATATAACTATTCTTTTAACGTGTCAGAAGTGGAGATGATCGAAGTATAACTTCTAAATTTAAAATACCACCGACATTTTAGCTTCAGATTAGCAGCATATCTCATAAACGGCTGAAACTATTTTGATAAAACATAATATCATAATGCAGACGATTTTGAAGCGGGATACCTACTATCGGCATCGCACTTAGTTACTTTTTCAATCGTTTCATGCAATCGGTAGCTCAATGACAACATTAAGAACCTCCCTCCATAAACCATATGATCGCACCATGCCTATTTAAACTCAAGGATTTTAAATCTCAGGTTCCAACGCAGAAGTTAATAACATCTACTCTAGAAATGAACACTTATCGCATATTAGTCACAGTTTCAGGCATGCATGTATGTTAGTGTTAGTGGAATATTTCGTCAAGTTAGCGCAAAGGCTAACCAACCGCGCTAGCTGCGACATGCGGACACTTCATGATAATATAACGCCGGATATTCTGCAGTCACACAAGTGAAACCTACAGAAAGCTCATTGGAGGTAAATACAAAGGTGATTCACACAGATTTAGAAATGATTTATTGCCACAAAATTAACACAAAAACAACCGATAGAAATTAATATCCACGGTTGTGGCAAATGGGATTGTTTCAGCTGTTGCTGTAGTAACATGACTTACGTCCGTAAGATCAATCACAGTCTAAACCCAATCCATAGATTATACCTCGCATTTTGTATGAAAGTTAATCGACAGATAGGGTTTAAACTAGCCTTTTTGGTTTAAACTGTGATTGATCTTACGGGCCTAACTACAGCTTGGGTTTTCAAAGCTTAGGTCCCATTCACACAATAATTTGAAACACACTAGCGGGTAAAGCCAAGGGTCAGCAACTTTCCTAGAATTTGGAGTGACCATGCAAACTGAACTCGCACAAACACAGGGAAATAGTATAAGGCCTGCCACATTCAGACGGACTTCCGGACGGAAAAATTCGAATAAGAATTCCGGACGCAGTAACTGCATACAAATCTATGGACCTACCACACACATACGGTTTACATTCGGGTTTTTACCGTCCACTTTAACTACAACGATTTTTTTCTCCAAGTAAGTATTATTTAATATACATAAATTTAAAAACTATTAGTATTATGCAACATTATGCCACTGAATTCTAAGAAAATTCAAAAAGGTGCAGGCAACCACAAACGGTTTAACTTTTCTTGTTCTTGTAGTGCCGTCTCCTATCGGAGGTTGGCAATCATCTTGGCTATTTCTTCTTTTGAGGCTGCCAAACAGAACGAGGAGCTCGTGGATTGTTTGAACCAATGGCGTAAGTTCTCAAGCCATGATATCTTGGATCTTCCAGGTCTCCTCCTGCCTGGTATCTTCCCTTTGATAATAAGTTGAAGCAGTCCATATTGGGTGTTGCGCATTATATGGCCAAAATACTCAAGTTTGCGTTTTTTGATGGTCTTCATTACCTCAACGTTTTTTCTTATCCTCTGGAGCACGGTGGTAATGCGGACTTTTTGGACCCACGAGGTTTAACATTATACGACACCGATAAGGTGACATTTCTAGTCACGTTCGTTGATCGAGTGAGCCAAAGTGGACTACTTCTGTAAGTTCTGTACATTCCTCTATTGGAAGCTGCAGTTATTCCGGCCGGCGAGCCAGACCGATCGATAAATGGCTAAAATTACTCTCTGCGCTACAGCCTGTGTATTGTTAGCAGGTTACTTGTCACTGGAGCCAGGCTAGGTCTAGAGACGGCTTTATTTATACAGTTTTTGAAGCTAGTCGGTAAGTGGATAGGAAGAGCGATTCACTTCACATTTTCAGGGCGCCAAGTAAGTTGACTTTTTCTTCTTCGTGTCATTTCACTTTATTGAAATTTGGTTTTAAGTGTTGGAGTCAAGATAGAAATTTTTACCATGTAGCAACATTTTTTATACTTTATAATACTGGAAACACTGTTTCTACACAGGACGATCGCTCTATCAAATTAAATCTATGATATTGTTTAGTTCAGTGCCTGCTTACCAGTCTAGTGCTTCAATACAGTGTTTAACCGCCTGGACTATTCCTTTCACCGCCAAAGCCATTCCGACCACCAACTTAAACCTCTAATACAGTCCACCTATATTACTTTTATAAAGTAAAGACAGGCTTTTTTAGAATATACTTTCTTTTTTCACAAGAATTCATCCGCGCTCATCGAAAGCGTGTAAAATATAGGCAAATAATTTATGTAAGTGTGCGCGGACAAAGTCAAGGGCAAAATCTAGTTAGCCCATAATCCTTGAAACAGAAATGAAGCATTAAGCTACTGGTGAGCCGTATCAGAACGCAATTAGAGACACATAATAGTTTCTAATAGAGATCGGGCCTTTAGAGTTTAGGTTCTGTAATAATAAGGGACTAAATTCGAACAACCCACGCTAAACCGAATCAGTTTTTGACCATTACAAACATGAAAGCTTATCTTTAACCCCCGATCCTAGCGTTTACCACACCACCCATTTACATTATACACCGTGTACCCAACGGGCTATTAAATACTCGAAACAAAACAAATTTTCGCGCCCGAGCATCGAACCCGAAACCACTTAGTGGACATAATCATGGACCGTTACATAATAGCGGGGAATACCCGAGAGGGTCTAATAGTCCAATTTAGGGTTAATTATCTGTAATATTAGCGAGCAACGGCTGTTTTTGTCCGACGGCCGGACGCGTCGTCAAAGGGTTAAAAAGCGTGGTGTAAGTAAAGTGGGAATTGTCTTGCTAAAGAGACAGATTCTAAGAAAAACGGTGGCAAGCACAACCAGCGATGATGGTAGCTGATCGACTTTTGACAACTTTCTTCTATTCTATTCTTCTTCTTCTCTATTGAGATATGACAGGGGCTTACATCTGTAACGCAATGGCGTACCAGTAGAAGGACAAAACCGGGGTTTTCTCGTTTTTCTCCTATAACCAGCGAACTAATCATCTAGAATTAGAATCAGAATATTCTTTGCTGAGCTAAAAAAAACATTAAAAGGACCGACAGCATGAATCAATCGTAATTGAAGCCGTCAACTGGGAGACCATTTTGGCACCATTGCGTTACAGACTCAGAACCCTGGACAGTTACAGCAGCCAATAACGAAAGACATTTTTTCAAATTAGCTTTGCGTAGGCAGCCCCGTAAATAAACGATTTCTATTCTATTCTAATCGGACTCTCTGAGGGAGATCATACGTGTTTTATTTCGATTCCGTACCGTTTAGGGGCACCCTCGGCCCATCGAACTTACAACTCTGATACAAAGAAAGCATTAAAAAAACTAGTAACCAACCAGAAGAGACTACCCAGCATGCCGATCCCTACTGCTTCCAAGTACATTTGACAATCTTACAGGACCTAGGGCTTAGGGCTTGCTCTTTGAAGGGTCAAGGATTGCACCCGGGGCTAACCCTGCTAATGGAGGAGCCTAGTTTCCATGTCCGTATTGGGAGAAAGCCCTCTTGGGTCTTGGTTGGGTCATACATATTTATTGATAAGATATCGACAGTTTTCCATCTAAACAATGTCCCAGGCACTGCAGCGCCGAGTGGTCTCTTCACCCATCTACTGTGAGTGAAGGTGCCACTGGACGCTGTATAAATCATCTCATTACATAGATGCAAAGGCCTTAGTTAGTTTTTTGACGTATGTAATATAATGTCATGAAATATATCATGACTTCGAACTGCACTTGACTGTTTCGCGCATGTCTATCCTTTTTTGGACCTAGGGGAAAATGAAATGTACAAATTGTAACAGCTTTTAATCTATCATATAGAAGCTCGATTCTTTCCCCCCTGCGAGGCTTGAGGCGCGATTGCCTGCGCAGCCCCTTTGTGCCGCGGCGTGAAGATGGATCGTGTCTCATATACACGTCCGCTTTTGTTGCCAGTAATGTATGGCCGCCGGTCTGCCGCCGGTCAATGAGAGAGCACTCCTTGGGTATTTATTACTTTATTATTAATCGAAAGTACTCGTATGTAGTAAATGGCAAAGATAAGCAACATCGGGCGCAGTCAGTCCATGGATGGGTGACCGCTAGTGGCAATAATATCTGAGCGCTTGCGAAAAGCGAACCAAGAAGGGCATAATAACTAGTCGCCGATAAAACACGAGTAATTCAGGAAAGAAAATTGAATCGCGATATATTCCGGTGAGGGCGCTGTTAGTGGACGATAAAATACGTAGGTAGGTACTTAAATTACGTACTGACAGATGAGGGGTGAAGTGAACAAAAAAACGACTTCACTGTTGAAAAGGCACACTGTTATTCAGCTATGGCAGTGATTCCGAGTGATTTGCTGCCTTCCGTTAAGGAGTTCCGTTTGCCATCTCCGAAGTTCTTCATCAGATCCACCATTTATGGGACCACATGGGAAGTATAGGTAGGTACCCTTTCAAACTAAGGCCTTTGCATCTACGTAATCTATCATCTACGCAGCGTCCAGTGGCACCTTCAAATTCCTAAGGCCTTTACATCTACGTTATCAGATCATTTATATAGCGTCTAGTGGCACCTTCACTCACACTAGATGGGTGAAGAGACCACTCGGCGCTGCAGTGCCTGGGACATTGTTTTAGATGACAGCTTAATCGACTTAGCCCACAGGAAAGACAGGTCAATACGTGTGGAGCCAACTGAGCCACGGGTTTCCTCACGATGGTGGTAAAAAAGCGGTGGTGGTCTATTGGGTAGAACAATGTACTCTGAAGCAAGAGGTACCCGGTTCGATTCCCAGTGCGGGCATGTATCTATGACTTTGTTTGATTTCAAAGTTACGTACATTTGTGCATTTATAGTGGCAATACCACTCGCTATTGTGAAGGTACCCTTTCAAACAATACCTAAAAGAATAATTAAAATCGGTTCACCTAGAAAAAAGTTCTGAGGAAACACAAATTAAGGAAAAATTAATATACGGGTCGAAATGAGTACAGTCAGCCACATGCTAGGATACCCCTTTTTGTTCGATTGGCACCCTTATGCTGCGCGCGGTAAGAGCTGCAATGGGGTATCTGTGACTGCGACCGACCGTACCTCCTCTATTTTAGAGTAGGTTAATAAATGAGTTGATTGGTGCTAACTTGTAGCTGTGGCCAAGTGTCCTTGCTCATTCTCCTGCGACGTAACCAATTTGGAAGCACCTAAACGTATAGTCGTTAAAATAATACTCGCACACGACCGCGCACGACACGAGTGTCGCCGCAGATTTTTGGAAAGTAATAAAATTGGATGTAATAAATACTTCATAACTGTGGGTGGCTTAAATGGCCCGTTTTCAACTTACAATTAAGACGAAATACGACGCACAACTAGCGCCGCCAATGAAAAAAAAACATATCTTCTTTTGGATGCGTTTTTAGCAAAAAACGCTCCTGCGATTTCCCAACGCGAGGCTTAACTATTTTTAGGACCTAAGGTTTGGATTCCAGATCCTCTCGCCAAAAGTGGCCACTTAAGTTGTGGGACCTATTGCGTCTTAAAAGCTGAATTCAAAGCCCTTGGTAGATGGCGCTCATAGGCTTGGCCATACAAGAACCGCGATGTGGCTGTCTTTCGCTTACACAGATTATGTAATAATATCTTCAGAAAAGGCGAAATTTGACAGCCGTGAAAAAAGCTCATTGTGCATATTAGTAGATTTTCATTGGGTGTACAATGCGTGGCGGGAAAGCCCAAATTTTCACGGTTTTTTTTTTCAAATTTGTAGGCGTTCAGAGTTCTACGTTCCGTGTTCTTTCTAACTAATGTATGGGGTTGCTTGGAACCGTTCACACTGAAGTAACCAGTTCTCTAGAAGCAACTCTGAGAACTCTGAACTCGGAACTCCGGGGCAGTGTGTCCGGCGCCTAAGTTTCCCTAGTTAGTGCTTTATAAGTTCTATAACAAATAAAAAGAAAAGTACCATAACATCATCCATAAGTTAACTGACTTGTAAGAGTTAGCTGATGAAAAGTTTATAAACTCGTGTCCCTGAAGACGCGGCAAGATCAAGAGACTGCTAACAGGATTACAGCCTCGAACCTACGTCCTAACGAACGCGGGCTAACTCGCTGAACCACTCCAGCAGGAACGAAAGGCTGGCTTGGTTTGTCTAGGTTACGCTTAGCCCGGAAATGCACAATAACGCGAGCAGTGAGCGCATTCAAGCCCTACTGTTCAATACAACATAAACCTTTGTTGAACGAGCGAGCGAAGCGAGCGAAGTTCTCCGAGTCTACTGGAACAATCCGGCGTTTGTATGTATGCATGTATGTATGAATGTTCGTTCGACGATAACTTGAGTAAATTTAGTCGGATCGTCATGAAATTTGGTAGGCAGGTAAATGAGGCCAAGAGAATTTTTAAGTTCAAACATGAGCCAAATCGGTTGAGGGGTTGCTGAGATATGGGGTCGCGAGTTCATAGTTCGGGGCGAACCACTAGTTTAGTTAAGTTCAAGCCCTGCTGTTCAATACCTACGTACACACGACAGCACCTCGACGCTTACACACTTGCACTCTACTCGGTTACGTTAGGGGCGACTTTACAACAAAAGTGTACAGTCTGACGTGATGTCGTGTGTACACGCAGAAGAGGTGAGAGAGATGGGAACATAAGAATGGTTTTTTCAAAATAATATGTTGAAACCATACATAAAATGATACACTGAAATGATATCTGCATGCATTTTGCTTTTTATGTACACACGACAGCACGTCGACCTTTACACGCTAGCACTCTACTCGGTTACGTTACGGGTGACTTTACAACAAAAGTGTACAGTCTGACGTGCTGTCGTGTGTACAAGAAATTTTACATATCCTCGAAAAAGAAAGAAAAGAAAGAAAGAATAAATTTGTTTAACGCTACACAGACAAACAATTTGACATCAACATTGCTTATGTCTACTTATAAAGTAAAATAAAAGCTAAAACAAACTGCATTTGTTTATATTGTCCATGCAGCAGCGGTAAAATGGCGGCCTGATGCTCAGCATTTGGTGGAGGACAATAAAATATGTGCAAAATATCAGATTTTCAGCACTGGCCAGTAAGTGATTCACGGACACTCAATCAAAAACAGTTTTTGATGGTGTGGTGATGGTGTGGTAGTGAATAAAAATATTATTTGAGTTTGAGAGACCGTAAGAAGTGGCGCGAGGGAGAAAAGGCATATAACAGTGGGCATGGGCAGAGGCAGCGAGCGGATGTTGTGATGGCCTTACGATGATCATGGAATAGCTTTTTCGTAATTTTAAGGTTGACTTTTTAGTAAAAGTAAGTAAGTAATTATTTATTGTAGCTACACCAAAAAGTATTTTAAAAAAGAAAATATAAAATAAAAGTACAAGTGGCGGTTCTTCCAGAACACCTTTGGATGGACAGGACTGAAAAGCAGTTTATGTTCACGAGCATGACCCCTTTAACAGAAGCTGCTGACTACAACAATACCTCGTATTGAATCCCCTCTTCTGTACCTAAATGTCTAGTGCCCTCACTAAGCAAGTTACCTACTCTAGTCGACAACTGGCTGTCTCGGCTATTAGTACACTCTGCACTAGGTTCAAACTTACGGCCTAGAGTAGCAGTTAGCTTGTGGTGAACTTGCCAACTTACTTAGTAGGCGAAGCAAATTAAACTAAAAAAAAGCGTTTTGAGGAATTAATTTCCAGAAAGCTGGATATCATTTTAATACCTTCATTTGGTCCTAAATGCGTGTAATCCGAGTTTGCACCGTCCCAGGAGGTGAGCTTAACTTTTGGGGGCCTAAAAACCGCGAAAGGGTATAGCAGGCTAAGGGAACAAGATTGGCCCACGAAAGCGATCTGGCTGATTTTTATGGTGGTGCACCGGTTTAAGCCAAGGTTACTGTGTGCCAAAAATTAGCCCTCGATCTTCTTTTGTTTTAGAGATATTTGACATAATACCAAATCATCAAGGTATTTTTTAAACTAATATTTTAGGTAATCCACGCAAGCTAGGATAACCAAATAAAATCACGATGAATGAGGATAAAATAAACTATTAAATGCATATTTTTACGGAGGGCCTTACTATTAAACTTCAATAAAAAAAACATTAATTTGACTGACCTATAGGTTACCGGAACATCGGGCGATGGTGTTACTGCGAAACTTATTATTGCGGTTTGATGAGATTTCACAAAAGATCTCGTTTGACTGAAGACCGGGGGCAAATTCACGGGAATCTCGTATTCGACACATTTCGAAGGAAAAATCTCAATTCGCGGCTAATGTCACATCTCCTATTCTCACGAAGTCATCCTCGACATAAGGCACGATATTTCTGCGAGATGTATGCCTTTGTCGGGAGCAGTTGAGATCGAAATGACATGAGATTTTTCCTTCGAGATGTGTCGAATGCGAGATTCCCGAGAGTTAGCCCTAAGTCATTTAAGCGGTGTGTTTTGCCCATCCTCACTTGGGCGTCAGCCATACATAAGAGACGTGGGACTAGGACGCGGCGCGAACGCGAAATTTTTATTCTAAGCATGAGATCCTAAAAGTTTCTTTACCATGCTTCTTCTCCAAGAACGACCAGAGCTAGAGAAGCTGGACAAAAAAATAGCTGGACATATTAGGTATGTTTGATTATATCAATTTTTATTTCATTGTTCCGTTCAACGCAAATAATGTATTTATGGCTTATTGAATAAAACCTTTTGACTTTGAATTCGATTTGACGATGTGCTTTGTCCGCGCCCCGTCTCCTCTGTGTGTATTGCGTCGCGTCGCTTCTAAAATATACATTTTATATGACAGTGACACAGTGACATCAAACTGACGTGGCGTCCACGCCCACGTCTGTGTATCTTACCCCTCATAGACACTCGTAAAGAAAATGCACCAATTATAGCAAAACAAAGAGCAATGAAGCGTGCAATTTTAGGTTTCAGATTCATAGATCAAGGACGACTGCGTAAAAAGGAACAGACCTATAACTAGCAGTGGGCAAATATGGGCTGATGATAATGAAAAAAAAAAAAAGAGTTATAAAATACACAAACTCTTAAAATACTCGTAGACTCCTTTAGATTTTTTCTATAGAACGCGATGTTTTGTTTCCTTAATTATTAAAGCAATGAATATTCCCGACATCAGGCCCAAAGCTCACTCATTTGAATGCGAAAAAATTATGAAAGGGGAACGATGGATGAATAACATTAACTGAAGAGCGCAAAGTATGAACTCACAGAGAGGCCAATTGGAGAAACCACACCAGGTATCATTTTGTTTTCGGTTATTTTGGTGGTAAAATAAATAACCTCATTTTATCCCGCTGTTTTTACAACGTTTCTGCGAAGCGCTCACAGGTTCTTAATCGATTGGCAAATATAAATAAATAAATAAGCAACAACGGCCGCGGTCAGTCCATGGATGGGTGACCGCTAGTGGCAATAATATCAGAGCGCTTCCGTGCTTCGGAAGGCACGTGTTAAGCGTTGGTCCCGATTGTTGTTCATTAAGAGGCCCCTTCAGGACCGTGGGAACTCAGTGACGGCCAAGCGCGTGAAACACTGTTTTCTATAGCTGTTTCACCCAGAGCGAGACGGGGCGCGGGAAAAGTGAGAGGCAATGCGGCTGTATGAGTCTACGTGTGTTCGTGTCCTTTCGCGAGTATCTAGTTGTAGTTGTAATGCAATAGATCTATTTTCCCAAAATTTTTCGTAGTTCAGCTACATTTTATTAGGTTTTTTTTTCTGACAAGTAAAACACATTATTGCTGACCAAGGTAGTTAGACTCCAATAGACAGTGTTATAATGTAAGTAAATAAGAGCTGAAAGTAACCCCATTTTTCAGCGCGAAAAACGCATCGCTCTAATTTCTTTAAAACTATTTGCAAACCTCCATATTGGTCATCTACTGATATAAACCAAGTTTCAGCAAAATCCAGCCTGTAGTTTAGAAATTAAACCGGAACTACGTTGGTATGGGAAAATGGTGCTCTAACGCCCTCTTAATAACAATCGTTAAGCCATTGGGCGGCCTTAAAACTCTGACACCAGGGGTCGCCACTACCTCATACGATTACCTACTCCCTACTAAAATGTTTCAGCTCTGCTGCCTGCCGTGAGCATGGAGAATGTTGACAGTGTGTCTTAAACAGGGTGGCCCAGTTGCAGTGGGCAAAGAAACATTTCCAATGGAAAACTGGATTTGGAACTGGAACTGAAACAATATTGTCGAAACCAAGCCCTGTAGCTAGAGTAAAAATCTATAAATTCCATTGGTAATATCATCGAATTTCAATTCAAGTTTCTCTATAGCTATACATTGTATGTAAACAATGGTGCTGCTTCTGAAGCCTTACCTCAAAACTCTGCCCTGAATAACAAAGCGGGAAAATCATCCTATGTTTTGGATGACATAGTTTAACTAATTATAAATGTTCTAACGGAGTGTAAATTTTTTTTTTTGTAACAGCCCGAAATAAAATAGTTCCAGTTTATGAAGAAAAAGTCAGACTTTATCGTTAAAATTAGACTTCTAAGAGAGACAAAAGAGTTCTCTCCTCATTTTCTGACAGTGAAATAATACTCGCCCATTATGAACCGAATAAAGACGTTCCAAATATCTCGGGAGGACTCTCCACTGATTCCATTTGAATGGAACGCTATTCTTTCGCCCCAAGCAACGGTACAACAAAACCGAGTACAGAATCTCCACTCATAAAACGAACATTACTACAGGGTGCAATCGAATTCGATAGCGGAACTTTAAGTAGGCTGTCTACTGATCACTATTAACAACTTGTACTAGGTGGCAAAAACATAGAGCGAAAAAAATATCAGCTGTTCCTTTGGTCTCTGATCTTTGGTCCCGTGAGAGAACCAGATGGCACATATCGCTCTCGAATGAACCATGAGCTGGATGCGCTTATAGAGCGAGAAACCATCGTCAGGTTCTGTAAGTCGCAGCGTCTTAGATGGCCCGGTCACCTGGAGAGAATGCCAGACACCAGAGCCGCAGAGGTAATGGGCAAATGGAAACCACAGCAGAAGAGACCAAGAGGCAGGCCCAAAAAACGTTGGATTGACTGCATAGAAGAAGACCTCAGGAAGATGGGCAAATACACCAACTGGCGAAAAGAGGCAAGGGCCAGAGACAAATGGAGATCTACTGTGGAGGAGGCCAAGACCCACAAAGGGTTGTAGCGCCAAAGAAAGTGAAGTGAAGCACAAGTAAAGTTGTTTGTAGTGATCAAAGACTATGTTATTCTTCTGTATTCGATTTTTTACCCCTCTGTGAAAGTTAAGGAATCTGTCGAAATCGAATCATTATTAAGAAAATTTTCCGACGACTCGGGCATCGGAAGTTCCGTACCTTTTTTCCCTTCCCACTGTTGTTAAGGTGCTTATAGATTTACGTCTTTACAGGCCCGATACCTACTGACAGCTTTTTGACACCCTAGTGATAAGTGACATCAGTTTTTACGCTTTTAGAAAAATATAAGTTTCATTAAAATAATAATAACCTATTGTTTCGCAAAATAAAACTTCTTTAAATGCTTCTTTACAGCGAGAAAAAAAATAGACATCCATAGAATAGCTAAAAATCTTTTCAAAGCCTTTTGACTGCAGGTTTTTTTTAATACCAACACTTCTTGTAATAAAGCGTATTACATAACTCTTTTGACATACTTCTAAAATTTTAAGAAAATAAACTAATTACAGAATTGCTAGTCTAAATGCTGTTGGTCAAATACATCAAAACATCCAAAAATTCCATAACAAATCAAGATTTAGAGCAATAACTCACAAAATAAATAGCCGTTCCTAAAACTGGGTGGCGAGTAAGCTCGCAGTACTTAGCAGGCTTTAAAAAAAGGCTCTATTTTTTGCGCGAAAGGGCCTGCGGTAATTAGGGTGGTTCATTTGGCGAGGTCGGGATGGCTCATAATGCCGTGGCATTCATCCCTGGTGAAGTTTAAGAGACACAGAAAGATTGCTTGACCCCTTACACTCGTACCTGATGATTTCACTGTTACTAATCCATGGACGATTTGACACCTGACTCGTCCAAATCCGTCCAGCAATTCAGCCTCTACGAGTAACTCAAAGGTAAAGAAAAAAATTTTGTATTTCCCGTGCTAGGAAACATTTTAAGGATTTATTAAAAGTAAAATGTTGCCACTGCAATAATGAACATGTCCCACTAGCTGGGCTTCTCTCAGAGAGAGATTTAGTATAAGTTAAAAAAATACGCACCTGTATCTTCGATTCTTGCACGGTATTTTTCCAACTTACAAAAAACTTTAAAAGAAAACACTGTTTATAACTTTTACATGAAAAATGCATTTTTGTCATGATTACCTTCTGTATTAGCTTTTTGCCATAGGCACACGGCACAGCCCAAATAGGTCGAGTGTGGATGCCAAATCAGACGCTTTTTCAGCAGAACCGAGTGCATCGCTGGTTAGGAGTATCGAGGGTCTATTTTTGATACGAATGCAGTTAGGCCCTTTTTAACCCCCTGACATAAAAAGAGGGGTGTTATAAGTTTGACCGCTATGTGTGCCTGTCTGTGGCACCGTAGCTCTTAAACGGGTGAGCCGATTTGGATGCGGTTTTTTTAATTTGAAAGGGGGTCTACCGGCTAAGATGAAGCCGATTACCATTGGCGAAAATTGAAGTTCGATTTTTGAAAAATGTACTGCCACCCAGTTCATTTTACTGCCACCCCTGTTCATTTTTCATAAATCGAACTTCGATTTTCGCCAATGGTAATCGACTTCGTCTTAGCCGGTAGACCCCCAGGTTTTCTAGCAAGTGTTCATTCGTTTATAAGATATGCTGAATTTAAGCTAAAATATCGGGGTATTTTAAAATTTTAATTTAGAAGTTATTTATCATATTTAACCCTTTTATAACCCTTTCACCGCGTTCCTTCGGATGTTTCTTTGTTCTGTAGATGCAACTCAACTCAAACAAATTATAATTCATATCGCAGGTATGCCCGTCATCGAATCAACCTTTAAATACATTTCTCATTAACAAGCACGTAGGTATAATAAGCTTTTGTCCCGATTTGCACGCGCGCCCTACCCACTACCCGCAGGTGGCAGCGTTCAAAATTCGTTAAATTCGTCTGCGGCATATTATTTCACACACAGAGCGAGCGTGTGCAATTTTAAGCACAATAATGAGTGTTTAAAAACGCAACATTAAATTCGTATTAAAAGCGTAGCTAGCGTAGCGAGCGGGGCGGGGGCGGCGCGTAGCGAGACTAGCGAGCGAGAGAATGGCTTTGTTTTCGTTTAATTACAGCACAAACAGTTGCCGTGCGCGGCGGATGCAGCGCCCGAAATGTGGAAAAATATGGAGGACGAGGGCTTTGAAGTTTGGAGAGATTCCTCGAAATACTCTCACGCGCTGGAAGGGGTAAAAGGATGATCCAAATGTGTGCAATTGGCCCTTGCTTTGCCGCGTGTTTGGTCCCAAGGTGCAATGTCAAGCTGGTATAGATTCTTCACATTTAGAGAAATAGTCTTTCGCGGAAAAAGACGTATAGCAGGAACGAGAATTTTGTTGATCTGGTATAATCCAAACCCAAGTTATATGGGTTCAAAAAACGACGAAGCTCTTCGGGAAAAGGTAGTAGTGCCCCTTGAGCTTCGCTACTCGTCTTGGCGGGGGCACTCGCGTACACCCAGATAAAGTCTTTGATAAGCCGTAAAAACAGCCTTTGAGAAGCCTAAATGAAAATTGTATTGAGTAAAAATATAAATATACAGAAACAAAGGTGTTTTCATTCGATTTTCACATTTACCATTTTTCCCGGAACCAGAAATGAAAAGCGCAACAAACAAGCAAACTTTCACAAAATTTACACCTAATTCAATGAGCTGATATTGAAACAAAACATTTGATTTGAGTGAAAAGCGTTTCGTTCACAAAACGAGCCCTTATTCTCACAGAGCCACGAGTTACCGACCGCTTTCTTTCAAGATCATCGTCTTCATCATGAAGCGCTCACAGCCTAGTTGGTCTAGGCGTTCTTAATCGAGCCGCGGTCAGTCTATGTATGGGTGACCGCTCTTCCGTGCTTCGGAAGGCACGTTAAACCGTTGGTCCTGGTTTTTGTTGATTAATAACAGTCGTTAAGCCATGTCTAAGGCCCTTTGGGCGGCCTAAAAACGCTGACACCAGGGGTGGCCACTACCTCATACGATTACCACCACGCTGCTATCGTCCCACGTTAAGATCTCTTGTATCGAATGTCTCTGAATCGCAGCGGAGGTATCCACGTCCCACCCTCGTCCGTACCGACGCGTCGACGGAGTGTTGTGACAGCCCCGTCCAGCAGGGTTTGGACGTCCCAATTAACAACACATGAAGCTGCACAAGTAGCCGGAAAACGGTGGTTGCGCCTGGCACAGGTTTGTGAGAGGTGGGCAGTAAGAGGTCTTTACGCAGCAGTGGGTGTTATCAGGCTGATGATGATGATGATGAAGCTCCACAAGAGCACTTGAGAAAAGAGATATGGTAAACCGTTTAATGAATATAAAAAGATATGGTAAATTTTGAATTTTGGCATTGTCTCAAAGTATGAGCTTGCATATCTCGCACAGCGTGCACGAGATTCTTATCGGGATCAATATCTTAAAATTTATGGCCATCCGGCGCCTAAGGAGTTCGCCAATTTTCTACGCCAACAGTTTTGTAGAAAATTGCGTTTCAGACGATTTGAATCTAAACTATGTTCATTTTGATTTAAGTTATTTCTAAAGATTCTAGAAATGCAAGTTTTCATAGTAGATAATATGGCACACCTATCACAGACGTAAAAATAACTGGCTTCAGATGTGAGTATGCGGCTCTTTGTGTTGCCAGTTAGGACCGCACCCCGAGTCAATAAGACAGCGTATTTCCCGTTCGCCGGGGCCGTGTCTTGACGGCGCTGACTGATCGACACACAATTCAATTTCGGTTTCGTTTAAGGTTTATTTACTACACTAATGTCGCGATACAGTGTAGGGGAGTGTGGGCTTTTGTTCTTTGGTTCGTAGGGTGGGAGCTTTGGTTGGTATGCTTTTGTGTTGCGCTGCGCGGGTCGGTTCAAATTGAGTTTAGAGCAAAAACGAGCACAAAAATAGAACCATTCTTGTTTTTTATACATATCAGTTTAAGATGTGAATATTCAAGATAAAAGTTTTATCCCACTATCGGGTACCTTCACGCGGTAAAAATAAGCAAGATGGCGATAGCCGATAATGGGATAAAAGTTTTATCGTGAAATCTAGGCCTTAGGTCCTAAAAATAGTTAAGCCTAGGGATTCTCTTTTGACGGCCCGTTTTTAGCAAAAACCGCATCAAAAAAGAAGATAATTATGTTTTTATCTTCATTGGCGGCGCTAGTGAATGGGGTACCCTCTTGTTAGCTACAAAATGTGTGTAGTAAGCTAGTAAGTAATGCGACTTAGCCTGTACAAGTGTAGGTACATGTGCCAACCAAAATCTCTCTGAGAGAAACATCAAATATGTGCAATTTAATTTTTCAGCCGCATACAAACCAGAGCACACAATTTAGCTCCAAGAAAGCGTCTTTTGTGCCATAATAGCTAGTGTTAATAATAGAAAAGGTAAATAAACAAGCTTGCACACCGTTTCACTTGTTTGGGGGCTTATAGTGAAACCCGACCCGCGGTGAATTTTAGGGGTGGATTCAGTGAAAACGCAGGCAACATCATGACAGCTGCAGAATACAGTCCTGAGAATTTCAAAAGCTTGTACGGTCGGCCACAGTCTAGCTAGAGTATTCTATAGGTAGACTAGGGGTATCCCTGGGTAGGTCTTACCGCGCGCGGCTTACTGCACCAATCGAATAAAAAAGGCGTATCTTAGCGTGTGGCCGACTGTACGTATATGGAACTGTTGAGGCTGGCTATGGCTATGGATATGGCATAAATTGCAACAGCTGATATTTTCGTAGGCAAAACCAAATGACATAACTAACAATTATTATATTATGAACCCAATAAAAGTACCTTATTCGTATAAGTCAGCACTTACGTATACTATTACGGTCTGCAACATTACAATTCTTGGCTAGTCAATCCAGAATAGAACTAATCAAAGTGGCGAAAATTCCCTATCAGTGTGCTTTGCTCCTATTTGCTCTTTTTTCGCTATGAGTGTCTGTCAGTCTGTCGAAATCTCACATACATATATAAGACATATTAAACCTGAAACTCCTATAGTCACCGATGATAATGCCTGGGCCCCGCAAAAGAGATGCGAGGCCAGGACGTAGCGCGGGCGTATCGCTGTAGCATTCAAATTTCATCCAAAGGATTATAGACTTATGGCACAATTTGATTCACACCGAATGGAGAAGCGCGGTCCCCGTCTTTGCCCGTTTCTTCCATTCAACCCGCGCCTAAGTTTCTACTTACAAATCAACGCAGCACTGAATCAGGGCCCAGTAGCATTCAAAATGCAATCCTCTTGGGGTGGCCATGGCAGGGGGCACTTGTTAATGTTTAATATCACTCGCGTATTTATTGCTAGACGTTTAATTAGTAGGGCTTATGCTCAACAAATACAAACCGAAGGACAGGTTGAATTTGAAGTTTGTGGCTCAGAAGCATCAGGGAATGGTCGGAGATAGCCAGCGTCGAACATCGGTTTCGCTTGGCTAGAGATGATACTATTTAGGTACGTAATGCGGTGATTTATAGGCGTAATTATATTGCCATCTTGTTCGGCCATTGCAACTGCATGAGCGCGGCGGCATAGATAATTACGCGGGATAGACAGAGACGGGTATAACAGGTCAATGACCGAAATTTTTCTACTCAGTGTTCGGACTTATAGCATGTAACTATGTCTTGTATTATAATTAGTTCTATGAAAACTCGAGCTGATTTCAGCTGTGCGTTGTCTAAACTGTACTTCTATTTTGATTATGCTGTGGATATATTTATAATTCCGACTTTAATTGGATCTGGTATATGAACTCAAATTCGTTATTCAAAACTGAGCTTCATAATCCTACAATATTTACGGGTCTACATTATAAGAGTCTAAACTGAGCAAACATAACGTTGAAACCTCAAGTTTTCCTTTCAGAAGCACTACTTAAGAGTTCCCTGTACAAGCGTGGGAACTCGGCGATGGCCAAGCGCGTGAAACACTGTTTTCTATAGCTGTTTCACCCAGAGCGAGACGGGGCGCGGGAAAAGTGAGAGGCAATGCGGCTGTATGAGTCTACGTGTGTTCGTGTCCTTTCACGAGTAGTTGTAATGCAATTTTCCCAATTTTTTTTGTAGTTCAGCTGCCATTTCTACATTTTATTCGCTATTTCTGAATCTTTTTTATTCTGACAAGTACAATACATTATTGATGTTCCCAAGGTAGTTAGATTCTAATAGACAGTGTAATAATGTAAGTAAATAACAGCTGAAATTAACCCCTTTTTCAGCGCGAAAAACGCATCGCTGTAATTTCTTTCGGCATTTTTTTTATTATAAAAAACCATTTGCAAACCTCTGTATTGGTAAAAAAATTAAGCCTTACTTGACACCTATAAAAACAGGAATAACAATTAAGTGTACACAGGTTAGAATTTGGTGAGAGAATACATAATTATTAAGAACTGTTCGGTGTCCAAAGTCCAAACACTATAGCAATTGTAAGATAGTACTCGTAGCTTCGGCCAAGACTCAACTTTTGACTATGGTTTGGAATATGAATATTTACTGTGGAATATAAATACGAGTACAAACGGTTTGATTGATTCGCAAGCCTGTGGATGTAATCAAATGGGTCGACGAAGCCTATTAAGAGATATCCACACGATATTCCACTGTTGTAATCTTAGCCCTGACAATATTGCAAGCTCTTCATATTTACAGTAAAATGTGAAATAAAATCCCGCGTCCGCACATTCGACAAGTTTGACGCAAGTTACCGACTATTTTGTGGTTTTCCGGTGTCGCAAAAATTCCACATTTTCTCGCCAAAGGTGAGAAATTAAAGTGCAAATAAAAACTCGTAATTAAGCGGAGTTTTTTGCGAACATTTCGCAGCCCTTCAATAATTAGGTCAAAAACGCACGTCGGTCGGCTTGACATGCGGCACAAACTAGTAACATGTAGAAATACAGAAGAACAAACTTATATGATTTGTCGTCTAATACCTACTAAATGAAAAATGTATAATACCCCCGACATTTTTGCTTCAAATAAGCATAATATGTCAAAAACGGCTGAACTGATTTTGATAAAACATGTCTTAGAAAAATCGCTAAAAAACCGCATCCAAATAGGTTCACCTGTTTAAAAGCTACGATGCCACAGACAGGCACACAGACAAAACAATAGCGGTCAATCTTATAACACCTTTCTTTTTGGGCCGAGGATTAAAAATCGGCTTCCATTTTACATACTTTTGCTATTCAAGAATTACTCAATATGACGAGTAAAATCTATTAAGGTTTTTGGTTTGGCTTCTCTGAAAAACCTGAAAATGTAACAGTGTTTTGCTGTTACTTGTTCAGGTATTTTCACAGAAACGTTTACTCGGAAAAAAATTAGGGTCAATGGCGATCTGTGTTGGGTTTAAAATTATTATTTTCACTTAAATTTGTAACCGGAGTATAAGTAAGTACGTACCTTACTTGAATTACCACATTATACAGCACGTCGAAACCGGATACTAAGAGGTAGAAACTTACCTGTGAACAAAAAAAGGCAATATTAGACACAGTTTTTGAAAAATGAATCTATTGACAATCGTTCGAAAATGAGAAAAAAAACACAAATCAAGTAAATTGCGTAGCCTATTTTTTATTTATTCGGATATAAGGAACAAATAGGAGTAAGAGATGCTGGAGAGGTGGTATAGAGTTGAGGGGCACAAAAGCGAGCCGCGCAGGCAGCGCTGAAATGGTACATACAAATTCAGTAAGTCAAAACCGGCCAAGTGCGAGTCGGACTCGCGCACGAAGGGTTTCCTACCATTATCTATAAAAACGGGAAAAATACCATGTTTGTTGCATGGGGGTTTTTTTTTGTATTTGCGGCAACAGAAATACATCATCTGTGAAAATTTCAACGGTCTAACTATCACGGTTCATGAGATACCGCCTGGTGATGGACGGACCCTAAAAAGTATCGAGCTATGCGAAAAGTAGTAAACAAAATGTTGTTTGAAATCACATTTTAAAGTTGACGTGTTTCGGGAATAAAGCTGTTTCAAAATTGCCCAGTCGGTCATCTGTACGTAAAATAGTCAAGAAAGCTTCGGTAGGCACATTCACATCTAAAAGTAAGATTACATTCCTCCTCTTCCTATTCAGAATGATTCAATAAAAATGGCGAAACGATACCCTCCAAAACCAAACAGCCATAAATGCGCGATAAAACAACAGGAATAAAATAAAGGCAAAACAGAACACCCAAACCAACTAGAGAATAAAAAGATGTACATAAAAGTTATCGTTTCTTTTCTATCATGATAAATTACACATACAATACCAATTTTGTTCACCAAATGCAAAGATCAGCGAATTATCTTCCGCTCGCTGGTATCAATGTTATTTTACGAATTGGGTGTTGCTAACTTAAAAAAATCTGTGACTGTGTAGTAGTTTTTAGACAACAACAGTTTAAATAAATCACGCTTGAACTGATGAAGATTGTTGGCGTTTCGCAGGGTTTTTGGTAACTTGTTAAAGATTTTTGGTTCTATCCCAAAAAAACTCTCGCCAAATAACTTTATCTTGAATTTGAAACTTGCGTTTAATTCGCTTACGTTATGGGCTGTTTTACAACAAATCTGTTCAGGTTGACGTGCTGTCTTCTGAACGTAAACAGTATCTCCCATGCAAATGTCTCGCGATGATACGCCGGTTGTTTGCACTCTCTCGTCTCGCCGCGGTGATGAGAGAAAAACGCTACCGAGTATCGGTGGAATACGGCGGGTATTCTGCTGTGTTCGAAAACTGAGCCCCTGCCCCCGTTTAGGGTTACCATCCGTCTGGATAAGTCCGGACATGTCCGGACTTTTAGACTTTTGTCCGGACTTTCTCCGGCCCTCTAATTTGTCCGATTTTTTTTAGGGAGATGGCATATGAGTAATAAAACTACATATTGAGTAATCGAATATCAAATCAGTCTTTAATCAACAAAGAACTTCTCATTTATCCAAAAACAAAATATAAAACTAAATGTAACTAACTGTAACTAAGTGCGTAATGTTTCCATTTTGTGAGCAAATAGTCAAGAGTTATATCAAATGTCCGGCATATTGCCAGAACTTTTCAAATTCCTAAATGGTAACCCTGAAGCACATCCCAGTCGCGCGCGCATTTCTTTATTTGTCGTTTTACGCTGACCAGTATGCTTAGCATGGTCGTTTTGACACTCTCTCGAACTCGAGTGACAGACGTGCCATTCTATTGTGCGAGCATGGCAGGCGGGACTCGAGATGGCAATAGATTAGGGTCATGTCGAGCAGAAAGTAGATATTGCCATTTATAATAAAAATGTTGTATTTTCGTCTCCATCGCCATGTTGGCGTAGAGCCAACTCGAGCCCGACCGACAAGTTGACAGTTTTGCATAGAGAAGGGCCTAACTCGGGCTTACCATGCTGCACTGGCAGTGCGCGCGCTGCACCATAAGCGCGTGAACCATGGCGCCACAGAGCTAAAAAACGCGCGCGACTTTTTTTAACGTTATTTGTCATTTTGTCGCGCCATATAGACCAACGTCTCCCAAGGCCGCGACTCGCACAGCAATTTGCGATTTTTATTATTACTCCCATATCAAGAGCTGTTTTGTCACTGAATTGAAAATAGGATGTAAGGGCAAAGATTTGGATCGCGCATAAGCTCATGCTAACATTTGCGACTCATACTGCCGATTTCTGATTTGAGAAATTCGGTAAGCAAACACTTAAGTATCGTTCTGTCTCTGCAGATTTCTCACAAAAGAACGTGACAGAACGATACTTAAGTATTTACTTAGTAAAATTCTCAATTCAGAAACCGGGCCGCAAGTCGCTTGCGCGACTGGGATGTGCTACGGGGGCTAGTGCTAGCTTTCAAAGCTTTTTAACCCCGCGTGCCCTTGCGTGATTTGTTCAGATTGGACAGCGCATAATTTGGTCAGTCCATCGCACGTCGTTTTTCCCAAATTGTCAGTGACCTTTACTGCATCACATTTTCATTGAATTACCATCTCACTGTAATATCTTTATGCCGCGTTCTTGATTCTAAACTCTACGATACTCGAAACATTTTTCTCAAGCAGTACAAAACGGAGATGGCGGGACGACCTCACAACCTTTATGCCGGGGTGGCAAGAGTCGGCCGAGGATAGAGAGGAGTGGAAGTAAAAAGGGGAGGCATTTGCCCAGCATTGGGACACCATGGAGGCTACATAAATAAAAATACAAGTCTGGAATGTCTGTTTACCTACTTATCTCTCTGGCCGCTGCGACCAGGGCCCTTAGCCTGTAACGCAATGGCGGGTCAATGGCGTCCCGGCAGAAGGACAAAACCGGGCTCTCCTCGTTTTTCTGCTACAACCAGAGAACTAATCCTCTAGAATTAGAATCAAAATATTCTTTGCTGTACTACAAAAACATTAAAAGGACAGACAGCGTTAGCAAATCGTAATTGAAGTCGTCACCTGACAGCCCATTTTGGCACCATTGTGTTACAGGCTAAGGGCCCTGGCCGCTAGTGCGCTATTGGCCTTAGGATTAATTCTAATGTTCATACTTTACTAAAGCCTTATTTGTACGTAAGGGGATCTGTATGCTGCAACACAGGCTTTAAGCCTATTTCGGTAGCAACCAATCACAAATGGTTTACCAAAAAAATATGTACACTTTTTTATGTATTAGCCTGAGCCAACTATGTAACATTCTTTAGTGAATAAAGTACTTTATTATTATTATACTAGTGGTTCGCCCCGAACTGTGAACTCGCGACCCCATATAAACTTAACAACCCGATATCTCGGCAACCCCTCGACCGATTTGGCTCATGTTCGAACTTAAAAATTATTTCAATTTAATTTACCCGCTTACCAAATTTCATAACGATCCGACCAAATTTACTCAAGTTATCGTCGAACGAACATTCATACATACATACATACAAACATACATACATACATACATACAAACGCCGGATTGTTCCAGTAGACTCGGAGAACTTCGCTCGCTTCGCTCGCTCGTTCAATAATTACTTCTACTTCCTGTTATAAACTAATCCGAATACCTCCCCTACCGGCAGCCATTCGTCTTGCCGTGACGTTCGCATCGAGTTGTTGATACAGCGCGGCAATTTGTCACCGCCCTGCTGCTGGGGAGCAGGACTAGGATGATACACCACAAGGCGAAGATCATGATGCTTAGAGGAAATAAGACATGATTTATACAGCGTCCAGTAGTACGTTCACTCACACTAGATTGGTGAAGAGACCACTTGGCGCTGTAGTGCCTGGGACATTGTTTTAGATGGAGTAAGCTTGCCCAGCACCTTTACCATCCTGACAACTTAGTCAGCTTAGCCCACAGGAAAGACGAGTCAATACGTCGTGTGGAGCCAACTAAGGTCCTTACGAGGTTTTTCCTTCACCGTTAGCGAGTTGTTTTGCTACTTCAAATTCACTTTGAAAAGAAACAGTCATAGGTACATGCCAGCACCGGGAATCGAACCTGGGTCTCTTGCTTCCGAGTCCAATGTTCTTACCACTAGGCCGGACAAAAATGTGATGTAATTTGGAACAATAGCCTTCTTGAAGTGTCCTACTGCTGCGGCATGATGATTTTTATCAAGCTCGAAATGTCAAGGTATGTATTTGAGTTGATTTGATACAATTTCCCAGACCCCCAGATTTGACCCAGAACGGGGCGTAGAAATGTGGGCAGGCAACCAATGAGAAGGACTGATGACTTGGTCAAAGTGGCAGGAAAAGACTGGATGAGAAAAGCTCAAGACCAAAAGGAATGAGGTACAATGGAAGAGGCCTGCACTCAGCATTGGGTGGCGACAGGCTGAAGAAGAAATACAAGTTCCCAAAAAACTAAAACTAAGGCCTTTGCATCTACGTAATGAGATGATTTATACAGCGTCCAGTGGTACCTTCACTCACACTAGATGGGTGAAGAGACCACTCGGCTCTGCAGTGCCTGGGACATTGTTTTAGATGGAGTAAAGATAAAGATAAATAAATTTTAAAGATAAAGATAAATTTACTTTTCTTGCCACAAATTTCTTAAAGGTAGGGTAACAGACACATAGATAAGACAAAAATTTGTGGAAAGCTGGAGCCTAAACTAGACCAGAGTAGGCTTGCCCAGCACCTATACCATCCTGACAGCTCAGTCGGCCTAGCCCACAGGAAAGACAAAGTCAAAGTGACACGTATTGATACAAGTTCCCGACGCGCTGGGGTAAGGGCAACAACCAGACGATCTGATGCTATAAAGGTAGTATCTGGAGCAAGGGTGCTCAACCCCAGGCCTAGAATTTTAAATGGCCCGCGGAAGTAAGTTTTCAAATACGCACCATTGCGCATGTCCTGAGAGTAACTGAAATCGGAATGGTCAGTGGCCCGTCGTGATCGTTTAGCCCGGCTGTTAAAAAGGTTGAGCAGCCTTGATCTGGAGGAAGCATTCACCGGGTAGGTCATGTGACGGAAGACTCCCCTGATTCTGCGGTTAGATGTTTTCACCAGTTCGAGCGCGCGATAAAATGAGCTTAATCAGGCAAGAGGATTCCATTTTTAACCCCCGAAGCAAAAAGAGGAATGTTATAAGTTTAACCGCTGTGTGTCTGTCTGTCTTTCTGTCCGTCTTTCGTCTGTCTGTGGCACCGTTGTTGCGTCTCAGCTCCATGATTAAGGTCTCCGAATGAGAACCGAAACTAGTCGGCTACACCGACATAAAACAAGTAAGTTTAACCATTTATATTATAAACTAGCTTTTGCCCGCGACTTCGTCCGCGCAGACTTAGTTTTTTCCCGTTATCACAATAAAACATAGCCTATAGCACTCAGCAATAACGTAGCTTCCCATTAGTGAAGGAATTTTTAAAATCGGATGAATAGCTTTGGAGATTACCCCCTACATACGTACATACTTACAAACTTTTCCTCTTTATAATATTAGTGTTGATAGCTAGTGCCCACGACTTCATTCACGCGGCTAAAAGAAAAAGGATAAACGTGGTGATTTTGCAAATTGTACCTAGCATATTTTTTACCACTTATTAGGTTTGATGTACTTAAAACACACCCCCTGCACTATCAAAGCGTTGGCCCGAGATTTCGCTCCCGTGGACCACGCGTTGTTATCTGCTTCTTCTAAACTGAACGGAGCAAAGATGCAGATACCTACTGTTATAGGCGTCTAACTGATTTAACGCGGGTTACCTACATTTCAAGAAACACTCAAAGATTATCTTTTCTTTTTAGCCCTATCCTATTATTTAGTCCGCTAATCTGCTACTCCTTATTGCAAACTTTCAGTCTGGGTTGTCTCTGTTCAGTTGGTGTCGCCCCAAGTCTTCGTGCCTTTGTGGCCTTTGTGGTCGTTGTGGACACTGCCTCTACCGATGTTAGAGAGCCCTAATGCGGAGTACATCTCGTTTGCTTGCGCTGTTTAGTTAATGAATATTTATCAGCATTCGCTGCAGTACGTCACAGGTCTCAACATCTCTCTGGCGTTCAATAAAACTGTAAAAGATCTCCAACAGAGCTAGTTAGCGTCACCTACTTGTATTATAGGCACAAAGTTACTTAACAGAGAAAAACTTTAAGAAATTTTATTTTATTTATTATTTTGCATCATATTATTTCTAAGAGAACGATATTATTTCTATCACATTGAATAGTGTTTTTTTCTATGAGCTACTCTTCTGAAACACCCAACGCGTCTTCTTAGCATCTACGATACCATAGTCTGAAACAACCGTTTTGAATCGTCGGTCTTATTCTTCTTTCGTGTTGAAAGTGTCACAGACACACGTCGCGCGGGGGTCGCCTCCAGGAAATCCGATAAGCTGCACTGTGGAGCATCAGGACAGGTATGACGGCGCGAAGTTGTCGGTATGGTTTAAGATTGGCACAAAACACCTCTTCTGGCTCTATTTCTCACATATCTTTCATGCGGGCAACACCACCACGCAGGCGGTTCAGGGATTTTCACATGCTCCAATCTTCTCGTCAGTCTGAAGTATGTGGAAAGCCTATCAGAGTTGTCAACAATGAATAGGCGACTATGATATTATGTAAACGTGCACCTGTCCAGTGTCCAGTCCTAGGTACTTACTTAATGGAAATAAAGCGATCATGGTACTAATGTTACACCATCAATGGCTGATGTTATGCGCCTATGGTCGCTCGGGACTCTACACTTGCACAGTACGCACAGCTGATTTTTTGGTCAGAACATCGTATCTTTATTTTTCTTCGAGGTCTGGTGCATCCTATTCTTCCCTGAATAACCAGCAATCAGCAATGCACTCAACGGACGTCCCATCTTGTCTGGCCAAAAGATCTCAGGATGCAACCGCAACTTTGTTAAGAGCTTTGATAAAACTGCTGGATGCAGAGTTTTTAAAGTAAGGATTTATTGGCTCTTTCAGATTGTAAGTAGCTATCAATGAACTTATGTTCTTTGCCTGTTTTGAGTAATTAAAGTTGTAGATTTTTCCTTTATTGCTTGGTTGATATACCATTTTTGTGACAGTGACGGATGACAGCGATAATTAAAAACAACTTCTTCACGGTTGTTCATCGTTTGAGTTTTGCGGCACATTTGGGCCTGTTTGGTGCACTAAAATTCACCGTTGTTCAGTTTTCGATGGATTTACGAAAGTAAATAGCTCAACGCTACGTGATGACAGAGGGTCTTTGGTAAATGGTTGTGACGTTCACTTTTATACAAATAGCCACTATATGATAATCTTTGTGTGTTTATTTTGCTCCTAAGCACCAAAGCGTGATAATATGTAGCCTATATGTTATTCTGATGTCTCAGCTATCTACATTTCAAATTTCATCCAAATCCGTCCAACGGATTCAGCGTTATAAGGTAACAAACACACTCACTCACTCACAAACTTTCGCATTTATAATATAAGTAAGTAGGATAATAATAAAGCCTTTATTAACATGCACAGATAAGTTACGCTAATTACAAGTTATTAATTAAATTTTAGTTTTCTTACGATTATTCTTTCTTCCACACTTTAATTTTATTTTATTTTATTTATTAACTTATTCAAATTACTCTTCAAATTACAAATTATTATTTAAGTATCACAGACAAGCAGAAAAAATATAAGAATTCATTTAAAATAATATTATCATTTTACCATTATTTGCATATAATTATTTCTCATTTCATATCTATTTTTAATATCATTTAAATTAATCGAATTGTCTCTGATATTTATATAATTGGTCCTTTTCAGGACATGGTAGGCCTCTCACCAGGAAGGTAAGGTTTGGTCTAATACACCCTAGCTGACCGGGCTTGTCTGGGTGATTTAGTTTTCTTCATCTTGGCTTTCTTTTGCGATAAATGACTTTGACATCTCATTCCACATGTGTATATCTCTGGCGTGTCTCCACCACAGTGGATCAAATGTTTTTAATTCGTCAATCCAACCGTTTACGAAGCACAAAATATGCAGTGCTTACGAAAGTTTAAGTGTAAAAATGATTCTTACTCTTTCAGAGAGAATAATGTTGCCTAAAAATATAACGGAGACAACATAACTGATCATGTTTTTCCCACGCCTCTCTCCATTAAACCGCTTTCGCAAAAGGGCTGTAATTTTCAGCATGATTTGCGTGTGTATTGACGGCGCAGTAATGACCCGTCAGAGGATCTGAACAGTCACTGGATGAGTCCATCTAACGAGAGGGACGGATTGTAAGGTGTATTTAAATTAAGTTCATTATCCAGGACTTTAAGTCTGTCTGTATACAAGATGTTGTTTTTGTAAAGTGACACACGATATTGCAGCAAAATAAAAAAATATTATAAATAAAAATATCTCAGCCACTGCCGATGAAACACTATCATTGATCTGTTTTTTTTTTACTTTGATGCTGTTGACAAGTTCTCCTTTATACGAGTACTCGTACTCTTACGGCACATATTGGAGAAAACACTGAACCGCGCGCGTCAAGCATTTTGGTCTTCAAAAGATGTTAACCTCCAAGTTTTTATGAGGTCGTAAAAAAGTCTGTAGAACTATTTCAATATTCGCCATAATTAGCGCGAAAATGGATGAAAAACTTTACATTTTACACCTCCAAAGCTTCCTTCCGCTTTAACACCCTATGATGAATGACTAGGGGAGGGTGGGGGAAACCGGCACCCTCTTAGATACTCTGCTTCATTAGAGAAATATTAAATCTTCAGACTAGTTTGGATGGACTGAGTGCGCTGGGTGGATTGCCGTAACTTTGATAAATTAAGTGCACTTCAATCTGAGCTGCCAGATAGACGGCTAAATTGTTAAATAACCTTGCATATTTCACGTTTTTGATGTGGCACAATTCAGCACCAAAGCTAAAGACGCTCAGGATTTCATACCAGAATAAGATATTACAATTACATTTAGTAACGCATCAGAAGCAGAGCTATAATACTAAGCTTTTCAACTAATTTAAGAATTATCTTACCTGGATGATAACCATAAGCATTATAAGCGTGCTCTTCAACTTCTTTTCTTATTTGGCTCCACAAAATTCGTACAATTTACAAGCATATTTAAATAACCAGCCACTTCGACTGATTTAGAACACACTTCTGGCACAACCGCAGCAAATATTACTTTACAAAAAGGAGGGTGCAATTTGTCCCCATTACACCCCACTCGAAAGGCTCTATACAAGACAGTCTACTGAAGTTTCTGGTGGCGTAGGCTCCTACAGAAATGTGAGGATATTAGGGTCACCAGACTTGTGGTAAAAGGTGGCGACCACGCCACATTTCACGTCTTCGATCGGGCGGAGACGCCGTACATCGAAACTGCATCGCAACGGATTCACGACCAATTGAATAGAGTTATTTTAGGGCGAATCGAATTGTGGTTTATTGACTCTGACGGTTTTTCTTTAAAGAATTTGGAAGACGTGTACAAGTTAGTTTTTATGCTAATATTCGGTGGTCGTGCTAAAATTACTGTTTTCACACCAAAAAATCTTCTTAGGTTTTTATGATGCTTTTAAATTAAGAAATAGAACTGTCTTTTTTTGGGCTAGGTTAGCGTTAAGATTAAAACATAAATGTTATGAAATGAAGGTATCAATAATATCTCGTACATTTTCAGAAGTCAAAGGATTAAGATACGCAGTTATAATTTCACATAGAAACTTTGGAATAAACAAAAATGTCCTCGGTTTTTTTAATGTTTTTGGAGGGAAAATAGGTAAACTTCCCTAAGGGTTTCCCTCTAATAAATTGTTCAAGTTTCTCGAGGATCAAACGCGACGAAATAATAAAAAAAACGTCGTCAAAGCCGACATTCCACCCGCGAAGCCTCCAAATGATTCCCCAATTACTGGGCACACCGGGGCCGCCGCAGACAGACATACAGACACAGAAAGTCTTATCAATGCTCGTAACCCTCTTTTCGGGCAGTCTGGTAAAAATTACTTCCTTCCTTTTGCATTAAATCTTCCTATACAGCGTGTTACAAAAATATCCTGATATACAGAAAGGAGGTAACTTAACTCATAGATACAAGCCACTTTTACCATGAAACTAACTTAATCTCGAAAAAATAGCGAAACACATACATAAAATCACAAACTTCTAAATGTTTTTTTTAGGGGTATTTTTTATAGACCCTTTTGTGAAAGCCAAATCCATCATTTATATCGATGGCCAAATCGGTCAAGGAGTTTCTGAGATATGGGGTCGCGAGTTCACAGTTCGGGGCAAACTACTAGTATTAGTATGATAATAATTGCGATAACATAAGGTCCTTCCTATCCATACAATTCCCTGACAGCTATGCAGTCTATGGTGACGAACTTATTTAGATGTTCAATCAGTCTTTCTGCGAGTCTCGATTCGTATTCAGAGAGTGAAAAGGTTCGTCTCTAAGCTCAGGACGTCCCTCGCGACACTCGTCACCTAAATCGGGACGTTTTTTTGATTAAAAATAAAGGAAAATCGAGACGGGATAAAAGTCACGGCGAGATGAAATAGAACTCGTAAACATAATAATGTGGGAAATATAATCTATATTTTATTTTATAGCTGGGGAGACCACTGCCTATTGTGGTCTATTATTATGAAAGACTTTTGAATTTAAAGATATGTTGAAAAGAATTGTACTTTTTATTAAACTTAAAAGTGGAACCTCCATTGCAAGTTGGGACCTGGGTATTTGATTTTTGTTCTATTTTAGGTATGCGACCATAGACAATATTAAGCAAAACTACTTTATTAATGAGCATTAAATATACCAGTAAATATACCATTCTACGATGAACTAGAATCGGTCTACGATCAGATCCCAGAATATGACATCAAAATTGTTCTGGGCGACCTCAACGCAATGATTGGCAAAGAAGATGCATTTTTACCCACAATCGGTAAATACAGCAAACATGACCAAACCAACGACAATGGCCTTAGACTGATCAATTTCGCGACATCTAAATCCATGGTAGTAAAGAGCACGATGTTCCCACACAAAGATATACACAAGGGAACGTGGAAGTCGCCAGATGGAAGAACTGTCAATCAAATTGATCATGTCCTAATTGACGTCAGGCACAAAAGTCTTGTAGAAGATGTTAGAACGTTTAGAGGACCAGACTGCGGTAGTGATCACTATATGCTAGGTATTAAAATGAGAGCAAAGATAAAACTTGCCAAAAGACAAAAGAAGGTAACTGAAGAACCATTTGACACCGAAGCACTTAAGAATCTACAGATGAGACAAACATTTCAAATAGAACTCGGCAACAGATTTCAGAACTTGCAGGTAGAGGAAAACATCGACAGTGAATGGGCTGTAATCAAAACCGCTATCAAAGCGACCGCTCTGAAAGTGCTCGGCAAAAGGAAGAAGAGAAAACGAAGAAAGTGGTGGACGGATGAATGTGATAGAGCAACTGAAGAAAAGCGCCATTACAGATTACTAGCAGAGCAAGACGAAGGATGGAAGGAGAAGTATGTAGAAGTGAAGAAGGCCACCAGAAACATCATAAGACTGGCAAAGAAAGAACACCTAGAGACATTGGTAAAAGACATGGAATCACTAATGAATGTCAATGCCACACGCAAGTTCTATCAAGAGCTAAAGTCTGTGAGGAAAGGTTATCAACCAACCTCACAGTTCCTTGAAGACTCCGACGGGAACCTGGTCACAGATGACGGCAATCGAAAAGAGATGTGGCGTAGATATTTCCAAGATCTACTCAATTGCCCTCCGGTAGACGATCAGATCGATGGCACCGACGAAGATAGTGAAAACCAGGTAGAAGTACAACCACCAAGCTTCGATGAAGTAAGAGATGCCATCATGAGGCTAAAGAACAACAAATCCCCGGGCATAGATAACATAAACGCTGAAGTCTGGAAACACAGTGGTAACGTGGTACACACACGGTTACACAAACTAATCCTTAAGATCTGGGACTCTGAAAGACAACCGGACGAATGGAATGTAGGTGTTATCTGCCCTATCCACAAAAAGGGATGTAGGAAAAGATGCTCGAATTACCGAGGTATCGCACTGCTACCGACCGCATACAAGATCCTGTCCTACATACTGTTGCGGAGACTAGAACCGTAAGCAGAAGATATCCTAGGAGACTACCAGTGTGGATTCCGACGTAATCGCAGCACCGTGGACCAGATTTTCCTCCTCAAACAGCTGATGGAGAAGAAATGGGAATACGCGCAAGATATCCATTCACTCTTTGTAGACTTCACGAAGGCATACGACAGTGTAGATAGGGAAATCTATACTTATAATAAAACTCTAGCGAAGTCAATTCTGTACATTGAATATTTTTAGAAAAAAACTAGCAGGGGTTACTAAGTAAACTATACTGAATCCAAAAATGCAAAAAAAACGGTTTATGTCTGTCTGTCTGTCTGTCTGTCTGTCTGTCTGTCTGTCTGTCTGTCTGTCTGTATGAACACGATAAACGCGAACACCTCTGAATAGTTTTCAACCAAACTTAACATGGTCGTAACTCACGTTTCTGGGAGTAACTTAGGCTATCCGATGTTTAGAATACATTGCGGGTTGCAATTTTAACTTCGTTTTTTGTAAGAAATATTCATAATTTGGATATGGCTTCTTGAGAAGGTATGTTAAGAACGTGATACTGAACATATTTCTGCAAAAAAAAAAAAAAAAGTCCGACTTTGAACCACATTCTCTCGAAAACCTACATTGGGGGTTGCAATTTTAACTTGATTTTTTGTAAGAAATATCCATAATTTTGATATGGCTTCTTGAGAAGGTATGTTAAGAACGTGATACTGAACATAATTCTAAAAAATAAAAAAAATAAAACTCCGACTTTATTATCTCGGAAACCATTGATTTCCCAGGCATAGTTCCTTGGGCAAAATTGTTCGTTATGATGAGGACTATACGTATACGTGGTCTCCCGCTTTGTTGGCGGTCTTTTAACACTCTGAAAATGTTAGTTCTACAAGCGTAGCATAAGGCCGGGTTAGAGAGTATCTATGGGTTTAAAACAATAGGTATCTCACTCTTTTGTTTGACGTAGAGCGGGATGGACAGAGCCATAGATACGCTCTAACCCAGCCTTATGATGCTTGCTGGAGGGAATTGTGAGTGGTTTTCGGTGGAGGTCGGACAAAGTTTATCGATGTTAGAAATGTAGTACTGTTGCGTCGCGGTCGAAATGTTCTGGGTTTGAACCCACGCGAGGTTGAAATTTTTTTTTGTGACTTTTTTAAAATATTTACTCTACTGAGCCCAACTTGATATTAAAAAAATATATTTTGTTTGCCGTAGAGCGGGATAGACAGAGTTATTTACGGTAGATACGCTCTAACCCAACCTTATGCTTTGCTTGCTGGCTTAGCATGAGAATGGGTAAGACCTTATCTATGGGCTTATAACTTTATCTATCCCACTCTACGTCGAGGGAGATACATAATAAACCCCCATAGGTACTTCCCAGGCAATTCTTATGCTAAGCTTCCTGGTATCTTACACGGGCGATACCTAATCTAAACAAAACATATTTTATCATAAATGTATTGTTTAGATTAGGGCACACACACACAGACAGACACACAGACAGGCACACCCTCATAAACACATAAACAGACACACACACAAAGCTATCAAACTTATGACACCCCTCTTTGTTGGTCGGGGGTTAAAAAAACCTTCCTTTTGACTTTTCCTCCACAGTCGAATTTAAATTCAATGTCAAATGTGTAAAAACGCATACGAAGTCGCGGGCACAACTAGTACTGTATAAAATACTTTTAGTATTCAAAATGCCTAAGAAACTAGTCTCAATGATAAAAGTCGCTACTAGCATAAGTAAGATGCGCGTGAAGGTGGACGGTGATCTGACTGACGATTTTGCCGTAGTAACTGGACTAAAGCAAGGAGACGCCCTTTCACCTGCGTTGTTCAATTTGGTGTTGGAGCACGTCATCCGAAAAGTGTTGACACATGATGGCGGGGTACAGCTAAATGGACAGCACAAAGTGATTGGGTACGCCGATGACTTGGCTTTGCTAGGGCAGAACGAACGAGAGGTCCAAGAAGCTGCCAAAATATTAGAAGAGGAAGCTCATAAGGTCGGCCTTAGAATCAGTGCAGAGAAGACCGAATACCTCCACATGAAGCGACATCGAAGCACCAGAGAGTCAAGAAAAGACTTGCGTGTGGGAGAGTCAGTTTATAAAGGAGTTGAGAAATTTAAATACTTGGGTTGCACGGTCACTGATACCAACACCAGGGAACAGGAGATCGACATCCGAGTACAAAACACCCTCCGATGCAGTGCTGCTCTCCACAAAATGCTTGCGTCCAAACTCTTAAGCAGAAAAACGGTAATCCGGCCGATCTTGATGTATGGCTCTGAGGCTTGGACGCTCACTCTCAAGGAAGAAAATAAACTTCTGGTTGCGGAGAGAAAGGTGATGGGGAAGATGCTGGGACCAACTAGGCGGGAAGATGGTAGTTGGAAAGTAAGGAAGAACCAGGAAATCGAAGACCTGATTTCCGAACCCAATATCATCGGTGAAATAAAATCCCACCGACTCCGTTGGCTTGGTCACCTGGAAAGGATGGGGGAGGATCGAGCAGTCAAGAGGGCTTACCTTGGAATACCAAGCGGTCGAAGACCAGTTGGCCGTCCCAAATACCGCTGGAGGGATGAAGTCGGCAAAGACCTGCGCGACCTACAAGCAGGCGACTGGAATGAGACCGCGCAGGACCGAGACCAGTGGCGACTTCTTGTGTCTGAGGCCAAGACCCACTTCGGGTCGCTGAGCCATCGGAGTAAGTAAGTAAGTAAATATACCAGGCTAGGATGGCTTGCAACATTTTGAGAATTCAACCATTAGGACCATTAGGTCCGGAAGGGTTTTCCCAATGCGATAAATTCGTTAGGATAGACGATGATTTACTTACTTTATTGCACACATGATTTAATCTGAAGCTTGATTTTTGATTTCCAACTTTAAGTCCAGATCTCAAATAATTTGAAATCTACGTCAATAAATTTATTTTACAGTTCTAAAACACTTGCAAAAACTTATCTTACATTCATTAGTCAGTTTGAAAATGGAGTCAACAGATTCTTCAATTCTGGGGGCATTAATAGTCATCAGCTCAAGCTCGAGCTAAACTAAGTGATCTCAGAAAACAAAATCACCGAACAAAAGCTTGAGTTTGAGTAGCTGTCAGCAAATTAATAGAACACTAGCTTGAGCTGGACATTGACATAAGCCAAGGTCACAAGTAGCTCATTTTGTTTTCTGAGATCACCTAACGACTATTAATGCCACCCTAAAATACAATGGTATCACCTTTACAATGGTATCAAATCTAAAACACTTGCAAACACTCACCTCACATTCATTAGTCGTATCAAATCTTAGCACTATGAAGTAGTATTTCAAGAAGGAAGTTCAACGTAAAGTTATGGACAGGACAGAACCTTATTTCCATTGTCTACGGGTTGAAAGCCAGCGAGATGGCGCAACGGAGCAACTGAAAGCTAAAAACAACGCCCAAGCTACTGAGAACTTGCCTGCTAAACCAACAGTATGGATCCGGAGGTCAAGATATGATGGGCGGAAGTGGCGCGAGAAAATAAATAAAGCACACTCACATGGGTGTCCTTATACGGTCTGGGTATAAATTATAGTGTATTTAGAGCGTACTTGCGTTTTTCTAGAATAATAAAAGGGTAAATAAAACGGTATTTAAATAGACCATCTAAGTGATACTCTTGTCGATAACAGAAGAAGCTCGGCAAGGCTGGAGCACGGCATGAAGAAATATATCGAGATTAATAAAAAAAAGATATAGATAAAAACGCGTAACACACATCTTTTTCTTTCTCTTTTTCTGTCGCTCAATTTAGAGTAGCGGTGAATGGCTTGAAATAGTTCATCATGCTAGGTGTGACGCTTTACTAAACCGCCACATATTGCGGTCAAAATAGGGCATATCTAAGGTACTTCAAATAGTAAGTGTTAGGTTTTATTATTATTACTCGGTTTTGTTCATAAAATATATATTTTTAATCAACTGTCGATTATTAAAAGTAGTTTTTGGTTTCCGTAACGCTGGCCACATCGATTCGAATACGCAAACTAAGTGACAGCTGCGCTATAAATAGTCGGACGCATCGTCAGTTGAGTCATTCGGTTGTGGCCGTTCGCTTGGAAAGGACGTGTCTATGCCGGTTTTCTAAATTTAAGTCAGGGCTACCTAGTGAATATTCTGCCCATATTGTGTTGAAATAAATATATTTCTTGTATCTGGATTACTGTGTCTGAATTATTCTGGAGGAATAAATATCTACACCCAAGTCACGTAAGTTGTTTGAATTTATTATATTTCAGAAGTGGCACACCCACTTGTCATGAGGCTTATTTTTGCTGAAGTAAAAATCTATGAAATATCAAGTAAATATGTTTTTGCATGAAAAATATACGAAAATAGGTTTGTTTTAGCCATTTCCTTTCAATTAATCAAGCCATTCTATTGTTATCGAGTGGTTATTAGTGAGGTTATTTTTGTCCTATTTAATTGTATTCTGTGTTTTGGCAATTTAATAAACCTTTTATTTATCTAAACATGAAAGGTAAGGAATCTCCATTTTCATCATTAACATTCGTTTTTATTTCCATTTTTATGTCAATCCTTCATCCTTGGGAGAACATACTGAAGACCGGCTACGGCGCGTTGCCGTTCCTGACTACCCTGTACCCTGACTACCCTAGCTGGCCGAGTGAGGCTGAGGCTGGTTGAACTACAAGGCTCGCGGGCGTCAAGGTGGGCGAAGTTCGCTGCCGACGCCGTGCACGTGCGCCGTGACGCAGTGTTACTTTAGAAAAGGTGAGATGTTGCAGTTCCAATTTTATGATGATGATAGAATGCTAATGAAAGAGCAAAAATCCTTAAGATGATTCAAATAAAAGTTATAGGTTATATTGTTGCAAATGTGAGTGTATGCGCAGTATGCTAGAGGACTTTCGTGAGTAATATTGTTGACGTTGTGGCTCGGAAAAGTTGAGCGTGGCTCGTGTTAAACCGCCAAGTCTTCGGCTGCCTTGCATTTTTACTTGCTGGATATGGCCAAAATATTATGTAACCTCCTCCGTTTTATGGTTTTTAGGAGCGCTAGGCCTTTGTTTATTTTTCCGACACCGTCATTTACTTATCTATCCATCCATGATATTTTTGCGTTTTTACCATTATCCATCCATGATATTTTTGCGTTTTTACCATTTGTAACACCTTGTGGTGGTATCCACATTTGGAGCGTCTGACCATTTACAAAGGGTCTCTGTTATGATTTGGGGTCTGTCCAATGGGAGATGGTGCCCGGAATGAAGGAAAATTGAGCGATCGTTAAATCCCATCTTTCCTAGATTGCTGCTGGCTGTTGAAAACATTGGCGAGTGCGCGCGCACATTTCATGTGTGTGTTGCGGCTCAATATCTCGGCGATCCTATGGCCGATTTGGCTCACGTCCGAACTTGAAAATCTGTTGGTTTTGTTCACTCAACTGCCAGGTTTCGTGACGCTCTCTGACCATTGATGCTCTGGTTGTCGTCAAGCTAACGTTCATACATGCAGGCATCTGATTGTTCGGGTGAGAGCCTCGCTCGCTCGTTCGCTGGTTCCTGTAAGACGTAGCGTCGCAAAACGTAGGTGACCTTAAGTGCAGTGATCTCTTTGTGTATTCCCTCCTCATCCTTGTTGCATGGGGACGTAATATTCCTCTTATCGACTTGCCTGCGTACCCACCTGCTCGGGTTGCCTGATATCTTAGGTTTGATTGAGATTCATAAGAATAAATCGGTCAACACTCTTTGAACTGACTGCGTACACTAGTTATGAAAAGTTAACTCAGAGCCGTTGCAGATGGTTCTTTGGTTAATTTTGATATATCTATAGTAATGGTCATTTCCAATAGCCATTGATGATGATGATGATGTCCGGCAACTGCTGCTGATCTGATGGACTTCGCTGGTATGGCCGAGTGTGATTAATGTAGCCTTTTTTTGCGGTGGATGTTCGTCCGCAAATGTCACATGTCAGTACTCCATTCTGGTAGTTATATTTGATAGGAATTTCCGAAAGCCATTAAACACAATTACAAAGGACTTAGACATAGACGTTGTACCAACAGAGTCAATGTAGAAACAGTTGGACCATTCCGGAACCCATTTTCCCATTACGGTACAGCTACAGTTTTGTGAGCGGCGTGCGGCGGCTTGTCACTGGGGACTGGATAGAAATGATGGTGGTATTGTACGACTAGTTCACAGACAAGATCGGTTTAGCCCGGTTGATCATGGTTAAGTGTACCTTCTTCTTCTTTGATCCATTTACTCCTCTGTGGAGTCTGGGGCTGAAACGAGGGCTTTCCATTCATCTCTGTTCATGGCTAGGGAGGGTAGCTCTGGACAAGTTGCTTCCTTCTCTTTCGTCTCAGAGAGAACGGATCTCTTCCACGTCTGAAACGGTCTTCCGGGTCATCATAAGCCTCCGGCGGGTTTCCATTCGAGACACGGGATGTGGTGTTCGGATCTTGGCAGGTACCTATGTCCCAACCAACGCCACTTGCGTTCCCTGATGTCTTGAGTTACGGGGTTTTGTTTCGTGATCTGCCACAGTTCGGCATTTGAGATGGTGTTGGGCCAGTGTCTTCGTAGGATGCTTCTCAGACAGTTGTTGACTAAAACTTGGACCTACCTAGTAGTTTTTATAGGTACTACAAGGATAGAAAACAAAATTAAAACACTTCTAACTAAGCCTATGATGATGATGTTTTCAAATTCGTGTAGTGTACCACCATGTAGGTAGGTTATTATTCTGATGTTGTTTGTGTGAAACGATTTTGTGGATCGATTCAGATACCACTAGTATTTGCTGTATGGTTGGTTGGTTATAGCTGTAAAGGGTATGTATGTGACTAATAAATTGTTCATGTGGTTTTCAATCCACATGAAAGGTGGTAGATAACGCTGTGTACGCTGTGTATTATATTCTACACCTCATCGTAGAGGGCTCTGTGGGCGCTGGTGTTTTCTGCGCTTCATAGAAAGTGGTAAAGAGTCCTCTGTGATTTCTGAAGTGCTGTGCGTTCTGTTGTGATTTCCACCTCTAATAAAAGATGGCTGAGAGTGATATGTGACTCTCAACTCCTCATGGTAAAGGCTTATCTGTTAACTCATCCCAGTTTCAAAAACTTTCTGTTGCTTATTTTGGGATATTAAAAGAAGAGATATTAAAATAACACCTACCCTTTGACTAGAGAAAAGGCGTCAATCTATGAAGTTCTGAGTGCTAAAATTAAAATGAGAACACCAAATAGAAGTGATAAACTAAACTCTATTTAAAAGTTTGAGTTTACTAAATAATGATTACTGTTTGCGTGGCCGCTCAGTGAAGTGGTCTACGGCAGGTCTTGGTCTTGGCTGAGTGAGACTCTATGAAGCATTATGCAATCCTTGGTTAAAGTTTGAGATACTTTTATTTTTCAAGCGGCGCAACTTAGTGAATTTGAATTAAGGTCCCTGTAACATTAACGGTCCGCTTTTATTTTCGGAAAGTGAAACCGAGTCGATGTAGGTTCGATGCAGAGTCGATGCAGAATAAATGCAGAATCTATCCAGAGTCTAGTAGAGTAAATTTATTATATAAGCAAACAAGAACCAAGGACGGGACGAAGTAGAGAAAAAAAAATGAGGGTCTACAGAAAAAATAACAACAAGTGCGTCATGCAGTTTTGTGCCCCATCCGCTAGCAGCGTGACCCTTATAATACGTATATTCGCTATCTATCCACTCATACCAACAGTACAAAAGATGTATTTTGAGAGTTCGTACCTCCGAACGAAAAACATAATGGTCCTCTACGCCGTAGTAAGTGCTACGACGTAGCGTGCGCTACGGCGTAGCTGCGAAGTTATGAGTGATTTGACGGATGCAAATAGAGCAAGACATCTCGGATTTGGGTATTTATTGGACTTAGGTACCTATTTATTAGTGATTTGATGGATACAAATAGCAAGACATCGGATTTGACGTAGAGAGCAAACATAGGTATCAAGAAGGGTAAAATCCTAACTGGTGCCTTTGATTACCTTTCCGGGAATAAAAATATGAGTGCAGTTTGTACACAAAAACTGTCAACGAAAAGTATAATGAGAAAATTGCGGCAAATATGACGATCACAAAAATGGTTCATATTCTCGTGGAAACGGCTGTACTTCCACTGCCCGGACTCTTTGGCATTATAGACCACTATTTGTAATAATTTGGCAACTAGGCTAGCTCTATACGACGTTAAAATGCACTCTACAACTCAGAACTTTGAACTCAAAATTAAGATGAATTTTGATGTTAAGTTCCATCCTCTACCTATTTCAGCAGCGTAAATATGGGACTGTAAGTTTCCCCAGAAAATAACAATCGTGAACAAACTAAAATGAATCACTGGAGACATTTTAAGCCGACCCTTCACACACAGAACGCGCATGACGCGCCAGATGTTCCCAACTTACTACTTTAGTTTTACTTTTTCCCGGAATCACATAGTTCCCAGTGATTATGAAAGAACGGAAACTTTTCAGAAGCAATAAAAGGTCGTGGAGAAAAATTCAATTAAGAAATATGAAAGCGGAAGGCATGCAGCGCGCTGTTTTTATTTCAGCGCTGCGCGATACAATGCAATAAGTGAAAATTGAACAATGATATCTTTGCTTTCTTTATAAGGCTGGAGCGGTGGTAGTGGACTAGCAGCCTCTAAATCGGCAGGTAATTGGTTTGATCCCCAACATGAACCTACATCTGTGCATTTTCATCTACGTAATGAGATGATTTATACAGCGTCCAGTGACACTTTCACTCACACTAGGTGGGTGAAGAAACCACTCGGCACTCCTGTGCCTAGGAAATATTATAAATGTACGTAACTTTGAAAAGAAACAAAGTCATAGGTAGGGTACATGCCTGCGCCGGGAACCGAACCTGGGTCTTTCGATTCGGAGTCCAATATTCTACCACTAGGCCACCACCGCTCGCAATTGTTACCATTTACACCAACAGTTAACGAGCAGTGGAGGATAACATCGTGTGGAAACCTGAGGGAGTATTCAATCGCCGCTAGCCTGCACGGTGATTTACAATCTCTTTCTTTCTAAAAGAATGCCCTTTTTATTTAAATAAATATTACTTTACGCTCACAGCCTAGTTGGACTAGCCATTCTACAGGGCGTCCCACGGCTATGCCACATGGATGGAAAGTACCTTGAATATTGTAGATGGAACATTTTACTGAAAGAAGACATTATTTTAATTTAAAAAACAATTTAAACTGCATTCATAGATATTTAAATAATTACATGGTTGAACCGGGAATCGAACCCGTTACATGAGAAAAAATATTACCCTGTATTTTTATCATACCGATCGAAAGGCTTCAACATAAGGATTATTTTTTGCTAAATAACATAGTGTCAGAAATAAAAGGAAGACCATGAATTTTAACATTTTAAATACAACATTAATCAATGTATCAATGAAAATCACAGTAACAAAATATTTAAAGTATGAAAATGAAACACATTTTTGAATTATTTCTTTATAATCAGCCAGACTCATTGCGATAGACAAAATTTTAGGCGTCTTTCGGCTCAGGATACGGCTCGATTTGTTGCATACTACCAGGTAAATGTTAAAGGTAAAATTCATGGTCTTCGTTTTATTTCTGACACTATGTTATTTAGCAAAAAATAATCCTTATGATGAAGCCTTTCGATCGGTATGATAAAACTAGAGGGTAATATTTTTTCTCATGTAACGGGTTAGATTCCCGGTTCAACCATGTAATTATTTCAATATCTATGAATGCAGTTTAAATTGTTTTTAAAATTATAATAATGTCTTCTTTCAGTAAAATGTTCCATCTACAATATTTAAGGTACTTTCCCTCCATGTGGCATAGCCGTGGGACGCCCTGTATATCGATTGGCATAGTTAAGCAATATCGGGCGCGGTCAGTCCATGGATGGGTGACCGCTAGTGGCAATAATATCTGAGCGCTTCCGTGCTTCGGAAGTCACGTTACACCATTGGTCCCGGTTGTTGTTCATTAATAACAATCGTTAAGCCATGTCAGAGGCCCGAAACCGAAGAGGTGGCCTAAAAACTCTGACACCACGGTGGCCACTACCTCATACGATTACTTACCCTAACATAAGAGAAACTATAACTATTGCTATTTTAAGCACGTCTTTCGAAGGAACCAAAACCATCGAATGCCGTAAAAATGTCAGTATAAAGCTGCCTGAAAACTGACTCTCAAAACTGTAAAATCAAGCCGTTAATACACTAATAATAAAATTAAATATGCACGTTTACAGCCGCCTCTACGTGTTGTTGGCATTTGGCGAAGTTTTTTACGGCGCATTTTTATAGCGCGTAGTAAAATTTATTTATTTGGCGGCGGCGTGGCAACATCGCACCTGTGACTGCTACTGCACCCGCGACACTGGCAGGTATACTATGCGAATAAGGTACACCAAAATACTGATGAAGTACAATTGAAAGCAAGGTTTATTGAGGGAACCACAATGACAGAGAGAAATAGAAATCTAAGGCATCTGGTGTAGATTTAAAAACAGTTTTAACAAATTGGCTTTCCTAATACGTATACAATTCTCTCAGCTTTAGTTAATAGTGCAGAGGAAATATAAGCACAATATAATTTATGAATCAAAATAAGGTATATTATTCCGTAATCTGCGATAGTTACATTACTTGTGGGATGTTATTTAGAAATTTAAGCTTTGTTTTACCTTTCACGACAGAGATAATTTTGTAAGAGCTGAGAATGATGATTGCATACCGTTTCTAAGAAATAGAACTCCGATCCTGCTGTGATATGCTACGAGAGGTTCTGTTAATATTCTCGTGTATATTAGACTGTGAATTACACGGAAATACTAAATTTAGCGTCAAAGTTTCCCGGAGCCACATCGCGCACAGAATCTCTAAGGATATTAGTAAAACTCTAACTAAATATGTTTATTTCGCATTCAGTGCACGCCAGTGGCGAGTTGCTTTATACAGTTAGTAGCGACATGTCATATTCATAGAATACTAGCAAATTTACAGCTGCGGTCACTTGTTTAATTCACGGTTGAGTGGCGCATAAAACTACTGGCATATGTCGTCACGCCAACAAACTGCTCTGCAGTTTGGCGAAATTTTGTTAACTTTTTGTATTACTGTAATAACATATTAAAAAAAATAAAAAAAAATGTTCGAGGTAAACAATCCAGAAACGTCAATGATAGGATCCTACGAATACCGTGCAGTGGTAAGCAACAACTAAGGCCTTTGCATCTAAGTAATGAGATCATTTATACAGCGTCCAGTGGCACCTTCACTCACACTAGATAGGTGAAGAGACCGCTCGGCGCTGCAGTGCCTGGGACATTGTATTTTTAGATGGAGTAGGCTTAAACTAAAAACTAAGGCCTTTGCATCTGCGTAATTAGATGATTTATACAGCGTCCAGTGGCACCTTCACTCACACTAGGTGGATGAGGAGACCACTCGGCGCTTCAGACATTGTTTTTTTTATAAGGAGTATGCTAGCCTAGCACATATACCATTCTGACAGCGTAGTCGGCCTAGCCCACAGGAAATACAAGTCAATACGTGTGGAGCCAACTAAGCCGCGGGTTTCGTCACGATGTTTTCCTACACGGTTAGCGAGGAGGACGGCAAATGGGTAAGCAACAATGCACTCAAACACTCAAAAACTGTATTCATTTCTAAGCTCTCTGAAACATTTGACATTGAAAAGATGATCCTTAGTTTCTTTACACTTCTTGAGTGCTTCTTCTTCAATAAAACGTTGTGACCGAATTGTAACTTCATTGAATTAATATGGAAACCCACAGGTCTTGAATAAACACTTTTTGTAAACACTTTTCAATCTCGCGAGATAAAAGCTCGATAAAGATTTCTGAGCAATCTGCGATTTTGTTTGCACTGGTAATATTAAAACTAACTTTTATATCAAACTGAAGTCACTCGATCGAGTTTAGGAATAATAATTTCAAATTACACAGGAGTTGTGGGGGCAAATCTGCGGAAACTTAGTGACTTACAACCACTTACAACTCTTTATAATAACCCGCGGCGTTTCGATCTTAAGGGTAGACGATAGCAAGGTGGCGGGAAATTCAAAATTTTCACAGACTTTTACATTTTGTAGCTAAACTGAACAATTTTTGTTCAGCGATTTTTCGTTCGCGAGAATAAATCGTATTCTTTTCATTATTGTAAACAATAGAACTCTGACACCAGGGGTGGCCACTACCTCATACTATTACCTACTAACAATAGAACAACAATAATTCAGCCGATTATGTGTTCTGGTATACGAAGCAGTGGCACTGCCCAAAAAACTTGTCGTAGACCAGAACACATAATCGGCTGAATTATTGTTGTTCTGTTGTTTACAATAATGAAAAGAATACGGTTTTATTCTCGCGAACGAAAAATCGCTGAAAAAAATAGCTCAGTTTAGCTACAAAATGTAAAAAACTGTTAAAATTTTGAATTTCCCGCCACACTGCTATCTTGCAGCCTTAATTTGCATCCTCTTGAGAGGAGACTTTTATAATACGGATTCATTCAGTACGCTGCAGGATAAACTAGTATGGCTTAGCCCGAACTAATATTTCGTACTAGGCAGAACTAGTTTGTCCTAGTAAGAATATTTATATTCTTATTTTTTTTATAACATAGCTTATTCAGTAAAGAAAAATATGAAATCTAATTTGCACCCTTTAACTTTTGAGTTATTTTTCCGAGACACTACAAGTTACTGTTAAAAATAATTTTGAAAAGGACAGTTTAGGAGGCATGTCTTTTTTCCTACCCCTTGGAAATTAAACTTTCGTATTTTTGTCCAGTTAAGGTTGACTTGGGCCCAGTTAAATCAATCAGTGCCTCCGCTTACCGCTTCGACAAAATAGGTGTCAAGCTACGCAATACTTAGTTTTCACTTCGACACCAAAACTCCTCAAGAATAAGGGTCTCGTACCTGAGAGAACTTCTCCTGCGCATCCAGGATCTCGATGAAGAGCGACAGCTTGTGGTCCATGATGGGAAACCCATTGCGGGGCTGCATGAGGAGGTGCCTCACGGCCTCCCTCACAGCCGCCGGGGTGCTGGGGGTCCCTGGGGTCCCGAGCACTGTGGGGGGACCCCCCAGCAACGCCGACAAACCGTGGAACGTCGCCGACATCTTCGGAGGATTATGATTAGCACCACCGGGCAAACTAAGCCTCCGTGACGCAGCTGGTGGAACGGCCCCGTAGCC